>JACATO010001459.1:0-614930 GCA_018389105.1 Nautilus pompilius
GCCCGCTGCTGAACAGCAGTTCCCTTCCAAAAAGAGGCTCCCTGATGGAGCTAAAAGGCCGCTGCCAAGCAATAAGCCTTCCCCCTAACCATTCTGCGGTCAGGCCTCACCAACCACATCCCTGGTAATCCTCACTATGAAATCCCCAATGGTATTTCGCTGTGCCTGTTCGACCCCCCCCTTTGTTCACACCCTCGGTCCCCCCCTCACATCCACCCTCCAAATGGGGGTACCATTTGACCCTCTGTTTAATTCCACCACACCAAATAGCCCACAGGTTTTTACAGTTTGTCCCACATTCAAAACCAACCCCAAAAAAACAAAAAATTACCACCTAAAGTTCCCCACTGCAAAGCTGGTACACTTAGAAACATTAGTTTGGGTATTAAACGTACGTTTGGGATATTCCACACTAAACCTTTTACTTTCCTAAACTCTTCCCACCCCTCCCTTACACACCCCCTACCAGGTAGCAATCAGTACTTTAGATAACTATAGAGATTACTCGCCTAGTTCCTGATAAGATGATGTGAAGTATCCAAACTAAGCTTATACTTTCTGTAAATATATGATACATTTTCTAACACAATAAAGAATGTATTTGTGGAGAGTGATATTTCTTTATGCCTAACAACCTGAAAAAAAAAAACCTTTAAATTTTATTCTACTTTTTGTTGTTTCTTGGCTGGATGGGAAAAGAGAGTTTGGTGACACTAAGCATCATGGCCAGGATGGAAGTGCCTGGTGTACTCAAATTTCAGGTGACCTGACAAAAGCCCCCCCAGATCTCTTCATATTTTAGATGTGGAAGAAAACCCCGACAGCTCAAAGAGAGCCCATGTGGTTGGCTAGTGAGAAAAAAATACAGGTGAGCGAAGGTGCCTCAAACTGAGCCGGTCTGGACCAGGATTCAGACTTGACCCCTCAACCATGGCTTGGCTGTAGTCTTCCACTGGATCGCCACACACACCACCCTATTCTACATTGCATGTGGTCTGATGAGGATTGCCATGGAAGAAAATTCCATCTCTAATGTTCAGGCAAAATTGTTAACAACCACTACAGTTTTATTCTTTCACCTGGCTTTAGTTAAAATCTGAAGCAATGAGATTTTTCATTTATGGATAAGCAATTTTGTAAAACTTGCCCGAGCACAGCTGAGACTACTAATGAAACAAAGCCAGCAAGAAAAATCTTTTTGAAAAAAGAAAGGTACAGCAGATGATCTACTAGATCTGATGTAAGATCTAAAATAAAACGATGGTCAATATTTCAGCACTCTTGCCTGAATGATCAAACATGTTGGGGCATAAGGAAAGTTCTGAAGTACATGAAGCCTGTATGCAACTTCAGTATAGTCAACAACAAAAGTATCGTCTTTCACCATACTGGCTTTTAGCTACAAGTTTAATCTGATTCAGAAAATAAACTATAGACACTAGCACATACGCAGGGTTAAGAAAAAATAAGTGGTACTAGGGACGTTCAAATGAAATCAAGCTGAAAGGGCATCACCCTGATGGTATCTGGCCCCTCAGGTTTTATTTGCATATCCAGCCCTAGTACAATGAAGCATTCTGTTTATACGACGTCTATTCTTTTTTTCAACATGAAGAATGCCTATGAGTGTAACATTGATAATTGAATTCCAATGTATAAGCCATTATATCTTTAAATAACATAACAAATTACTGATGCATTTTTGCTGGAAAATATTCTATTTTGTGACACCTAGCAAAAAAAAACAAACAGTATTTTTTAATGCAAAAAAGCAACTAACTTCTTTTGAAAACAATCAGTGATGCATTTCTCTACCTAAAAATATAACTGTCATTATCTAGAATGTATCTACAATATACATATTATTTCATAAATAACAATGTAAAATATTTTCCCTTTTCAAAAAAAGTAAAGTTTAAAATAAAATAGCTACTGTTTCATTCAGATACTTGTTAAACCGTTTGGTAGAGATGGTAGAGTTTTTAATTTTCAAATTCACAAAGTACTAATGGGATTCCTAAATATCACAGTAAATTTGTATTCCATTTACTGATAACAACAGTTTTGTCCCAAATATACCAGCCAGGGACTGCTACATTCAAAATAGCAATCCATCCATTCATAAGTTGTGTAAAGATTATGATGCTATGACAATACTAAGGATGTTCAGATAGAGCAGTGCTACTTTAGCCGGGTTTTTAATTGAAAACCTCTAGTATAAATAGAGATGTGGGTGACTGAACTTTGTATTCACTATCGCCACTACTACTATATAGTATATATTTTTTTTTACTGCACCTTTGTTATTTTGATACTTTTTGGTTTAGGATGGTCAGAATTGGTCCCACTGATAAGGGTCCTGAAGAAAGTGTCAAACTTTTTGCGGCTATCTCCATCAATGGTGCCACCAATGCCCCACACAACACAGAATAAAAACAGTCCTTGGAGCCAGAGAAAAATCTGAAACAGGAACAGTGAAAAGTCAAAAAGTGTCACCAAAAAAAAACTGCTGTGTTTTTGTTTTTTCTAATGCAGTTTCAATATTGTACAATAAGGTAAAGTCGGAATACCTGCTGACTGGTCATTCCCTTATTTTCTGCAATGTCATCATCCGTCAGCTTATCCAGGTGGGCGATCTCATCCATGAGGCATGTGTACAACTTCATCAAAGACTGGGCGAGGTGCATGTCTGAGGTCTGGACGAACAGCCGACACTTTTGCCGAATGAAGGTCAGGCAGGGCTGCACCAGCCAGTCAAAGAGGTCATTGACTAGCACCAAATGCTCCTCAGTCAGGTGTTTTGGCAGTTCATACTCCATATAGGAGTCTTTGAATGGCTTCCAGCCCAGCTGCTGTGGCTCCAAGTAGATCATTCCACACCGGCTCACGGTAGCTGGTGATGCCTGCTCCAAGTCAGCTGGTTCAAAGATCATGTTCATTGAGTTACTCATCTGTATGATCTCACCACTCATCAGACACAGCTTAAAAAAAACAAAACAAAACAGAATACTGAAATATTTAAAAGAACTTTCCCCTTTGATTGTTTTCTTAATGGTGAAGA
Source organism: Nautilus pompilius (assembly GCA_018389105.1). Lineage (NCBI taxonomy): Eukaryota > Metazoa > Mollusca > Cephalopoda > Nautilida > Nautilidae > Nautilus > Nautilus pompilius. The sequence continues at coordinate 3,062 of JACATO010001459.1, forward strand.
CCACTAATCAAGCATCATTAAAAGAAAAAGAAAAATTCAAAAGGCTAGAGCTAATGGACGAGTGGTCAATTAGCACACATAATCACTAGTGCTACATACATGTGAACTTTAATGCAAAGCAATGTATATAGATGCTGTACCTTTTTATTATCATCAAGAACAGTATTCATGTTTTCTATCCAGACAGCATCAACAGGTCCATCAAACAAAATCCATTTCCTGTCTTCGCTTGGATTACTGGCATATTCCCTGAAGGTTGTTGCCAGCACACCTGAAAGGTAAGAACTTTGCATTCTTTAGCTCAGAGACTCCTCAGCCAGGTACAAATAAAAACCATGTGAAATCGAGGAGAGGATTCTTTTTTCTTCTTAAACATAGGCTACTTTCATTCCACATAGCTTCCAGCAATAATTTACAACCAAAGGTTCAAGTAATTCTTGTATTTATTCCAGCCTTACATTAACCATTAGCACAGGAACTTTCAGAAGAAAGTGAGGACAACAAATGGATGAAACTGAAACTCTGAAATGATCCATGTTGATCCATAATTTAAAAATGATCAAACATTAAATTGACATTTGCTGATTTTTAAAAGCAGTTTTCTAATGAATTGTATAAATTTGATGATCCATAATAAAAAATTTTTAGTCACCTTCTTCTATTTTTATAGACAGTTTTATCAGGTAAAGGATTGAATTAATAGAACAGCAAATTCCAAAAAAAAACAAACATTTTGCTGTTGTTTTGTTTATATACCCTTTATACATCCCTTTTTTATTACTACATATTAGAAGCTAAATAATAATAGTTAACTCAAAAAGAAAGTATCTTTATAACTGTGACTTTAACAAAAAGTTATTAGCTAAGTATCATGTTTCTGTATTCAGAATTTTATTACCATGACTGGCCATGCTGATGTAAGCAAGACAGACAGACATGCAGTCTCTTTACCAAATGGACCCTGAGAAATGTCATTATCTGCTACTTGGAAAAGTTGTCTGGTCTGTGCAATGATGATTGCTTGATACCAACAAGCCATGAACAACAATGCCATAGACTGCTGTCCGTCTGTCCTGAAAGGACAGCACAAATTGGCAAACCATGGTTCAGAATCACATTGCTGAAAACGTGTCCCATTCATTCCCATTCGAAGCTCAAAAGCCCATAAAGTCCCCAGGAAGCACCATGAAGCCAGAGAATATGAACAATAAAACACATGGCATTCTTTGACACGCTTACCTGCAGGCTTTTATGGTAATGTTGTAATTTGCTTCAAACAATTTTGACATATGCAGTGCAAATCAGAACTGATTTTATTTAGCCAGAAACTATTCACCTTATACAAATAACGTTCAATTTGACAAGTGCCGTGTAAACAATTTAGTTTGGTATCTTTTATTAAACTCATTTTTTTGCATTTAATTTTAGATAGAATATAAAATAATATCAATACTAATGTCAGAATGTTTGTGTGTACTCCAGTCGTAATGTGCGAATTGTAAAATAAGGGAAGAGGAAGTTAATTTTCTCAAAATTAAAGAAGCGTAGAAATAAAGCTAATGACGATTAGAGAGGTTTTTTTCCTTCCTTCTTTTGGTTCTGCAAGTATTTTCGAATCATAAAAAATTGGAATACTTGTTGACTTGTTTTAAGATAGCAGTCAGCTAACCTACCATCTGTCCACTCATGTGATACTGGATCAAAGCAGCCATACAGCTGGCCCATGGTGATTGCTTTTGGATTAATGATTTTGTACTGCACACTATTCTCCTCAAACTGACCAGCAGTTTTGAGATCAGTCAGGGCGTCAGCAAGGACCTGATAGGCCATGGTCTTACCACCAAGCGGCTCACCCACGATCATCAGACCATGACGAACGAGAATCATCTCATACACCTGCAAACAAACCACAAAGATAAATGAATTCAGTGAAAACAAAGAAAACACTCTTCTTCAGTGTAGCTAAAATATACCAACACAGAATATGTGTACATATACATCTACTCTTTCATTTTACACTACAAGAGAAGAAAAACAGCAGCAAAACATTCTCAATTAAAAGCCAAACTGAACTTTTCAAAAGCTATAATGCAACAAAAAAACTCAACTTTTAAACCTGGAGAATATTTCGTTGCTCGCTCCTATATATTCCAATTTAATAGTAATCCATACTGGCGACTTTATTTCACGAGGCATGGCTTTCTATCAGTATCAAATAAAACTAAACCAAACTCCCCAAATTGTGCAGCGGTCAGGAGGTGGTTTACCTGAATAATCTTATCCAGAAACCACGGCACAGCCTGAAGTTTCCGTTTCTTCACATTGTCTTTGAGGGCTTCCATGAACACACCATATTCAGGTTTGGGAAGATGCACTCCAGGAAACAGGTCAGAAATTATGCCTTCAAACAGCGGAACATCCTAAGAGCCAAGAGAAGCCCAGATTTATTAAAGTGACAGTCACACTGACAGCAGATTGAGTTACAGAAGCATTTCTTTCATTTGGTGATCGATCTTTTTTCTTTTTTTTCCTTAAAGCAAACTACACGATGCCTTTATGATGAAGATTCCCTTGTAGAAGAAAAAAAAATAATGTGATAAATTTGTGTTAATATTAGTCCACTAAAGACTTTATCATGATAATGTAATAACTGTGGTGTAAATTGTGCAAGTTGCTACATTAACCATGGTAAATTCTACAATATGTTTAGAACAAATTTTTTTAGAAATACAAAAATAAAACAATATATTTTCTTGCAGTTTTCAAAACTCTTCTGATTAATTTATGAAAAACTGAAAGATATACTATACCAAGTGCTCAATGTTATGTTTAAGCCACAAATGAAATAAAGGATTACAGAGCATAAAAACAGAAAGACAATGAAAAATTGCAAGAAATATTTGGTGGGAGATACTGCGGCTATTCCACTATTATATATATATATATATATAATTGAGCCATGTACATCGAATCACTCCTGTTCTAATACTTCTGTACTATGGAGAGTGTATGAGTGCAAATTAATCAATCAGATCACTTCAGTCAGCTTGGAAGAAGAGCTCAGATGTAGCATTGCCAAACGTGGAAGCACCAAGGTGCAAAGAAAAGCTATTAACTAAATAATACTGTTGAAAATAGTAAATAGATTTATCTGTAACCTGAAAGAGCAATGCAAAATGATTTAATGGTTCTGAGTAAGTAAATTTGAATGATTCATCAAGTGTAGTTGTTAGAAGTGCTAAGTGCTGTCCTCACCTGAGCCAGAAACTTGGGCAGGTTGACATCATTAATGGCTTTCAGCAAGAGGACAGACTCATCGAGCTCACCCATTTTCAGCTTAAGGTTCCCAGCAGCAGTCAGCACGGACTTCACAGCTCTCATGCCATAGTCGTAATGATGCTGAGAGGAGAGTTGTTCTGAACAGAGGCGGTATGTGGCCACTATTTTACCAGACAAGCTAAAATTCATGAAAGAAAATAGGCATCAAAATCCACAAAACAGAATGGACCATTAGAAAACAAACAAAAAACCATTTCTCACAGACTGCTTTAGTTCACTGCCAACCCTTCTGCAATACAATGGTACACAGATTCAAGTTCCAAGATTATTCACATGAGTTTCTTCATCAGTGTGAATTCTTAATAATTGCTAATAATTGAACAGTTTTCATTCTGAGTACTAACTAGTGCTTTCTTATATGGAGACAAGGAATGCAAACTAAAAATTTACAGAAATGGCTGCATCAGTAAAAGTTAAGATCAAGCCATACATTTTTAAAATTATATGAACAGAATTCATATTTTTTATTTTTATTTAATATCATTTAATCAAAGAAACTACAAAATAGTACCATACTTTTCATGATTTATAAGGTATTTTTGGAAATCATTATTTTATGTGGAAAACTGCAATGTTGCTATGTTAACCTGGTGATCAGAACGTTTGGCTCTGGCCACATGCTACTAAAGAATATCCATACTTGCTAAATCTGTTACTTTTTCTCATTTTATTACTTAGATGTATTATCTTTTCTAAAAATCACTTTTTTGTATTTAAAATGAACAAAAGCCAATAAATCATGACCTAATCAAATTTAGTAATGTAGATTGGCATTTACCTAAAAACTGTTACCACCAATTGTTCTTCTGCCTTTTAGTAATGCATTTCTCAATGATAATAAACCAGTGTAATAAAAATGAGCAAATTTTCAGGAAGTCTGTGCTAGTTAGAATACTAATGGCGTCTATCAGCCATTTTTAGCTGACAAACCACACATACTGTAAACAGGAGTATTTCATACTGTTTCAATATTATAATTTTAAGAAGACTATCCTGTATCATTCCATTAAAATTTTTGAAATTAAAGAAGAAAAAAAACTTACAGTTGATTTCTGAAACAATAAGAGGCTGGATGCTAATACAAAAACTAGTAATTCCACTAAAACATTTATCACTATGCCAGTAATGTAGCATTTTATTCTGAACAAAGTTTAAAAAGAATAGTAGTATTTTCTGATTTTTCTTTAAAGCAAAGATAAGGAGGCTAATTTAATATCCCCCCCCCGTACAATACTGGCTACAACAAATAAGTAATTTATTAAAATACATTTATTTTTCATAATTCTTTCAAAGAAAATATTGCCATTTAGCATCCTTCAGGATTTATTCTTTATGTATTCTGTTTGTCCTAAGAATAATATCTCTTTAATTCCTTTCCATAGATAGCAAAACCAAACATGTGCAGATTCTATAAAGACTGGCTGAAAAACTTCCTCACCTTCTGGCATCAACAAAGCCCACAGAATAAAGTACAATCTCTCCAATCATGGCATAATCAGGTACCATCATGGCCACCGTCCTGAACAACACCTACATGCACAAAACCAGAGGTACAGCATTACTGTCAGGTTATTTATGACACATGCACTTGCTCCATTTCCATCTTCATTTAACCTTTATCCTACTGGATCTCTAGCACTCCCCCCAAAAACAGAAAATTCAGCTAGATATTCTACTTATCAGTTAGTCAATCAGAATTCCTCTGAAATTACTCACATCTGCTATCTAAAAAAAAAAAAAAAAAAAGACAGAGCTCCATTTAAAGAAAATTTCAGAACCTATTTCCTACAATAATGCATATTTAACATATTGGTGGCATGGTGGTCCAATCACAGATGACTGGAATGCTGACGTTCGGTTGGGGATAGCTTGGTTTGGCATACATCCCTAGCATGGTTTCTTGTGGCTCTTCTCTACCAGCCAGCCAGCCAGCCATTTTCTTCCCATCTAAAAAGAGAGGGATCTAGCATGACTTTCTGCATACTTGTGGTAGAAGTTCCATGGGTAAGTCTTAACTGACTTGCCCCTTGACCACAGTTCAAGAGCTCTCCCCCCGCCTCACAAATGTACCCAGGTAGCTTGCTTGGTCACCAAGGCAGATAGCTCAAACTTTCCCTTCTACTTCACTTCTGTAAGATGCTCCCAACCTCAAAGTCAGAATGGGTCTGATAAAGCAAGCGAAGACTACAAGATGCATTCTGGAAATTTCAGTAATCATCATTTGTATTCTAATAAATTAATAATTGTGGAAGAAGATCAAAAAATTTAATGATCATGAGGCATAATTCTGGTGATTTTAATGATCATAAAACATTCTATGATTTTAATGAATATTTAAATTACTGAGAAAACACCTGACATAAATTTTCAAGTAGATGTGGAAATTATTCCCAACACTGCTACTTATGCTGCAGCTTTTATAAAGAAGTGCGTTCCTTGATATATAATGTACGAGTGCTGGGTGTAAACAACAACACTCTGCAACAACTTTGCAAATAAAACAAGAAAAGAAAGCCAGAATATTTCACTAAAATTTATATTATTACACTGGGTAACAAAAATCTAGTTAACTTGATTTTTTAAATATTTTCAATGGCATTTTTTGTATGTTAAATAGAGTTATAGCATTGGTCTTTGGTAAATGTCAAGTATATTAGAAATAATTATGCTATTATAGTTGATAGAATGGGGGTGTACCATGGAACACCCTAAAAATTCTTAGATTTTTTTAGAATTTTCTAGAACTCAGTAGAACATTCTAGCACAAGTTTCAAACAAACAAGGCAACAAAACTCTGATTAGGTAAAACAAATAACATCAACATGTTTCATAAAACCCAAGTAAAGGATCAGCACCTAATATACTATAAGATTTTGGCACTACAAATGTGCATGAAAACAGCATAGGAAGAAGTAAATAACATCCTTTTCTTCTAACTCACTTTTAAGGTTATCTGGTAGCTCTTGTCTCCCTGCATAGCCAGGATTCATAGTGATGAAAATGGTACAGGTGGGATTCAGAAAGAGCTCAGTTCCTTCAAAGATGAACTTCTGAAGTTGCTGGCAGATGGCTTGTTGGATACATTGGATCTGTTGTGCTACCACAGACAGCACCTCCAGCTCAATGCGGTTGAACTCATCAAAGCATGCCCATGCCCCAGCCTGAGCCAGTCCCTTGAAGAACTTTCCCATGGCCTTGTAGTCCAGTCCATCTGAGCAGTTGAACACCACACACTGTGAAAAAGAGTGGGACAGAAAAAAATGGGCTAACTTAATCAGCAACTATAACAAGACTGCATTTTGAAATTCAGAATAAATATTAAGATGAAAATTTTAAGAGCAAAAGCAAAAAAGCTGTCTAGATCATCAAAAGCTAATATACACTGGTAGCCAGAATTATTAAATGACCCAAGATAATGATGCTTTTTGTTTTATTATTTAGATTTAATTCTACCGTCATGACTGATGCAAAGTCGAAGGATTTGTTCTGGTTCTTGTTATGCATTTATTTTCTTAAAAATATATCATTTATACAAAACAATAATGAAAAATGTGCACTTATTGAAGTTTACTGATGAATTACTCTGTAGTTTTTCCACGAGTATTACTACATTAAGACTTAAGTATAGAGACTCTACAAAGATCAAAACATTGATTAATTAGCTTTCTACATTAATAATTCATTTATACATTCTAACAAATGCACAAAGAACACTCGACATCTTTTTAAAAAATAAATAGTGTTTAAATGTCCTTATGGTTTGTGGAACCACCGTGTGTGTGAGTATATATCATTACCGATAGTCTGCTTTAGGCAGGTTCATAGCAGACAGCCATTCCAGGTAAGTGAACGACTGAGGCAGTTTCCTGTTGCAATACATGCTGATGTGAACAAAACGGCCCTTCTAGAAATCTTCACTTTTTAGATGTAGAAAAAAAAAAAACAAAAAACAACAGCTTGGAGGAAACCCAGACACTTATCTGATGAAGAAACAATAACCACGGTCCTGGAAGTATTAAGGGATCCAGGCCTCATGAAAGCATTAAATGTCATTAATACAGCAAGAGAAAAACAGTCAGGCCTCATCAGGTACTAACGCTGGCTTGATATTTTATCATTTGATAGAGGATAGATAGCATAAAACAAAACAAACAGAAACATTAAAAGGTAAATAGTCTAATCTTGCTATCTAGATCAACAGTTTACTCACATACCTGTTTAGCCACAGCCTTTGCCAAATCCTTGCATGTCTCTGTTTTACCTGTACCAGCAGGCCCCTCTGGGGCACCACCCAGGTTCAGTTTTAAGGCTCCCATCAATGTTCTTATCAAAAAACAACAACAACAACAAAGAATGTATTGTGGTTTAAGAGGAGGTTAAGAAAAAAATTTTTTTAATCGATTAAACAAAAACTCATCTTCTGGATTTATAACCTTATCAGCTTCCGGTTCTTTTGAGTAGTTAGAAAAGGTAAAGGTTCAGCAAGATTTTCTCAGGAATCACTTGAACCATTTAAAATGAAAAGGTACACCTCAAAGTGTGCAGAGGGATTAAGATAATCAAATTCTGCACAAGTTACAATTGTTGGCATTCCATGCTCCTTCCTGGAACACGCTCCTGTTAGAAAACGTTCCAGCAATGCAACGCTATAAAGACCATTACAGATACTGACTCAGACTCTGGTGATGTTTTGTAATCTTTGCTGTATAAAGAAAAAAAAAAAAGCAAAGTCAGCCACACAAAAATAATCAGATTGTAGCCAGTCAGGCAGCTATAGCCTTTTACCTTTCTTTTTTTCTCTTTCATATTTTTATTCATCAGTTGATACAGAAAAGACTACCCAGATAAGTAAGCATGACGGTGCAGTTATCAATTAAATAGCGCTATCCAGTATCGCGAGCAGCTTAGTACTGCCAACTTCAGCAGAAAAATCTTTACTGTGAATCTTGATTTTTAGATGTGGAAGAAAACAGGCATACTTGGGGGAAACCCACATGAACAGCTGAAGAAGAAGAGTGAGAAGAAACCATTCCAGGCCAAACCTAGCTGACCCCGAATAAGAATCAAACTTGGACTCTCAGTCTTAGCAATCAAGCAATCTAACAGCTTTTCATTGACCAAGCTTTGGTTTACCACCACATAAATAACTCTACTGTTATTAGGACTACTTTATACAATTTTATATACAGGGTGTCCGTAAAGTTACTATACAGTCTTACAAGTTACTGGTCGTTGTTTCAATGCCGGTACGATGACATTTCTCAGTTTGTCCAGGTACCTTTCTCCTGTAACAGTTCCGTCGAAGAACTGTGGACCCACAATTCCATCAGACGATATTCCTGCCCAGACAGTTATTCCAGGCTGGTTCAATTGGGACGTGATCGTAAACTGGTAAGACTGTATAGTAACTTTACGGACACCCTGTATATAACAAGGCCCAAACTGACTATCTGTTTTTTCCATTGTTACGTTCCTCACCTGTAGCACCTGTCCGTGAGTGGTGTGATCACAAGACGAGGTGTGTTTCCCAGGTACTCGTACCCATAGTTGATATCAGTTGTGATCATCTTGACAATCACATCATTGTTCCAGTTGTAGCGCAGCTGTGAAAGCCATTCAAAGTCAAGAGGGCTACTGATTTCGTCCTTCACCAGCTTAGCCACAACATCTCTAGCTGATTGGTAGAGAAAAAAGTATGTTAACTGTGAATAATAATTTTAAATATTTCATAACACTAATGGATTTGTGTGTAAATAGGTAGCAAACAGAATTTTAAGAAAACAATGGTAGAACAAACATAAATCGACATAAAATATATGAAAATATACATTCTAGCACAGGCATTACACTGATGGGAAAGTAATTTCTTTTCCTTTTACTGGCATATGCCTCAACATGGTCGATAATAAAAGTTTTACATATTCTCACTTTTCTTACATTATGATGGAATTTCATGGCGACAAAAGTTTAAGAACGAATCAAAAATATTCAAAAATTTTATCAGAAAAACCCCATTTTTAGAGATTACATGAGATAAACAGATCAAGAAGGTATTAGTATTGGGTCACATAATCATAAGCATCAATTATAGCCTGAAAGAAAGGCTTATGCATAAGTCCACAAGACCAATACAACAGTGCATGCAAATATCAACCCAAGTTGACTAAATAATTTGGAACAATCGATTCAAATTTCTGGGCTTTTTCATCTTAACAGCTTTTTCAATATATATATATATATTGTACCATAGATTCTCTATTGGATTCAAATTTGGACTTTAATTGGAATGTCATAATTTATGAAATATTGCTTGTTGATGCTGGTCAAATGTTTTGAATTGTTATCATGTTATAAATTCCAGTAGAGTCGTCGTTGTCGTCTCAGGATATGGTTCTAGCATATTGGTCAAAATTTTCAGGTAAACAAACCAATCCATTGTTCCCTGGGCATGATGAATAGTTGCTTTTCTCTCCTTTTTTTTGGAGAAACAGCCCCCTAACCATAATGGACCACCTCCAACTTTGGTTGCCAGTTTCGCACACTTCACCAAATCTTCACGACACCAGCAATCTGATCCAAAACTCTGGAGCCACGGTCATCAGACCAGAGCACCCTGGCCCACATCTCCAGAGTTCAATAAAGATGGTCGTTGGTGAAGGGAAGTCAGCCCTTTGATTCATCAAGGAAATAAAAGGTTCCTTCCTGGAAACATGTATTATCAATTCAAAATCACAAAGCTCTCTCTGGATAGTTCTCACACATTGGTAGGTCCTCAACATCCCTTTAAATGTCAGACATCTTGTGCCAGTGCATTTTTGACAAATGATTGGTTTTTTTTGATCGAACTAAGCATAATTTTTTTGGGGGGGGAGCTGTCTGCCTCTTCTCTATCATTTGATATAACCACCCACTTGTTTATACAGCTTCCAAGCCATTTTACTACACTCAACTTGCTTAGCAATCTTGGAAGATGACTTTGCCCCTTGCACAACTCTGTGATCTAAGTATTTTTCCAGGCTGAAACTGTCTTTTCTTTTACCTACTGTAAAATGTTTTTTTACAAAACTATGCATTAGTTTACCATTTTTCTTGGTTGTCCAAAGAACCCCTACAAATATAAGCATTGGTCTTCTTAAACTTTTTTCACCATGAAATTCCATCATAATGTAAAACTGAGACGATGCAAAACATTTATTATCGACCATGTTGAGGTATATGCCAGTAGTGTAATGCCTGTGCTGGAATGGTTATTTTTATATATTTTACATGTCGATTTATGTTTGTTCTGTCCATCACTGTACGCATGGATGTGTTTTGTGTGTGTAACAGAACAGTTTTCCCCAGCCCTCAAATGGATAACAAATTTTCTCTGGAAAAAGTGTTATAATTAGTAGACACTATGGTTTCTACTTCAAAACACAGTAATTTCTTCTTAATTCTCCCAAACAAAAAATTCTAAAAACACTTGGTAATTGTAGGTGAAGGGGAGACAAAATCATTATTTTCAGCTTTCAAATTAAATTATTATGTACTGTATGTTGTCAGGGTTAAAATCCCAGGTAAAATCTAATCTTTATCAACTGCATACATTTAAAAAAAAAACAATAAAACCAAACCTAAATAATGTTACCAAAAGCCATTCTGTTACTTACTGATTCATTTTGAATATTATTAGCAGAATAATTAGGGCTGCCTCATTTGTCAGCTAAGCAGAGATAATAAATAGTTACTGCACACATTTACTATGTAAACATTACCAAATAACTGCTTTCACAGACATGAAGGTTTCTTTGCATTAGTTTAAATATTTATTTACAATATCTACAACCTAGATAAGTAATTGGTTTTAAATGCTGCTTTTGTTGGTTTTTTTCAGACTTACGCCATAGACAAAAGCACTCTACTGAATGTCACATCCACTTTTCTGAAGCAAAAACATTGGAGAATGATAACTAGAAATACAGAATAATAAATAAGACCATCAAGACAAAGATCAATGACAAGCCTCTCATGAACCAATAAACTGTATAAACATACACCTGACCTGGGTAAACCTATTACACCAGCCAGAAAGGAGGAGATTAAGGAAAGGCTGTCTCTACTAAGTCTGACAAATATTGACAAAAAGCAATCAAAACTAGTTTCTTATTTAGTTTTAGATATTGTTTCTTACTATGAGTAAATACTGAAGTTACTTCACACTATGTATAATACAACAACCACAGTAAAAAAAAAAGAATATTAAAGTTTCTGCATGTTTTTTTTTTAAATTCTGTTATAGAATTACAAAAAGTAAAAAATACATAAAACAAATTAAATAGATGTCATTCACAATGTCATTTGTTACCTTTAGAAAAGGAAGAGTTACTATTTTAAGCTTTCCCCATCATCTTACTATAAATGTACAGCCAGCCAAAAGTTTTGCATCACCCTAAATTTTTCCAATTTTGCTTGCTAAAGTTGCATTAAAACTTGTAAATATGCTTAATGTTGTGTTCATCTACTGAACTGCACATTGATATGTAGTTTTCCATGAACTTAATATAAAATGGCCAAGACTGAAAAAAATGTGAAAATTTTAAATCTACTATGCAAATACATATACTGATCCAAAAATATCTTATAAATCAAGACAAATGTGACTTAGAAGCATTAAAAGGGCAGATGCCTAGAAATGATCCAGGAGTATCTAGGGCAATACAAACTTTTGGCTATGGCTGTACATTTAGAAACTGTTTGTAGGATTTCAAGAAAAGCCATTACTTGGTAACTGTGTGATGTAATAAAATTATAATGGAACATTGCAAATCTGTTGGTTGACGTAACACACATGATATTCAGCTAGTAAGTTTATTTTGTGTGCACTGATGTGGTAATAAACCTGCTCTCCTAACAAAATATTAGTCCTTTCATTTCAGGAATAAAGCAGTAAGCAATGGGCTTCAGGTTTGAAAACCAGCCTTCACCAAAAATCATCTGTAATGTCTAGAGCAACTAAAACAAAAAACAATGGTGGAACACTTTTAAGAACAGTTCTACAAGAAAGGTGGTGAGAAGACCCCAAATAAACCTCTTAAGTACAACATACCATGCACGTCAGTGACAGTGAGTGCACCTAGCGTGATGCGAGCACCACTCGACAGCTTCCCGCGCACCAGTTCGACGATCTCTTCAATCTGCCGGTTACTTATCTGCAGGTATTCCTACAAAAAAACATGTGCAACGTAGCGCAAAGAAGGAAAACTATCAGTGCTGTGTGGGGTAAGCAGAAGAGATTTACACGGCTATCGATCTTTGCTTAAGAGAAAGGGGTGGGCTCACAGAAAGAACCAACGGGAACTTGTAGTCCCTCATTGTCTAAAAAAAACCCAAATAAAATGGAACTAACCAATAAAATCAACTAACCAACAAATAAACTAAAACTGCAAAAAAAAAATGTACAATCTTTATTTTACATTTATTTTTCATTAAGGCTAAAGGATAAAATCAAAAGAACCCATATCAAAAAAATCTAATGGAAATATTACTGTAAACGAAAACTTGCAAAGGATAACGTGAGGAAGGTTCTGTGGCCAATTCTCCACCACTACTCAAGGGCTCCCAACAGTACCCAGTAACTTGCTTGGTCACCAAGGACCCAGCACCTTCCCCCTTTATCTCTCTGCTGTAAGACGTCCTCAAGACCCCGAAGTCAAGACAGAAGTTTGTCTGTAATGGGAGATAAAAGATTTTCTAATTTACACTTTTAATACCTATAATTTTTTTAAATATTAAAATATGCATTTTTAATTACTCCCACAACTTTTTGTTTTCCTTTTGACCCATTTCACATAACAACGAATTGAAAGCTTTGTTACATTTTTTAACAAGCAAATTAGAAAAACACATACAAAAAGTGAAATAATTTTCAGATAATAAGATTACTACTTTAAAAAAAATACAAACAAACAAAAACACTGGTTATTTACAAGAAAATATTGGAGTCCCCTAAAAATGTGCATCAATAAAAGAAAGAAGACCGAAGTCCATGCAGTTTTAAAGTATGTCATTACCATTTAAGATACAGTTTGGTTTCACTGCTCAAGTTACTAAACACAAATCATAAAATGCACATAATAATAAGTAATTAAAGGAGCATTCTTACACTAAGAGTGCAAATTTGTGATTTTAAGCTCCTTTGATGCAAAATTAGTAAAATTCATAATGCCATATTTATGTAGCCAATATAGAACATCAGCATGCTTAAGTCATGAAATTGTGGCGCATTTTTTGTGATGAAACTTCTCGTGAGAAATTTAATCAATTCAAAATGTGCAATTTTGAGATAAATATTTCTGTGTGACTTAATGTCAAAGGCAATTTTCCCATAGCAAGTAAGAAAGACACCTGTGTGTAAATGTGCTCTTATAATGAACCTTTCCAATAAGCCCCACATAGAAGGAACAGGATCAGAATGCTTATCTCATTGCAATTCTTGAAAAGATGCCAAAATCTGGTTTCAGAATACTCAACCAAACCATGGCTGGTTTCCATCAACAGAAACTTATTTGCTTCTCTCCAAGTCAGTTTGGTCAATGCTAGAGAAACCTATATCATGATGGGTTTCAAGTGACCAGATCAATACTGAAAAATAAAATTGGCTGATTTAATTCTATCCCCCCTCATCATCATCTTAGTATTAATAATAGTGGGTAGCTTAGGAGTCTTTAGACCTCCACCCCATCAATTAATTATCAGTTCACTCACTTTTAACCCTTCTAGCTCTTCCATTGCTACTGAAACTTCTGCAGTCCAAAAAATACAGCTGACACAAAGAACCACCTGGCCAGGCCATTCAAGAACCCACTGGTTCCGTGCTGTATTTTTGTATCCTTCAATGGAATCTATCACCTGCTTCCGAATGCTGGTGAGCATGACATCCTCCACCTGCAGAAGCCATTTCTCCACCATTCCCTAAAAGTAGCAGGATACAGGTGTGATAAACATGTATTACAACAAGAAAGAAAAAATGAAGTTATCATTCCATCATGAGCATCATTACTACTTAATGCTAAAGTTATCCATCGCTCTATAATTGAATCATACACCATGATGATATTAACATACAATTCAGTACTTCAGAAACTCTTTATTAAAGATAATAAATTAAAAGAAAAGTAACCAAAAAGTGTTAATTGTTAGTAAAGAATGAAGAAATGTGTTTTTACCTCATTGAAAATTTAGAATTTAAAACATAAATGAAATTTTCCATGCAAGAACAAATGTAATGGGAGACTATGTATGTATGCTGAATGGATATCATAAAGCCAGATGTTAATGGTATTCATATTTTCTGTGAGGACAAAATGATTATTTTTCTCAAGATATGTAAGAATGCTGATTGAATTAACACTTCCAAATGAGGCTATCTATATAAGACATTTTTTAAAGTGGAAAACAGGAAGTTTAATTTTCAAAGTTAACCATAATAAACCATTAACATACTTTTCCATTTAAATATTCTATAGAGATAAGCACATTCAAATTTTATTAAACTTCAGTCATTATTCAGTACCCAGTCAGTGGTCTCAACTAAGAGTCCAAGTTTATAATCATGAAAGGCATTCACTAGGGGTGCTGATAACCAGGCCAACATTTCAAACTCTTGTACCTTTGCCTTAGCCGGATAGATCTTGCTTTCAAACGGAACAATTTCATTTTCAGCAGAAATTATTGACACAATCTCTTGCTCTTCTGTGAACTCCAAACGACTGATCCCTTCAAAACATTTTTTTAGGTGTGGCTGCACTCTCTGGGGATCCTTAGTTTCTGACAGAATCTCCAACAACTCATCATTGGACAAGAAGAAAAATCTACCAAGACAAAAAGTATGCCAGCCACATTACAAATCAGCAGCTAATCATATGGCATAACAGGCCTTCATCTGGCAACACAAAAGCATAATATCACAGTCCATAATTAAACGTAAATAACTATTCGAAGACAAGAGATGTAACCATGGGCATCCACAAGGGCATAGGCAGTGGAGGGGAAGACCGTCTCTCCATTGGAAAGTTGATTATGATAGTGTGACAATGCCACACCCAGCCAGAGGCCAAAAGGTCAAAGGTTTGAAAGAGAGTAGCAATACAAGAAGATACAAGGAACTGGAAAAATGGGCATATACTCCCCTCTGTAATTTATCCTCTGAACACTTTTTTTTTTCACCTCCTCCCCCCTGTAAAAACCCTGGGGACACTCATGGATATAACAGTAGAAACAAGGCACTAAACTTGTTTGTGTGTACATACGCACATGCACACACAAACAAACACACCAAAATTAAAAGTATACTTCCTATACCTTTATTTTCGGTTTACATATTTCAAACCCATACAATAAATATTCTACAATGAAACAATTAATTTTACAAACAATGCAAAAAAAAAAAAAACAACTCTTCAAAGACTATTTAAATTTCACAGCCACACTTTATAAAGATACCTATGAATTATGTTCAGTGTAACCCACATACAATAGCATTCTAGCATAACAAAGATGGCTGAGAGACTGTAGCCCTGACCTCAGCTGGTCAGTAACTATTATCAGAATTATACTTTTGGAATTAGTTTTTCCGTGTGTAGACCCTGTGCATTCATACACAGTTAGCCGTGGCGAAACACCAGCCACCTAACAATTAATAAAGCCACCGCCAAACCTCTTGACCAAACTCCAAAGGGATAGAGAAGGTGTCCTTTGTCAGTTAAGGGTAACTGTTAAACAATCCATGCAATCACACAAGAAACTATTTGTTAAATTAATTTCCATTTATTTATCTTGCAAATTAATTCTTCAATAACTGGGTTGCTAATGAAAACCGAATGTGACTGCATTCAGGTGAGTACATGTATAAAGATAATAAGAGAATTATTGCTTCTTTCTTTCTAGAAACAGCATCTCACACCCTGTTGTCAGTTTGCTGAACCAGACTGAAAATAACAGGTTGCAGAAGTTAGTTGCTGTGCCAGCCACAGGGAGTCCCGACTAGAAAGTTTTGTTTTTTTTTAGATACCAAAAGAAACAATAAACAGTATCCAGATGAAATCCATGTGGGTGGCTGGTGAAGAGGGAAAGAAACCAGCTGAGGAGGCCCACAGAACTGATCTACTCCCAGATGGTTGGAACTTGGACCTTCAGCCTGGCGGTCCAGTAGTCTACTTTAACCCTGAACCACCATGCTACATAATTAAACCTATTTTAAAGCAAATCATTCAAAAGTTTAATTTAAAAGGTAAAGCAATTTTTATAATTAATTATAGACAAGATGCTGGAGCAGTTTGGCAGCACTAGACAGAGAGACAGACAGACACTCACTCACTCACAATTAAATCCTCTTACGACAAAAATTGCAGGGTCTCTGAACTATAGCCAGTAGAGTGCCCTTCATCATCTGGTAGCTGATCTTACTTATTGCTCATAGCTGCATCAGAAGGTTTTGCTGATTGAGTTACCCAAAGAATTAAACATCAGACATGGCAATATTGAAAAAGCAGTGAAAGAAAACACTCTTGTACAGGCAGCAGTTGAAACATCGGTGCTTGCAGAGGTTATTGCTTTATGCAGGTAGGTGTGATTGCGCTCATACCTTGGGAAAAAGAGTCGCTTTTTTTCCAGGTACTGGTTTAGACCTTTCTGGATCTCTTCCAGTAAGTTGTTTGCCTCCTTCAGCCGTCCCAGCATGTTAGGTTGAGACGTCGCTGTCAGGCAGTAACGTATTCTTCTGCAACTCTGCCATGATGTCCGCCAGTAACTGTCAACGATCGCAAACTTGCGACCCTCTTCTGGCATCTGGGCTATGATGTCCTCAGAGCTGAAAATCGGCTCCAAATACAGCCAGGTAGCCTGGCACTTGAAAATTGAAAAAAGAAATACTTTTTAATTAAGTATACACACTAATGTGACATTGGGACATCGTTAACATTAACACCAGATCATATTCTTGGCTTTATATGATATAATCTTAACATAATGCACCAGGTCAGTGAACTAACTCAGCAGCAATTGATTTTACATAAAGCAGTAATTTCAACTTTATACGATATTATCTTAACAATTTCAAAATCTGAGTTTACTGTTTGGATTTTCAGTTGTCATTGTTTTGATTTTTATTTTATTCCTCATCTATCCACTGAAAAGATATGACCCGGCTTTCAAGCACTGTCAAACAACAGCTGTTCATTGTCAAGGATTGTATACAAGACTCACAATGCCAATCAACTTTAAATCTACAAAAGATAAAGATGCATTCCAAAAGCTAACATAAGGTAAACCAAGTTCAGTATAATCTGATCTATTATTTTTGCTGATATGTGGAGGGAGCAGATTGGAGACACACTGTTCATTTCATCTATATTACCTCCAACTTTAAAAAAAAATTATTATATATCATTCAATCTTTGGTAAAGATGAAAAAGCAAAGCAGCACTGTAGTCTCAAGTATAGAGCAGCTCAGAATGAAAGGGTTGTGTATGTGTGTGACAACTTTTCAAGTGTTCATTAAATTTACAGATAATTTTTTAGTCGTAAAAAGATTAAAATGGAAATTCCTTTTTGAGACTTAATTATTCAAGTATTTATTTTTATACAATGATAGTAGAAAACAAAAAAAGAAATAATATCAGTACCATTTTTGAAACTTTCACCTCTTTCCAACCTTTATTCCAAGTATCTCAGGTACAGATAGTCAGAGGGGAGGGGGCAAGGAGGTAATAAAACATTAGATGTTTACTGAAAATTGTCGATCAAATCTATTTTTTAAAATCACTTACTGTTTCCATCTCAACCAACACAATCAGCTGAGTATTCAAGCAGATACTACACAATTACTAAAAAACATTTCCATATATCTAGTTGACATTATCTTTATACATACAGTACCCACTAACAAATGCTTTTAGAACTCAACTGTTACCAAAGAAATCTACACTAAACTTTTTTAAATGTTATCAGTGTCTTGTCAGATTGCAAGCATAGTACTAACTTTCAGCCATTCATCTATGATGTCCTGCATCAAGACCAGCTTCTCCTCCCACTCTATCATTTCCTCCTCAAATGGCTTTATAAACGGTGATCCCTTCATGGTCTGAGCTTTCACGATGTGGTCATCCAGCAGCAACTGGATGTCATCAAGTGCAGTCAAAATGGAAACTCCCTGCCCCAAAGGAGGAAAGAAATAGCAATTAGCAACATAGAATGAAAACCAACCTCTAATTGGAACTAGGATTCCAACATCCTTCTATTATTTAACAACCACAGGCTAACTATAAATTCAGTCTGATATCGTTAAGACTGAGGTTTAGATCATTTATCTATGGTTCCTTAAAGATGAAAAAGCAATCAATCAAAGCTGCAATCTGGTTGGTTAATCACCTACTTTGCATAAATGAAACTACGATTACCAATCATAAGCAAGAAAAAAACTTGATAGAAAGGGAAGTAACTGATCACTTACAGTATCTCTGTAAGATACCAGCTCAAAGTATATATCTTTCCACTCAAACTTCATCTTTGATAGTGCCTTCTCTAATGAATATTCCTTAGTGGCAGAAGCTCCAATTTCTTCCAATCTTAAATAAAGAAAATCAAATAAATAAATTGCTTTAATGGCGAATGAAGCTAATCAGAAGCCAGCTAGAAATCTCATGTTCAGTTTCAACTCCAGAAATCATAGTGTACAGTAAATAATCGAGATTCTGAGCACCATAACTCTACCTTACTTATAAATCTGTACCTTTGAAACTAACTAACAACAGACATTTTAATTTATTAACTAAAACAATACACTTAAGCATCCACAAACTACAGTACTTATAATTTCCAGTGTTCTCCAGCATACTCTTTTTACGTTTAGTTTGATCAACTTATATTTGGAGAAAAAAAAAACAACTATAATATATAGCTAATAAATAAAGAAATAAGTAAAATATTAACTTTATATTCTACACATTTAATTATTATGCAAGGATTGATGGCTTATTCAGTACATAAGAAAACAAAAGATATAATGAAAATTTGGTTCACACAGAACAACATAATCAAAGGATAATAATTCTTTAAAACCAGAGTTTATTGCAGTGAATATATTTACTATTTAAACTTAGATATTTTCAGTATTTTTCAATCACTGGCTTTATTTGATATAACTTCCTGTTCATATGTGGCCCAAAACATACAACTAATTAAACAGGACCACATACTCTCCAGATGGTGCATCAAACAACATTTTATTTCGGTGTTTAACATGGTCTCTCTCTCTCTCTCTCTCTCTCTCTCTCTCTCTCTCTCTCTCTCATGCAAACTTTTTTATTGTACACAGAAATAAAGCCCTTACTGAGGAAGAAACTTGCTCAAGCCATACTCCCAATATGGTGGAGTGATGTGTCTTTCTGAGGTTTGATGTCAAAGCTCACAATGTCACTCATCTGAAACAAAACCACACACAGTGCTGCTGAGTTTAACTTATGCACACACACACAGATGTATAAAAAGTTGGGGTAAAGGAAATTTTTGAAATGTATATAATCTCTTTTAGCAAAAAAATGCACATCCAATATTTTAAAATAACATTTATGCTTTATGCTACT
Organism: Nautilus pompilius; assembly: GCA_018389105.1. Classification (NCBI taxonomy): domain Eukaryota; kingdom Metazoa; phylum Mollusca; class Cephalopoda; order Nautilida; family Nautilidae; genus Nautilus; species Nautilus pompilius. The sequence goes on from JACATO010001459.1 coordinate 23,023, forward strand.
ACCAACTGCTTTAGTAAAGCATTCCAGGCAGGTCTATATAATAGGTTTTTTTTAAAATCCATGTTTAATCAAGGATGTGTCTCTTATGTACCATGATCCTCCCCATTTCCAGTGAGATATGATCTGCCACTAGTATAAAGGAACCTACTTATCTTCGTGCATTCCATCATAAATAATTATTTTGCAGATAACACTAACCAATTTTATTTTTGTTTTTCATAACTAAGATTGTGTACCACTAAAAATCCTAATAAATATTTATTTCAACCTTTTTTTTACAGGATCTCTATTTCATCAATATAATCTGGGCCTCACACCCAATCTGCAGAGGTCTAACTGATGAGTTAGAAACCAGAACCAGAACTGCTGGAGTGTTACAATATCATGATGTTATTTAGATGGCTTAAGACCCTAATTTACTGATCATGTTGCTAGAAAAATCCCTAGCACACAGCACCAAGGAAGAAGGGGGTATAACAACCCTAAACCAAATTTCATCCAATGACTATCCAGATAACCAGAGAAATAAATGAAACTAAAATGCAAGCACATTAATTAGCTTATTGGGGATACAATTTTTACCAGGTTAAATAGAAATATGTGCTGTACAATTTAATTAGTCAGTTTTATTTAATCTACAGTTTGTAGTGCTTCACCAATTTAGCAGCTTTCTTTAACAAGTGTATGTCATCAAACACCATTTTTAGTTTTCACCATGTGTTAGGAAAGATGCATGTGTAAGACAGGGTTTAAAGCCTTCAGTCTGTCTTAAGAATTTCATTCACCATTATTGTGAATGCCAACATATAACACATGTATCATAAAACTCTGCAAGTATAAAAAGACCATGATGTAAATAACTCTGATTAATCCTTAGCCAACAGACTTAAGCGTCAACCAAAACAGACAATATAAGTTTACAGTTTCTAGTACTCTCTTGTTCGTAGTTCACACAATTCATGTAGATGGCATAAAAGATGCAAATATTAAGTAGCTTACATTATTTAGTGTTAAAGGTAATTTTTCTACTGCTAATGATAAAGATCACAGAGAAAAGTTTCAGGTGAAGCTAAATAATTCAACTGATTTATCAGTAAAGAGAAAGATAAAGTTTAACAATCAAAAATGTAAAATTATTAAGACAGGAAATAACAAATTAAAATGACCATTACATGGAAGATAATAAACTAAATTAAAAGCGAATCCATAAGTAATTATTCTAAGGTCTTTAAATGTGAAGAACAATGCATTTTAAATGATAACAAAGCCAACAGAATGACAGAAATAAATAATTGATCAGTCAACTATAAAACCTAAGAAATTCTATTCTTCATCGTATAACTCTTTGATTTGTTTACACCTTAAATACATCTATAGTCCATAGTGAAATAAGAAGTTGAAAAAGGTAGGATATGATGCTTTGTCCAAGCAACTTAGCTAAACTAAAAACATCTAAAAAAAAAACTGTTAGAAAGAAACAAATGTAAAAGGGTTGTACATCACACAGCATCCATTAATCAAATGTAAAAGCATTTAAGGATCATTTCTTCTTGCAGTTCCTGAATACAGCTCAGTATATGGTGTTAAAAAAAATAAGTCAAAGTTACATAACCTACCAGCTCCCAGTGTCTGTCCTGAATACCTGGATTACAAATAATATGTAGGACAGGCAGGTGAACTTTAAACTTATCCAGCTTGTGTTTTATGCTCTCAGCAATTCTCCTTGGGCCCGGTTGGTCGCTGAAAGATTTGGTCAATTTGAACATGGTCCTCCACATCTCTCCCACCTCTGTTTCTATTTTCTCTGCATCCAGATCAAGGAAAGGGCCTGACAACAGTAAAAAAATAATAGTAAATAGTTGCAGATAAAGTTATTCAGTTTGTTGATGCATTATAATGCTCAGTTTCATGGTTGTGTAAAACAAAATACTCAAGCTTTTCTTTTTTTTTTTTTACCAGGCAACTATAAAGTCTTCTTAGTCAGGAAACAGTACAGAGTACGAAGGTGACAATTAGGGCTGGCTGGGACAGTATGATTCCTCAACAGATGGGCAGCTTTACTGAAACCTTTCTACCAAAATGAGAACACTAAAGCTAAAAAAAAGCCTGGCACTACCACCCCACGGGAAAGGCTCCCTCGAGACCCGTGCAATGCTCAAGCCATAAAAAATATGTCTATCTAAAGTAAATAAACAGCAAGAGTTTGAGAGTGACAGGGGAGGGAATGGTTAGAAACTCCTGTAGAAAGAGCTACAGAGGTAACATAGTGGTTGGTCAACATGGAAAACAAAGCACTTGTCATGTGGCTCAACAACCAGGTATGCCGAGGTCTGCCATTCACAAGGTGCTTCCGATGACACTCAGACATTATCTGTAAAAGATAAAAATTACATAAGAACTGACTGGAATGGTCACTTGGCTTAACATGGTTTTATACTGTGCAAATATCTGGCAAAGACTGGGTCATCGGCAGTACCACTTGGTCATCCAATCTCACCCTAGCAGTCTCCTTGTATGGTGTCACCTCAAACCTCATTGTCAATGCTGGAAAATTCAATCTGACAGAGCCACATGTTGTGATTGTTTGTTTCAACAATATTTTCAGTTGGATGCTGTGGTTGAGAATGAAAGAAGATACACTGATTACGTAGCTAGAGATGGCAGAATTTATCAATTTACTACTAATGGCTCATCCTGTCAGCCACATACGAGCCCCATATTGCATCTTCATTGCTATGACAGTGAGAAATACTTTACAGCCACCTGGTGCATAGAAACAAAGCATGGCCCCTCCATTTGATCAGACTCACTTTGATGTTATGATGCTTATTTCACGTGCACAAAAATGACCGAAGATAAGTGTCGTGCCTGTGCACAATCAAACTGATCACCACTAACTAATGTCTTCAGGAAAAAAAGACGGACAGTAACTCCCCTGATCAACAGTAAAAAGCCCAAGAGTGCCCAGAGAAAAGGCATGCATCCACGCAGTGACAGAAATAATGGCTAGACATCAAACATGATCCAGACCCATCAAAAGATTCAACCGTAGCTACCACCAGAGTAAAATGATTGTGCTATGTGCCACAATAACCTGTTGCAAATGGTGTTATTTTTTTAATGCAGAGAGTTGATTGCTTTTTTGTAAAGATGATTTCTCTAATTATATATATAATAAGGGTACATTATGAGGTAAATGTTAATGACAGTTCCAGCTTTCTCCCTCTCCTGAGTCTTTTCTGCAAAGATGTTGAAAAATGATTTAAGTGGCAAGAGGATCAATGCAAAATAATTTTTTTTGTTTGTTTAAAAATTTTTTAAAAAAAAAGAGAGATTATCAAAATATCAAATACCATTCAGCCAAAGCTCCTGTTTGTGATGGAAGTTGTACACAGTGTTCCATAGTTTGTCATATGGCTCTTTCATCTCAAAGAGTCTCTGCAGGATGGGGAAGCTGCTGGTTTCCCACTGAAGCAGCCCTTCTTCTCTGTTGATGTCCTCCAGATCATCCCGAGCCTTTTCCAGGTCAGTTCGGATACGAGATAATGTATTCACGTTTGTCTTCATCTCCTCAGCACTCATAATCTGAAACAAAGCACAACAGTTAAAATATATACGTTTTGGTTTGACATGACTGTATGCATCAGGGAAATTGTACAGTGTGTGTGTGAGGAAGTCATTGGGTAAAGAACATTCAGTCTTTCCTAATGACATTCTGAGCATAGATTGTGTTTTGAGGATGTGAGGGGCCCAGATCTTTGGACTACAAACTATAAGCTAGTGGATCTTTATTTATCTATAATAAATCATCATTAAACAACCAACCCCTCCCCCTTCCCTGACCTTCAAGGTCTAAAGGTATCTTACTGCAATGAGCTAGAAGAGGCTGGGGTCTGGTATTATCATTGGAGACTAAACAAGGGGCCAGTCAGAAGAAGTTACCCATATAACCTCTGCCACGTGGTGTGTCTGTGTGGTGTGTGTGTGTGGGTGTGTCCAGAAAACCTGGTCTAGAAATTTTCATTTTTAGATGTGGAAGGAATCTGAAGAACCAAAGAAAAACCAAGTGGCCAGCTGGTAAAGAAAAGCAAAAAAAAAATTATACCAGGAAGGTACAACAAACCAAGCCTTTCCCAAACAAAATTCAAACTTGGGCCCCACCAACCTAGACTACAACCACCACCACCACCATGCCCCCTGTGAAGTTTACAACACAAAGCCTGGCCACTGTAAATTGAATTAATATTTACAATTTAAAAGACAGTGTAGTTTTGGTGGGAAATTGTAGCATTGCTCTGTGGGAACCTTTCTTTAATAATCAGTGGGGGATCACCTTATTTCAGCTCTCACATATCCTGTTCTTTAAACTGACTCAACAATTGTAATGTCCACAAAAGTCAGAACAGATCAGATAATAAAGGAATAAAAACTTCTTTCTAGTATATTCGGTCCCTGGCTGTCATTATCATTGCTAATATAATAAAACAAACAAACAGGATTATACAAAATGTTCAAAAAGGTACATGCAAGAGCTGACCTCTTTCTTTTTGAAAGATTCAATTTCTTTCATTAAAACGTTGAATCTTTCATCAAGGGTAGAAATCCTATTTCTCAAATGGTCCTCTATGATCTCTCTCTTGTTGTTGATTCTTGTCTGGCTGAGTTCAAATATGTCATGGATGTTATCAGGCCAGTGAAACACTGTACTGTTCAATTTTATATCTTCATCTAATTGAGAAAAAAAGACATGATCAACAGCAGTAAGAAAAAAAAGAGAGACTCTCATAGCTATCTACACAGTGTGAGATGCTGCGACTCAGTAAGAATCTGAGGAAAAACACCACTGCTATAAGTATGGACTTAGTCTACTGCTGCTGCACCCAGACTTCACAAAAGAGCAGTGCAGTGATTTATCTACTAGACTGCTGTGGTCAAGAGCCCACATTTACTTCCTGTGGTAATGAATTGGTTTGGCATACCTACATGACATGGTTTCTTCTCACTTGTCTTCATCAGCCAGCCATGTGGGTTTCTTTTCGCATCTAAAAAAGGAGTTCTAATAGGGATTTCTCTGCCAAAGTCAGAAGTGCCAGGCCCTATGTGGAGCAATGCATCCTAGTACACTAATTTACCAAGAACTGATAAATTTGGTGTACACCAACAACTAAAACTTCTTAAAGTGCCACATTATTAGATCTAATGATTCAATAACTAACACTAGAAGTGATCAATAGGATGAGAGAACCACCAATCATGGTCATTAGTTGCTATATATGTGTCCCACAAATGGCTGTCTCTTACTTCTCTTGTGATGATGCAACAGATTCCAAGTGTACCTGGCCAATTAAAAATCGTTTTATGAATAGCATACTTATTTTTAAAAGTATCCATGTTGTTGTAGCTTAACTAGTGATCTAACTGGTTTAAATGAACCAAGAACTTTTGGCCAATCAAACTATATCATCAATGCAGATGAATGCTACTTTTGTCTGCAGAAGGTTAATGGAAACAAAAGTATCTTCTTGCAGCAGAACAGTGGTTGAATTCATTGAAAAGAAAAAGTTATCAAACGTGTTATCAAAAACCTGAGAATCAGATGGATCTTTTCACTTAATTTTAAATATAATAAATTTCATGTGGCAAGAAGCAACTTTAAAATATTTTGATGACCCATCATTTCCAAAAATGAGAAAGGAAGATTCAAATCTTTTTAGCTCAGATCCCAGAAAGTTAACCGTGTACTGCACTCTGACCGTAAATTTCTGGTGGACCCAATCGTATCACAGTTATACTCAAAATAGTTATATTAATTACAGTAAAGTAAGAAAACTGCATAATAGTGGAGGAGACTATAATCATGCATCTTCTAAACAAGTAGAGAAATTAAATGTTTGTGTGTGACATTACTCAAGCTCTAATACAGGCTATCATAATTAACACTTTTTCCCTCAAGTACTACATAATTATTTTTTTAAAAAGCATAAGCAATGAATGAATTAGTTTGAGAATAAAAGTTCACAGATAGTAAAAAGCAATTCCATGAATTATTTTTGCTTATTTTAGCATCTGGCCTGTACATACTAAGCCATACTACACTGCAACATGAATATAACTAAAACGCATTAAGTTCAAATTTCCATTTCTGAGCATAACAAACTTCCCTGTGACTTTTGTTGCTTTTCTTTTCTGGAACAACTCTCTGAAACCAAATTGTTTGTTCGTTTGTATATTAATTTCAGTCAGGATAAGTTAATTAATATTAGAGAAAGTTCTGTCTTGAAGTGTATCAGTTTAATAAACCTTATACAGTTGATAAGAGAATAATAATAATAATAATAATAATAATAATAATAATAATAATAATAATAATAATTACAAACCAGAAAATAACGCATAATCAAGTAAAAAGCAGAGTCGTAATCCAGCCTCGTTAATCTCATCCTTCAGTTTGTAAACAGTTACATCCATACACTGAAAAAAACAAAAACATGCATATACATTGCTGATGCTACAACATATCAGATACCAATATTTCCATAATGATACCAGATCCATAGTAAAATTTAGAAATAAGCATGTGCCTCTTCTTGCATAAAGGTAATCCATTTTATTCGAAATCATATAACCCTGTACATAATATCATTAAGATTTTCAGAAACCAAATACTGAACCATTGTGAAAATACAGATCATTCATTTGGAATCTTCAATGGAGTTTTCAATTTAGATAGATCCATCTGTGAAAATTTCAACCATTATCGTTTTTGAAATTGTTTTACAAATCCATATGCAGAACATTAACTGATCATAGGTCATCGTCACACTGTATCTAAACCCCAACCTACCTTAATTAGATAAGCCTGGGTTTCCACTAATTTTTTGGTGGTTTCCTAGTTCAATTACTCGGTTGGTCATTTCATCATATCGCTGGCATATACTAAAAACAAAGAGCACACCATAAACACCGTCTACTGCCTGCCACATTATCACAAACAAAAGGAATTTTTTTTTTTTTTAAATATGGAGTAAAATCAGATTGCCCGGCTAGATGCAACCAGCTAAGAAGCACCATGATTTTTAAGACACTATTTAATGGGTTAGGGAAAGTGTTTGACCTTTGAAGATAAACAGGGTGTCACAATTCACATTACTTAAATCTAGCGGCTGCCTTACAGGGTCCGAGGCTACATAAATAAATTTCAAATCACCTTCCACTAAGATATGGATTACAAAAAAATTACAGATGAAATAGCTAACCTCTACCTCTTTTCGAATACTGTATTATTACACCTTCGATTTCTACTCTAAAAAACTTTAAAAACTCTGATAGACGATCCAAAATAATTAAAAAAAAAACAAAACAAAACACAAGTATTTGTCTAAATATACACTGAACAACCTACATGATATAATTAATAATTTCTAATTTATAAATGAATTTTTAAAAAAGCAACAAACTACATTGCCAGCATTAAAAGAGGGGACTTGCCTCTTGTTGAGTTCTCTGTTTTCATCCACCTCAAAAGTAATAAGCATATCTTTCATTTTCTGAGCTCTCCCACACAGGTCTTCGTTGAGGTTGACACAGTCCAGACAGAACATGCTTAGCGGTACTGTGATCCGCAGGAGAGCTATTTCAGTCCTTAGATTTGCATAACTATCTATATACTTGAAGAAAACAAGACGGAAAATAAGTTTTACAATGTAAGTAATTTACATACTTTAAAAGAGATCTTCCAAAAAAAAAGTGCTTAGATAAAACTGTGATAACAACCAAAAAAGGAAAGTAACGACTTCTGCTTTAATGGGGTTTTTTCTCATATGCATTGTAATGTTTCCATCACTAACATCATCCTGTAGGGGAATCTATCTTACTGTCTCAGGTTCTGCACAGGAAAACAGGCAATAACCTTTAAATGAATAAAACCAGATCAACTGCTAGGAAAACAATGATGTCAATTATTGAAGGGCAGTGCAACAGTCTGGTGATAAAGAACTGGAATGCCGATGTTGAGGGGTCCAAATTTGAATTCCAGATGGCCAGCTGGATTTGGTGTACCTCCCTAGAATAGTTTGTCCTTGCTCTTTTTTTTTCACCAGCTGACTGCATGGAATCCCTCTGGGCTCTCCTGTTTCCTCCCACATGTAAAAAAAAAAACACAAAGAGTTCTAGAAGGGATGTCCACTACATCCACAAGCATTCAGTGCAATTACACGAGTGCTATAGCTGAACTCAAACAATCTGTGTGAGTTACTGGCTATCGGGTACCATTGATCTCCTAATGTCTACCAAGACAAATAATCCATAGCAACATCAAGAACTGACTAAAAAATGCAAAGGTATGCACAGGTAATTCATACATACATCTCTGAAAGCTTCAATACAGTGAGGTTCACTTAGAAATGCTGTGACTTCTTGCTCGGCTTTCTTGTTTAGCAGATCAGCATACTTCTTGTATGCACTGAGATACCTGTACAAAGGAAAACACCCAAACAGCAATGTTTATAGATACCAAATAAATAGAGAGACATTTTTAAAAAGGTAAACTTAACTTTCGTGGTTTACAGGTTTGACAAAAAAGTTTTAAAAACATCAAAACCATGTCTGAATTTATATTCTAGAATTGACTCTAAAAACATATATGCATAACTCATATATGTCACCAATGATAACCTGTCAATAGCTCTACAGTTTTTACATTTTTATTTAAATGCTTATTATTTTAATATTAGAACTGTTTGAAACTATTTTTTTTTTAAGGTTTATTTCTGTTATATTTTAGTATTTCCCAATCACGATGGAGAACCTCTCAAATCCATGTGTCCCACTATTTAAAATTTTACAAAACACAATTTCAAACACCTGTCTTCTAAAATAAAAAAAGCAATTAGTGTACAGATTTATTTTGTTTATCAAACATTCCTGCCATTCCATTCCATATTTATACAAGATATTATATATTAATATTCTTCAAACCTGTGCCAACATCAGCACATAAGGCATTTTCCAAAAGAAACCTCCTGTTTTCAGTTTCCAAAGCCAAGTGAAGAAGAACAAAGTGCATATATATATTAATATTATTGTAAATGTATCCTCTTATTTAAAGAAGCACTAATCTTGGATCTATATTTTTAATGTCAGAATCATAATCCATAAAGTAAAGTAAGTTTTTGACTGTCAGAAATGTCTGGTAGTTTTATGAGATGTAATTGCTTGTTTACAATATAGAAAATGTGAAGAACTGATGTATACTGGGTAGAAGTGGTGTTGGTGATCTGGCCAAGCCAAAATGATCACTCTCTAAAAAAGAAACAACGTATATTCATCAAACTCTGAAATCTTTCCCAACCATAAGTACTAAAAGATAACAGAACATTCTCAAACAGCTAAGTGTGGCTACCTTATTTGCCTCTTAGCATTTGCCAAGATGGAAGTTCTCCAGTGTGACTTAAAGAGTGAGCATGAATCCTTGTTTTCATCTATACAAACCAGTCCCATCCAATGTCACGTATACAATCTAAACTAAATCTGTTGTTTTGTTTTATTTTTATAAAGTGGTTAAGAAAGTGCAACATCAGCAGAGTTCCAACCTTTGTCATTAGTTGAAAATAAAACATTTTAAATGAAACTAATAAAAATCTCTTGTCTAATAACACTTTGCAACCCAAACTCACTTCTGTGGACCAGTGAGATTGCTTTTGAATATTTCCACAGCTTTGTCCACAATGTCTGTGACCTGGGTCTCCTCTATCTTTGGTGCTCTTAATACAAGCTTCTGATATTTCATCTCTGGAAACAATTCACACTCAACCTGAATAAGACAGAACCAGAATGAAATAGGACACTTCAGGTAAAAATGATGCTGTTTCTCAGGGTCCTGCTGACAAAAGAAAATCTTTTTAATACAAATAAAGACCCTGTAACTAATCTCGCATTTTGTTGTTTTGCAGTAAGATAAAATTTTAACTCTCAGTATCCCACTACAATACAAATTGGTATTATTAACACAGGATAAGCCACAGGGGGGGCTGCAATACACAATACTTCCTCGTTTAACCTTTGTAATGAAAAATCTTTATTGCTTTAACCCCCACATTTTGTATTTTATGTTTAGTGACCAAATTTACACCCAGTTCAATATATATAATTAGTGCTTCTAGGTTAGCGGGGCAAATACATTTCCAGCAGTAAATGGTAAAATTTTCCATGGTATATATATATTCACTTGCCTATGAACAAGTACAGTTCAATATCAACCTCAAACAAAGCTCCTACATAACAACAACAATAATTTCTGTACCAGACCTTCTCCTTGGATTTCCAGACATTTCTCCTCTCACCTTTAATCAGAAGAGGTTTAGCAAAGTTTACTTTATAGCTTATTCCTTCAAGGGTATACCACTGGTCAGCTCACCTGACCACAAATAATTTAAAGGCCTCTGCTTCTATGCACTATTGAAAACAATAACAAACACACCTATATGTATTCATATAATCAAGTAATACATAGAATACCTAATTTTAATGTACTTTATACATTTTACATGAAATAGAAAAAAGCCTCAAATAATTTGTCAATGAAGACAGTTTACTCCTCACATCAGCCTTTGTAGCAGGAGACTGACAAGTTGCTATAAAAGACAATATTTTATTAATCGCTTCCAGCTAAAAGCTGGCTTTCAATATGGCAGGACCTGCTGACATTGAGAAACATTTTGAAAAAGAATTGTATATGAGATACAATGGTTCTCATTCAGTTTTATCAAAAACTACAGCATATACCAGTATTTTCAATCACTGATGAGATCCCCAAAGCTTCACAGTCAACAAAAAAGTTATCTCATCAGTTTTATATCCTTTGAAGAAATATAATGTATCACGGTGCAGAGATATGAGAAAAAGTAAACGCAAAGGGCATTTACTATATAATAATGCAACTCATTTTGTTACAATTAAAGAGGCATTTGTCATCCCCAAACATAATTTTTCCATGGCAAGATATCAAGATATGTGAAAACTTCAAAAGGAAATATGTCAAGTATCTTTTAGCATCTTTAAGTCATTGCAAACAAAATCCAACAACGAAAAGGTACTAATCTTCAGCCAATCATTTCTAGCACAACTAGACCAATGACAGCCTGTATGTCAATGAGGTTAGCCTATTTCATATGGGTGTTAAAAATGGGTACAAGAACATCTAACAAGTTTATCGATTTACAACTTCTTTCACTGATGCAATCACCACAGGTTGCTCTCCAATTGTTCGATGTTCTTATCTGTTGCACTCCTAGACAATCTATACACAGATGGAACTGACTAAATACCAGACAATTCAATGCAAATAGTAGTGCTTGTAGGCAAGGGAGTCCCCTGAAATTTTTTTAAATTAAATTTTTTTTCCCAACATTACTCGGCTTCCTTTGCTATTGTGCTATCCATCAGAGCTCACAATAACGTAGAAAAAACGTTTCTTTTCAATACAAATTGTAAAAATTCTGATCCTGTCCAAATTCATCATTACAGTACTACCAACTTTCCAGAAGAATGGGGTAGTTGCCCCTTTGCAGATGCCCATGCTTATAGGCTGATATTAAGATATTTTTCCCCATGCTGCAGGTAAAAAGTTAAAATGTTCATTCTATTGTTTAATTACCTGTACACTAAAAGTTTAAATCCAAAATAAATTTTCTCACAATACTAAGATCACCAATTTTGACTTTCTGAGTCCTGATACAGAAAAAATTTATTCAGAAAATGTACATCCTGTAAGCAATATCAAAGACTTTGAGGAACTTACCCTTGGAAGTCCATCTCCGTTGGCAATAATTTCAGAAAAGCAGCGAAGGATCAAGTTCAGAACATCTCTGAAGTTAGGCTCAAATGCAATCTTTGGATCTTCTACACGCAACTTTAGAATCATGATCGGGGACATCAGGTACTGCAGCTCATCAAATTGCTTTCCAAAAGTATTACCTTCCTAAAAACAATCAACTCTTCAAATAAAAAATAACCATCAAGGCACTTCTCAAAAAAGTTAGGATAGAACAATAATTGTGCTTGGACTTAAAGAAAATGGCTCCACCAAACAACAACAACATAAAAATTAACTTTTCAATATGCAAGGAATGTTTTAACTAAAAAATTATGTCCTTACTATGCTATTTCCTAGTGATATTTTATGAAAAGCATATAATACAGCCCACAATCTTACCACCTCTTTGTTATTACAATATGTCAGTTTGTTTTGGAAAACAGTAAGTAAAGACTAGCAGTAGAGTGTAATTCTTTATGTTAGTGTTTGGTTAAGCAACTTTTGCTAACACAAACACAGCCTGTTTGACATCAAATGAATAAGATCTTGTATCATGGTCTTTTCATCTTCTTCCATATCCATGTGAGATCTTCCTTTAATTCCATCGCATTATTATGAGATGAACAGGCTGATGATACAAATACTCCCACAGATGCTTGATTGGATCTATATAAAGGTTTTGGGGTATCCAAAGCAGAAATTAAATGCTATGATGATTCCTTTTCCAGACTGTGGTCATACAAGAGGTGTAGCATGTAGTATCATCCTCCAGAAGAATATGGGCATTTAATCTCATCATGCCTTTTTCCATACAATGGTAAGGGGCATGCCTTTAAAATGGCAATGTACCCAGCAGGTGAGACATCCTTAAAAAAAAAAAAACAAATCTGTTTTTCCTCCATGGCAGATTGCAGCCCATATCATGATACTCCTGCTTCCATTTTTGCTCATGAATGTAAGACATCAGTCTTGAAGAACTTCATGAAGTCTTCTCCAAACCTGGTAGCAACATCTAGATGTGGATTTCTGAAACTTCAAATCATCAGAGAAGAAAAGTACAGATTTCATGAACAGATAAAAAAATGCAAAATACATTGACATAGAAACAATAAGCTTAGTGTCTGACCCATCTGTTGCTTTTAATTTGAAGTAATATTTTTATTTAAGATGAGACTAAAAATTGAAATTAACTTCAAAATTTAAAGAATAAACAAAAATGTTTTGTTTATAGTTATGATCAAATGTAATAGTTATAGATATTTTCGAGGAGGATGGAAATTTCAGGACTTTTATAAAGCCCCTGTACTCTCAAAGTAGCTATTCCAATGTGGTTCTAATCATATTTATTATGTTATTCAGTACAGATATGTCAACCCCACTATTTCACATATTCACTACCCTATTACTGGAAAATTAAATGTTTAAAAAAGGATAGCATACAACAATTCTAAAACATTTATTACTGAGTCCTCTTGTTCTTTGGTAGAAAAATAGAACAAAAAGGTTTCTTGTCTACCTTTTTAATACCTTTTACAATTTCAAAAGTCTTATTAAATCCCCATGCAATCTACAATATGCAGACTAGGAAGTTTCAGCTTTGCTGAACATTAAAAACTATGATCTATCATTTCCAAAAATATTTTAATAAAATCCTGTTCAAGTTTCTCAAATAAATGGCACCACACCTGTATTGCATATTCTAAATGTGATCTAACTAATGTCTTTTCTTCTTCTTGTTGAACCCATGTCCTGATTTTCAAGATCTAAGAGTATCTCATAGCAACAGTGAGCCGGAACAAGGTGTAGTGTACCAGACTTGGTAACCAAGCCTGTCACCTAGAGGATCTCTTAACTAATGGTCAAGGTACAAGCCAGTTAAAAAAAAGTTTCCTTCAACTCTATCACATTTACAAGAAAACTCTATGATAACTCCTCGTTTTTAGATGTGGGAGAAAACCAGAGTGCCTGAGCAAAACCCATGTGGCCAGCTGGTATGAGTAAAAAAAGAAAAAAAAAGACATCATAAATGGTACACACTAATAAGAGAATAAGCACCTCTAGCATTTCATGCAGAATTTTGTTCCTAAAGATTCTATCTGCCCTATTTATGAACCTGACCGTACTACTTGTTCTATTTCATGTTATACTGAATATTCATCCCAATACTATTCTTTCCATCAGTATTTTCAATAAAACCACTGTCTAAGTTATAAGTATTGTCATGGCCATTGTCCTCCAAGTGAACACATATACTTGGAATGTCAGTTTGTGGCCCTGTTAGACAATACTTTAAAATTATTTCAGAGTTGACTAACATCAAAGCTTAGATTAGCTCTACCATATACCTTGATATCATCTACAAACTTCTACAACCTATTAACCAACCAAATATTAATATCATCAATATAGATTAGAAAGAGAACAGGATCAAAAACAGAGCCTTAGTGTATTCACAGATAACATCTATGAATAAAAAATGTGGAATCATCTAAAACAGTACATTACTTTCTACTTGGATGATCTTGGATTCACAACAATAATAGTAAAAAAATTACACCAATAAGTTTAATGTGAGAAGAATCATATGATCATGAAAGGAAATATTGAATTTCTTTAATGTTGTTAACATATTGCATCTGCATTGGAATCCAAGTAAGCTAATCAGTATTTTTTTCAGTTTTAATATAGTCGTAGTCTACCAGTCCACTATGAAGACAAAGATTTTCCAAGCATCTACACATACTTAATTATCAAAGTCATGTTCTTTCCTGCTTGCCTTTGGTTTTATCTTATTGCCAGAGCAATAAATATCACAAGGTATTTTTTTCAAACAGTGACATTCAAGTTTCCATGCTTAAATACTAGGAAACAGCAGAGTGAAGAATGCACAGTCAGAGGAAAGTACCAACTCTTTTCTTAGTATTTTTTTCTCCAAATTTTTATTTTATAATTTAAAATTTTTGTATAGATTCAGTGGAAAAATGTAGCAGGAATAATATCAAAGACCAAAAAAAGTCCGACTTTCACTCACCAACCTTAAATTTGTTTTTTTCCTAAAGAAATTAACTTTATCGCCATGATCAAGTGGATTAAATCTTTTCTCTTCATTAGCAGAATTCATGTAATTGAATAGATTCTCCGTAGTTAATTTCAAACATGAGAATCTTTTCAATTACACAAGTACATCATTGAACTATCATCATTCCAAGTCGTCAGCTCTATTCACCACAGCATGTTAGTTCAACGTGTTCTTTTTTTTTTAATGGAGAATAATCTTAATAGCTCATTCAATGTAAAATTTAGAAGGGGGGAAAAAAGAAAAAAAAATTATCTGTGAGGATGTTTTATCTGTGTGAAGCAATCTGCTCGTTTCGATGTTTCAAAGAAAATCTGAAGCAAGGAAATTTTAATTCTGCTTGAAGAGGGAACAAAAACAAATCGTGGGAGTCAGTTTATAACTGACATGGGTTAAAATCAAAGCATCCAAAAAGATTTAACAATAACAATATCTGGGTTCTACCTTGTGTATCTTCAGGAAATCCAGAAAGTCGTTGAGAGAGTTGATAACCATGCTTCGAAGCTGAACCGACATGAGGGCACTCACACAGATGAAAAACTCCTGCACAAGCTCCAGCGAATCTACATCATTGGGGGGCACAAGGTGGTACCACAGCTCCTTTCTGTTGTGGAAGATTTTTGCACAGGTAGGAACCCATCTGAAGAACAACAACAACAAAAATGCTATTATTCATCAAAGAATAACTACTTCCAAATGTATCCGTTGCGTTTGGTGCTTAAAACAAGAAAGATAAATGTTCCGACATGAGAAATGACTGAAACGGGTAGTTAAAAAGAAGTGGCAGAGAGAATGATAAAATTTAGCAAAGAGGAAACAACTCATCCAATCTTTACAGCAGTACGTGCGCTCTACAACTTTAAGGGACTTATTCTGGCATCGGGTAAATCTGACGTTTGTTTTTTTTTTTCCTTTCACACTCTTACTGATTTCTCATAAGCTCTCAATTATATTTTTCGTAATGAAACTCCCACCACCACTCAGATCTGTTGCTGGTGATGCTGGCAGCGGTTTTATGGTTTTGATGCAGTAAATGAGCATAAAGCTGCGCTATGAAATAATTCGACAATGGCCAAAAAAAAAAAAAAAGGCCATCTAATATTTTCCTAAAAAAATAGTTTTTTGAAAAATTTGTATGATATTTATCATTCAGATAAATAGATTTATTCAATGTAAATTGTTGTTGAAATGCTCTGCATTACTTTTAGTAACAGCCTTGCAGATTCTAGGCATACTTCCATATTTTTCAAATTGCAGTTCTATTCCATCAACAAGCGTTCCCAAAGATGTCTGGCATTGCTAGGTTCCTTCCAATTAAATTATTACAGCAATCACCACCATTTCTGGTTAAATCCATAACTTTCATTACTGACACATGGCAGATATCATAGATTTACAAAGAAAACCCATCATACACCAAGCAATAAAAAGGTATTCACAAGTAGTAAAGCATACATGTCACTAACTTCTTTCTCAGCAGTTCATGAGCTTCCCAGCACTGTTTCTTTATCAGAACCTCAAACTCTGAAGGTAAAAGAGGTAGGCCGGCATTAAGCAGCTCCTTCAGCCTGATAAATCTTGTTGTGTAAAACCTGAAATACAACAACAACAACAACAAAAAACCTCCTGAAGTGTTGAAAACACTTTAAACTATAAGATTTTTTCCTATTTACAGTTCGGGTTTTCATCTGAAATCTTTTGCAAGTTATATAAACTGATCCTCCAACACATACATTAAAAATTTATTTCTGCAAACTTGAACTTCACAGAATATCAGTAATTTTTACTTTTCCTGTAGTTTACATGTTATGAACTTGATACTTCTAGTAGTGTTATTTGCTTGATATTTGCTACCTATGTTCCATTTAAAAATTAGTTTCTAAGGAATGGTTGGTATCTAGATAATATAAATATTGCTTAAAGATGGTAAAGGAATACTTAACCAAAGACATTTCCTTAAAGTATCAAGCTCTGCAACATTTTCCAAAAAAACATATTGCAGGCTTACACAATGCCATTTATACCAGTTACTTATCAGCTCCTGATATATGAAGTGATCTGTTAGGTTTGCACAAGGGGCTAATCAAAGATACAATTCAGTCTATCCAAAAGCTATCTATTTCAGAATAAATTTTTGTAAGCTGTTTTAATCAAACACTGAGGTCAGTAAAGTAAATAGAACTTTCTACATGTACACTTCGTGATTTAAACTTGACTTTAGACAACACTCACTCATTATACCAAAGGTCCTGTAACTCCAGCATGATAGGGTTGGTGATAAACAAATGAGTTTCAATGTATTCTTTTGACAGAGCATAAGAACTGTGCCATGGAACAGGAGCACGAATCAGTCTAGAGAAAAAATTATACATATTTACCATAAAATAACAACTGTACAGGAATTATACCAAGCTTTTAATTACAATTGCTAAATGCCACTATAGTAAATGTTAAATGTTTCAACAAATATCTGAGCAACAGCAGTTCCTCTGAGTCTTCATTCAGCATATGCTGTCAGGTCCCCTGGATCATCCCCATCTGAGATAGCATTGTTGTACTGATTTTTTGCCGGGTTTCATTTGAACACCCCTGGTATTTAACTCTCTGATTTTAAGCAACCATTACAGGGTCATTATAGGTACAGTATAATAAGTTATCAGCACAAACAAAACTGTATTTTGGGGAAGATTTCCTAGTTGACAGGCATACAGATCATTGAAGTAACAACATCCACAACACCCACAACACAGTCATCAGCATGCAAGAAAGTATGAGTGAGTGAAGCAGACTCACCTTTGAGGGAATGGCTTTGGAATCCAAGAGATATGTAGTCTAACTTTTTCAGATGAGTCTTTTAGAATGTAATCAACTGGAAGAAAAAAATGCAATTAGTTAATAAGCAAACATTTTTTGTACACGCGGTAGGGTTTTTGCAGGTATCTCCGCACTAGTCAAGAACCAAATGTACATCAGTAACTTGCTTGGACACTAACCCTGACTCCCCATACCTTCCCCTTTCTAGCTCAATGCTGTTGTAAAATGTCCATGAACCTGAAAAGTCAGGGGAAAGTTCACTGAGAATAACAAAGCAGAAAATCATCTCTGAAAATTAATTTTAAAATGAATATATAGAGAGTAAATGTTTCGCTCCACACTACTTTCTAGATTCACACCATCTACTTTTTAGTGTCTTCCCTTATTCATCTGATTCCATCTCTCCAAATTTTATTGTTAAATTTATATATTCTGTTAGATTATTTCAAAAACAAATTTTTTACAATTCTAGTACATATCTGTCAGAAGTATCACCTACAAAATCATATGGAAACATTTTAAACCCATATATGATATTTTATAGAAAGACATGCATAAAACTGGAGAGCATCATTCATACTAATGGTACATAAGTATGATATACACATTTTTAATGTAATTATCCTCCATCATTAATCAGCTATATACACATACACACACTAGTGCCATAACTGTAAACTCATCAATAAAATAATACATCAGATAATGAAAAGTGTCAATTTTTCAATTCGAAAAGTATTGAGTTGCAAAAATTTTGGAAATAAAAGTAATAAACCTTTTTTAAACATAATTTTCTAACAGTCACATACTTATATGCTTATCAGGAATGTTGGTTTTCTGGAACTATTAATGCTTATTGTGGTGTGAGCCTAGTGCCGATTTCTCTTGCCTTTCAATACCGTGTAGTACCTTCTGATTGAGACGTTTATTGTAGTAAAACCCCTTTCTTGTAAAACCACCAGATTTTAGGTAATGTCAGAAAGTACACACGCTCACATGCAGACAAACACAGTCATGTTAAAAATCATTTGGGAGAACCATACAATTCAACTCTTGAAATTCAGATCAAAGATCTAAACAAACAAACAATGTCTTTCATGTGGGAATACAGAACAATTTGGAAATAAAATTTCATATGATCATGAACCAACCTATTGCTTTTCTGATGCTGAACAAATAGTCCCCCTTGATCTCTTCAGTCAGATTTTTTATCAAGGTGGCTAATTTAGGGTTCAAAAGCAGTCTCTCGGGAATCAACTTTTGTATCTCCTCCATCTGATCTTTGCACTGAGGAGCAATCATTTCATCCTTAATCCCATTTTGCACATAAAAGTAATATCTCTAAACAAAACAAAAGAAAATAAAACATTATTTCATGAGAGGGGCTGTCAGCTTTTCTACAAATGCAAATTACCAGTAGACAGATTTCCAGAACCTCTAGCTCAGCACAACAATAGATGCCCTTTAACTACTGCCAAAACACCAACTCTAGCCTCACAGAAGATCCTCATTCCAATTCCACTTATATAGCCAAGCTTATGTGTACTTTAAAATGTCCAAAGTGCTATACTACATGTATTAGTGGAGATTAACCTGTATGATTGGAAAAAAATGCCTAAAAAATGAAGAATTCAGCATTCAAATGACATCACTACCAAAGAAAGCATTAGTACAGTATTTTCATTCAGCCGTCCATATAAATACCACCAAAACTGGAGTGGCACGATTATATTCTTTACAAAAACCTGAATGAACAAGCCTAATAGTTACAGCAAAAAAAAATGGTATACAAATAAAATGAAAATTTTGGTTATTTGTTTTCCTTTGATGTAAATGTAGACAAATATAAACAGCAAGAGTCCGTAGATAAACTAAAATGTGAAATAAAGGAATGGCAAGACAATTATTTCAGTTTAACAGACAACAAAAAAAAAGATGATGAATCACCACTTAATAACACTTAGTTTCTGGTAATCAAAGATAAGATAAACAACATCTGACAGGGTTGGAAACACCCAGTACATAAACTCACAGTCTACAGGACCTTAAAGGCCTTAGCATTGTTTGTAAAGTGAAAAATAAGTGTCTAACCTATATAAAATTTGCTAGATAGTGGTGAAGAAATGAAAAAAAAATTACAAATTCTATTTCTAGAAGTACATAACTCTCATAATACTTCTAACTGAAAGTCCTAAGCTAGCCTTCTCAAAAAAACACAACACGACATTACCACCTTCAAATTTCGTGCTACCTGACTGAGATATCTAAACACAGGTTCCCCTTTGTTTGAGTTTCTTTACTGAATGCTAGTTAATAAAATGTGGACAAACAACAGTACTTCTGATATTTACTATAAAATATTACACAAGTTCTCCTTGCTAGGAAAAGTAAAGAAATATAACATAATAGTTGCCCAAAAATGTCCTCTTCTGTGATGAACTGAATAATACAAGTATAGAAAGTATGAGGCCCGACTCATGTCCAGACAGACTTAGCTGATGCTGGCATGTATTCAACTTCACACACTATAAAGGAAAGAGAATTGCAAGACGACAAGTTATTTTATGTAAGTCACCGCAGCTCAGAGGGCAGGAAATCCTCCCAAGTAATGTTGGCATATCTTCTGAAACAATTAAGACATTTTTATAAAATAACAAGTTCCAATGTTACTGATCAAGGTACATTCCCAGAAGGTTGCTTAGTTAATGAGATTCTAGGACACCCAGGAAAACAAAACAAAATTCGTGATGCACAGAAATGGTTTAATATGGCTTTAATATATAAACAACATTAATTCTCTTTTCAAATTTCTAGTAAATGTTTTTTTAAAGAACAGCCTAGCTTCTGTAGAAGCCAACAATTACACTGACTGATGCATTCAAACTGTTACTTTTACAGGAAGCCATACTAAAAGGAAACATTTTCTAACGTGTGGGTGGATCTTACTCCTTCTTGCTTTTGAGGAGATGGGTGACCAGCTACTTCACATCACCAATAATCTCAGGTGTTGAACATGTTCACTATCTTGCTTGTATTCAGCTCCAATGACTAAACATGGAGCTGATCTTGCTACACTGTACTCTTTTCTCCAAACACCTGGCAGTTAATTTTTTAAAGAAATAAATACTACCAGCTTTAGACCACCAGAAGATGGTTCTGCACTCCTCTACCCCTCTCATTAAAAAAAGAAAAGAATTAAGATCTCCTTTAGTTCGGTTTCCAGATGGCTGCTGTTATAGTCACAAGTTCAAACCACTAAAAATCTGTGTATAAGCTACACACAAGAAAACACTACATTTTGCATCTATTAAAATAGTTACAAGACAATAAAATCAATCTGCTTTTGTTTTTGTTTTCTCATTTATTAGTGCTAGTGTATGGCTAGGCAGTATTTTAATACATTACTTGTAATGTTTAGATTCACATTTCAGGTGCTATAACAAATTGGTTTGCCATAAATTTAAACAGCTCTCTGTTTTGTTGTTGTTGTTGTTTTCTTTCAATCTGACATCATTTTATATCTTACTACATAGAAATCATCAGTACAAGTCTTCCTGGAGATTTTTTTAAAAATATATTTTACAAACCAAAAATTCTAAAAATCTAGGTCTGTTTAATTTATAGTGATAATCTTATGCAAATTTTGGAATTTATCAAAAGCTTTGAATAGCTAGTATATCATTTTCTTAGCAATTAACAATTTTTCTTTTTTAAAAAATAAAGAATGCAGATATAAGTTAGCTCATCAGCCTTAAATTCTTAACAGTAAAAGATATTTTTAATTTTTAGTATCAAAATATAGTGAATGATTGGAATAGATCACCAGGAGTAGACTATCTAGTGTCAGAATTCAAGGCAAAGATGATGAAGTGCACTGCTTAAGTTTCAATTTTCAACTGTATTCCTCCTTCCTTGTATTACCCTAACTCCGCCACACCCTGAACATTATTTTAACCAGTCACTAAACAAAATAAAAACATGCTTTCATTTTATTTCGCAGCATACAAAAAAGCCTGATGTAAAAAGATATTAACAACAATCTTGGCGCGAAAGTTCCAAACTCACCTGGAGGTCCTGCTCAGTTGGCTCACCCGTGCATCTTTTATCTTCCTCAGTGATGGAAACCATGATGTCCAGCTGTTCATTTGGAGTCAGAGAACGACTAGGACAAAAGTCATTTACCACCCTGAAATTCACACAAAACTCTCAACCATAAATTGGAAGGTTTTGTTTGACAGGGGTTCTAACCTAATAACTGTTGGACTAATACCACCAGAAGTAAAAGTCCATCATTATCTTGGAAAGACCAAAAAAAAAAACTAGTTTTCCTCTCACTTTTAGATTTAAATGACATGGATTTCATCAAAATGTTTGTTTTTTTTAATGTCAGTTACATTTATAGTAAAAAAAATCTGAAAAGATAATAAAAAAAACAAGTAATGTACTGATCCAAAAACTAATAAAAAAAACTTGATTTTATTTTTAAATGTAATTCTTCTTCCTGTTTGCAGAGAACAGGGGAAAAAACAATGAAAACTTTGTGTACGAGAACATTAGGTGTCTGGGGCCTGCATAAATAAGCTGGGAAAATGCCAATGACTTCATCTGGGAAAGAATCTTCCTAGTATGGGAAGAAAACCCATGGTGAACAAGATGGAAAGGAAGAGCAAGAGAAACAATGCAAAAGACAGCTAGACACCAAGCATGGCCCAGACTCAATGGATATGAAACTTTAGTTATCAGCATTATACTAACCTGTACTCCTTCATTTACAATAAAATTACAGTCAGAAACTGGTTTGTACACAATATGCTCTTTTTAAATTTACAGTACATTAAGGTTAATTTATGTCAAAGTAGAATGATCATTATCAGTTATATGGCTGTGGGCAGATCTGTGGAGCTGAGCCATACCAAGAAAATGAATAGTTGAGGTGGTTTCCTGTTGCCTTCCTTGATGAATACATGGATGCTATAAAAGCCTTACCAGAACTCTTCATTTCTAGATATACAAGGAAAATAGAGTATTTGAAAGAAACCCACCCAGCTGGCTGATGAGGAGTGAAAAGAAAATATTCCAGGGAGATATGCCAAACTAAGCTAGTCCAAACCAAGATTTTAACTTGAGCCCTCAACCATATCAGTCCATTAGTCCCTGACACTGAAATACTATACCACCTACAGTAGAATAACCTTTTGTTAATTTTAAAATACAGTGATTCTTTTTAAAAGATTGTAGTCAAATATTAGAGCAGCCTAGGCTTTGCGTAATTGTTTAAACCATCATAATTCTGCTGTAAAACACTGTCAAATGACTTTACAGCCACAGTTTGTCATATCGAACTTAGCTAAGCAGCGACAGATACTTTCTTCTCAAAATGGTTAACCCCAGCAATCATTTCCACTCAACTGTAAAACTTTGAAGAGAAAAAAAAAAATCAAATAATTGGCCACGATCCAAATCAGCATGTCAGGAGATCTCCACATCACTCTTGAAATGCAAATATTGACATCATGTCCCTTTGATGCCATAGAGCTTCAGCACCACCCTTTTAAGCATAGAATTTCTTTAAAATTACAGTTTAAGCTAATTTATTAAAAAGTGAAAAACCCAATGTTCAGCTATCAGCCTTCCACTGGGTACTACGTTTATTAGAAGGCAGAATATCTATTATAAATTTAACAGTCAGATATTAATAAGCACTGATCTGAAACTGTCATGTAACAACCTAACTTTGGTGGTATCAATAGTGTTTTTCCATTTGACTGTAAAGTAAGCAAACTTCCTCACAACACACTTTTGGTGCAATCTAATTAAAATTTTAAAAATCTGATATTTTAAATTTCAAACAAATATTCGCTACTGATTCTTTGCTATGTAACTTTTAACCTAAGCGTGTAGTACAATAAACTACAAAGAAGTTTTGTTCGCTACTTACAGAATGCTAGAAGCTTAACCTAAATTGTCCGTTTAGCAGTCAAGTTTATACACATAAATCAATATTTCTTTCCAGCTATTAGAAGAACATTAAAACTTGTTTTTATTGTGAAGTTTATAAAAACCATCTGCATCAAACTTCACCGTTTCTTTTCAAATTAATTATAAGCTGTCTTATTTTAATCCCATATCTGTCATTCCCAGGTACCAACTGTTTCAAAGAAAAAGTATTGAATAAATTTTTACATAACTAAATAAAATGTCAACTTCAATTTTTAAGAGAAATTTACTAAGATTATTGTAACAGAATTTAACTATTGTATCAATTATTTTAGTAAAGTAACACTTAAACATGACAAAGAATTTGATGGAACTTTTAAGACTCAACAAATACTTATATTTGGACTTGAGGACTATTTATGAGGTATTTAGTGTTTATAGAAAAGAAATTCCCATAAATATTAAATCAAACCCCAAAGACCTAGAGACAAATAAAAACAAAACAAAGAGCTCTTTAAAAAAATTCTGAAAAATTTAAATCACAAATTTTAAACTTTATTTTTAAACTTCAATTTTTAAAATCTTTAAAATTAACTTAACAAAAACTCATGAAAAATGTCTTTAAAATATAGATATTAATAAAATAAATAAATAGTTTCTGGTGATAAATCTTACCTATATAAATGGAGACAATTAAGATATTTATGTCCTTCTCTTAAGCAATTGCACCCCAAAAAATTTTTTTTGAAGACATGATGACATTAAGTTGAAGAAAATATTAAAACCTAAATATTGTAAGAGAAATAAATGTAAAAGTTATAGACACTGCTTATGATGGTTATGTTTTGGATTTAGAGATAAATGCATCAAAATGTAAATGTAAAGACTTTAGTCTTTGTAGAGCATCTATGATCAGGAGTTTAAAAGGCCTTTTTAGAGCTTAGAAAGCGTTATAATTTTATCTTTCAATTATATTTAAACCTTAAAGGCATTGAGATTAATGCAAGAGAAGACATTACCAAGATTCAGCCGTTTGATCCACGCACTGCCGCTACAACTTGACAATGACTACCGGCTAATCCACCACAATGGCTTTGATTTTAGGAGATTTATTTAATGTTTTTTGTAGATTTCTAAATTATCTCCCCTTTCACTAAGCGCTAGGCAGCACAAACATATAATGAGAGAGAAACCTAAATAACTTTTTTATGTAGCAACTAACCAACTCAAAACTAGAACTACAGTTAAAAAAAAATGTTTGATTTTTATTTACTGAAAGGTTTTTTCTTAAATGTCCACTCCTTTTATACATTGGTGGCCAAAATTATTGCATCACCTTTTACATTAAATAATGAGCATTTCTCATAGGATTTACCATGAAGCTAAGTATTGATTTGATACTCACAGGGTCTCTGTACTCAACATCCTTAATGTTGCAAATTCTGGTGGAGATACAACTACAGAGCCATAATAAGGGAAGTGTCAATAAATGTGTACTTTGCAGTATTATTCTGACAAATAATTACATATATATGATATAACATAAACTGAATAACTTGTTAAAGCCTGCATTAATCCTGGAATAATTACACAAGCAAATCAAAATTATTTGGGATGATGCAATAATTTTGGAATGCTGCATTTTTCTAGAATACATAAAACACAAAAAGTATAGGATTGTTACATAAGCCAACAAAATCTGGAAATAGGAGAGAAAGAATCCAAATGGCCATTTCTCACCACTCAGTATCATCTTCCAAACTTGTCCTGCTTCTTTTGATTTGGTTGGGATTCCTTTTTAACACGTCAACTAAAAATACAATCATACACATAAAATGAAGTAAACAAATAAATAAAAATGTAAATCAAAAATAAAAACAAAGCATATAACAATGCTGATACTAAAATAGTCAGTAGCAGAATGCAACAGTTAATAATGGGCTAGTGATCCAAAGCAGCTTTTTTCTTGCTACATGTTATGTACATTTCATATGTGGACTGTAATACCACTGAATGCCACAACATTTTGATTCAAATTTGCCTGTGAATGAAATAAATTGTAAAACATCTTTCCTGTTATGCATTAATTGTGTGGAAATCCACAAGCATAAAAGCTAATGTAATGCGTATAATACTTTAATAAAACAAAGCAACAGCTCTTTGGTGTCTTTGTTCTCTCATGCCAACCATGAAGCATGATCATAAATATGCTTAACTCTAGTAATCCAGAAAGATGACAAAGGTTCAAAGTGCCTGCTTGGAACTATTCTGTCATCTTAGGAGAAATTTAATCAAAGCAGTTACAAACCTTTTGAGTAAAAGGAAAGTACCTATAAACAGATTTTGCAGCATAACATATCTGATAGCTTAGTGTTTCTCCAATACAAAATAAAGACTTCAGAATTATTGCTGTTTTTTTTTTATTAGTGTCATTATAAACAAACACCTGTGATGCCTTGCACGGCATTGGGGTGGAAACAAAACCTGATAGTGATTTTTTACAAATCTTACTAGATGCCCATTAAAACAAAAGGGGGGGAGAGCTTCTTGCCCCGCCTATGACTGTAGCATACTGTATCTATGGCAAGCATAGCAATATTGTTGTGTCTGGAACGAAACTGGCTGACGGCCCCTGGAATGCTGAAGGTTTGATAATGCATAAGACTGTCTGGCTGTCAGTTAGTTCAATGAAATGTGTTTTTAGCATTGTGCTAAAACCACCTACATCATCACGATAGTAACAGCATCTCTGATAAACATCTTAATGCTATTTCTCCTGTTTCATTTATTAGAGTCAACAGTGGGTAACAACATAAAACGCAATGACACATCTATTTGTATCATCAGACATCATCCATAGCAGAAAGCTGATAACTTACAACTATGCCTCCCTGACTCTCTCATTTTGACAGCAGTTAAAGGGAACCTGAGTAAACAAAGAGCATTTTTTGCTGTAATAACCAAATTGTTAATTTCTACAGAAATTAGCAAATACTTTTCGGACATGTGTGGATGATACCACATTTATCCTGTGAAGAAGGCCACCATGATAGTTGTGAAAAATGGACAGTGTTGTTGTTGCAAATTTTTCTTTCTTTTTATCCATTAGCACAGTATATATTCCAGGTGTTTGTAAATATCAGTGCAATTTTTTTCATCTAAACAGGTGAATGTGCCTATAAATCTAGCTTTGGAAGGGTTTTATGACAAATTCTCAAAGAGCACAGAAACATGTAATTGCATGATATTACGTTAAGTCTCAAAATCTCCAAAATGTTTTTTTTTTTTTTTATCAGAAAATTATAAAATATGACAAAATAATTAAAAGATCCTAAAATTCAGAACAGGACTACACTGTGTAATAAAATTATGGCCATTAAGTTTATTTAACATGCTACTTATAGGAAACTACATTCCATGCATTTCTAAATGCTTTAGATTGCCAAAAGTGCACAACAATCATTACCGAATAGCTGTCATAGTTTTCTCTCTTCCATCACAAAGCTATTATCTAAATAAAATATTAAAAATGCAAAAGAACTATTTTAACATTTGCTTCTTCTTTTTTCTTCAGAATGACTTTCAGTATTGAAACAAGTCGTTTTGTTCTCAATGTTCACTTAGGTGACTCAAGTCTGCCCTACTACAAGATGTCTAATTGTCGTAACCATGTAGTCATAGCAGCTTAATAACCTATTTCCTGTAATGCTCTCTGAAGCTGTAACACTCCAAAAGCATTGACAAATAAAAGAACAACCCGAATCTGACTCATCTAGCTTTGGAATGGTAGAACTCACCACCTGTGATATTTCATTGCGGAATTTGTTGTAAAAATTCTTTATGCATAAAAAAAAAATGTATTGTAATAGGAACATTCAAATTACAGCAATTCTAGTTCAGCTGGGTTTCATTTGAAAATCAAGCACACGTGCACACTAAAAACAAAAATTTTTAAAATCTTCAATAGCTTTCAAAAAATAAAGCTATTTGAGCATGCCTTTGGACAATCCTATCAAATGCAGCGAAATCACAAGCCACAATAAGCACAAAACCAACATGTATCTGTAAGAAGAAAGTTCTAGCCATACAGCAAAAGTACAATTTTAAAAAGTAGGTGGCATTGTGCGAACTAAAGCAAACACGGAATTAAATCAACAACACGCTCAAGCTCCCTTGGCGCTGTACATACCACCCTTTTTCACCGATTTTTCTGTAAAACAAACAAACAAACAGTTTTAATTCCAAAACAATGGTTTAAAGCAGAGGGTAATGCTGATTTATAACAACAAAAACTTATTTTTCATTACAATGCAAAATATACTGTATTATGATTAAGTCGCCCGGTATGAAGACCTTTTGAAAAATATATTTTTAAGGCAGCCTTTGAACATTGCAATATGAAATGAAAAAATAATAGCTTATGAACCAGTTTCTTCTACTGCCAAAAATACATTTCTCCTAAAATTAAACTTAGGAGTTTTAATGATATTTCTGTCACAAATTGATTCATAAACATGCAAACATTTAATATACCTGCTAGTGCTTTACCTCTTGGATAATGTTTCTTACTACAAACCGATTTTTTTTACCTCATTAAAGTGTAGAGTTCGGACCAATATAACATTTTATTTAAACAATGTGTTGTTTTGATACTTGTCTTCACAGTTAAATGTTTTTTGTGGTTTTTTGGTTTTAAAATGCACACTATTTTTCTCATTATACTTTATAAAAAATGCTAAAACCAAATATAGCAAAATCAATATAGCATTCAGGATTAAATATATAAAACAAATTAGTCTTGGAATAGTAACATATTTTTCTTACTGAACAATATTAGTAAAATAACTACTTACTCTTAGTCTTTGATCTGGCCAGTGGTTTTGGCAAATTCTTCACTTCCAGCTGCCTTGCTGTTGGGGTGTAGTTATTGCCAATAGATTCGCTTGGTTTTCGATAATATTTTTGTTCTTTATATGGAGAAGCTAAAGTATATGGTGACTGACTCATAATTGGTGGATACTGGCCATTTCTTACAATCACCTATAGAATTTAAATGTAGCAGGTAAAAAATTGTTTACTAAAGAATAAGAAGAATGAGAAGAGTTTGAAGAAATGGGAAGTTAATATTTACACTGCCCATTTGAAAAGTATTTTTAAATGCATTTCTACAATGGCTGATCGCAAAACTAGAAATGTACAGTAAATAAGGTGATTGAAAAATCTTCTAGACTATATGCTAATGTAATTACATGCAATGTTACTTGATCCATAATTTATATCAGTAGTTTAAGAAGTGTGCAACAATAAGACCAGAAGATCTCAGTGGCTACTTAGAGGGCATGACAATAGATGTTGAAGAAACAGGTCAGCTCTCAAAATAATGACTACTAGCCAATACTTTTAGGAGCTTCTGGAATGACAATTGTCATCACAGGAAGCATAACCACTGAAAGTAAGAAGCATTCAAGCTACAGTGGCCAGCTTCAAAAAAAATTTTTTAATTTTAGACAAAATTTCATCTGTCTTCAGATGCTGCTGACCAATAACAATATTTTTTTTAGGACAAGGCATCAAAAGATTTGGCCAACAAATAAATCCAAAGTTCACTAAGCTCTTCAATATTTATTAATAATTAATTACATCTCCATGGTTTTTTATTATTTTTCAAAATTCTTTCAAACATGAAAACATTTGTGCTTCAGTAAATTTACCTAGGCACCAGTTCAAAACTGCTACTACACCAGCTGCCCCTAACTTTACACCAGCCCCTTAAATTTACACCAGCCACCTCTTAACTTTACACCAGCTGCCCTTAACTTTACACAAGCTGCCCTTAACTTTACACCAGCCCCTTAACTTTAAACCAGCCACCCTTAACTTTACACCAGCCGACCCTAACTTTACACTAGCCCCTTAACTTTACACCAGCTACCCTTAACTCTACACCAGCCACCCTTAACTTTACACCAGCCGCCCTTAACTTTACACCAGCCGCCCCTAACTCTACACCAGCCCCTTAACTTTACACCAGCCGACCCTAACTTTACACCAGCCACCCCTAACTTTACACCAGCCGCCCCTTAACTTTACACCAGCCACCCCTAACTTTACACCAGCCGCCCCTAACTTTACACCAGCCCCTTAACTTTACACCAGCCACCCCTGACTTTACACCAGCCGTTCCTAACTTTACACCAGCCACCCCTAACTTTACACCAGTCCCTTAACTTTACACCAGCCGTCCCTAACTTTACACCAGCCACCCCTAACTTTACACCAGCCCCTTAACTTTACACCAGCCACCCCTAACTTTACACCAGCCGTCCCTAACTTTACACCAGCCGCCCCTAACTTTACACCAGCCGCCCCTAACTTTACACCAGCCGCCCCTTAACTTTACACCAGCCACCCCTAACTTTACACCAGCCCCTTAACTTTACACCAGCCGCCCCTAACTTTACACCAGCCGCCCCTAACTTTACACCAGCCACCCCTAACTTTACACCAGCCACCCCTAACTTTACACCAGCTACCCCTTAACTTATAACCACACTCCTCTAATGAAGCAGGGCTCTGTTTGGAAAGCTGAGAATAGAGAAGTGAGCCGGACCATCCCCTGCCACCTGATGTGCCGTCATAAGGAGACATAAACCGACAGAAAGAAGTAAAGAAAACAACAACAAACAACAACAGACCTTAAGAACAGCAGTGGCGCGGACAGTAGCAGGGTCCCCACCCACGTTGTTAGTTTCAAGGGTAGCTTACGACAGTTTATTTCTAAAACATTTTGGGGGCCATCGACAAGACTACAGACGACCACCGTGCGCTTCATAGTTCCGTGTACATGGGTTCCCCTACCCTATCGCTGTTTATAGCAAAATAAGGGTTTGGTTGGGGCAGAGAAACATCGGACAGCCAGCCAGCCGTCTCCAGAGTATCGCAGCAGTAGGGAAGCTATCGGAGTCCCCCACCTACCTTGTACAGCTCGGATGGCTCCGACACGCTGGATGGCAGCGGGGGTAAGGATGGCAGATCCCGATACAGGTCGGAAGATCCTTTAAGCTTAAAAAAATTAAATAAATAAATAAATAAATAATTAATTAAGCGAATATATATATATATATAACGACATAAACCCAAGGCTGGGGGGGGGGGACTCACCTTCGGCTGGTCCGGAAGGGCCATTGTCGCTCCCCCAGGAGGCGGAGAGGAAACTGCAGGCTATTGGTTATATCTCCCAACAACAACAAAATAGCCTTGCTGGTTATTATTTACATTAACTTAATATATCTGTGTATCTACACACGCGCGCATCGTCCGTTTGCATCTTCGAACGCAGGCGTTGCCGCTGCTCGCCATATTACCAAGCAGCATCCGGGCAACTCGGTTGCTGAGCAACCATTGGAAGTACACCTACATGTATCCCCCCCCCCGCGGGGAACGAACGAACAAGCAAAAGATGAAGGCTTCCGAACGATGTTTATTTTATATGGATATTAAAACAAACAACAAACAAAAAAAAAAAAAAACAGGGGGTGGGGGGAGAGAACAGGTATCATCGCAATTTTGTATTGCTAAAAAAATTCTTCTAACAAGGGAGGTAATCGCGTAGCATCACCGTTAACGGGCCGCGTTCGCGATCAGCGGCACCGGGGCTAAATAAAAAAAAAAAAAAAATCTCTTTAGTTTCCCATGAAGCTGAGCAATCACTGCAACAAAGACGCAGGACGATGGAGCTTTCGTTGCGCCGTTGTTCAGGAAAACAATTCTTTTACGAAATCGCCTTTAATTTGTTTTTTTTTTTTTTATCCCTTAGATATGTCCCGTCGAGTCCGACCGTCCAGGACGAGATCCAAGGGAAATAACTCGCTGAATATCTGTTGTTGTTCGTATTGTTGTTGAAGAGATTTTATTTTCGTTTCATTGTTTTGCTTTTCTTGTTCAGTGGGAAAGAAGATAAATCATCGACTACGTATAAAAAAAGGGTCCGTCAGAGGGGTGATCAGGGGGGGGAGTCGATCAGAGGGGTGATCAGGAGGGGGGAGTCAATCAGAGGGGTGATCAGGAGGGGGGGTCGATCAGAGCAAAGTCGGACCCGACTTCGGTGACGAACAACGCATTTGTATTTTGAATTGAAATTCTCCCTTATGTTTTATATATATATATATATCGTTCAAATCAGCATTTAATAAACAAATAAAATAAACAAACAAATAAATAAATAAACAAGGGGGGAGATATACAAAGGAATGTTCGTTTGGAGTGTGTAACTCTATATGAAATCCGTTATCGGTTATCTCCCTTGAAATCTCGCTCGACAAGAGGTTGGGGGGACTCCATGGGTGATGCGAGACGACGATACCTGGCGGATCTCCTCCTCGCCAGCATTCCTGCTAACTGAAGTAAGATGCCAGCTTGTAGTGTGACCACAGATCAATTCAGAGGGAGAGGACGGGGTTGGACGCGGGCGGGTTCGCTCATTCCTCGGACGCCCGAAGATCGCGTTCGGGCAAGCGAAGACTCGTCGTCATGGAAACGCCGTGTGAGATCGATACAGGTGGTACCGGCGCCAGGTAAGGCGCGCGCGGCTCCATCGATCTGGTGTTGAGAGAGAGAGAGAGGAGGGAGATTTTCACAGCTAAGCTACTTCAAGGAGAAGGTGGAGCAGGGATTCTTTATGGCGCCGAGGAACGGCGGCGAACGGACCTGCCCGTGCGGCTCCCGATCTCAGTCGGCCGGCTCGAGCTGAAGGAAGGGAAACAGAGTCTGACGCGGACATGCTGGGATTCAGCCCCCTGAAGATCCCCGACTTCATCTGCGCGAAGGGCGGCGGGGGGATCGGGTGCGGGGCGTGCGAGTCGTGCCTGGTGGTGCACCGGCTCAAGGCCGTGCAGCACTGGTTCCCCAGGGCTGGGGACCGGACCAGGAAGCGATTCGTCCTGGGCCTGGTCCGCCGGCTGGACCGCGCCGAGCTGCTCCACAGCGTGGTGCGGACCCTCCAGCCGGTGACGCGGAAGGACTTCACCTACGCCAGGTCCCGGCCGAGTCCCAGTCTGCCGACCGACGTGGCGACGTTCAGCTGCGACAGGGCCCTCGGCCTCGACCAGGTGGGGCCGGCCGCGCTCGCCGCCTGGGAGTGGTTCGAGGCGGCTTCGTGCTGGACGAAGACCAACTTCCTGCTGTCCCTCCTCCCTCTGTGCGAGCTCCACCTGCTGCACGCCGTGCTCAACCACGCCCACACGGTCCTGGGGTCGGGAGAGAGGACTGCCCGCAGCGGTGAGTGAGTGCTTCCTGTCATGGCTACTACCCCTCTGTGCCATGTTCGTAACCCTTGTGCCAGAGGTGATCGATTACTCCTCGACATCACCAGCCATCCTTCCGTGTTTTCCTCCTTGTTGTATCTACACGTCCCGGGAGAGGGGGGGGTGGTATTTTTAAATAAGTACACCTGTTCCATAGTCGGGATGTGTCGCCTGGGGGGGCCCTCTTTAAAATAGGATATGGTATGTAACATTAATGTCATGGTGGAGGATGAATCCCCCCCCCCCGTCTAATGATGTCTTCCTGAGAGAACGACAGGATGGGCGGACACACCAGGTGAGGTCGTCCCACGGTCTAGCAGTAGCTGCCCATCTCAGCCTGGCCGGGTTACCTGTCCTCAGCAAAGGTTTCCGGACAGCCGGGCGACCCGCTGGATGCTGACGTGCGCCTAACTGTCTGTTCTTGAAGAAACACGTTAACCCTTGCACTTGCCGGCTGGGTCGGTCACGAGATCTCTATTGGCTCATCGTCTACCGCATAAAGAAGACACCCGAGGCACTTAACACCAACTTTTGGAGAGCTTGGGCTTCCCGCCCTGACCACATCTGCTACCAACGGCACCAGTTTCACGCATCCTCCTCAGTCTTCATACAGCAGTGCATTGTGGGAAAGATCGTCCTATTAACAGCAGAAGATGCATCTCAGATGTAAAGCCCTCCTCAGCTTTGATGATAACAGGTTCAATTAAAGATGCATAAGCCTTTGCGATGGGTGCAATATTAATAAGTCTTAGAACGCGGCTGGGTCTGTTTGTATTTCTTTATTAATAATAATATTATTGTAATTGTAGATAAAATCATTTCTGGCGAGATGGCGCTATCAGTGGCTGGAAGTGAGCACAGCTACCATTCCTGGAACCGCCCCGGGATGGAGCTTCATCGCTTGGCCAACCCAAATTACGGCCGCCTCAGCATCCATCCTATCACTGGCCGCAAGATCAAACATCGGCCCGTCTCCACCAACATCAGAGATGAGGATAGCGGGGGCGAGTCTTTGACAGACTCCCACGAAAGCCTTGCGGACCCTAACTGCTTTGTGGACTTTGAGTCTCCCGAGGGTTACTCGGGTGTGTCTAAATACAAGGATATCATCGCCTGCCTCCCCGTGCACTTGTCGAAATACACCTTGGGGATGCTGGACGAAGGATCAAAGAACAACGCTTTGGGCGTGAGCGTCAAGTGGAGGCAACTCCTAGAGGAGGTTCTGGCCGAGATTGACGTCAGCCAGCGAGTGCGCGAAGAAGTCATGGTGTTACAGGTAAGAACAGGTAAAATTGGTCATTGCTTGTGTCATCCTCGATCAGCCATAGCAACAGATCTTGCTTTACTATGGGAACCAGTTTCTGGGTTATGCCTTTTGTGAAAGCCCCGTTAAGTGTGTGTGAAACGCTTAGATTCAATCAGGATTTACTTGGCGTTTAATTTGTTATAAATCCCATCTGATAATAAACACCGACATTTGACGTTTGTTTAAAAAAAAAAAAAATATATATATATATATTCTCGAAATATAGTGAAAGTCTAGACGCTTAGAACATCTCTCATTTTTGCCTCATTAGGCTGTTTTTGGGAGCAGTTTGTCAAACTTCTCAGTTGCATTACCATTTGAAGAGAGTAAACGGGTATCGGTTTGTGAATATGGCAGGCTCTGGTAAAGCACGAGTGCGATAGGCTAAACATCTCGTTTCTAATTGTTAATTGTCAGATTGAAATACTGTTGGTCGTAGATTAGTTGCAGAGAAACTAAATAAGTACCTAGGGTAAGACACTGGTGTTTAATACTGCGATGTCAGGTAAGTGTTGGGGAATTTCTCTAATCTCGGGGAAGAACCCGTCAGGTGAAAAAGAATGAAAATTCAATTTTCTTAACCTACCCTCCATCAGATTATTTTAACAGATTTTTAATATTGCTCACCTTCTGGGTGATTCTGTTGGGGGGGTGCATATACAGCAATGGAATCAGACACTGTTTCGAATATGTCCTATTGTCTGTTGAGAAAAGATTTTGCCCTCACAAAAAAAAAAATGGTATAATTTTTTTAAATTTCTAATTTACCTGTTCGGTGAATGAAATCTGAAACAGGTTTCTATCTGCTGATAATTAAGAAGGCTTTCTAAGACAGCCACTGGAGAAAACATTAGGTATAATAGCATAGATTCTCGGCACCTCATCAGCAATAATACTTTCATTTGAAAAGCTAGAAAGAAAGGACGGGTGTTCCTGATTGATACAGGACTTGGCTTTCATTGTGCTAAAGTGGAATTAAAATGGAAACCACTGAGCTCGGTTGGCATGAGATTTTTCTTTACAGATGTTCTACCATCATTTAACTTGAACATGTTGGCTGTCCCCAGCATGGATAGATAGCTTCGTTTTTCTTTGTGTGGTCTTCTGTGTTTGATGGAAATTAATCTGTAGGCAATAAAGGGTAACATTGGGCCACCCAAAGGCAGACCACGATATGTTAGTTTTAAAACTACTTCTTGGGTTCAGACCACACTTATGCCTTTGGGGCTTTAGACGTGGCTTGCATCACAACCAACTCTTGCAATATCCTGGATCCATTTGATATCCAAAAAACAAAGAACATACATTCCATTTTACATTTTTTCTCGTCCAAGAGGCAATTATTAGGTTAACATTGTTTGAGTATCAAGACAGTGACTGAATAGAATAATTAAGCAGCGAAAAGAAATGTGGTTGCATGTACACAAATCTGAATTTAATAAATCATTTGTTTTGTGATTGTTATTTTTAAAATTATAATTATTATACCTACCTTTCCTAATTCCTTACTGGGTCCATTCCATGGTCTTCAGGTGGATGCTGAAGTTTAATTGATGGGGA
This sequence comes from Nautilus pompilius, assembly GCA_018389105.1. Taxonomy (NCBI): domain Eukaryota; kingdom Metazoa; phylum Mollusca; class Cephalopoda; order Nautilida; family Nautilidae; genus Nautilus; species Nautilus pompilius. Next base: position 58,830 of record JACATO010001459.1, read on the forward strand.
TTCTATTCTTCCTAAGTGCATGAGATATTCCAAACAGGACGTTTTCTGGAGCTCTTTGATGCCAGTGTTTCTAGGAATTTTGCTGATGCTTTTTGTCATCCGCTTAACTCCAAGTGCTGCTCCCATCACATTTTGTAATTTCTGTCATAAGATCCTTATATTTTGACAGCTTCTGTTTTCTTTTTGGATACATTTCCTTCTTTCTGGTGGTATTTCCACATCTATTAGCTACAAGTCTTGTTTTTTTTTTGATGATGACAATATCTGATCTGTCTGCCTTGATTTCTTTGCCTGTAACATACTTGCATGTCTCACGGGAGTGTGATTTTGTCAGTTTATAGAAATGTTTGCAGGTGCATCCTGATATCATTGCTAGATGGTAGTATTGGCAGATTTTCAAGTAGATATATCCTGCTACCTTGTTGTATCTGTATGTATATATTTATTCTTCACCAGAGCCAGACATCCTGAAATAAGCTGGTCTATTGTCTCTTCATGTCTAATGCATATTCTGTATTTGGATCTTAGCATTATAATAATTATTATTATACAATACTATCCCACAGACTTGCTGGACTAAGCTTACACCTGTTTAATAAAATGAAATAGTTATCATTCCAAGGGAGTACTTATTGAATTACAGATAAATCAGAAACATTTGCTGTTTTTTAAGTCTTCAGTTCTGATAATTAATTTTTGATTTCTCCAAGAAACACTACAATGAAATATTGATTTCACTAACTATTAAAGACATTTGTTTCTTAGCATTTTCAGAGAACTGAATTGTAATATTACCTGCCATTGTCAGGTAAGTAAATAATAACCACAAAAACCCCACACCTGTTAATTGTTTGAATGTAAGCATACAGGTAAAACAAAAAACAAAAAAAAAAAAAAAGTTCAATGACAGTTGCCTGTTACCTGTCTCAACAAGTCTGACACATCAGGAAAACAACAGGAAGGATATTCTTACCTGTGGAATGCCTGGTGACCCACAGATCAAAGGGTATAATCCCAGGTGGTTTAATGCTGTTTGATTAACCTTTGTCATGTGCAAGCTACTGTAAAATGTAGTTAGTTATCTCTGATACAAACAGCTACTGGGATTTATTTTTATTTTTTTAAGGCTTCGTCAAATTATATATTTCCGCGAGATATCTTGCACCAAATAACCTTTTATGTATACAAAGTTTGTTATCTTGTTCCCATGGTATTCACACACACACACACACACGTATTCTAAAAACAAAGGTGAATCACAATCCCCCTCCTTCTAACCCTAATGCTACATGTACTCTGATTTTATTACCAGAATTGTGCAAACCTACTGTATGGTGAAGTAGGAGAGCACAAATGTGTTTTAGTTGGACGCCACGTCACTCATCCCTGACTTAGCTAAAATGTGTTTGCCGGGCATCACAACGAAATCAACGGATCCTACAGATGCAGTATAAATTCAAATCAAAAGGACAACTTTGATAAGTTAATAAATGATAAGTAATAAATTATTCAAGAAGCTCCATACTGTAGCTGACAGTTCAATTTTGCTACATTTTAAGGGTTATCGTCATATTTCTGGGAAGAGTAAAGGTTTGTATCTATAACCCTGGGCGAGGTCTCTCACTGTGTAGTAGGCCATATTGTTTGTATACGTTTGTTGAGAAACCCAGTTTGCTTTTTGCACACTTTTCTCTCAGATTCCCTAATAACTCTGTCAAGTGTAACCTCGAGAGAGAGAGAGGAGACATGCCAATGGGAAACAATGGCCATCACGGAGGAGCTTGGTGAGCCTTATTTCAGGTACCTAAGCAAAAGAATCTATCAGAACTAGAAATGCTAGAAGACTCCTGCAGAATGGGTTGGCATGGAAGTAGTGAGAAACCATCTCACTGGATAATAGCAAACTGCAGCTGTAGCCATGACAGGAAAGCACACTACCTTAACCCAGCACTGTCCCCATTTCACGTTTTCTCTAGTAAATCTGAAGAGAGTTTTCTGCTATTTGTTGTTCTTCTCCTAGGGAGCTGCTGCCCAAGGCGTTAACCCAAGGTATGCAAAAGACATTGATGTCCTTATACCCAATGTGACTGCCAACACCTGGGATGTTGTTTGCACAGATGAGGCTGTGGTAAACACAATCTTCCGGAGCGAGGCCAGCTTTGAAAAAGCTTACAGTGGCATCTCCACCAGGAAGGTCATCATGGAGGAAAGAAACATTTATTGTGGTGCTTTCAATGTGATGGTTCTCAGCAATCAGTAAGTATCATTCAGGAGGGAGGGAGGAGGGAGAGACGTGAAACAGTTGAGGTGGGGGATAGACAGGAAATTCTTCTTTAAATTGAAGCAAGCCCCCCTCTTTTTTTAAAGTGAAACTAAAGCAATGGTTGGCTGGCCACCTTATTAGGATCTGTGTACCCTTTCGAACTTGAGCAGGTGCGAATTAGGTTGAGGACATAATGCGACAGACGATCACAGTAGTGCCGCTGAAATATGACAAATGCATTTGCAGTCGGGCCTGACATTTATGGGGAAAAGGGCAGAGATGTCTTGACATTTAAAAATGAGGGGGTCACATGATAGTGGGTGGACATCTAGCAGGTGCTGAGACGGTTTAGTTGGCAGGCTGCTCCAAGACATCGGTCTTCTGAGTTTATCCGCAACAGGGGGGAGGGGTGAAGAAAATGCCTGTTGTAAGGGTGGGGGAGGAGCGCGGTGCAGTGACAGAAAGAGGTGGTTAGACAGGATTGCGACAAATGGAGGAGACCATTGTGCAAAACACTGATCACAGTTACCAGCATACAGGGACATCTTGTGCTCTGAGAAGACAGGGTCAGGGGAAGGCCACAGAAATCACTCAAACCCCGCCCATCTCCTCCCTTGTGGGATCCCAGGCCCCTGGTGGTGGACTTTAGAGGGTGTTTTGCTGGCATACCCCTGGGGGCCCCTTGTTCACCCTTTAGAAAGTAGAACAAATGCTGAGCCTAACCTTAGTGTCATTTCTGACCAAGCACACTCAACGATGCTTTGTGCGCCTCGATTTGAATGCTGACTGCCGAGATGGCGACAACCCCGTTTTCTCCCCCCTCCCAACTATTGCGTGTTCACAGTTTGTGGAACATGGTGGGGATTTCAGGCATCTTCCTTGGCCAGTACAATCCCTGGGTCATGATCCAGACGAACATTTGCGGGATGGAGTCGAAAGGGGCTTGTCATCACAGTTCCCTTCCACGCCCTGAGTACAGTATTAACAATTGAATAGGGAAACATTGCTCCCCTCAGGACACCTCCCACCACCACCACCCCCAACAGCACACGATACCACATCAGGGCTGTTATTCAGGCTAAAAAGTGGCCCAGACCCTAGTGGCAGGCAGCCAGAATGTTTGTTGGAACTACAATAATCAGGGGTTTCTTTCACGAGGACATGAATGATTTTGATGTTTCCATTTATATCGCTGTTTCGGCTTTTAAACAGTTTTTCCAGAGGTCAGGCAGGCGGACAGACAGACGCTACCCCTGCGTGTAGAAGGTAGTGTGTTGTCCGTATAACGTCACTGTGAGGATGATGCAAAAAGCCAGAGGTTAGTGGTGGCTGGATCAAAATAAAGACTTCCGTGTTTCAGTGTATTTGCCTTCTGTTTCCACCAGCAGTCTTGTAGCTTTGGCATGCAGATGAACCTAACTGGTATTTTGTGTTCTGTTTTTGGATTGCACAAGCGGCCTAGAACTGATCATTAGCCGCTGAGACGCTGTGGCAGTTTCCGATCAATGCGATAGCCCACTGATGCCACCAGAGCACAGACAGCTGGGTTAGTTTTCAAACCAGGTCCACTGTCTGCATCCTCAGTTTGTCCACATCTTGATCTTCTCTTTATAGATGTGGATCTAGGGTTCGTGGAAATGTATTGGACTGTAGAAAAAGATTTGGCTTAGATTCTCCTGGAAGTTGTCAAGGGTTTGGTTAGAGGTCGGAAGGGAGATCTGTTAGGTTTACAAAAATGATTTGGTCTATCAAGAGCATCTAAACAATGGCAAACCCTTTTGGCTGGTACTTAGTAGGGATAATTCAATTTACCTAGTGTGGGATGAATAGGCCATGATGGTTTCCAGTATTTACTACAAGCACCTTACATCATGTCTTGGCATAGAATTCATAGTGATCTTGTCAAGGTATTTCTACAAAGGTTTAGGTGTCCTTTTTATTTTATATCAGCACTGTTGATTAAATATCTTAACCCTCTGAACCTTTCATATTATTACTCAGCACAGGTTGAGCCACAGGGGTTGTGATACTTAGTTCCCTCATCATTAATATAATCCTTTGCAACAACAAATCTGCACATTGCTTTAACCACGTGTGTTGATTGAATATAACGGCCAACTGCTCATGAGTATTGACCAGCGTTTTTAGGCTAGGGAGTAAGGGTAGTAAAAACTGATGTGGCATATAGAGGCAAATTATTACAGCAGGGGTTGGTTTTATTTCCTGCGTGGGATTTCTTAAAGTAAACAAACACTACCAGAATGCTTAATTATATTTGTCACTGAATAGAACTAGAATGAAAGCCAGCAGGCACATCATCATCCATGCATAAACCAATTTCAGGGAGGACTGCCACAGAGTGGTCCATACAGATGGCAACAGATTGATCGCTGTTTCTCTGCAGGACAGGAAGATACGCTTTATAAACAGGGAGACAGGAAAGGAGCAGGGACCCATCATCAGGGGCCATGCGGGATCTGTTCGATGCGTTTTTCTTTGTGAGGAGAAAAAAATCCTGCTAAGTGGCAGCTATGACACGAGCATCAGGTGAGACAGTGGTGGGGGAGAAATGCAGCGAGCGCGTATTATGTTTCCTGTACCAGTTCAAAGAACACAGAGTGCACACCCTTAAATAAATGTGTATCGTAAATTGGCTCTTTGATTCTTGGCTGGTGACAGAGTTTTTATGAAGTAAAACGGAGACATTGACACATGAAAAGAAGAAAGAAATCTTACTAATACATTTTAAAGCTGACACAAAAATTAATTAATGAAATTGTAAACCAAATTAAGGGTCAAATAGGAAACATGAATTTAAATCTAGAACTTGAACACCGAAACTCACAAAATTAAAGGAATAATTACAGGAGTGATAAATGGAAATTTGATAACAATTCTGGTTAAGTAATCACATGGTGGACTTGACATTATCCCCCTTTCCAGGAACAAATCTGCCAAAAGTCCCTGTGAGAACCCTTTATTTTTTTTAGATCTAGTAGGAAATCTGCGCAGCCAACTGGTGAAGAAGAGTGAGAAGAAACCATGCCAGAGGGGTGCACTAAGCTAGGTCAGGCCCCTGCAGAGATCAGACTTGGGGGTCTTGACCTTAACAATTCAGTAGGCTAACCACTGGAACACTATGTGGCCCTCGAGCTTAAGATCATAAAATATATTGTTACTGAATTAAGTAAAAGAAATTTAAGAAGAGAGAAGTTAATCTGACACCGGAGAAATTATATATAAAACTAGGTTACCTGTGCGCCTTTTCTTAAAATATTAAAGCTGATACATGCCAAAAAAAATAAATTGACTAGGGGAACTAACATCAATGTTTCTATAAGCTACATGTGAAATTAAGAGAGCACAAAATTTAAGTAAAGCTTTGTGATTAATTGTATACAGTAAAACCTCAATTTAATGGACTCCTGGCACTAATGGACACCACTTCCTCCATTAATCTGTTAAATCAAGGTTTTACTGTACAGTTAAATTTTAAAGATGAACTATAGCAACTTGAATATTGTAGTTATTATTGAATGAATAGGACAAAATGTTTTCTTGCAATCTGTTTCATTCAGATGCTGGTCAATTGAGAATGGTCGGTGCCTAAGAATTTTTAAGGGTCATCGGGGCACTGTTGTCACACTTTTGGTACTTGATAACATTATGGCATCTGGTGCTAAGGATGGATCTTGCAAAGGTAATTTACAAATGCAGAACAAGTTTTTGCTTTTCTTTAGTTGCTAAAGTGAGGCAGAAGAATGGCTGGAGCTATGATTTTTTTTTTTTTTGTAAAGTGCATACATCAACACTTCTCAAAAAATGTAAGTATCTTGTGGTTTTGATGAATTATTTTATTCAGTGTGGAACTTGGAAACAGGAAAATGTCAACGCAGCTTCCGGCACAAACGCCCCGTTCTGGCAGTTGCCTTGTCGACAGAGATGTGCATAACTGGATGTGATGATGGAAAAGTTAAAGTATGGCACTTGACCACAGGTGAAATAATTAAGGTAAATGTTAATGCATGGTGATAGCTTTTACTTGGTATTTAACCTGAAAGTTGAATATTTTTGACTAAATTAGTTTTGTTAAAGTGCTTTATGGATATCAGATTGAAGAATCTCTCTCTCATTTTTATCTTTTCAAAATTAGGTAATCCATGCCAGTTTTTAATGATCTTTGTTTTGTCCTAACAGTTATATCATTTGTTGTTTGAAATACAGGATAAAATTGTATACTTTCAAAGAAACCGAGCTAGCCAAGAGGCCGCTTTTTTGTGATGTACAGTTAGATGTTAAACTATAATGAGGGGAGACAAGTAGGAATGTAAAATTAGTCAAAGCCAGAAAAATTGTGAAACTATCCTTATTAAAAAAGACAGACTTATCTATAGATCTTCTCTTTGCTCTGCTTTGCAGTTCCAACAAATTATGTGTAAAGTCAAAATGATGATTTGGTGTGGAGAAATATTGGTGTTCATAGTGTTTTCATGACCTCTCTCTGGGTTAAATAGAAAATTTATTGCTTAAAATATATATATATATTTTTTAGTTGAATTAAACCTAAGAAAGCCCTGGAGTTAGTATTTATTGAACAAATTTAATGAAATGCTGAATACGTTTAAGTAGTTTGTTTGTAAACACTAGAATAAACAATCATTACTTTAAAAATCTGAAGAAAAACATTAAGATTAGGAATCTACAGGTTTCTCCAGAAACCTACCAGCTATGATTTTAGAGAAGTAGGAAAATAATGATGATAGAAAATTGGAAAAAATGTTTTCCCATTCAGTAAAAAATTTTTTATTTCCATGCAAATGATGCTTTATAGATTTTTTATTATTAATAAAGTGATGAAGTATTGCGATTATTACACAGATTTAATAGATTCACGAGTGGAAATGAATAATTAAAATGGTAGCTATGAGCACTGGGAGAGTTTATTAACTGGATAGATTTTACTCCTTTTACACTTGTTTTTTGTACAAGATATTGAATAGCTTTTCTCTTAAGAAATTTGTATCTGGTGACCCTAATTTCTTTACCAAGTATCTCCAGAAATGGCATTTTGTGTGCACATGCATGGTTTTATGTAAAATCTTAAATCCGTTGAACCCAAACAATTCTGGACTTTAAGGGGAAAAAACCCTCCCACCAAACAAACCTAATTTCTGACTAAAAGTGTGACATTTTCAACTATCTCAACATGAGGCTGGCTCATTTTCCTGTTTAATTAGCATAAATTTTATCACATCTATTCGGGTTTACCGTTTCAGAAGCTGTCGGGCCATCTCAGCCAAGTCACCTGCATCAAGTTTGACCGTTGGCACATCATCACTGGCAGCAAAGATGGTTATGCACTGGCGTGGAGCTCCCAGGGGAGCCATGCACGCTGTCTGACTGCGCTGAGGCATCCGGCGTGAGTTGCACATTTATCTAAATCACCTAAACCTTTGAGCAACCCTGATAGCTTACCTTGTCGTTGATTAAAATGCTCTTTAACACAGTTTTCTTTTTTACAATTATTTTTTCTTAAGAAAAAATGATTTTTTTTTTGTGTTTTCTACTATTTATCTTCTCAGAGCTGTGCACTGCCTGGAGTTCGTCTACCTGCGAGTGATAACAGGTTCCTCGGATGGCAGGATCCGCATTTGGAACATGGTGACCGGGCAGTGCTGTCGCATCATGAGGGGCAACAGTCGAAGTGATCCTATTCTTCATCTGATTGCGATAAACAACAGGTGTGTCTCAGAGCCAGGGATGGAGGATCAAGTATAAGTGAACGGTGTAGCATTCTAAAAGTTTAAAAGGCCCATATTTGTACTATCTGTATGCAGTTGAATAGAAAACCTATGGCAAACTCATTGATGAAGTAATCATGAAAACAAAATCACTGTTAAAACAATTGGTAAAAATATATATTGCTATTTGTTTTAGTGCAGAACAAATGTTGGGTATTCAATTCTAGTTTGTTTTTTTTTACGTTTATTTCTAGGATAACTATTAACACACATGCCAACCTTCTTGTGCTCCATTTTGAAGAGGTTGAGTGGGACTATGACTTAGAAAATGACAAGGTGCCACCCCTTGTACAGTATGGGTCTTACTCAGATGTTCCAGTCTGTCAACACCCTTATCCATATGTGAGGGCCAAACGCATGCAACGGGCTGGCGCATCAAACACAAAGATCATGCACCATAAAAACTTGGTCATGTCACAAAGTAACAAGGTACAGCAGCAATGGAGTTGTAGACCTTTTCAGATTTCCCACAGTGCGAGATCTCTGAGCGCCAGAAGTCTGAGAAGTGCAAGACTGATCCAGAGTGGGAAGCAGTTGGCCAGAAGTTCCATAAATGACAGAATGCCAAGAAGTGCCACAGCACAGGATACAGTGGAGATGTCATCAAGTTTTCATTCAAAGCCACAAATTAGCATTGGCTCATGCAAGCCAGATATTCCAGAAAATGTTGAAGTCACAGAGGTCAAGCACAGTTCCCATGGCACCAGTCCCTGTAGATTAGACAGGCGGATATCTTGGGCATTTGAAAACCCAATGCTTCCAAAATCAAGAGACATAACACTTCCTGAAACCAAAGCACTACTTCGGTCACAGATACGCACAAAAGGTAAAGGGTTAGCTCCAGATTTTGTCTACCTTACCATTAATGCAATTCAAAATGCAAAGAAGCGCAGAGATGCATGGGAGAGTTCCAAAACTGTAAAGGGTTTAGAACTAACGAGTGATATGCCTCAATCACGACCATCGACATCACCCAGCAAGATCGATCCCCGCATGAAAATTTCCATAAAGGAGTTCAACATTTCTGAGTTAAAATACAAAGATGGCAGTGACGACAACAATAACGCTGTTAACGTTTTGAGGGCCAAGTCTGCACATTCTTCTATTCCTGAGAAGGAAACGCGCACGACAAAGTATGAATCCATACCTGTGAGGCCAAAACTGTGTAGAAGGATGATGTCCCAAACTGTCAAGTCAAGCATACCTCAGGGTAGGGTGATTCGGCCTGTCACTGCTGCTGTAACTGGCAGAGAGAGCAATGAGGTGGAAGACAGAAATATAAGACCCCACACAGCAATTGGTTTAAAACAGCCCAGTACCTTTGGTTTGGATGGCACATCAAACATCCCAGAGCAGCTCCCATTGTCCAGCTCTCAAGGCATTGGTGAAATTCCAATGTGTATCCGGCCAGGAGATCTGTCAGAAAAACTCAAGAAGTTGAGACGTGAAAGGCAGAAGAGGGTTAACAAGCTAAGCAGACAAGCAAACCATGTGAATGATCCAGTGCAGAGTTCCATGAAGTTCAAGCTAAAAACACTTGGGGAGGAGAAAGAGGTAAGGATGCGGCTAGCGGAGCTCCACTTGAGGCAGAAAGAGGAGGAAGCCGAGTTGGAAGAGAAACAAAGGACACTCTGGCTCGCAGCTGGTCAGGGCCAAGATAGTGCTACACCATGAACAGCCTGTGAGCACGAAAACTGCGTAAAGACTTGTCAGCAGGGCATCTGGAGAACCAGCCATAAGTTTCAAAATTTGTTAGCTGACTTTAGACTATAAGAAAGGAAACAAGTGCTGATCTGAAACTTTGCAAGAGAGAATCCAGAGATAGAAATAAAAATAGTTGATGTGCTCACAAGCTGGGATGGCAGATATAATAGTAACCAAAGTGCTCATTTTTACTTTCTGGTTATTTCTCAAATAAACAGATGGGAGATAATTCTTGTATGCTTGTTAAAAAAGAAAATGCACTCAAACTAACCCGGCTTATTGAATAATGATGATAAAAAAAGTTAGGCTGCTATTATTTCATTTGGAAAACAACGTAATGCAAAAAAAAAATGAATTGCTAGCGTGTACCAAAAGAGACAAAATTAGTTTTTATTCAGCTATTTCAAAAAAGATTTATACCTAGGGTGAGCATTTAGGGTTATTGTAAAGTGGTAAAATCACATTTTTGAAACTAAAAGAATGGGATTTTACAGTAAACATGGTAATTTAAGGCCACAATGGTGATGATAGAGTTGACTGACTTTCTGATTCACTTCATTGTTCCCCAGGACTACAGTCTGAGAGAGAATCTATTCCAGTTGAATGAACAGCTACTGCCAACTTACATAACTATATGGCTTGATAGATTCTGTTGAACTGCAAAATTACAAAATGAATACATCTGTTGGAGACTGAACCTTGGATATAGTGCACCAATCTGCGATCAGAGCAGCCAAACTTCCTCTGGTGTCTACATGTAATGTTTTTATCATTCTTCACAGGAAGCAGGGACTTCCACCACATAAGTCATCACGTCTCCCACTCCGCTATGCAGCCAATTTTATACTATTAACCCTTAACCAAACAAATCAACGATTTATGTTTGCAAGTGTGCTCCAGGATTACTACTATTTTTACCAGTTAACCCTTTCATGATTGCTCAGCCTCTGAATTTTTTAAAAAAATTAGTTCAATACTTGAGTTGACAAAAAGATCTGTATTAAGAGAGACCCTTTCACACACAGCCAGGTTATTTTTTACATTTTATTTTAATGTGCATTCTCAAGATTTCTCCCTACATCATCAATCGTTCTTTCACAGGCCGAGAAAATAATGTTGACATTATAGTTTGGAAGGGGTTTGAGTCATTAAGACTTTATCGCATGCATGAACACTCCCCCCTTAATTAAATGTGTATGTTGTGACATTCCTTTTTAAAGCTGCTACTCATTATTTTTTGAATTACAAGTCCATGTTTTAGATAAAAGGAGAATAAATGAAAATTTTAATTAACCAACCAGGGGAGATAAGAGTGCAGAGGCAGAACTAGGTGATAAAAAAAAGAGTTAATTAACCGGTTTAGCCTGGCAAGATATGATATAATTCTAGAAAATTCCCAAGAAATCCTCATTTATTTATATGGGAGTTCCAGTTAGGGCTACCAGCAAAAGCCCTTGATAGAGATCTTCTGTCAGTGAGATCATGAAGGAAAACAAAGACAATGCACCATTAGGTAATCTAGTTGTCCAACTTCGTCTGCTGACTTGAAGAACAATGAACTACCCTACTATTTTGATGTGAGGCTATATATATTATTTCTGGATTATCCTACAAAGATAGAGGAACCCAGAATGTTAGGTTAAGGAAGCTAGAGATTGGGTGGCAATGATTGTGCCAGGCCATCCTAAAGGTGGCACGCCCTGGTTGATCTCCAAACAATACCCTATTTTCATTTTTGGTAGAAGGAAGGCTAGTAGCACAAATTCATCAAAGCTGTTGCCATTATAAACAATCTACCATCCCAGTCCCCTAGTCTTTATGTAGGCCAACATCTTAGTATTTTGTTCCACCTCTCCTAGGCTAACTCCACAAACAAAACATTCTATAATGGACACAGGACTTAGTAGCTGCCAAACACATTTCCCCAAAAGCCAAGGTCATTAACCACAGATTCCCAGGCCCATTAAATTTTGATTTTGTTAAGGTCTTATTTCCCTCAGAAAAAAAATAACTTCAGCTGACCTTTAAAGTGTTCCTTTCGGTAGATGAGCAAGTCAGACTGCAAAAGTGATCAAAACTGGAAAAATTTCCCTCTAGAAACCTGTTTCATCGAGTTAAAAGAGCTGCATCTGGCCAGAAGACAAAACATGATTAATCCACCTGCTGGAATGCTGGTTCCTTAATTCCATGAAATCCAAAAGGAAGCTGCTTGCTGCTCGTTTAGCAGTCCCCTGGTCTCTCAGAGTACTGCTGCCGAGAGGCACTATTCCAACCATAGAAGTTGTACAAGTGTCCACTCTTCTAGAATAAGCACATGGTCTCCAGAAGAGTGAGGAAACTGGTCTGACCAACCAAAGCAAATCCCAATGGGTAGTTAAAACTGTATCACAGGAGCATGCCCCACCCACCTGTTTTTTTTTTGTCAGCTGTAGTGAATGCATGTGATGTTTCTTTACATAAATCAAAGTCATAAAAAATACATTTTTATTTTTTTAAAAAAAAGATTCATGCAAAAGAAAAACTTTCTACACATGAATCTGTACATACAGTATGTACAACACAGCACCTTTGGTTCACAGTTTGATTGCATCGTCTTCACCTGTGCAAATTACACAGCGAAAGTAACATTGTCAAGTCACGATTGAAACCACTGCAGTCTTACGCAGTCATCCCCTACATTTGTAAAAAATATACTTTAAAAATACTATTCTTGTGCCAATACACTAAAACAGGATTTAGAAATCAGGGATAACAGAATATTTACAATTAGAACAATGTATCTTTTTTAAGGATAGGGTTTTAAAAACACCTATCAGATTGTTTAGTACAAATCGGAAGCACCAGGTGGCATGTTTCACTTTACAATGTAATATATTAAACTTCTCTTTCCTATCTTTAATTTTAAAAGCACCCTTACAGCACAAGTTCATAAATTACAAACCAGATAAGTGCATAATTTTGTTTTTTGTTAACTTGTTGGTATGTGCAGTGTGATGTTTACAAAACATTTCGTTAAAGAGAGAATATATAAATCGTGGTGGATGACCCCTTTCCCATCACAGCTGTGTACACCTGGCGGAGAGAAAGGATACGGGGCTGCTTGCACTTTGTCCTGTTAGAATGTCGCAAACAGGGTGGGTTTTCATCAAACCTACCTGTCTGGAGATTCACCATACAAACAATTTTGCGTGCACCTTTGTCCTTTCTATTTTTTTCCCTTTTCTATATATATAAAGAAATTTTCACCATGGTAACTTATGTCAAAGTTACCAATGGAAGGCACAAACCAAGATACGATTTCATCAACTTAAGTATCGAATATCCGTCTAGCTTTAATGCTCTATGCCAGATATCTCCCCTACCAATAAAATATTTTTAATCAGTAATTACAACTAGCACCTGATTTTCAAAAACATGCAAATATACTCACATTCTGACTTAACACCTCTCCTTCCTAAATGTTTTTTTTTTTTTTCCAGGGAGTTATTTCCCTTTGGTTATTTAACAACTCAATGAAACAACATTCCTGTCTTGACCTGTGATGCAAAACAACCCACCATACTACATATACTTTCAGTACTCTCCTGAGATTTACTGTTTCATGATTAGGATCCCTTAATACCACTGACACAGAATATACGTCTCTCTCTCTCTCAGCAGTCTTCAGGGAATTAGCCTGCATTCACAACAAAGAACAATGATTGGGAATGTACATACCAGCTTATAACCTCTTTCAGGTGAATGCACCTTACACACCATAACAAGTGATTTTAAAATATTTCAATCCTGCTGAACAGCATCATCATTCTGAATGTACATTTGTTCTCAAAAATAGTTTCCTGGTTTAAAAAAGAAAGGGGAAAGAACCACCCCCTGACATTAACAAAGCAATGCAAGGGGAAAATTATTTAGCTTGAAGATGATTTTCCGGTTTTTCTTCTTCCAGGGAGTAATCATTAAATGCTCCCTGTATCTGTCTCTTTACTTTCTTGTAAAATGTGTAACATAGGATTGTTGTGCAGAAGCGACAACACTTACAGGCGTAATTCATCAGCAGGGCTACTGCCAAGCATCGCTGAGAAGACATAAAACATCAGTGGGGCAGGGAGCTTGTTTGTTTGTTTCTTACATAAAGACCCTTTAAAAATACACTCTTTGTTTCTACTATCTGCTCTTGTAAAACATTCCAGGAAAATACTGCATGATATCCTTAGATATCAGAAATGATTTTTTACAAGTTCTAATCACAAAATGATTCGTGTGTATGCGGTACTAATAACTCCAGATGGTATGTGGTGTGCCACTAGTGTTAAGTACCTACCAATCTCTTGTGGTTCTTCTCAAATGTTTCAACGCTGGAATCACACCAATCTAAAAATAGAGACGGAGGCCAACAAACCATCTTCCTTAAATATTCTTAGCATGCTATGGGCTCCATGCCCACACTCCAATGACTCCTGTGTGCTAACCAGCACTGCTGGATTACGGTTAATAATCTATCCACTCATCCAACCTTCAAACCAATTCCAACAATGCAAAGGAAAACATCAGTCACGAAACCTTTTCTCCGCAACAGTTTCACGAGATATCAGAACAGCTACACACTGTATTCATCATGTCATCCATATATATGTGGAAAGAAAACAAACAGCATTTCTACTGTAAGGGATGCCACTCAAAGGTATCCTGGATAAAACAGAATTGCTGTAATTGCATCCAAGCCTCAGGTTTTATCTTGTTTTTGTGTTGGTGATAAATTACTTTTCAGATGTGAAGAGGTTTGTTTTTAGGGTTCAGAATGGCCAGTCTACATTTCTAGGGTCCAAATCTGTCCCACATCACTTTTGTATAAGGGTTTTTTTTCGAGGTAAGGGAGGGGTATATTCCAGTTATTATATATATATATATATATATATATCAATAAATCCATATATTTATTATTTAGAATTTTCTTTTCTTCTTTTTAATAATTTCATTATTTGAACTTTAAAATACGTAACATAATGCTAATTGTCTACTGCCTTGTGTACAGGGCTAGCTAGCTACCCAGCCCATCTGTGTAGATACTTAATTAGAGAAAATAAAGGAAAACAACAACAACAATTCCTCTGCCAGATGTTGCTGGAAAAGTTCTAAATGACTAGATAAAACAAGGTTAGTGGAATCTGAATTAACTTTCTACCTGCCAGTAATTTTTTAAAAAAAAAAAAAACTGAAATTAATTTAAATAACTGTTCACACAATATATCGCTATAAAAGCTAAATTAATATTTTTAAAAGATACAGATTTGTTGAGAATTTGGCATTAAGATGTGGTGAAAAATCAAAGACATTAGATGCCTGAGGAAAAGATCAGATAGATTTCCAGAATAATTAAGGGTTTTCACACCTGGAGCTAGTCACAAATTCTTTGCCTATTTACAGTTTAAAACACTACTAGTCATACATATAT
The DNA here is from genome assembly GCA_018389105.1 of Nautilus pompilius. Classification (NCBI taxonomy): domain Eukaryota; kingdom Metazoa; phylum Mollusca; class Cephalopoda; order Nautilida; family Nautilidae; genus Nautilus; species Nautilus pompilius. The sequence continues at coordinate 74,050 of JACATO010001459.1, forward strand.
ATATAAGCTCAATTATCACCTTCGGTTGCCATTAGGATAATATGAAAATGGCAATAGAAATATGAAGTAAATTATCAGTTGTTGTTGTAAACCAATTTAAAAATTAGATTAATATGTATTTATTTTTCAAAATCAAGCCTTGTATAAGAAGATGTGATGCTTTTGTGCCTGCTTGTTTAAGTCATGTCGTCTTCCTGTCTCCTTGCATAAACAGTAATATCTCTTCCTGCTCTTTTGTATAAGACAATGCCTTCCTGCCATCTTGTATTAATTACACTAGAATTGCTCATCACTAGTGGAGCTCAAAAAATCTGCCACCAGAATTTTTTTGCAAAGATCCTGAACACTACAATTACATTATTATTTCCAGCTTAGAAGACTGAAAGTGAGGATTATGCTTCATGCTCTGTAGCATTGCATTGTGGGAACATTTTCTTAACTATCAGCGCCCATTCCACATGATCCCATTTTAGTAAAAGGCAAGAAAACCTCTATAAAGTTTGCCGGACTTGCCACTGCTTGTTTGAATTAGCTGGTCTGAAGCCACGCACAATCTAGAATCACCCTCCGCCCCGAGTTGTCCTGAAGACGTCTTACAAGTGGAGCAGGCCGAATCTAAGGTACTTTCTTCTACAGTACAAATATGGAAAATTAGAGAATTTTAGAAAAACTGATAGGTTAACAACAAAAAAGGCCATCAGAATAAATAAATAAACGCCGAGTCCACCCACTTTTCTTTCTTCCTAAATTACAGACTCGCCACAAATTTAATTTGCTAAAATAACGGTGTATACCTGCCAATATCAAGCTCTTCCAACCGCCCATTGCTGGATGGATGTTACACTTCTAGCCGCCTGGAAACGCAGAGAGATCAGTTCTAGTCAAAGGGCAAGTGAAAAAAAAACAAACAAACAAGGAAAATAAAATGTAAATGAGAACTCGTCACACAACAGCGGGTAACGGGAAAAGAAAGCAACAGAGTCCACTGCAGGTAGCTGCTTGGATCGCAAGATTTGCTCTGGCGAAGTCTTTTTTTACCGGTTTCTTTGCTTTAGGAAAACAGATGAATCGTAACCGTGATTTTTTTTTATTATTATTTTTTTTTAAAAATCTTTTATAAAAATAAGTCTCTGAAAGCGGGGAAAAAAAATCTCTCTCAATCCAGAGGCGTTTAAATATCTCTGGTTCAGTCCAATGTTAAGATTTCAACAATTTCTTATAAAAATAAGTAAAGATGGTGGTCCCGTAACAAACAGAGAGGGGGGGGGAGATTGATTAAAAAAGATGCTCTTCAAAAAAGCTTTCGTATCGATATCCAGAATCTGTGTCCTCCGCTGAAGGTCTCTCGAAATGAAGTCAGAAGCACAAAGGTCGTCTGAAAGATGGATTTCTCAGTTTGCTCCGTTTAAGTTATAAAAATAAAACAGATGCAGGGTACCGCTGCCCGCCCGAGCCTTAGGGGGCAGCACCGCCTGGAAAAGCCAGCAGGCCGCCAGATTCCTTGATGACCATGCCTGCAACAAATAATAAGCAAAACACTTGTGGTGAATATTCCAAAGTATGCAGGCCTTCAATGAATAAAATGAAGAATCCGTAAAGATCGAACAAGAGTGGGGGGGGTGAGTTTCTAAACTTTTCAAAAGATTCCTAAGGCAAAAACACAAGAGCCAAATAAAAATTATGTTTCACCTTTAATCAGCTGCTTCCAAAAACTCTGACTAATGACAATTTTAATTTCCTCTATGATAAGAACAACAAACACTATATTTAAGCTACTTAACTCACTGGCCCCCTGGTGTCGCCTTTACACATCACCATCTCGAGTTTGTTTACTCCCAAAATGTTGCTTAAATGCGCTCTACTTCGCCATGTTGGATTTGTCGAACTACGCACAAAAGCGACATTTCATTTGATTAAGAAAATAAGTATAATGGCTATGATTGGTCAGAAAAAAAACAACATGAAATAGTGACACGTAGAGGTGACACCAGGGTGTCAAAAGAATAACAGTTTGTGTCTCTAAAGGAGTGAGCCAGCTGAAATTCGAATACCCATCCATAATACAGATGTTTTCAAATAAATGAACTTTGGTTATAATGTGATAAACAGTGGTTTTAATTATAGCATACTCCTAGGTTTATTGCCAAAGTTATCAAAATTACAGTGATGTGATCATCACTGTATATTTCTTAAACAAAATAAAGAGGTCAGGTCAGCCAGTTGGACTGCCAAGGTTGAGAGCCTGAGTTCAAATCCCGGTGGGACCGAATTGGTTTGGCATACATCCTTAATATGGTTTCATTTTGCTCTTCTTCACCAGCCAGATGCATGAGCTTCCTCCAACATCCGAAAAGATAGAAAGTTCCGGTAGGGACCCTTGTTAGGTTGGAGTGAGTGCACTCAGCACTTTTGTGTCGGCAGTGGTTCCTGGCATCACACCACACCTTCCCTCACCTGGCTAGGGGGATGCAATGAATAAACAAAACCCTGACTGCTGCATAACTGCAGTTTTAACATCACAAAGTCATTTGTTTTCATATTTGTAGGGTGTCTGCCCTGTAGATCCTCAAGTCTTAAGTGCAACCATAGAACAATAAGGCAAGAATAATACAAGGCACAATCCGCAGTACTATTTTGACTGTAGAACAGCGCAAATTTAAATAATGCATGAACGCTCTTAAACAGTGTGTCAGTCATTGCATAATTTTCACTTAAAACAAAAGAATCATTTAATGTGATTAAAAACATTCTGACTACAACTACATGCTTACAAGATATAAAAACGCTGTCACTTAGTCTATAATAGTTAAACAAGAACTGGCTGATAGAGGAAGAGTCCAACACTGACCTTTTTCCTTGAGCACTTGTTCAATAAGCTTGTCTTCTTCGTTGTACCTGTTTGAAATAAAGGGTTACGTTTAGGTGCTGATAAAACGACGACTGTCCACCAATATGAGGGATCTGGTTAAAGTGAATAGAAATTTCTTCTAATGGCAGTCTGCGAAGTTTTCAACAAGTAGAATTTTTGAAACTTTAATTTTCTTTGACCGCAGAACTCGGATTCACCAGGACAAGATATGAGAAAGGCTTGTTGTGGCTGGCAGCATGGACTTACTAATAGGGTGGAGTCTAGCAGGGTAAGTCATCTGCATTGAGTAGGATGCACTTGTTATTACTAGCGAATCGGTGGGGCGGAATCATCTAAACTTTAACTCCTGCCGACAGACAGACAACAATGGTGCTGAAACATCTGAGTTTCTAGCCCCTACCAGTGGGGACAGGTGGATGCCGCTGCTGAATTTTTCAATCTTCCAACTCCCCTGTCTTTCTCCTAGCGCAGCTCACTAGTTGCCATAGCTAGTGATGCAATTGCTAACCTGGCTAGAGCCTATTCCCTTGTGGTGGCAGGGTTTAAAGAGAGAGGAAAGCAAGGCAATGCACCAATTCTCTGGAGTTGCATTGCAGTCCTGGCATGGAATATGGTGGTGAGAAGGGGGCACAAATAAACAACAGTTCCTGCTCATTCCAGTAAACAGAAACATTTGTGGATCCTTCTACAAGTCATGAAAAAGAAAAAGAAAAGAAGAAACCATCATTCCTCAGACTTCCATTTTCATTAACTTCATCAAAATTGCAGTGGGCCTGAATCTCTGCTAATGATTGCACCAAACTAACCATCAATAAACTCTTTGATGTCACGTGACATCATGAAGACGAATTAACTCAATTACTGCTGTCTCATCAATGCGATCGTTGCACTGCTGTGCATTACTGTTGTGCCCACCTGGAAATCTGCAGTGGTACGCGTTTATACTGTGTTCACAAGAAATGACCGGCAAACTTGTATTTCGGAAGGTGAGTTTGCGTACCTTATCCTGTTTTCTTCCATGCTGTCTACAATCAGGCTCCTCTGATTGACCATCTCCAGCAGCTGATCCAGCAGCCTCTTCTCTCTCTCTCGTTCACTTTTGGACTTCTTTTGCTCTATGAAAGGAAGAATTTTTTAAAAAATGGGGGGGGGCCAAGTTATCACCAATCAAGTAAAAATTAACTTTCAGTGTTAAAAATAGTGAAACTGAAAATGCTGACTAAAGTAATTTTACTTTTACAAAAAAAAAATGAAGAAGAATCTGTTAAAATTATTATTATTATTATTATTATTATTATTATTATTATTATTATTATGGAATTCTCTCCAGAACCCTCAATACTGAACCGACAAGAGTAGTTCAGCTACAGAAACGAACCAAGAACTCCCACAGTTCTTTGCAAGATCAATGGACACCCAGACCGGCAATACGTACTTGGTTTGCCCATTATCATGCGGAGTTCGTGGTCAATGCAAGCCTGTTTTTCTTCCAGTCTTTGGGAGTGAGAGCTGAAAGAACATTTTAAAAAAACAAACAAAATCAGAGCAATATCATTTTTAGCCAAAACTAACCGCTAGGCTGCCACCAGCTCTTTCCACACTGTGGCTGTACCACCTCTTGCCCCACTCCAGCTTTAATTTACAACAAGACAAGAGGATTTGGCAGTCTTATATTATTTAAACCAAACATAAAGGCTGAAAACCATGATCCCCTTAAAGATTTCTCACACACCTGGCAACTGATTAATAATAAAAAAAAAAAAACAGAATTGGACTGGAAACACAACAGATGCATCCCCAATAAATTTCTCCAGAAATTTTCATTAACGGCCACACCCAAAATTTAATAGCCCTTTTCCTTAAAAGATTATTTTCACAAGAGCAAAAAAAAAAAAAAGAAACAACACAGATTCTCTTCCCTTTGAGGATCTGAGAAGGAAAAAGTGACAAAAGTCAGTTCAGATTTGCTTGCTGGCCGTAATTCCAAGAATGCACAGAACACAGAGGGCACACTCACACTTGGACTAGATCATTCTCTTTGCGGACCAGTTCGTTCTTTTCATTGATGACCTGGAACCATTCAATCAACAGCTTGTCATCACTTATGTTACCTGTTGCCAAAACAGAAAAAAAGAGGAGATACCTGCCGGTTAGGAAAACAGTAGCAATCATGGCCACAGCACTGACCATAGCAGGAGCAATTAACAGCAATGTCAATTTATGAAACTAGGAAATACAGTATGAAGGTGTATCCAAATATATATATATATAAATTATTTAATTATGGATGGAGCATTTCTCTATAAAGTAATTTTCAAAAAAAAGTGCATGTTTTATAGAAGAAAACGTGTTTGGAAAGACCATCCATCCTTGTCCATTAAGGGATGGTGGTACACAATCTTAGTGCTCTGCTCAGCGGTATTTCTAAAATCACAAATCTAACTTGGAAAGGGAAAATTAAAATTATTAGGCTTTTTTTCTTTGCATCATCTTGGGGACTTCTGTGGGTTCCCAGTAGTTTACCAACTTCTCTTGTAACCCCCAAAGATAACTATCCGGCAGTTCGCGGCTTACCCTTTCTTCCCTAATTAATTAATTAACACATTCACTTATTAATCCCTACAGCGAGGGCCAGCAGGTCATTAGATCCATGTCCTGTTTTTAGCTGGTCTTAACCCCTAATTTCTGTCTGTCTCCCCCCCCTTTTTTTTCTCCATATACGCCAAGTTCAATGGACTTTTGAAAAACATTCTCCAGTCCTTCATTAAACTGACCTTTCTCTCTCTGTGTGGGGGCCATTTTTTTTTTTCCTTTTCTTCTCAAGTTCTAACCAGTTTGAAACAAAACGCAGCAAGTCCAAGTTTCCAGGTTGTTTAGATCTTTCATGGATTTCTATACAACCAATCCCCCCCCCACCCCTAACCCTGCTGTCAAGAAAGGTTTCTTTACATCCCCACCCACCCCTTTTTTCTTTTTTTCTGAGAGGAAGAGAAAGTTTGATTGTCATCAGAACGGGGGAAAACAATTCACCGGTCGCATCAATGCCACACTTGCGTTTTCTTCCACACCGATGATGTCACCAGATCCACCCTATTAGTCCCACACCAAAAACAATAACGACAAAGACCAGTGCAGCTCGTCTCCAGTCTAGAAAAAAAAAACAAACAAACAAAACAACAACAACAATAATAATAGAAGAAATAAAAATAAAATAAAATGGCTTACACTTTGGCCTGTTGGCTCAAAGCGTTCAGAATCTCTTCAGGTAAATGTATCTGCAGGCAGATTCCCCGATGCAAAAGACGATTTGTTGGGCTTGTTGGTCATTAACCCTACTGGTCCAGACCTGCCGCAGAGTCCAGGTTGCTAGAATGACCAATCAGGGGAGACCACAAAGGCTCAGGGGCGCCCAGCAGACACTACCTGCCCGTTTTAGGGGAGAGAGAGCTGATCGAAGTGGCTGCAACCTCCTCCAGTAAAAGGAGATGGCACCTATGAATAAATTGATGCGTGCAATGGCGGCTGGCCTTTTATCCCCCATTGGAATCTGCTGGGTGCTGGGAAATTGCTGCTTTAACAACGAATGTTGGCCACGTTAGGCGGGACTTAAGAACCTGCTTGATGGCCACTTTATGGTGGTTTCAGATCCTCCTAACCCTCCTGACTACAGCTGTACCCACCCCCTTGCTCCCCTCCCCACCAAAAAAAGGTTTCTGCCATTACTTCTACATGATCTGGGACTGTCACTAGCTAAGCCCGGAATGAGGCTCAAAATATCCAAGATGGCAAACAACAAAACTAAGTACAGTGTTGTTCACAAGTTAGTTTTAAGCGTTTCCTGCTACACAGAGAAGCTGGAATGTCTGAATTTAATAAGTTCTATATACTGGGACTTCCAAAAATTAAATTTAAATTTAAAAAAAAAAAAACAACCAATACTGAGACACATTCAGCCATTAAAATTTTCATTTCACAGGATGTCATACAAAAGCCTTCAGAACGATGGCTGGTATCCAGCAATGCTAGTATTAGTAGTATCATTATTAGTAGAGAGAGTCCACAATCACTCCACTATAACCATGCCAGGTACCAATTTGAAACTGCCCCAATTGGTGAGGTCAGTACGTTTAAAGTTGACCACAGCATATTTCCATCTCTGCAGCACCCCTGTAGTCAGATGCTAGTAAGCTTTAGACAGGCTTGTAGTGGTGTGGCACTGCAGGGCTACCAACCAATGTTCTGAGTTTGCCAGAATAATCTGAGAGGAGATAACGCACTGAAATGGTGTCTTTAACTTAGTCAATTCTAAGATTATTGTCTTCTCGAAAAATGTTTCGGGTGCATGCAACCCTGATCTGATGCTGACAATGGCTAAAGCCAAAAGCTCCAGAATATATCTCCAAAGTACAAAACCACAAAACCCACTGCTGTTATTATTTAGATTATCGATTTTTCTTCTTAATCTATTTTTATGCAGAACGATGTAAAATAAAAATGTTAACTTATGTACTGATATTAGGTTACTCTACATTAAATATGCTGTGTACTCAAGGGACCTAACTGTGTGTATATATATATAAAACAAAGCAAAACTCAATTGGATAAAAATAGTTTTTGATTTTACATTATATATATATATAACATTAAAGAGCAGAGCAGAAAGATATTTCCTCCCATCCCTTCTACCATTTTTTTTTTAAAAATTGTATTAGTAGCCCAAGATTTATTAATAGAATAAATATGCAACTTACCTGCTTTAACAAAAGCTACTGTAAAAGTTAATTAAAATTTTAAAATACATTATATTGTTTTCCTAAACTTAAACTGCTGCTGCAATAAGAAAACCACTAAGGATTCACATGTTAAAAAAAAAAGCTAGGTCTCTGAAATACCACCTCAGTGATAAAGGATGCTACAGATGCTGTGCGCTAAGGCTGCTCTTCTATTCTAGACCAAACACAAGCGCTGGCAGGTAGCACCTACCTGATTTCTATAACTACAAAGATAAGCTGGAAAGATTGGGGAGTACAGGGAATTACAGATCAAAAAGAGAACTGTAATGGCAAGTAAACACACAAGCATAGCGCAGGCTACAACACACACGCACGCACACAAACAGAGATTAGAATACAACACATGGCCATGTTGAAAGTGATGCTGCAGACCGAGAAATGTTACAAGTTTGAACTATGGCGCATTTGTCTTCATGACTCGGACCTCATCACAACCAATCCACCGTCTCAGAGAAACTATAATCCCACAATATTTAAATATTTATAATAATTTTTTAAAACATTTAATCATAACATTGAAACTCCATCCAGCAATTGGTTTCTTCCAACTTCCTCCCACATCTAAAAAAAAAACACAAAAGGGGGTTCTAACAGGGACTTTCTATGGTAAGTACTGCTAACCTCAGCATCCAGCTCCACTCTACCTGAATTAAGAAACTGAAACTAAAAGTTTGAACATTCAATTACCCATGCATCTGTTTATCCACACAAGATGCAGTTCCAACTAATAAAACAAAACAGTTGACAATCAATGTCAATAATACATATTTTTATGCAGTAAGGCAAAATTAATCTCTAAGTTTGGTTTAAAAATATATAACATGAAGTAATAATTTTGGCCAAAGCTGTATATTAGTGTGGTCTGCAGCGTCCCTTTCACCAAGAATAGCTTAACTCGCCTAACTGAAACAAAGGGTGAGAAAAGGGGTGGCTATATTAGTAGAATCACACAGTAAAAGCAGACAGACAAGTTTAGGGAGTCCACACTAGACTATGCAGAAGAGCAGCAACCAAACTCTGCGAGGCTGAATGGGTTTGGAGGGTGAGCGAAATTCAAAAACAGGGAAAAGGGTTTTGAAGGAAAACTTTCCATCCTCCCAGATTTGACTTTTAATCTAAAGAGAAACAATTCAAATTCCCCAGCAGTTAGGATAGCATTTATTAAAAGGGCAGACAAACTGAAATAATAACTTAAGTATTTTCTCCTATGTTGGAAGTGCAAACCTAGGATGTCTGCCTTAGCGAGAATTAAAAACATGGTCAAAACTGTTTGTCGACCTAGTGAACCCTTGTTCTAGGTGATCAGGTAGTGAAGCAAAGAGAGAAATGGGAATAGGAAGAGGAGGAGAAGTAGAAGCAAAGAAAAGGACATAAAAGAGTGGGAGAAGAAAGGAGAGAGAGAGAGAGAAAGCAAGAAATAAAGAATCAGATGGAAAAGGTTAGAGAGAGAGAAAAACAAACAAACATAGGGAAGGTAAGGGAAAGGGAGGAGAGAGAGAGAGAGGGAAAGAGATGAATGTAGGTAAGAAAGGGTGAGAACAGAAAATCCATGGTGACTGATGTAGTGAATTTTTATGATGGATCAAGACCATGAACGATACCATAGCTTTGATCCTAATTTTCCCTTAATTCCTCAAAATTTAACTGTAACCCTGACCCCTAACCACCAGCAGCTGGAAACACCACAAACACAAAGCTGAGTTGGCACAGGGGCAGACTTGGCTACACAACCACACCATCCCAAAACAAACATCACCTCTATAATCATCAGAAATGATCAGTTATAACCATGAGTAAATAATCCAAAAGGACTAAATAACAATAAAAATAAGGATAATAATGGCAGCATCAACTGTATCTTTCCTCTCTATGAATTAAAGGTGGCATCATATGCATGCTATAGAGAATGTCCAGAAAACATTAAGTACGGTGTTGTTGCTGACAGAGGATAGCTTTAAAACCTGGAATTATCTTCTTTAACTAGTATTTCCAGTGATGCAGAAACACAGCTGGGTTGTCATGTAACCCATCCAAGTGTTAATGGCTTCCCACTAAAGAAAGTATAACTAGCAAGTTAATTTTTATTTACATGCAGCCAGAGGCTTAATTAAGTTTCTCTTTTAATGAAAGGAATTATTGTAGGTCTACCTGTTTCCAATCTCCTCCATTGAAGTGACGTGCCACATCTCTTCTTAAAATGTAAACAATATATATGCAATACTGTAAAGTCTACATAAGTTTGTTATGCCACTGACAGTAAAATTAGGGGCATTTATTCCAAAAATAAAGCAGAAAACAAACAAACACCGGAAATGAGTACAACACCAAACAACACACTAAACGGTGTCGTCTACAACTGTCTCCCGTTATCCAGCATCATTTGCCGTCTGTCACGTCTTGTAGAACTACTTGCTGACAATTACTTTTAATCAGCCTGCTTGTTTCAGGAGAGTTTCTTTTAACCCTAACCCTGCTAGCTGGCAGGTCTCCCGCATGTATCTGCGTTGCACCCTATTGTATGCTCAGATTTCACCAACGAATAAACATCAGCAAAACATCCATTGCTGAAAAATGTTCCATGCTACGACTTTCCCATCCACAGACCAGACAAGACAAAAGGTTAAAACATCTACAGGGGAAATAACTCTAAAGGCCAATGTAAGCAACAGAAAAAGAATTTTTTCTCTCTCTCTCTTTTTTTCTTGTTCTCCAAACTTTAAAAAAAAAAAGATAAATTGTCAAATAAAGTTCAGATCAATTCTTTCTCTCCGCCTATTCCCACTATCATTTTTCTATTTCTTTTACCTCTTTAAACCATTTTAATACCAATGCTCTATGTAAAGCCAGATTGTTCCCCAAATCCCAAAAATTTCCAAGCTACTGCATCACAACACCAGAAGGTTATTAAGATACATGGATTCACTCAGCAAACTTTCTAAAAACTCCCCATTTGCATTATGCATGGAGATGGTGAGTAGTACAGCAATAATATCTGTCAAGAATCAGTTAGTGCTTTGGTTAGATCGATGGTGCATGCTCCAAATCAATGCTGTTATTTTCCCCATGGTGTTCCATTCCATCCTCAACATGCTAAAATTCAAAATTCCGCAAAACTACGCCATTAGCAGTGCCTCCTTGAGGGCATCACCTTATCCAAATGCATGCACAAATGATTTTCTCTCTGTTGTTGCATAAACCAGTTACCTGGGCGGCTGGCCACCTGAGTGCAGTATAATGATGTTTCCATTAAGAGATTTCATCTTCAATGGGGGTGGGTTAGGGTTAGGGTAGTGTTATGCACTAAGGAAAGTTGGAAAACAAAGAAAAGATGCAACGGGGACAGCGACATCACAGCTGGTCAACTGTAGTGCAAATAAAATATTTAAAAAAAGAAAAGTTTTTCTTCTTTATTTTAAGTCACAGGAACCACCTGATCTAAAGTGCTGTCAAGTGATATCTGACTGCTAAAGTGCCCACTGCATTCTTGGAAATCAGCTGAAGGCCAATTCAAACATTAATAAGGGAAACAATGTCTGCTGCGAGACTCGCGAGCTCTATCCAAACAATCGAGTCACTCTCCAGTCCATATTCAAGTGAAGTCATGAAGCTGAGGAACGATACTGCATTTCAGATACAACTTTAAAATAATAGTAATAAATTTCAACTTCTGGATCAACAGACATAAACACTCCTGACCGTGACATTTATCCACTACTACTGGCATCAAAGCAAAAGTTGGCAGCTGCGTAGGGTTGATGTTTTCTAGAATATTTCTAAATTTCAAAACTAAAGCTAAGCAGACACTCTCCACAATAAAGAGATGTTGATTGTTTGTTTTTGGATGCAAAGATTCACATTAAATTTGAGACACTTGTATAAACGTATTATAGGAGATGCAAATACACCTTACATTTTTCTGATTTGGAGTTCTGATGGTTCCAGGAGCGAATATGCCCATATATTTACAAGGCAATGATCCTGGGAAAGTTGGTATTCCCGTGTGCGCGTGTGCGGGATTGTCTCACCTTAAAATGAAACTTAGAACTATAGGAAGAGATTAGCCTAGACCTCTTCTTTTACACTTAACTGCAATTAGAGATCCATTCCGCTTGGAACCGGACAACTCTCATGATCCAAAGCTGGAGAATGGTAAAATGGTGGCATGTTCTCAGTTGTGAGCCATTGACAAGATATCGTCAAAGGAATGAACCAAGACCTGCTGCGAGTGCACTGTGATCATACCTACACCTGCTCTAAGTCTGTATCTAAGAGACACGCACACATGTGCACACCATCTAATGAGGCAGTGCAAGGAAAAACAAGAACCAACAAGGGTGTAAAAAAGAGGAGGAGGAAAAGTACTGCGCCCATGCCTTTCATCATGCAAAACTCTAGCCAAACACCACAAACAAAGGCCTTCAATTGTTTACCCTAGTTTGTTCTTTCCTTATTGTTGGGTCTCATCTGAAACATTAAAGTGAGCAGACATGTCAAGAAGTGCAAAGGGGATCACAAAGGGATTTTAAAATACAAATTAAAGTCTTTCTTATTGCTTAAGAATGTATAAAAATAATAACATGAAAGTCATAATACAATTTGAAATATATTCCTCCCTTTCTCTGTTTAGATTTTACGGTTCAGATGTTGTTCAGGTAATCGTATGCAAGCCAAAGTTAAGCCCCTTTGGTAAGTCTTACGTCACACAGATGTTTCTACGTCTGTCTTTGATCAAAAATCAAAATAAAAAAGTTTCCTTTGGATGTCTTTATTTATGTACATTTTCTTCTCTTTTAATGTAATCTGGGAGTCTTGGAACAAATCCTCTAGTAATACCAGACGTGAAGAATATTTTAGTTTTATTTTTTAAAAATCAATACAAGATAAAGAGTGAAAAAAAAAGGGGGTTATTACCCCTAGAAAGTTTACTGCTGTTTGTGGGAGGAAGAAAATAAAAACGGTAAAAAGATCAAGAACAAGAGAGTTATACCTTTTCGGAAATCCATTTTCATGGAGAATGTGATCAAAGGTTTAAATTTCCCTGAACCCACTCACATCTCTCTCTCCCCACCTCCCTCCCTTTGGCAAAAATTAATATGGATGAGGCCATGAATTCCTGATATCATAACCACCAGAAGATGCTATTCCTACCAGCAACATGTACAGAAGGTTCATTTACCTGTTGCAGTAAGTTAGCTAAAACTTTCAATAGCACAGGTGGAAAAGAAAAGAAACAGACAGATTGACATCATCTGAGGCGGAATCTGGTTTTTTTTTCATTATATCATTCAAAGTCTAAATTTGTTCAGTGTTTTGGCAGATTTGAACATCCAATTAATCACCTGCTGGTTCATCCACACGAGATGCGGTTCCAAACTAATCAATGGGTAAATGAAAATTTTATCGTGTATAATAATAAATTAATAAGAAAAGGAAAAGCGCAGGAAAATTTCACTGTTTGCTATTCGTTTACTGGTATTTGACAGATGTGGAAACTTTGCTATCCTAACTGCAAGCACTTTCCCAGCATTAACTCTCTGCATACCATGCCAGTTTTGACCTCCCTAACAACATTATTTAGTATCTGTGCTGATCTGGCTGTATATTTGGGCAACACCCCTAATAAAAAACACATGGCATTGGAAATTTGTCATTACAAAGGGCTACTCTATTAATGAAGAAAGTACTGGGCGTGATATCCAACCTCCCCAATGGCTCAACTAGTGCTGAGTAATACAGATCTGAAGGGTAGTGGGGCATGAATGCACCAAGATGGTATTCAGAGAGTTAACATAAAAAGGATAAATACTACAATGGTGGCCAAAACTATTGCAACACCAAAAGCACTCCTAATTTTAAGTATAATTATACCCTGACTAATACAATGTGTGTGTTCACCTATATGGATTTGCTAGCATCTTCAGTTTATTAGGTCATTTCTTGCTAATAACAAGAATATTTGGCTGGCTTTAATTATAGCACATGACCAGTTCTTTAAAGCCTCAATCTGGATACCACAGAACTCACCACAGGTCAGCTAACTGTGGATGCAGAAGTATTCCCATCAGCAAAGAGAAAAAGTTTTGAATTTTTGGCAATTCAGAGAGACACAAGACGTACTCTATTCATGCTTTACAAGGGTTAAATAAAACAAGTGTACCTGCATGCTGGTATTCTTTCCTATTTTTCTGCACATAAAAGCTGGTAAATAATAACTGATTTAAAAAAAGAAAAATTCCAGGTTATTTCAAAAGAAATGGAAATGTCGGCACAGTGAAACCCAAAATAACCAAAAATCAGACACTGACTATAACTTCTGCAGCATAATTTCTTCTTGCTCTTCCTCCCCAGTCAATCACATGGATTTCCTCTGAACCCCCTGGTTTCCTCCCACACGTAAAAGCTAAGTCTTCAATTGTTAGGTTGGCTAAAGTGAGAATACACCAGGCACCTTTAGCTGGCCAGTTTCCAGCATTTTACGCACTTTCTCTCCCTTTCCATGTCTGGCTTGTGCTTCGGAAAGGGATACAATGCCAATAACAATCAGACCAGCACATAGCAATAATGGCACCTGACAAAAGGGTGGGGGTGAGAGAGAGAAAGAGAGATGGAGAGATGTAGAGAGAGAGAGATTGTTCCACACAGCATGTTCTCCTCTCACCTGTCCTGATCAAGTCTTCCAGCCTCCGTCCACGAAGTTCCAAGTCAGTCAGCTTGGAATCAATTTCAAGCAGCTCTCTTTTGAGATCCTCAGCCGTCATGCTTTTCTTTCTTGCCTGAAAACAATAGATAAATGCATTCTCCTCAGAACCTAAACAAATTTGCAAATAGAAATCTTTATCTATATAACGGTTTTTAACAGGAATCATGTACATTTCTAAACATTGCAACAAATGTTGAAATGTTTTCACAAAATAGAAAGAAAATTAACAATAATGGCGTTAAAGATGTAGCCTGTGTGAAAACCACCTGGGGGTCTATTAAACAGAAGTGGCTTCCCTTCGATGATAGATCAACAAAAGTGAAACCTGCAAGAAACAATGAAAAACATGAACACATTCTTTATGTGGCTGATTGTGTGGCCTTTAAAAAAAAAAAAAAGATCTTTTTTTGATCAGGGAAATAAATTCATTCCTGGATAAGTTTTCTGAGGGAATGACAGATAGCCCTCTCAACTTCCTCCAAACCATGAGTCTTCATCAATCAGATAATTCGATGCCTGACATCACAATGAAATACTCTAAGTCATCTGGCTACCAAAAGCAGAAGCAAAGAAAGGTAAGAATCAACTTTGGCTTAAGAAATTGCTTCAGCAAGAAGTGCAACTCTCCCCAAGCTACTGAAAAACACTCTGAGAGAGTAAATGTCATCAGTATCCCGTGTAAAGGCCGTCTCTTTTGGTTCTTTACATTAGTCAACTTTACACCTAGCATTGGCAACCGTCTTCCATTCCACGATTAACAAACTTCTTAACATTAATGCAGCATTTCCCAGACTAGGAGTTGCAACAAAGGATGGGGGGCTACAAAACCAGCATCACGACTATTTTGATGCAGCAGTTAATCTTTTGACAGCTAATAGTGCATGCACATGTCAGTCAGTCTGTCTCTCTGCGTGTGGGTGTGTATCCTATTTTCCATCATAGTCTACACCAATGCATTGCCCTCACATTACTACTCCCCCATCCTTACATTGACATCTTGAGATGCAGTTAATCTGTTGCCTAGAATGCAAAAATTACATTTTACTTTTTTTTTTTTTTTTAAATATTCTGGGTAAATGATCTCCAAAACCCCTGTAGCATTCTGTATTCCTGCAGCTTGAGTTGCAAGAATATTTCACTCTGTTAACGAGGCCACACTAAGAAAAAAAAGATTGGGAACCACTGCATTAATGGTTTAAAATAAACAACATATTAAAAAATGTGTTAAAAGAATTTTAAAAGAGGAAAAATATTAACTTTTTTTTTAATTTAAAAGGAAAAACAACAACAACAAACAAGGCGGCCTTAGAGCAGTGGTACCTAACCTGAGGGGGCATGACCCAAATCAGGGTCAAGGGTCATCAGAAGAACCTTTTTTTTTTTTAAATACTGTAGAGTATTGAAAGGGTGAGATGACCCTGCCAACCAGCAAGTTTTATTTATCCACGGGTGTGAAAGACTGTACCGGCAGGGTCCGCAAGAGGGGTGGAGACACTGAATTTCAAAGGATTTCTACCATCTTCTGTCTCTTTTTCCTAACGTCTGTTTGTTTCATTTAGCTCTTTTGTGGGAGTTAAAATGAATGTTTTGTTTGTACTCGATTAAACGAGCATCTTCAGTGGTCCAGCGCACGTCTGCATGTTTCAAAAAAAAAAGAATATACATTTTTTAAACCTGTCTCTTTTTTTCTTTTTACATCAGATTTATTTTAATTAAAATAACTAAAAAATTAAATAAATAAATAATAATCAAAATATACGTGCATATGTTTGTTTATATTTACATACATACTTGAATTTTATTGTAACCTTAAGGATCAGGTGGTCCTGGTCAGTGACCAATTTAAGGACATAGCAGAAAAAGATTAGGAAACACCCGCGCTAGAGAGTTTGTTTGTTGTTTTCTTAAAGAAAAAGGTGGTGGTAGCTTAGTGATGGCAGGTGGGCGTGCATATCGTGTAGCTCAGTTAAATGTGCGCTCATGAAGAATACCTTGACGTTTCTGATCTTGGCCAGATGGAGAAGCTGCAAACCTAGACCCTCTGGGTTTGAGAATCAGAAATTTCCAATGTGGACAACCTGAAACTGCACATAATACAGTAAGCAAGGCATCACTATGCACCTGACAGGGCAGAAAGAAAAATATTTAAAAATAAAAAGTGCATCATCCTGTGGTCCGTTGCAAGATCTCTAGAAAACCTTTTCTACTGTTGTTGGCTTTTTTCTTCTTGTTTGGGGGGGGGGGGTGGTGGTGGTGGTGGCAAATTTTTTTAAAAAAGGAAAAGGCTGCTTCTCTCTCTCTCTCTACAAACTGGCAAGCCCTGGGATGAAGCAAGCTTAAATGACAGCACAGCATATTGCATCTATAAAACAAGTTTGCTGAGAGCAGGGAGGAAAAAAGAATCAAATCAAATCATTAGCTTGATAACTTCATAGCTACTGATAGTATAGCCTCATCTCTGCAAGTCTCTCTCTCTCAACCCCCCCCCACCAAAAGAAATGTATTTAGGAAAAAAAGAAACAGAAAAATGTATTTTAAAATGCTGGTTAATAAAACTTACTGAAATTTTAAGTGGAGGTGGCCTTTCTGGTGCAGTTCTCTTGGTATTTGTCATGTTCTGATCCGAGATGTTGGTGCTGCTTGGACTTTTAGCATCAGACGAGAAACTGCTTTCAAGATCGGTACTGGCGTCAAAGTCCCAGTGTTTCGTCAACTGGATTACCTTTTTCTCATTGACCACTGGAGCAGTGACCAACTTGTCATTCTTCACCATGTTCGCTTTCTGTCTATCGCTGGTATCTGTCCTTTGGGCTTTAGGGGAGAATGACGGGCGAGCAGGAACAGTTTTCTTTACACCATCACCAATCTGGTTTCTTGCACAGCCCTTCTCTGGATCGGCATATCCGTCCTTCCTTGCGACCATTCGGCGCTGAGCCTCAACCTGCCACTCTGGTTTTTCGGGAACCTTCCTAACACCCTGACTGCCTGCAAGACCATCAGAAGACTTGCTGCTCTCATCAGTGACTTTGGTCGGCATTGGCGTTTTCCTGTTGACCTTGTGAAGTTCTTTATTTGACTCAGACTTAGGCATGTCCATCTTCTGTCTCCTTGGTTTTGGGATCGGATTCTCTTTACCTTTGGAGTCCCCTCGCAGTTGCTTCTGTGGCTTGGCATCATCTGCTTGCACCTTATTCTTGAGACTGGATTCATATTTTTCTTGTATTGGCAGTACCTTGGGAAAACTTTCCTTTTTACCCTTTTTTTCATTTAACTGAACATTGCCTGTAACCTCAGTTCTTCTGGATGAGTTGGCTCTTTCTACCTCCACCTGTGAATTAAATCCTGGCTTTTTGCCTGTATCAGCTGCTTCTATCTTATTGTGACTAGTCAGGATAAAATTTATAGCACCACCAGAGATGTCAACTTTGCTGGAGCTCATCAAAGACACTTGTGCTTTATTAACAGTCCAGGACTTAGTTGCCACTTGCTTGTCACTCCTTTTCCCACTCTGAGAACCCGCTACTATCACATTTTGTTGGACTACTGCTGGTTTGTTACTGGAGATATGCATCTCTTCTTTGACTTTTGGGATCTTCTTCACTTCTGGTGCTGCTTTTGAGTACTGCTCAATCCGTTCCTGAATGCTGGTCAACAGTTTCTTCTCTCTCTGTTTCTTCTCTGGCCTGCTTTCCGGCGACAAAGGAGATCCACTGGAAGACAAGTTGCCTGTGGAATCTGTTGGAGATGTTATGCAGCTGCTCTGTGTGCTGTCACTGCCACTCTGTTTGCGTCGTATCTGTGCCAGGTTCGTCAGCAAGTCAGCCACAATGTGATCATCCTGTTCACAGTTTACAGATTTTGAAGCTGCCATCAATGCTGGATCATGGGCTGAACCAACGTTGTGGCTGTACTTGTTTTTGCTCTTTGTTTCTGCTGGTGTTGTCCCCTGTCGCACAGACTCTGGCTGCTTCAGCACCACGTTTTTTTTCACCACAGGATGTGGAGATGCTTTTCGAGAAGTATCCACGCTGCTGACATGGATTCGACCCGAAGCCCCAAAACACTGTGATTCAGACGCGTCCAAGTTTCCGTTAAACCTCGTAGACTCGGAAAAACGAGCGTTCTTATCGTTAAACTCCAGTTCGCGCAAAGTTTTTATTCTAGCTGACTGGGGTTTGTGAAAATCATCATCTTTACCCAGCAGATCATTTCCAGAAGAGAATTTTGACTTAGTCGCTGTGATTAGATTGCCAGCATCAGCAGATGACTCCGCTTTGCTCTTCTGCAGAAAGACATTCTTCTTGCTGGCTAATGGCTTATCCCCACCAAAGCACTGTATTCCTTGCAGCACCACAGAACTGTGTGGTTTAATTTCTCCCGAAGATGTCAACTTTTCGAGTTTATTGCTGATACGACTGTTGAAATCCGAAGGTTTCCATGCGGATTCCCTTTTCTTCAGCGCAGTGTCCTTTTCCGATATTTCAGGCACTGGCTCATCGGTCCTGACTGCTTTCTTTCCAGTCTCCGAATCGGACTTTCCAAACTGCTTTTCCTCCGATTGATTGCCACCAACTGCCACTTCATTGGGAAACTTTTTTCTTGTCTTGTCCTGGCCTGTATTATTTTCATCGGATCTGTTGCCCTCCTGAAGCACTGGCTGCTGCAGCTGATGGCTGCTGCTCACAGGTGAGTTGTTTTTCCGATAACATGACCGGTGGAACAACTTTCCGTCTTCCATGTAACGCTCGATCAGGTAAACCCTCTCACTGCAAATCCTGCAGCGGTCTCCCACAGGTGTCCCTCTCTCTTGGGGTAAAATTTCTTTGTCCTTAAAAAGACAAAAAGAATAAGTAATAATAACAACGACTAATTAAAATATAATGTTGGGTAAACACCCTGATTGATAAAAAAAAGCTCCAACAAACTCTTATTGAAGAATGGTTTACATTTTCAAATATAAAAATATCAAAACCTATAAACATGGCTCAAGTATTAACCGTTAAAGAGTCAGACTAAAGATGGGAAATAATTTAACAATAAATCTATTTACTTTGTGTCCTAGGTTGTTGTTGCTGTCACAAACCAGTCTCAGCATCAGAGATAACCTCTCTAGATTGGAGAGACAGCCCAGCCCAGCCCATAAGAGAGCATCAGCTGTCCTGCACCATCTGTTAATCTGTTGGCACACAAACTGACCCTACCAGGTAAATAGCCCTCCAAGAGGCAATGGCATCTACAACTTTGGCAGCGAAAACCCTCATCAAAACTCTTTGTTATCAGATGTGGGAGTAGGCCCACATGGCTGGCTGGCTAACAGAGGAAAGTGAGAATAAACCATGCCAGGGAGGTATGCCAGACCACTGCCCCCTCTTAGGTGATGACACTAAAGTATGCTGCTACTGTTTCCCATGGTTACACTCCATGCAAAGAGGGATTTGGATAGAACCTCTGGGCAGAACACGGAGGGGGGGGTTGCATTTTGTTGTGGAAAACAAAAGCAAACAAAAGCCAGATGTTTGCAAATCAGACATTTAAAATTTTAATTTTTTTTGTTTTCATAAATATCAGCTAATATTTATTCCCACTTAATTCCATTTTCACAACAAAATGGTAGACCATCACCCCTGCCCCAGCAGAACAAGCAGCTCTGACAATTATCACTAAAGTTCTGCTCTCACACACAAATACCAGGGGTTTCATAATTAACCAAACAAACCAAGATGCTCATAGTTCAGCAACAAATTCCAGAAGTTAGGTTTTACAGTATTTTAATCTGCATTTACTCTGTATCTTAACATAAAAACACAGATACCTGTCGCATCAACAACAGTGGCATAAGACACCCAAACAGCTTGACCACTGTTTCTGTCCAAGCACCCTGTAGGCACCTGCTTACGGCATAGCAGCAGTGTTTTTGCATGGTTCAGGAATCATTTCACGCATAAGCTTGGTGCTACTAGGCACACATAGCATATAGAGGTGCACAGACTTTTTCAGCAAAAATGTTTCATTTATAAATTACTGTTAAGATAGTCCTTAGCTATCCCACAAAAACCTATTGTAAGAAGACATGGTCTTTAGGAACTTTCAGAAGCTGAACAGCTTCCTATGACATAAGCATGAAGGCGGTGAAGAGCCACTCACCTCTCTACAACTGTAACAGGTGGACTCAACAGTATCGGTACTGGAACATCAGATATGCTTTCATTAAAGCAGCTTTCTGATTTGCAACGGGATCAAATCTTCAAGTACAAATTTGTATCAAACAAATCTTGAACCACCCTTTTCCAACAAACAGGCAAGATGAGCATAACTGCATAGAGTTTTTACATGACTGACTGCGCCCCCTGATAAGGTATGGTATTTCTCAGCAATATACCCTTTCCGTCATAACACCCCCACAAGAAAAGGTCTGATGGTGTCAAATCAAAAGATCTTGGAAACCAAGATGAGACTATAATCAGTAATTTTTTCATCTAGCCATTGTTAGAATGTACAGTGATAATGGGTGGGTACCTCATCATGCATAGATCATAAATTACCCATATGCTGAATTTCAGAGAACACAATGTCTTGCAATATCCACAAATACAACTCACCTATGAATCCCTCCTTACGGAAAACCAGCCAACAATGCCATCACTACAGATTTGTGCTGATACCATAGTTGGTCAATGATGTCTCTCATATAACATGGATTTTCACGACCCCCATAAAACACAATTATGTTTACTGACAAGTAACTCCACAAAATGTTTTCCTGTAATGTGGAGTTGACAGCAATTTCATTAAGCCAAACCTTATAGAATTCCAGCTTGAAAATTGTAATCATCTTCACCAAGGCCATTCACCAGTGTCAGATGAAACTGCTTTAATTTCAGGTTATGCAAAATGTGAAAGGCAGATGACTGATTCAGTGCCAGTTCTGCTGATGTCCACTTGCTCAACTTGTCAAAGCTATGCACATAAGAAGTTGGCAGCTTTCACTGTTTCCTTGACATAAGCAGATCTTTTCCTACCAGAATGAGACGAACCACCATTGCACACCTCAGAGGAGACTCAACACAGAATTATCTATGCCACCATCTTTGAACTTCCGGTTTTTTTCCCCAACAAATGAATAAATTCAAACCACCACATTGCTTCCAGAGTCAAGCACCTCCCCTTTTTCCCACGGCTACTACAGTAATGAAATGTGGTGGTAGATTTCTAAAGCACATTCTGGCTTAGGTTTGCATTATTACTACAGGATGCACTGTTACAAAGAAATCACCATTTAAACATGGTTAACTGTGTACCATATATATTTAAACACACACATATGCATTGTTTCATTGAAGATGATGGGGGGGTTTGTGAAAGCAAATGTATGTGTTCACACAATCTAACAGTGAAAACTTAGAATCCTTCAGTAACTGTAACTTTTGTTCCAGGTGTTAGATTGAACCCTACTGAAAATCTGTTTAAAATAAAAAAAAACAAAAAAAAAAAGGTTTCTCCCATCATTCCACTTTAACATTAATCTACAAAACGCATCGAAATGTGGCCATAATGGGTTTGGATCCAAATACATTTCAGCAGGCACTATCGCATCCAAAATGAAAAGCTTGCTGTTTACATTCCCATGGAGCCAATCTTCATCTACTTTCCAACCATCATTGTACCAGATCAGAAGCAAATGGAAACATACCATAGTACTTAACTGAAGTTGACTAAAAAAAAACAACAACACCCTCTGGCAGTCATTTTCAGCCACAAGAGCAGTGTATACGATGCCATATTCGCCGCACTGCAGCATACAAACCCACTGAAGATATACATCTACAAGGGGGAAAATTGCTGTCCTGTCTAATTTCTCTCCACTTCACTCTTAAGTGGAGATGCGGTTCTCTGTAAATGTCCAATTCCTTTTCTTTTTTTGCTTGGCAATTTAATGCAGTAATATTTCAGTGTGTATAATATTTATTAGCGCAGTGCCACAAACAGAAGTTTAATTCACTTTAAATATTTATTATCAAAAGAAAATGAATGAAAAATGTTTCCATTTGTGCCACGGGCAGCAAGTGCCCCACAAAATAGTTTAATGTGCTGCTCACCAAAACTTCACATGAAACGAAGAGAGTTGAAAACATCTTGCACTATTAAAGACTTCCAGCTTAAAACAATGTCTAATGCAAAATCCTTTACCGCTGTACTGGGAAAATCTGTAGCTTCTTGATACCACTACAATGGAGACAAGCACTATATTAAGCAGTTTCTCCCTTTGAATATCACACCAGTGCCAGGGATTTTCCAGGGCTGACCTTGGTGCCCTCATCCCTCACCAAGCACTTAAAACCCCCAGCCACACATTTTCAGACTGATTTGGGTCTGTGCCACCCATGTAAGTCTCCAAAATCTTTTCCTCGCTGACACAACACGAGCAACTGTTTCCAAAATATGGCATTATTACCATCTGACACCTGTAGAAGGAAGCTGCTGGCAGGTGGAATGTCAAAATATTTTTAAGAATGGACAGTTCCTGCAGTACACAAAAGGATCCAAGACAAAATTGCTGAGCAAGATTTCAGATCACGACCCTACTTTCTGGTCCTAGGGAGCTGCTGTAGCCACGCACAACCTTCTGACGCCGATCTATCCATCCCAGATTTGTGGTTCCCAACAGTCCGGCCTGACTGTTGTCATAAACAATTTAGAACCAATGGTCTTTTAGGATCCTGCTCACTTTCAAGATGCCACCGATGCACTTATGCTTGACTGAGTCCTTCCCATCCCGGTCACAGTGTGAAAATTATTTTCTTTTCACTGTTATACAGACAAATTTGTTTGGTATTTCCTAAACTTCCTGTTCCCATCCTCCATGGCCTGCCACACAATCAGCATGAGTTAGACAGGTTTCTTCCTTACTCACTTAACAATCCACGTCCTCTCTTCTGTAAACATATTAGCAACTACGATGCAGTTGAAAGTCACATGCCTTACATGTCCATCATTTGAATTCATTTGATTCTGGTGCATCATCACCATCTACAACTGCAAGATCTATCTCATGAGACTGTAGTGCCACAGTCACTGCAAACATTCGGTATACCATTCGATCTGTCTCACTTAGGTCAACTACAAAATTTTCTCAAATATTTTCCACTTTTTCTGAAAGAGGAAATAAACTTCTTACCACGACAGTAAATAAATAGAAAACATACATAGATACAGTGATGTTTTCTTTTGCCTCTCTAGCATCTTTTTCAAATGATCACAATCAGCAAAATGAAAAACAGCGACTGACAGGTTCCACCTTAGCTACAGTAATAAAATACGGTGTTCATGACAAAGTTATTACCTTTCCATGCTTTGCCAGACTAAACCGCTTTGGTTCAGAAACTGGTGACAACACTTTATCCTGGTGCCGTTTCACTCCAGTTTGTGTATTGCCATCCAACTTCGTGCTGACAGATGGTTTCCCCACTGTTTGTTTGAGAAATAAATAAACAAGCGTAAGTGAATAACTGAAAGGATACAAGAGCAGAGAGATGTACAGAAAGACTAATCTCTCTCATATTAATGGTGTGAAAAAACATCACTATTCTGAAAGCCAGTGGAATGTATCAAACAGATCCATTAGAGGACTTGTGCTGCCAAGGAAAATAAATCACATACATATATACATAGGTATACAGCTGCATCAAATTAAGATGTTGCTTGCTGCTGTAACACCACTTTAAATTAACCTCACCAACCACTCCACCATCTTAATACACATAAAGGAATAGAGAAAAGCCCCTGCTCGCAGAATCATAAATGGCTAAAATATACTTTTTTAAATACATGCATAATATTGTTATATTTATTTCTGCATAAAAGAAAATTAATATTTTTATGCCTCATCTACTTTTTATATAAAAGAAATTTTATGACTAAAAATAAACTGAATGACTGATTTTAGAGTTCAACTGCAATACGTAAAGATCCATGCTGTGTTGGATGTGAAAAATAACAATTAGATATGGTGCGGTATGGACAGACACACCACAAAGAGCAAGGACCACTATGGAGAACCTGCAGCCATGCAAACTGTTCAGGGAGAAATTCAGCTGTACATGAAACCCTATGCAATCCTTTGCAGACTGGACTGGCTTGAGTAAAAGTGCCACTTGGCTAGACCCCAAATGCAATCCTAACACAAAAGGAGCCAAAACTGTGGTTCTGAAATACCATTTAACTTATCTGGAGCTCTGCTGAGATTTCAGCATTGTAAGCAAGTCATGTGTTTATTCTGAATGGCTGCACTATATTCTGTGAACATTTGAGCATTGTAGTAAACCAAGTGACATCCCATTTTCCACCCACTGAGTGATGGGAGTCTTTCAAAATAACAGTGCTACCGTTCAATGTGCTTGTAAAGTTTGTATGTAAACGGTTTTGAGGAGAAACAGGACTTACAATATTATCGTTGGACAGCACAATTCCAAGGCCTCAAATCCATTGAGAATTTTTAGGATGAGATGGAATGAGCAGTCAGTCAGAACTTGTACTTCACTACCATCAACTATATCTGATTTGGAAACGGAAAACTGAAGCATGCGCCATCTAAAAACTTTTGGAGTCAGTGTAAGCCAAAGACTCACGCTTGATCAACACACCTTTGTTTCTTCAGAAGCTGGGTGAAACATGTAAAAAGTTGGATAGGTAAAGTCGAAAAGTACATGCTGCTACGTACACTGGGGTTTGTCTTTGAAATAGTTGTGCATCTGAGCTACATAGGTGATGATACTGAGTCGGTCTGGCACCCTCAATGCCACCATGTCAGCTGCTTCCAGCAGTGCGGGGATACCGATTCCTTCTGCCTTCTTGAATGCCTAAAAAGATTAAGGAAAG
The DNA here is from genome assembly GCA_018389105.1 of Nautilus pompilius. Taxonomy (NCBI): domain Eukaryota; kingdom Metazoa; phylum Mollusca; class Cephalopoda; order Nautilida; family Nautilidae; genus Nautilus; species Nautilus pompilius. The sequence continues at coordinate 99,287 of JACATO010001459.1, forward strand.
AGATACTTATTACCTATCATTGTAAATTCACTATGAAACAACTTGTGGTCCCTGCAAAATCTGAACAAGGTAAGCAGAGAGTAGGCTGTGGTCTGATGAACTATGAGAAGACTGCAGACTGGTAAAAAAAAGTGAAAGTAGTCATGTGTCTGCATAACTTAAAAAGAAATAATTTTAAAATCTGTACTGATGTCTTATAAAACAGGAACAAAACTATTTTATTAGAGAACAAATCCTTTTTCTTCTTTTATTCTCTGCCATGAAAAATCTTTACTAGATGGCTTAACCCAGACATTAAACATTTAACCTTTGTGATCGCTTGACTCACCAAATACCTGCATATTTTCACAAACTACTACATGCAAAGATGACTAATACCAGAACAAAAAACAAAAATACCTGGCCCACATAACATTGTGTCCTGTCTTGGAACCACCAACTACATAAAACCTCAGCCTTTTTAAAACAGAGCAATGACTCTGATCTTTATAACAATTATGACTGAAAAGCTAAACAATTTTGCTAGATTATTCACCCTCTTGCATGTATCCCTTATCTAGAAAACCAAGCAAGAACCATCAATAAACCCTATCTAGCAGGTGGACCTTTCCAAACCCTGGTTTGCAAGTAGTCCCATATATATATATACGGAAATCTGAATGAAACATTGGAAAGTTAAAAGACAGAGCTGGAACACGAGTTTAGTATTTTTGTCAATTTGGACTTAAAACATTGTGTCCTAGCAAGCTAGATATCCATAATGGGTATTTAAGCATTAGTGGTAAATACATGGGATAGACAGCTTTAAAAAAATGTGCTACATAGATGGCTACTGGGAGCCTCCTCATATCTGCTGTAAAGTTTCCTGTCCTTCTCTAGCTCAATGTGACATAATCAATACATTAAAATGTGTCCCAAACAGACGATTGATAGGATGGACTTCCTGATTGTTTGTTAACAACTATAGATACCCATTCTTGCTATTTGACTTGACTCTTTTTAAGATCTGTAAATTGAAAAGATTTTTTTAAAAAGGAACAGACCAGCAAACCATTCTAGTAAATAGAAGTCTGATCTAATATAATTTACAAAATCAAAATTAAAAAATAGAAAACCCATCATTTTTTTGGCTTTATTTCAAGGTGTAGAATAGTTTATCCTTTATGCTGTATTTGCAGTCAGCAGACGGCTACAGATGAGGGCCTGGGTTTGGCAAACTCCCAAGGGGCATGATTTCTCCTTACTCTTTTGTACCAGTCTGTCTGTGAGGGTTTTCTCTGAGTACACCCATTCTCTCCCACAGCTGAAGCGAAGAGTTTAGTAGGGATTTTCTGGTTACTCGTAAAGCAGGTTTTGCGGCAAGACCGGACCACCACTCAAGAAACCTCCCCCAAACTGTACTCAGGCATGTTAAATGGCCACCAATATTCCCACACTTCCCCTCTACTGGCTACCTGCTCTGAGACATCCCTAGACCTCAGAAGTGGTCAGGACAGCGTTCTGCAAAGGAAGTCTTCTTTCCTCCAACCGGAAAGAGAAAATTTCAGCAACACAATGCAAAATAACGGGGCCCACTTTTCTTTAAATATAAAAACATGGAAATGAATCATTTGCATGAAACAAAAAAAATTTCCTCTCCCTAACCCATCTCCCTGGAACATTTACTAGAACCCAGATACTCAATTTCTGTTTTATCTGTGCTCAGCATCAAGATAAGGGATCTATAAACACCACTAGAGTTTGCTGAACTACAGCTGAAGTCCTGTAGCTAAGGGGCCTGAAGCAGGTTGTAGGTGGAAATTAATTAACCCCCACTTTGGATTTTCTTTTGAATGCTTTGTACCATTAATTTCCAATGAAACAGCTGCAACAACAACAAAAAGGAAAACAGGTCAAACCAGTTTGTCATTATAGTTCCTTCGTACTGACATTCCTTGTAGACATCATCAAAATAGGGATTGTATTCCAGGGTTATGAAATGAAATTGCAGCGAGCATTTGTCCGACTGAGGGTTTGCTGCCTACCCTTAGCTGCTCAATGAAACTAACTACATGGTCAGTGCTGGCTTATTTCAACTTCAAAGAAAATGCATAAAAGCCTAGTGGAGAGAGAGAAAAAAAAGCAGTTATATATATATATATTTTGATTCCATAACCAGGTTCGTGAGAAACATTCCAGGAATATACAACATGATCGCAATAGAAAAAAATTTCCCAATGATTCATTGAGATCATTTTTTTTGTGTGTGTACTAGGAATGTTCAAATAAAACACCCAGTCAGATACCTTTATGGCCCTGCTAGTTCAGCCAGGTTTCGTTTGAACAATGTCCCTAACGCGTTATTTATGATTCGCCATACTTACAACCACCATGTGCAATGTGCCAGCAAGGCACCCGTGCAAATATCTCTGTCTCCCAAACCAGGAAACCAAAGCCTCTGTGTTTTTTTTCCCCTCTTTCATACTACATTACCGATCGTTCCGGCTTTAATGACATGTTTAGGTCCCTAACATACAAGAACCCCTTACTCCAAAAGAGAGCAGACTAATTATTTATAGCATGGTTTAGTTGGCGGAACAAATTGCTTAAAGACCCTGGCATTGATTTTAGCTTTTCGAAGAGATTATCTGTTATATCACCTCAATTCTTTCCTTGCTGAGAGAAGGCATCAGTTTTACCAACTAAACAAAGGATGTGAACAGCCCATTCTTAATGACAAAAGAATTTCTGTAGTGCTCGTTTCCTTAATTTGCATGTGTATTGTTTTCCTTCAATTAGATTTACTAGACAACAGCTTCTCTGTTACATTTGGCATCTTGTTTTGTGCTTTAGTTGGTTGGTTAATTTTTTAAAAAGTTACATTCATAACTTTCCGATTTTATACTCTACTGCAAGGCAGCTTGTTATATGGAAAGAAAATTTCTGAAAAACTGTTTTTGAAGGAATTTGTCAGTCATACATCCAACTTAGTTATGAAATGTCCCTGCAACTTAAACTCTGACATAGCATGAAATCAATAGAAGATATCACCACCTAATAAGGCAAATCTCTGCTCTTTACACAAGTTCAGTCACTAAGCTGTAAAAAACATTTCCCTTAATTACAGTTAAAATTTTTATCATTTGATAATCATCTTCTGTTTTCAGCAGAATAAAAAAGCTCTAAACATACATCCATATCAAATTCTCAATGTGGAATTTGGGAAATAAAAGATTAACAAAGGGGTTGTTGCTGTTTCTTTTTAAATTACAAACAAGAGTTATGGTATATATTTCTTAATTTATTAGTTATCTTCCCTCAATATTTGTTATGAATTTTTTTAAAAATCAAAATGTACAGGTTTTTGCATCTAATCATCCCATGTGTTCAAAAGCCATGCAAATAAATGGCTATTTTTATTCAAATAATCCCACTTTATATCTTGGTTACCTTTCTTTTATTTCTTTTTTTCACTTTCAGACATTTGACAAGAAGATCAGTCAGTCAATCAGTCAACCTCTGAACTGATTCTAACTGCTACCCAGGCATTAAATCATCGAAAATCTGAAAATTGGGAGTGAATTTTTATTGAGACCAAAAAAAAAGGTGAGAAACTGCTTTAAGTGGCTGGTGGAGAGTGATTCCCAGCGCATCAAAATAGACAGTTGTCTCATCCTCTTTTCCAATATTGCCAGCAAAGTACTCGCAGAATTGCCACATTCCAATCATGCATCAGTAAAATGTCACCTTCCTCCTTTCCACTAGTTATCCCCTGGTATCAAGGCAGTTCTTGTGTAACTGTTCTTTTTGTTTGTTTGTTTGTTTCATAGAGGTAATGATCCCAACATTTTGAGAAACAATAAAAAAAGTTACTGATCTATTTGCAGCTTCTGAACACCTCCAGGTAACCACTTTTTCATCTTGAGCAGGTCCATCGCCAGCTTTCCTCTGCTAGTTTATTGTATCCACTCCCATCTTTTTTCTGGTTTCCTTGCTGCCAAGCCACCAGTGCTATAGGTTTTTGCATAGAATGCAGCATCTGGGTTGAACTTGATTGTGTGGCTCGGTGACTCTGGCACATAGACTCTTCTACCGACATGATGCTACAAGAATTTCAAATGAAACAGCGAACAGGTGAGGAAAGAAAAGGTGCTGCAGTAGAACGGTCTAATATGGCAAAAAAAAAACACAGATTATCTGACACAACACACATCACTCAAGTATAGCATGTCATGTGATCAGTGATACAACAACCAAGTGCCCAAATGAGAATCACTTTCCAAAGTACTGTCAAACAAAGCAATATTCCCATGGACACTGTGAGGACAACGTTAAAAGCAAATCTTATGAATAAACAGTCATTATTCACTGCTGGTGCAAATATTTCAGTACTTCAGTAGTGAAAGGACAGCCACAGCAAAGTAACTGATGCGACTGATTTTCATTTAGTGTCTATAAATGCAGTGATAAACAGTCACTACGTCCACAAAGAAAAGGTCTCCGACAGACCATGTTTGCATGCTAAAATACTCCTAAAAGAAGAGGTGGAGGCCTGCTGAGAATACTCATGAATGCAGACAAACGAGTGAGTTTTTAAATAGAAGCTAAAGTGGAGAATGAGCAACTCTGTTGTTGTTGTTGTTGTTGTTTGGGGGGCATTAATATCTACAAGAGAATCCACCCTTACAAGAAAGTGCAGTGTTGCAACTGTCTGCTAGAGAGACCTCTGCCGAAAAGGCTCAGCACTGACAACTTCGGCAGGAGAAAAATTCTCAATGGAATCCTTTATTTCTAGATGAGGTGAAGGAACCATATCAGGGAAATCGTGTGCCAAACCAACTCGATCAGGGATTGTATTCAGTGTCCCCGCAGCCTAACCAGTGTGCCACCAATCAACCAAATATAACGCACACAGGTAATCAATGCCAGAATTCTCTCTCTCGTTAAAAAAAAAGAAACCAATCTGAAATTTCATGCAAGGAAAGACAATCAGTTCTGATATTTCTATAAGCAGAACTTAAAATTCTGGTGATTGTCTTTCCCTCTGTTTAATGTCACTTTTGATTATCTGGCAAATTAAACATCCGCTACTGTGCGATGTTTAAATCACTGTCAAGCCTGCTGAAAAGTAAATATTAATATGTAGGACAGACAGTTTGTGAAAACATTTTTTTATAATTTTTTAAGTGTTTTATGTTATTTTTTTGTTTTTTTATAGGTTATCTGATGGTATCAGTTAAGCAAAAATACACTTTTCCATTATTTATTTAGATATTCATGGTAACAAAAATGATGATGATGATGACAGATAATAATAATAACACAAATTTTAAAATACTCTACAAGCTAGTTAAAAGTAATACTTGAGTTAATAAGCAAAATGATTAATGATTTGCAACTTATGAAAAATTACAACAAACACTATTTAAGGTAGCTAGGAGTAAGCAAAACAAGATGACACATTTTACATATACATAAACACTGACTTTATCAATCAATACAAACACTGTTTAAGGAGCTAGGAGCGCTGTTTTATATATACATCACATATACTGATTCCATCTGTCAACACACTAGATGGACAGATGGGCAGACAGGAAACTTTCAGAGTCAGATAAAATATTTATCTACAAGGTTTGGAGACTCTCCCTCTCTCTGATAAACCACCTTGATTTGTGTGAGTGACTAAAACATGTCTGCCACTTCTGTATCATGGGTTGTTGGAGAGCTAGGTATGTGCTAATAAAGTCAGTAATGACAGGGTGCAGCCAGACAACATGCATTAAAATCATTCTCCCTCTTTTAGTAGCATTCCTTACAAATGAGTCACAGATAAGCAAGCCAGCTCATTTGTTTTTGTTTCTTGCTCTGTAGTTAGAGACCAAGGAGAGGGTGGGGAGGAGGCAAAGACTTGGCTCTAGCTTGGCATGCTCAAGCACTCTTCCTCCTTCTGGAGGTCTCTTATCTGGTTTTCAGGTGTGCAGTAAGTGCCATTCTCCAGATTGTACTTAAGTAAAATGACACAACTGGATCTAGTTCACATCAGATAAAAACCGGCCTTAACAGTTGTTGAGTGTGCTAGGTGCATGGGTGAATGGAGACGATGGGAAATGAATTCACTGGCCTATAAGAGTTTCACTGCAAGCCAGAACTATTTTTTATTTGTGAAAGGGACTCCATTCCTGAGAAAATCTCCTCCAAAAGGGAAAGAGTTCAAAGTTTTGTTTCCAGAGACCATGTTTAGTTTGCTAAAATAGCCTCCATGAAAAACAAGAGGAGGGCACGTACAAGTAAATAGACACCTTTCATTTACACAGCAGGTGGAGTTTTATCAAGAATTCATCAGTATCCTGTGACAACGATGCTTATCTGCTGTCTATCTAGTAAATCCATTTATAGAGTCTGGAGAAAAAGTTCACCAGTGACTTTCAAACCCCTCCCTTAAAAAAACATTTTATCTTTAGTGTCTTTTATACATAAGCGATGTACTGTGTATAAGGACCATCTACTCAAAACGGCCATGCTCTTTAGTGCTCCCTAAAGATAGAACCGCCTCAGTATCAGGAGCAGCAATAATTGATCTATGTATAAGAATCACCTGATCATCATATTCTTTAGTGTCTCCACTAGCCTGTGTACAAGAAATGCCAAACTATAGTGGTGGCATTCTTTGACTACCCTTAGAGACTAGGATAACAGGGCACATAACAGCCATCTGTTGATAAAGACCAGTTTGAGTCTCTTTTAACCATCCTACAGACAACAATCACCCAAGCAAAAGAACTGCCTGCCTGTCGCTAAAGATGCATCCTTCTAACGGGTTCTTGGAGATGGCATTAACCTGGGTGGGTCAGGATGGTGGTATTACACTTTGCAAATAGGGTATTCTGTTTACAGTTTGTTGCTATCCTTCCCCTGAAAACACTTCCATGATGGCAGATCCTCCCCTAACGTTACATTCTGTTAATATCACTGTGTAGACCACATGGCAAAGCCAGAGCTGAAATGAAACAGAAAGAGTTCCTTCCCCTGAAAACACTTCCATGATGGCAGATCCTCCCCTAACGTTACATTCTGTTAATATCACTGTGTAGACCACATGGCAAAGCCAGAGCTGAAATGAAACAGAAAGAGTTCCTCCCCCCTGAAAACACTTCCATGATGGCAGATCCTCCCTAACGTTACATTCTGTTAATATCACAGTGTAGACCACATGGCAAAGCCAGCGCTGAAATGAAACAGAAAGAGTTCCTTCCCCTGAAAACACTTCCATGATGGCAGATCCTCCCCTAACGTTACATTCTGTTAATATCACTGTGTAGACCACATGGCAAAGCCAGAGCTGAAATGAAACAGAAAGAGTTCCTCCCCCTGAAAACACTTCCATGATGGCAGATCCTCCCCTAACGTTACATTCTGTTAATATCACAGTGTAGACCACATGGCAAAGCCAGAGCTGAAATGAAACAGAAAGAGTTCCTCCCCCTGAAAACACTTCCATGATGGCAGATCCTCCCCTAACGTTACATTCTGTTAATATCACAGTGTAGACCACATGGCAAAGCCAGCGCTGAAATGAAACAGAAAGAGTTCCTCCCCCTGAAAACACTTCCATGATGGCAGATCCTCCCCCAACCCCCTTTTTTTTTTTTTTTTACTTACCAGATTGTTGTTTTCGAAAACGTTTTCCTTTGACAACGAATCATAATCTCTGCAAAAGAAAAATAAGAGAACCACAAAAATAAGAGCGTGGACTTTGGCAAAAACAACCCTGAAATAAATGTGTTGAAAGTTCTAAGCTTTCAGAAGATGAAGTAGGACAATCAAACTTCAGGCTGGAAAGTTTCAATTATCTACCAAAAAAAAAAAAAAATGAAATTATGAATTTGATCAGAGGAGTTGCAAGACTCTCAAAGACTTGAAGGTATTCCTGCTTATCGCAGAAGAGGGAAAAGTGTTTTTTTTTTTTTAAGCCGTGGAGTAAATTAGCTCCTAGCATCAAATGGCTGTAAATGTCAAAGTGAACATGTCCGCTTTCAGCATTGTAAGGGTTAAGCAGAACAAAAGTAAAATTCTAGATTTTAGCTTTCACACAAGTACCTGAGAGATATACGTGTTCATTTTAGTCCAAAACATCAAAACCAACGTTAAGAGATAACAATGGCAGAAATTGGCTTAGCGTCAAAATGGATGCTGTGAAGAGCATCATTCCCTAAAAATACCTGCTCTTGATTGTTCTCAGCAATTTTCAGAACTACTGGAGAATCTATGTATACATCATATTTCTATTTATTGCTGGCATCCAACATTAATAAATAAGAATCTCATACTAATTTCTCCCCAAATAACTTTCTAAAAAGGAACAGAAAGAAAGAAAAAAACAATTGGAGATTAATTAATTATACAACAAATATTATCAGACCATATCCATGGTGACATAAGAGTTCAGGTAAATGCTTTGAAAAATTTCAATTGATCTGCTGAGTTAGTTATTTCTGTGACATTTGAATGATAGATAAGACATTAAGACATATGCTGAGTTAGTTATTTCTGTGACATTTGAATGTAGATAAGACATTAAGACATATGCTGAGTTAGTTATTTCTGTGACATTTGAATGATAGATAAGACATTAAGACATATGCTGAGTTAGTTATTTCTGTGACATTTGAATGATAGATAAGACATTAAGACATATGCTGAGTTAGTTATTTCTGTGACATTTGAATGATAGATAAGACATTAAGACATATGCTGAGTTAGTTATTTCTGTGACATTTGAATGATAGATAAGACATTAAGACATACTGTATTCAAATAAAAAAATAAATAGGCTGTAATCCAGGTAGAGAAGGAATTAAGTTCATCCTTTAACCATCCATATACCATGTCAGTTTTTTATCTTACTTATACCACCACCCTAAAAGCTCTAGTTGGTATTTGCATCAAACTGACTGGATATTTAGTCATGTTGTTGTAATGCAAAACATGCAAAGTTGGAGCAACATGGATTCATCCCTACAGAGTCATTTTAATGAAAAGGATACTGTGTGTCATAGACCCTAGCATAGTGCCTCCTAGTGGAGTATACAAAAGGTTAAGGGAGTAAGGCGAAGGGTTTTGCACACACACACTGTTATAGCATTTTAAAAGAATGTCTTCTATGTGGCTACTCAGAGGTTAAAAGCAAAACAGGTGTTTAAATAACAATACTCAAGCTCAGCAGAAAAATAGGAAGTCCAGACTTCTTCAAAAGTGTAAACCAAAAGCAGCAATTAAAAGCAGCTACAAACGGTTGTATGTTAAGAGGGAACTTCCTGAGGAAAAGACAATTTGCATGGTCTGAAACCCCCTTATTAATTGAATGAGAGAACGAGCTACTTAGACTGACCAATGCTGTCAGACATTAAAGGCCCTGTGAATTCCAGTGCATCACCAGCTGAGATTAAGTAGTCCAAAAGGCCTTTAGAATAGACAGAACATACAAAGTTTCTCTATATCACAATGAAGTGCTAAGACCAGTCACTAGTCTGTGTTAAAGGCACACAAGGCTGTTAAGTAACCTTCAATAAAATTACACCTTTCAGTTTCATGGACTGCCATGACAGAGAATCTTTCAGTTTCGATAGTTCATCTTCAGGCAGATTCAACCTGTTATCTTCTTTCAGAAGGAGAAAGACACACACCGTTCAGAGTAAACAATTTGTGCCTGTTGATCCCAAACTACATCAAAACTTATCAGCCAACAGGTCACAGGTTCAAAACCAGCTTAGGCCATTTGTACAAATTGAAAGATGAAAACACCTCCTGCACCGAAAACTCAGAACTAAACCCTGATGATGGTGGCAGGTGATGAGAAATGTCTCTTTCTGTTATTATCTGAAACAATTTTTTTTTTCTACATGTTAACTAACTGGAGAACAGCAGCCAATCATCGTCTGGTGATTTAATTTTTCCTGCCTCTGTTTAAGTTCCAAACTAATGTACAGCAACAGCAGAGGCGTGTGAAGGTCACTGCCACCACCTGCCAGGTAAGGGAAAACTTTCCAGTCTCGGTACCTTGCTAATCGTCATGAATGACACATGTCCCCTCTCAGAGGGATTCCTTGCATGGTGTGTGGAAGTGTGTGCTGACTCTGCAGAAAATGTTTGAGAGTGTCGGATGATCTGTGGTGTGAATGGACACGTGTTCAGCCTTGCTACAGTCATATGCTGATGGCATCATACCAAGTCTACCTGTTTTTTGATAGAGATAAACAAACAAACCAGACCTCCAGGCTCACCCCTTTCAGTGCTAGATGAGGAAAGAATGTCCTAGAGCCTTTTCTTTTTGGCACCACCCTCTACTACATCTCATTATGCACGACACTGGGCCAGGACAAAGGTAGTTAGGTGCTGTTTGGGGTATTAAGCATTCTAGGAGCACAACGTTTTTGGTGACTTCTGACCTCCCAAATTGGGAATGACACATGACGACGACGACAATGATGATGATACAAGTCTTCTTTCCTCAAATTTTAAGTGATTTAAAAAAAAACAAATATAATAATAGATAAACCCATGTATAATATACCCCAGTGATGAAACACTATTTACTTATCCAGTTTTGACATTCTCTTGTATTAGATGCTAGATGCACTGCAAGAATTAAAGGGTAAAAAAAAAAAAGTTAATACACAATTAAAAGTTCTGTCTGTCTAAACAAATGTATGCATTATACAAGAAACAAGTGAAAGTGACACAAAAAGACAGGAAGCCATTATTTTACAAGACCGCCTTCCCTTCCATCAATCCAATAGCCTTTCTAGAATTATCGCATGCCAGATGAAAGAATGAACTTTGCCAACTTACATCAAATCAGGACGAAATCGATGGACTATGGCGCAAAAAGCTAATCCATTCCGCCATGATGATGTCATGTCAGTCACGTGCACGTCATGGTATCCATCGGTCAACCTCTGACACCATCGTAGAAGACCTTTTATCTTTGACTCTCCCATAATCCTGGTTTAGTATTCAGAGAGAGAGTGGGGATGGTTGCAGCGCTCAGAAATCCCTAGAAAGATGAAAACATTGGCAATTATAAGTCCTTAAGAACATGACAACTAGATTTGAGCAGATTCTGTGCTTGGTTTAAGAGGGTTAGAGCAAAAAAAAAAAAAGAAAATCAAAATGAACCATCTACTAAAAATGCTTTCCTGTGCACAGGAGAGCTATGCATCAGAGACCAGTCAATTTAATATATCACTATATCCCATACTCATAATTTGATGTTAATGCAGACCTCGAGGGTATAATCAACCAAGCCTGTGATATCATATTAATTAACCTCAATATTTTTTTTTTAAAGTTGATTAGGTGAAACCCACATAATCAAACATTTTTACTGCATATTATTTCTGAGAAAAAACAAAAAAGTAGTAAATGATAATAGATTACTTTTGAAATAACATTTATAAAGATACTATATTATATATATATATATATTTATATATATATTTTTTTTTTTAAAAAAAAAAAAAAGGTAGGCAGACATTAAGTAGTTCTGCATTTTGCACACAAAACTGATAAAACCGTTTTCAGAAGCCAACTCAAAGTGTGGTCCCAGAAATTAAAGTAGAGACCTTATTCCATCACATGAGAGAGAAAGAGATAATAAAAATACTTAAGATAAATAGCAAAACGTTTTGAAAAAATACAAGACAGCACTTTGTAATATTCCTGGTACACTGTTATGATGCAGTGTGCCTGCCTGTCCATATGTACAAATCCTTAATTTCTGTTCAATGTCCAGATGAAGAAGCCAGGTTGCAACAGCATCAGGTTTGCCAAATTCCCAATGGTAGGATGCTATCTCCAAAATCAGGATAAAAAAGACTGTAAATCTTGTCAACAAGTCTAAAAATAATTTGCTGGCTGTTTCTTCTCCAATGATAAACAGGGAATGTGGTGGAATAGAAGAAAGAAGAGCTTCTGTGTGTATGGAATCTAGACAGGAAATTAGAAAACTCTCAGACTTTAGATAGAAATATGTTAAGAATTTCCCACCATCCTTAGAAACCTCATCTAGCTGTAAACAGCTACAACCCTTAATTATTAAGAGGAGCAATTTCCATAAGCATATTTTATGCCTTATTTGGTAATTTATAAAAGCTTCAGCTATAAATTACTTTATACATATACATTGGATGATTTACTTATGATTTTGAATGCCAAAGTCACTTGTCTTTTCAACAAGATATTGGGAGGATATTTACTGTTCCTTCTATTATTAGTGGTGTCAGTTATTATTGTTTAGAAGCCACATTATATTGAGTTTTTATCTAATAAGAGTGATCACCTAAGTAGATGGAGACAAGGACGGAAAAGATGTACCCACGGATGAGACTTACCTTATCTCAAATAAGAAATATCCAATTTAAATTAATAGAGTGGCTAAAATAATTGGGAAAGATAGGAAAAATAAATACTTTATTGCTAATGAAAATGCATTATTTCAACAAAAAAAATAATCACAAAATATTAACCATCTCTCTCTCTCTCGGAAATACTTATGGAAACAGGGAAAAATTAGGTGTTAAATGCAAATAAGATGATAAAGTTGCATCGCATTAGTAAAAATAAAATGCCCCATAGTACAGCCATATGACTGGCCATCATGAGAGCAATCAGGCAGTGCCACAACTGCAGGAGAACTATAAAAGTATAAGCAGTGGTATCATTGTGGTGTGGCATGGTGAATGCTATGGTTTCCCAGGAAAGAAATATCACATGACAAGTGTTTGAAAATCAAAGTCTTAGCTAGTGAAGACTACTCCAAGCAACAGATTGTAGCCAGACTTCATGTTTCAGGTGGAAATCTATGCAAGACTGTGAGGAGGATACGCAAACCTGGTTCGGGGAATATAAGCTAAGTACCTTGGGTATGTTCTTAATGTGGGAGATGAAGAGCCAGGAGAGATCCTGGGTGTTAATGTTTCTTCAAGAACCACATCCGTGTGAAATGGTTTCAGTGGATGTGAAGCTGCCTGAAAAACTTTGCTAAGAGGAGGCAACCAAATTCCTTGGAAAATTTTAGAAAGTGCTACAAGATAATTGGAACCACAAAAACAAGGTCTCATATTACACATAAAGCAAAGGGCTCTCATGCCAAATACTGATGCGCTATACAATGCATCCATTTTGTTTTTGTATAATTTCTGTAATAAAGCATCATGTATGTCGTCTTTGACTGTCAGTTGCAATCACTCATTATTTCTGCATATCCCGTGTTTCCAATAATTATTACCAATATTATACACATGTACATACCCATATGCATGTATAAACACATGTACATGAAAATCAATGTGAAAGATACTATACATAGTTGACATTTCCTCTCATCTTTCCCCAAATTAAAGTTTGTCCATTTGTCCAACTCTGCCGTCTTTCTGCTAAAAGATAACTGCAGTCAATTTGGCAAAACACTCAATGGCACTTTTAGTCAGCACGGACACCTCACATAGCTTATTTGCTACGCGCTGCAAATTTGTACATAAGTAAAATCCTGGTTTTTTTCCTAACCCTGGTACACACACAGTCGACCATAACAAAGATTCCAAAAAGTCTCCTCCACATAGAAGCGATAACTTCTAGCCACTAAAAATAAATGATTGCTCCCGGTAAGCTTTCGATAAGCTAATCTGTTTCGCCATTGCTTTTTTTTTTTAATTTTTCTAGATTTTTTCTATTTTTAATGAAAAAAACAAAACAAAATTTTATACTCCTTCATATTAAAATTGTTTTTTATTTTCTATGCTGTATCCTAAAAATGACCTAAAACCGTTAGCAATGGCACGTGTGATCCAACTGCCTTCTAAACCAACATGGAAAGAAAAAAAACGAGCACCAAATAGAGGCTGGTGATGCCATTGATATTGCAAATGTGGAAGTTGTTAGCTTATTAAAGAACAACTATAGTACAATAATGTAATTTGTGAAAATTATTTACAAAAATAGCTGTACTTGAGCTTATTTCTTTAGTTAACCAACATGTGTGTGGAAAAATCCAGTAAGCTTTGTCATCATGACAGCAGTAAAAAATCATTGGTTTCACTTTCCGGGGCACTGCTGCTACACTTAACGTCCTTTCTGGTGACTGAGAAACATCCTCGCATGTGCGTATTCTGGTAACATGATGCGCTGTACAATATTTTTTAGTGTACAATGGTTCCTCTGCCTATGTAAATAAATAGTGACAATGCACCTGTCACATTTACTTCCGTTTACTTTAAGTAAGCTACCCTTTAAATTTTTTTTAATCATCTGCTGCTTTATCTATCTTTATTTTAAATTCTGTTATAATTTTTTTTTCTTCCTTCTTGTACTAGCAGCCATTCGTATGACGCCTCCAAGCTGAAGCAGAGGGAGGTGGACAAAGCCACAGAAGTCTGTAGACATGCTGGCTTCACGGTCCAGTAGTCACTCCGTCAATTAAATGCAAAGGAAACAAGAGGGAAAAGTTGTGAGAAAGCCTGGCAATGGTCAAAAATCACATCCTGTCATAAATCCACCAAGAAGTGTCATGAAGGTACAACATTTAAACACATTCCTCTGTTGTTGTCCTGTACCCTTCCCAGCAGCTGGGCGGGCAAGGTGGTGGGGGGGGGGGGGAGAGACAGCGTGCCCAGGGTATTTTAACTTCAGCCGGTTTAACAAAAGTCCCTACTAGAGCTCTTCGTTTTTCAGATGTGGGAGGAAACTGTACGAGGAGAAAGCCACCTGGCTAGCTAGTGGAGAGAGAGAGAAATCCTTGCCAGGGAAGTAGGGAAGTACAGGCTGAACTCAGACCCTCAACCATGTAGTCCAGTGATAGGCCATCTCACCACCTACATATCCCCCCCACAAAAACATTAACATTTCATTATACAGGATCTATCATCATCATTTTGTGGGAAACTACTTAATTCTTTTTTACCCAAATATCTTGTGAATTGCTATAATTTAAAACTTCTTTTTAAAAAGAGCAGCAGCATACTAAACAAAACAGGTAAATAAAAGCCAGGCTGGGCATTTACTCCACATACATACCTGTCCATAATGAAGTGACAGATAGCAGAGATTCAAAGCTGGAAAACACTGTATCATCAACAAGTAATTCATTCAGGCTTCAATAGTACACCTAAGTGTCAAAAGGTAGGGCACAGGAAGGGAAGTGAATTCAGAGATACACCACCAGAATAATGTCACTGGTGTGTGTGCTGCGCTGAAGCGCCAGAGAGCATTTCTCCATTCCCCTCCTTTCAAACTTCCATGACCAGAGATGACTCGAGATCACAAGACTCCCGAACGGAAATATCTGTTTTCAGCTCTATAAATAACAAAGTCATATCTAAAAGGAAACTATTTTGTGATAACACTCATCGGTACACTCAAATTATCTAAGCCAAGGAAAAAAAAGAAGAAAAAGCAACAGAAATCTAATCATCATTTCCCTATCCCCAACATTTTACTTGTATATTCTAGAACATCAACAACACGCTGTTATGTGGTACATAAAGTGGCCCAGAGGATCTGGTGGAGAGGAGAGCCGTGTTTGTGGAAATAAGACAACGATAGGAGAGGTGTCTGAACCTGGTGGTAATATGGCATAAATCAGAACAGAAAATTCCATAAAAAGGGAACCCTGTAGTGTGGTGTGTGACGAGAGCTTAAATTAACATTTCAGGGATCCATCTATCTGCCTGCAGTCTAAAAGGAAAACCCCTAGGCAGACCCCTCTGGAGTTCACAGTTTACAATGGTGTGAAGAATCAATAGCAAAAAAAGAGAGTTCAATCAAACTCTTCAGGTGGGAAATTCCATTTGCCCTTCAAAGTTACCAGGTTGTATGTTTAATCCAAATGCAAGAAGGACCAGCTGGTGTGGTCCAGGGATCCTTTACTTTGGCAAAAATAATCAGCCTTAAAAAATCCAGCACCTAACTAACCCTTTCTTCTCTGAAATTTATCTACTGAATGTATGAGAGAACACAGTGAAGGATCTCCCAACCCTTTGTTTTTCTTGTTGTTGTTGTTGTTTTCAGATTAGCTATCAAATCAATTAGTATAACTGATGAGCTTTCAAGCTTTTGGTACAGATTTATCTTCCTTTGGATAACATAAACAGATTGACTTTTTTTAGCATTCTGAAAGGTTTCTCAATTGGACAGACAGAGTTATGGCTTTCTGCCACCATCTTTTAGAGTCATTAAATATCATGCATCAACTTATAAAAATAAAAAAAATATAGATTCATCAGATGTCCAAAACTGTGGCAGTATACAGCGTAATGATATTAGGTTCTGTATGTTTCCCAAAAATCACACGCATGCAAAAGCAAAAGCATTCAAAGCCAAATTGTGATATATATGTTCTAATCACCAGTAATAAGACAGAAAATACAACAGACTATTAGTTACATAACTACTAACCTCTGTGTTAATCCATGTATGTGCAAGAAAGACAGAGAGATGGAACTGAGAGAAAACAGAGAGATGAAAAATGGAGAAACAGAGACAAGAGAGAAACAAAAGGGAGATAGAAAGACAGAGAGACAAGATGGAGAGAGTGCAATTGAGAGACAAGGTGAAAACAAGAAAGGCAAAAGAGATAGATTGATGAGGAGAGACAGAAAGACAATAGAGATGATGATGAGAGATGGACAGCAAGGTGAGAGAGAGAGAGATAAGAATGACAAAAGAGAAACAAAGGCAAAACACAAAGATGAGAAATAAACTAGAAAACACTAATAGTGACAACCTAGACTGACCCACTGGAAGAAATGATACCACTCCAAAAAACAAAATAAAAGAGCAGGGTAGCATCTTTGTTGTCCACTGCAGTCAACTGCCACAGTTTTCCTCTTGACACTCTCTTGTGTGCTCCATGCTGTGAAAATGATGATTGATGGTTCTCATGGAAACCTGTAGTTTCTACCACATTTGTCGCTGATTGATAGGGTTCAGCCTCTATGCTCCTAGGATGCACATGAATAACTGTCTTATGGCTTCTTTTGAATTAGACAATGGCCCTGTTCACAGGTGACAGCAAAACATCCTGTGCCTTAAAAATTTCCTTCCACTTTCTGTCAGTGCCCAATTAAGTACCCACTTTTAAAGTCCATCAGTTCCTGTCAACCTCTTATTTATGAAACGGCTATTTATAGTGAAACTTCCTCTTGCCTGAAACCTTCTAATCATGTGTTTATCATGAATGGTGAATTTGAGTCTAAAAGGTGCCAATTTACTTATCTCCAGTCTCTGCAAACTCTCTTTAATACATATGGATTTTCTAACTGGAAATATGGAATATTTCAGCTGGAAAAGGATTAACCCGCACACTCATTTATGATAAGTTCACAATGAGCTACCTAGAGAACTGTGAAGTTGTACAACTGATTCATCTTTTGACTGCTGCTTTAGAGATTACATCTGAATCTTTTCTCACTGACTTCAGTTTCATTTCAGTAGAAGCAGCAGAAAAAACTAATCAGGAAACACGAATTTATTCTTGATAACAGCTCTTTTTTTCCTACTACCTGTTCGTTCTCATTCACCCTAACCCTGACTCAGCAAGTCTGATAAGGTTATCTGCTAAAAACAGAATGACCTCTGTTAGTACAACAGAGGCCTCAGATTTATGACTGGTACTGCACCCACCTCATCTCCATTCCAAAATAAAACCGTGTATAACAAATAAATCCAATCTCTAAAAAAAGTTTGCTTTTTCAGGGGAAGGGTTAACAAATGGTGCACTTGAGATAAGTGATGCTCAAAAGTTAATGCCCGGATGATCAGAGTATCAAAATATTAAATAATAGTAATAATAATGTGATGGGAAGTATTGGTAAAGATGAAGAGACAGACATAAAATTACCTGCACTCACGACATGATCTGTAAAAGCATTGGCTCTCCCAGCAGTTTGGACCCCAACGCTGAGCGCGCTCTCAATGTAAGCCCTCTGGAGTTATAAACAGGTGGACGCACCCAAAAACAAAACAGAAAGTACCCTGCCACTTGTTTGGGCAAAACCACAACCAAGTAAACAGTCAGCTAACAACTGCAGTATGCATTCATTCCAATGTTACGGCAAAGAGAGCGAGTTCTCAGGCTCCAAGGGCGTGCGCCACATAATTTGGTTTTTATAACGGTTGGAAGCAAGGTTGCTGCCAAGACCTTATAAGGCAACAGAGGGAGAGAGGTGATCTCAGTTTTTAATTGAATTACTGAGCTGAATATTAAATAAGGTCCTCATGAGACAGGCACATTTTAACAAGTCCAAGACAAGCACCTAACAAAATACCTTGACAGTACCCTAACAAAACTTACTTATAATCTTAAAAACTAATTTGACGATTGCTAAGTCCGCTTGTAAGTTATTTTAACCAATTCTCCTTTCTTATGCCAATCTCTCCAAAATCACCAAATCATCAAACTTGTATAAAAAAGAAAAACCTTATCCTCCCCCCCTCATCACTTTATTCATTTCATTTTTTTCAAATAAATCCTTATAAAGTTAATAAATAAATAAATACAAAACGCATACAGGGCATAACAAAAGTCTGGTCCATATCATTTTTGTTGGAAATATTCTGTTTTCCTTCTTCTTCTATGTGCCTGTTAATTCTGTTATTTAAGGATGTAGCCACGTTCTGTAATTGTTGAGTAATGCTACTGCACTCCTGTTAGATGTTAGCTTTTAACTTATCAAGTATTCGCAGCCTGTTGTTGTAGACGACACTTTTCAGATGACCCCAAGAGAAAAAAATCTAAGGGAGCCAGCCCCCCATTACATTGAGTCCACCTTGTTACTCAGATTTAATGTAAAAAATACATTAGTAAATTATGAGTTGATACTTTTTTCAGCAGGGGCCTGATCATCGACTTGTACTCCACTACAACTTATATATGAATGAAATCATGATACCGGGAACACAGGATCCTTAAGTACCGTGTGGAAATTTATGTATGATTGTACATGCGTGTGTGGATGCATGCTGACTCAGATTCAGTTACCTCCCTTTTATTTAGTGCTTAAGGGGCACAGATATTGTGTTAGGGGAGCTTCAATTCACCAAAGTTGAAAAAAATATCAACCCTTACTTGAAAATGCCAGCTATAAAGAAAAGGAAAGCAGATGCTGCAGCTTTTAAACTGGAAGTGGTGAATTTTGCTGAAAACAATGGTGGAAATATGGCAGCAGAACGGCAGTATGGCGTTAATGAGAAACGTGTTTGCAATTGGCAGAAAGTGAAGGATTCATTACGACAGAGTGGAAAAAGCAAACCACGGCTGCAAGGCTGGATAGTTCTACTTTTTATTTGATAGGCTATCAAACCGTGTTCCATGTGGATTGAAGCTTCTTTATTTTGTTTAAAACTCTTTCCTTCCCCAAATCTCTCGCTTTGTTGTTGTCCACCACTGCTGTTTTATAACCCTGACTGAAATTTTATACCGTTGTTACTGTACTAAGGTGCGATCGTACTATTACTTATAACCCCAAAAATGCAGTATTTCTGCTTTCATTTTCTATAAGTTAAAAGAAAGCTATATAGAAGAGTTAAGTATTTAGCATGCACTGACCAAAATGGAGTCTATCTGTTTAAAAAAAGAAATTAAAATTGAAATACAGGAAAAATTACAAATAAATAAACAAAGGAGAATGGTTTTTAGATGCAATACAGCTAAAGTTCCCATCAGTAACTTAATTATTGTTATAGCAACACATTTAAATTGTAAAATGTTTTCACATGGGTCAGCTGCCATATAATCAATGAGAGACTGCTAGGTCAGTTGTCAACATATTCAACAATCTTGTGACTGTAAATCTTACAAGGATCTTGTATATCCAGTTTTCTTGCCTTCACAAACCTGTAAGTAATATTGCCCACACCCATTATTTAGCAAATGGCCTGACGTATGTACAAATGGTTTCTATATAATCCACAACTGCCCGTATTCACATTTCTATCTAAGTGCATTGATTAGTTCACAGGTATTGATCATACTCACCTAACCATCAAAGAGAATTTACTTTTGAGAAAGGTCAAAGCAAGCAGCACAATATTAATGAGAAAATACTTGACAGAGCAAAAGTTGGTGGTTTTAATTAACTGGGGTATCACACATCAGTGGATGAAAGGTATCTAATGGTGTTCAGAGGGTGGTAGGATTGGGTTCCACCTGTGGAAATCTAACCTCTTCATGTTTTATTTTACATATAGTCACTGAAAGATTTAAGATGTGCAAAATTAGTAACTCTTTCTGACCAGCTAATAAAGTTGTCACCTATGCACTATCCAAAACTCAGTAGACTAGTATATTCTAGCAAGGGTATCTAACCAAAATCCACACATCTCATCCTGGACGACTTTACCCTCCAGTAGTTACATATATAAAACCAATGAACAGTTACCTTTCTTAAGTGAATTCTTCATGGCCACATTTATGTGAATACTTTTTCCCTTCTGTGGAAACATCCCACAGGTTTAACACATTCTATGCAAAACAAACAATGGCAACATTAAAAATAATTATAAATTAAATACTTTCCAGCTAGGTAACACAAGTTGTCTACCTTTCACCATAGATTCACTATCTAAATATACTACTCAAAATGTAGCAAAATTATTTTCATTAGTCTAATTTTTTTATCTGTACAATAATCCACCCATTCCAATGTACCAAAAACTCTGCTTGCTATTAATAGTCACTGGATTCTCCTTTAATCAGCTGACAATTAAAAAAAAATTCACCTTTTTCTGATTACAGGTAAGTCATCATCCTTTCATAACACCAAATGATGTGCAACACATTTACATTTATTAGAGATTGTGCAACAACAACTGTTGTTCGTATTCATCCTCTTGGGAGTTATCCTTCTTCTGTAGCAATACCGGTATTTTACATACATACAGCACTGTCCAAAGATACAGTGGCTATTTTTGTAACCATGCAAGAGAGAAAGAAACACACATCCGGAAGGAGTGGGCAAAACACCATTGACTTCCACATGGAAAAAAGTCTGGTAGGACTCTTCTGATTAGTAGTTTGAAGCAGTAGTAACGAGAAAGCTACACTGGCAGAGTGGATACAACAGGGTAACCCTGGAAAAGCAGCACAGTGCCAGTTATGTGAGAGAGAGAGAGAGAATATCCCACAACATGTAGGGACCTGGAGAACACTTCTAACTTTGGTAAGTGGAAATCCCTACTTGGGCTCTTCACTTTTAGACTTGGAAGAAAACTTGGGTGGCTGGAAGAAATAAATGCAATTGGCTTGATACAGAAAGAAGAAACCCATGCCAGAAAGTTTGACAAGCCAGGCCACTCCCATGGGAAGCAAACTCAGGCCTCAACCTTGGCAGTCTGGAAGACTAACTATTGGACTAGTACATCACCCTCTGAGATTCCCCATTTAAGTGCACACAAACGCACAACATTAATTAAAGAGGTGTTGACTATTCTCCCAAATAAGTAATGGTACTTCTGTAATTAGTATTCATTGCTTTTTACTCTTCATATTAATTAGGCATCACCACGGCAGCCAGACATCCAGAGGTATGCTACTCGACTGCCACGTTTAAGGGCCCGAGTGAAAATTCCAGCCAGAACAGGCCCAGTTTGGAGTGGCCCCTTGGCGTCCTCCAACACCCAGAACTGAAGAGTGGGGTGTTTTCCAGGTGCATGTGGTAAAAGTTGCACTGATAACCTTCAACTGGCTTGTAATTTCATCACTGTTCAAAATCTGACCGTATCTAGGTAACTTGCTTGGTTGCAAAGGCTGATGCCCCACACCTTGCCCTTTCTAGCTGTGAAAAGTCCTTAGACCTCAAAAGAACTGATATTTTTTCCTCTGCCAAATCCCTGGTAGAGACCGCTCGCTAACATACGTAAAGTTAACAGTAATGGCACCAACAGGTGGGAGATTTGGCAGCAAATAAAATATTTAAAAGAAAAAAAGATGAGGGGGGGAGCACAAAGAACTTTGACAGGGATTACATTCGTCAAAAGGAAATATGGGTATTGCAAATTTGGGCCCTTGTTGTACTGCCATCAGCATCATGATATGGAATGTCACCAGATTTCTCTGATGCCTCTTTCCTCAGGTGATTTATTCTCCTAACCTTCCCCCTTTTGTTTCTCTTCAATGAACAGCAGCATCCAGAACAGAAAAGATCATCAAAGCTAACAGAATTTACAGGAAACTCACAATAAATAATGCATTTCTAATTCCCTGTAAATTAATTTCAGGTCTCCACAATAATACATTCTTTGACTAATTGACCATAGTGAAGGTCTCAAGGTGATGAGAAATGAGATAGAGAAGGGTCATACTTGCTTGGAAAAAATCTATTTTTTTTATTTTTTGTTGTTTTTAATGAAAATTTGTCTTCTCCTAACAATTCTTGTCTTGTTTGTTTGACTTTTTTAAAAAAAAAAATAAAAATTAACACCAAACACTTTATCCATTGAAGACATTCAAATGTAACCCAGTTGGATATAATTATGGCAATTCTATTTTCAGGTAATTTTCGTTTGAACATCCCTCATACATCATCATCTCCATGCTGAGAAATTCTTAAATCTTTGCTTTTATTAGCTGTAATTAAAGTCCACCCCATCTGATATCACTTTTTGTGTCCCTAAGCAGCCATGACAGAACTTAAAAGTCAATGATGCAATAATAAGTAGAAATGCATAAATAAAAATAAGTAATGTACAACCTTTGCACTTGTTACCTATTTCTACACCTGCATCTTTACCCTTTTTATTATCTTACAACCATCTGCTGTACTCGTGAATGGCAGGCTCAAAGAAATGCCAAAATCAGTCAATAACCGGACCACTCTTTTGTAATAGCTTGTGTCCATTTATTAAAGGAAAGTTGAGTATGTTTTAATTTTTAACATCTTAAAAAATACAGCTTATGCTATAGTAGCTCTCCTGTCAACACAAACTGTTCTTTACAAGTCACTGTGAGCATATAAAATCTACCAAGGAAACAAGCTCTATGGAATTTAATGTTCTAAAGATCTACTAGAAGCAAGTATGTATGTCAGTTTCTCTTGTATTCATAGTAGGCCAGAAAAGTTTAGTAGATAGATAGTTAGTTCTCATCAATTTTGTAATGTATCCAATATACCTAATGCCTAGATGACTGACATAGTCATTCTTTTGCAGTTGGGACCAGCTCAGCTTAGCATACCTACTCAACATGGTTTCTTTCCACTCTTCTTCACTAGTTGACCACGTGAGCTTCGTCGGGGCTCTCATTTCCTCCCACATCTAAAAAAATTAAAAAGTCCTGGTAAGGCTTTTGCCTGCCAAAATTGGAATGTGCCAGGCCCCATGTGATCCAGGCCCAGCAACTCTTCCTAATGGACGATCGTGCCACTCTGCTCATTTACCACAGTTGTCTCCCTTGTAGATACCAGTGTAAGGCGCATGTTCAGCTTCTTAAGTCTAACTTCCCTGATTTCACTGTTCTTACTTAAAGATAGTTCAGAAACACAAAACAGAAGATTCAGCAAGCTTAGATTGATATGTTAACTGTAGACTTCAAAGTTCTTTCAAATGTTTCCTTAATAATGACAGATGCAATGCATTCACCCCCCCCTCCCACAACTCAATTTTTTAAACATTTTTGTACTTTGTACAGTGCATCCATTGAATTTCTAAGTTTACTGCTGATTTTTTTGGTACAGTTCACAGCAAATACCTTTTCTTCTTCTTCTTCACAGAATAGGATCATCAAGTAATCATGCATTCTGTTGTCTAACTAAATATATTTCTCCCCCTCTATTCAGCCAACCCCTTTTTTTCCATCTAACATTACACATATTTAAACAAAGGTTTACATTGTTTACTTTGACTGCAGTATCTTCTTTGGTGGTAATGTGGAGCCAAACTATTGAAGAAATCGCACAACAACAAAAGCAGTTGGCTTCCCTTTGCTTCATTAAATAATAATACTATTAATGAAGAGTGATAGATATAAAATAGGTTAAATAAAATTGAAGGTAAGCAATATGAAAAAGGCCAAATGTGACTAAGGTTGGAACAGTGCTAATTAAAAAGGAATCCCACCATGCAGTGCTCAATACTTGTAGGCAAAATGACAGTTTCCAAATAATGATACAAAAATGCTAAATGTCATCTAAACACTGAAAAACCAGAGAAAACTAAAATGTGCTGCTGTTTAATGGAGAGATTGGTTTTCCTAAAAATTCAGTTTCCTTCTCATTAGGATTTGAAGTTTTTTCCAATTAATGATTAACTGGCCAATTAGCAGAATTCATAGAATTTCTGGCCTGCTCCTGCTGAGAAGCCAAAATGTATTGCAAGCTGGAAAATAAATAGGTCCAAAAGGTAAACACATCCTGAATAATTGCTCAATCCACAAACTTTGAGAACTTATGATACATCACAACATTCTGCCAATATACCGTTTTGATGGAAGGGGAAAAAAATAAAGATTCATGGAGATACACAGACACACATAGATGCCAAAAAATATTTTAAAGATGGTTGAAATCAGAGATGATCGTTGCATCAAGTGCCCATATTGCACTGCATTATCACCCGAATATTGTCTCGAAGTACGTAAAGTTAAATAGATCAACCACTTTTTTTTATGTATGATTATGGAACATTTTCCAATGTAAGCGACCAGTATAGCATTAATATCTGATTTTCATGATATAGAAAGATTCTCTGCCAAATAATCCATTTTTAATAATGTCAATTGTGTCGACTAATCAGGAATTGCTAGTTCAATTAATTTGTATGCACCTCCATCTTCCACAACAGTTGATAGCTTTTTTTTCTTAGCAATGGTGGGCATTCTATGAGCCAACAAGAAACTCCCCTCAATCAGAAAGCAGTGAAAAGTTGATGGTTCTGCATTGTAATTAAAAAGCTTTTGACTTTAAACACTAAGTTATACTTTCATAATCACTTTTTTTTTTCCCCAACTGTTTTCTGACCAGTATTATTACTTTCATTGATTTGGCTTTCACATAGCTACATATTAACCTGGATTTAGAAACGCTTATGTTAATTAGTTAAAAGAAATTCTTAAGATATTTTTTGTTAGCTTTCAGAAGTTCCATAAATGTGTTGAACTTTTAATCTATCCAAGTAGCCCAGTATTACTTTCAGTATTATGACTTTAAATCCACCTAGTTATGTATTAATTGGAATATGAATATACCTATATTGTTTAGTTAATGTTAAACTTTCAAAGGTTTCAACTTCCACAATTATTATTTTAGCTTTTTTAATTTTTTTTATAGATAAATTTAAGTCATATAAATGTATTGAATTTTGAATTGAGATTTTAGACCAGTATTATTTTTAATTTTTGCCTTTTACCAAGTTATGTGCAGGAGCATTGTCAATACCGAGTCCTGAAAACCTGCCAACGAGATTTACCATCTCCCCCAGCCCCTTTCAGCTTCAACCCAGATCAATGTAAGTATTCGTGTTAAATCGGGATAAATCGATTTGTTAATAAAACTTGGCATAATATGGAAAAACAGAGAGGAGTTATAATCCAGTTCTTTCTGGCCAAAATAAAATTTTTTCCGTTTGCCGTTATGAAGCCTATCGATTAATCAATCAAAATATCCAATTAGACTTTAGCAACTATCTTCCAGTTAATTGGTACACCCATAGGTTGAGAAAAAATTTATATTTTAAATAAAGCCCAAAAGGATCATTATCAATGCCCTTCTATTTCAAGCTCAAAAGAGCCTACCTTCCATCTGCATAAGGCAATGTCAGGATGATGGACAGACTGGTTACCTCCATTCTTGATTATCCTTATTTTTTTATCTCTTGTGTACACTCTTAAAATGACTTTATCAATTTTTAGTTAGCCAAAGCAGCTGCTGCATTTATTTCTGTAATTCTACCATAATTAGAGAAAGATGCTGGGGGAGAGTTAGCACACCCCTATTAACAATGAGAGCTAATAATACACTAAGATTTTCAAAAATAAATTTAAAAAAACAACAACAACCACCTTTCCGGTCATCTAAAAACAGACTGTGATGTCCAGAGGTTGAGGGGGGGGGCGCTTCAAAACAGACAAAAGACTGCAATTAAATATCTACCTGACAGGAAGATGTAATGAAACCATCATTGTACCATTTCATCCAGAGAACAAACATATGGTCATATTTATACTGTGTACTCACCTTACCTAGTTATGTCACCTGGTGACAGAACTGCAAAGCTTATAAGTGGAACATTTCCGACACCATATGGACTTCATCCTATCCGACTGGAATCCAGGTCTGGCCCATCTAACCCACTAATTTATTCCACTAAGCCCATTTGTGTTGACATAGGTACATAATAAATATCACCATTTGACAGCAGCCCCACCTTTAGCCATAAAAGGATCCAGAGAGTCTGACAGGTGGATGTGGGAAAATAAAAAAAATTACAGAGGTGGCTTGTATCTTTAATAGCTCAGCAAGATGTTGACCCACCAATACCATCACTTAAATACTGTTCTTTCTTCTCATCATTACTGTTCATTTATTTACTTTATTCCAAGAATGCAGATTATATGTCATACACGCCTATACGTTTCATAGTTAACTAGATCATTCTGAAGTCATTACCCCTTTCCCTACCCTAATGCCCAAGGAAAGGTAATCCAATGAAAAATGTAAAAATATTTCTCATTAGTTTAAAAAAAACCAATGGTTAAGAATATACTGCTTAACCTTTTGTTAATGGAGGAGGACTAAAAAGTGAATAATTAAAGCACACATCACACATGTCTAAACAATAAAAACAAACATGCATAATCACATATAATATCTGGATGAGGTATTTGGAAAAAACACATTTGCTTAGAAATGGTGGCTGTCTGTAAAGAGACAGCTGGCTAGCCGTATGCATATTACATCTTGCCAAATATTACACTGCAATAAGAACACCATCTTTTTACATGTATTTCACTCAAGTTAAATCATGCTGACCAACTGGCAGTATAGATTGTACAATAAAAAATATAGATTGAATCAGATTAGAGTAACTTGGATCCATACAGCTTTAACCCAAATTACCACTACCTATGATTTCATCTCAATTATAAAATTGATCATCAATAATCTTTAAAATGCGCATAAGAATTCAAATATTTTCATGTTGAGCCTGCCAACTTGCAATTCTGAGCTTGAGAGCAGTGATGTCTGATCCAAAAACAATGAATATTTTGCACAACTATGATGGAAAACCAACTGAGATGCAACCAGAGTTGTTTGCAATCTTCTTAACAGGAGATATAAGCTGTTGACCATTTTATCAAAAAATTTTAATTAATTCAAATTCCCCTGGAAGTTAAATGTATAGGTAGATCATTGAAATGAATGCCTTCAGTTATGGAGTGAATAACTCCGCCTTTAGAACAAAATATCATAGACAACTTATCAAAGATGAGAAAGGTCAAATATGGCTTCTCCTACTATTAAGTGAATAGGACAAAAAACAAAAACACAATACATTAATAACTGTCTTCATTCTAAAACACCAAGATGGCAAATCGAAGACGACACAGGCCCAGTCAGAAAATCGTGGCTATACTTCAAAAAACAATATTTGATTTCCTGTTTTTTGACAAAAAGGGAACATCTCAGCCCAGATAATGGTCATTCAGTGACGTTAACAACTATGCACATTCATGTTGTGTGTTATTTTAATTTACATAATTAATCCTAAGAGCTGCTAAGGATCTAATGTACTTGGCTTTACGAAATAAAAGGAAATGTTTGATTTTAAAAATTAATAATAATAATAATAGTTTAATTAGCAAAGAATGTGTGTATAAATTACAGATATCGAGCAAGCATAAAGACACTTTCTTGACCCCTATATACTGAAACAGCTCAACAACTGATCCAACTACCAGCCAGCCATAGGCACAACAAATCTACTTTGTTTTCAAAATTTTCTCCTTTCTGATTTAGTTTTAAAAAACTCATAAATTAGTAGTTTAATAAAAAAGAACATGTACAAAAATACACAATTAAATATTATATATATATATATATATAGTTTTTTAATTTAAATTCTTTAATGGAATGAAACTGTTTTTGAAAAATTGAGCTTTCATTAAAATTATATTTACTTTTAATCAAAATCAAATATCTGAAAGTTAAAAATAATATTTGGTGGCATCAGTAGACAGAATAGAAATAAACTGTTAATGTTTTTCAGTTATCTTATTACACATGGACAAATCCAGACATCGTTAAATCACCTGATATGTGCATTTAAAAAAATAAATCAATTAAGTGATAAACTGCTGTTTATGACTTTAGTGGAGAACTGCTGTGTTGCTTAAAAAACAGAAGAAGAATAGTAGACACAACTAATTCTAAGACATTCATTCTTTTTCATTATATCTTTATTATGAAGACAAATAAAAGAAAATTATTTGTTTGTTTGTTGTTAGATTTGTATGTTATGAATTGGCTCCTGACCAATATGAGGACAGGTCATGATGGTATATAGTGAGAGAGAGAGGTGGGTGGGCAGACCTGTGTTTGTGTGCATAAGAAAATATAATTTGACACAAACAGAGATTTGAAAAAAGTTGTTAAAATTTTGGAAAGTAAATAATTTTCATTTAGAACAATTTTCCAAAAGGTTTTAAAAGGCTAATTTTGCTACAAATAATCATTTCTCAGTGAACGTTTCACCGGTTAAAGCTATACTATATATCCATCCAAATGACTTACATGATGGGAAGATATTGTTTGCATTCATTCTTTTCCCCCTTCACCTTCAACATACCACCCACTGTCCCAATTCTAGATCCCTACCCAAGTAAACATTACACTATTGTCCAACCTACAATTTACCTGTTCCTTGACAGCTGCACTCTAAGTTTAAACATCTATATCAAGTTATCATAAAGTGCAGCACAGCAGCCACCTAATGTAGATAACCAAAGATGCTGAATGCAAACCTAATCTGACAAGATAGCCTCAAAACCTATTAAAGAAAAAGGGGAAAAGATGCATTTTAGGACATTGATCATTTTCACCAAATACTCTTTTCCCCTCCTCCAATATTAGAGAGCACAAAGATCTAAAGTTTATCTGTCAACAAACAGCCCAGGTACTTACTACGGATATTTTGGAAAAGGAATTTCTTTAAAATTAAATTAGTAAATAAAATTCTCTCTAAATTTAGAAGAAAGAATATTCCCAAAAGAGGTCATCACACGTTATCAAAAGGTCATTTTGAAATAAAAATATTCTGAATACTGGCCAAGCCTGGCCATTAATAACGTCTGCAGTATTATTATTTGTATTCCATTTCTTTTGTTCACTTGATTTTACAACAGGGCCTACATTAAAAAAAAAAAATTAAAGTTAAGTAGCATCTTAGGATACTGAGTCAACAAACATTCTCTCTCTCCCCAGTCCTGTGGCTACAGAGATGCTATTGCGAGGCTGCAAGATGCTGCTGCTGTTGTTGTTAAGTCACCACAGGCGCCTGAGGATGGACTTCAGAAGTGCCAGGGCTGCGTGTGGGAGGCGAACCAGCTCACCAAAGGAGAGTCCCAGTTGATGGTGATGACATTCCACCATGAAGGTGGGACACCGGAGCCACAAGTGTTCAGATGATTCCACTTCTTCCGCACATAGCCGGCACTGTTCATTATCAACTTTACCCATGAGATGAAGCCTACAACAGTAATTGATGGTGGCCGCTACAAAATCAGACTAGGTCCGTCCACTCGGGTTTCGAGAGGGCGCTGGACTTCTGCATAACAAGCTGTTGCACAGGGTTATTGCACTGGGATTGGGATGTGACGATCATGTCTGCGTAATGGCCTGACGAGTGGATGCATCAGGAAGGCAGGAGGGTTGGGAGACGGCGGAACCTAACTTCGCTTACTCATCAGCCAGGTCGTTACCCGGGAGGTTGCAATGACCTGGGACCCAGACTATATTCAGCTGTTTGGACGAAGAAAACGTGAGTTTGTAAACAGCTGCCTGTAGTTCGACCACAGATGGATCCACCGGCTACAGATTGCCCACCACCTACAACAGCAATTTGCAATCGCAGATGATAGCCACTGTACTCCACTCCTGGTTGTCGTTGAGCCACGCGAGCGCTGCTGTCAAGGCCATCTTCTCCGAATGGTAGGAGCTGCTGTGGATACCCATAGGGGCATGCCAACGATGGATGACGTCTTGGTCATTAACGACTACGACTTGGGCTCCACCGTTTCTTGTGCCTTCCATTGTCGAGCCGTCCGTGAAGATCTGCAGATCAGGCGGAACCAGTTGGCTCAAGGTTTGTTGAGCCTTCTCCAATTGGAGACTTGTAGGCATCGACTTATCCGCAGGTGTAAAGATCACCGGTGCGGGTGGAGGGTGTTCCCATGGCGGGGGCGGTTGTGGTGGGATGGTGGGCTGAGGGGACAGGATGCCCAGGTCAGGTATTGCCGTACCTCACGTGAGACAGTCATTCGTAGAGGGTCATCAGCATCCAGGTTCAGCCAGGCATCTGCTTTCAACAGAGAGATCATGCAGAATCTACAGTTCAGTGGTTTGAGTCAAGCTTCATGGAGGACAATTTCTGAGGGTGTGGAGCGGACATGGCCAGTTATGGCCTGGGGAGGGTTGAGTTGTGCACTTTCAAGCTTGGCTAGGTTCATGTTGGAGAGCCATGGGGTCCAAGCTGCAGCTACATACTCTGCAAGACTTCGCTGGGTGGCGATGTACACTGTCCGTAGGTCCGCTGGTCGCCAGCCAAAAGTGGTACCACCTAGGGCACAGAGAAAATTTGTTTGTCTCCTCATGGCTTGGTGTCCAAAGAACAGTTATCAATCATAGCTAACGCCAAGGTTTGGGCTGGGTTAGTTGAGAGATTGGAACCTCTTATTGCGATAGCCAGCTGCCACGACGCTTCTGGAGCCACAAGGCTAAAGAATGCTACTTCACATTTGGTCGTGTTGAGCATGAGACGTTCGTTGTTACTCTATTCTACTACTTTGTCCACTTCCAGTTGGAGTCTCCTGACCACCTCTTCTTTGCTGTGAGCGCTGCAAGCGATTGCCAGATGCTGCTGCTGCTGCTTTCAATACCTTTTGTGAGATGCTATGAATAAGAAACTAGTTTAAGTGGAAAGTCCTACAACTCAAGTTACTATAACACTGTCAACCACCACCATCCTCATTCTGTTCACCACTAAGAAATGTCATCAGATGACCCACAATTATGAAAAGCCGAACTACTACATTGTTAATTGTCAACAAGTGGGAATTTAAAGTTCAGCAATTTCTAGTGACGGCTTCCTGAATGCGTGAAACGTGAGCCCTGTAATAATGCTGCAACAAAAAAGTTTTTGAAAAAAAATACACATGGCAACTACAGCATCGAGATTGACAGGAAATGTCACTTACCAAAAGTATAACCAAAACTATTTCAAAGGTCAATCGGATCTAAGCAAACCAGACTTAGACATGGGCAGATCACCTTAAAAACTGATTTGCTAGGCAAATATATTTCATGTTTTGTAAACTTATTTTGATGTGTAGAATTTGTGTAATAGATATTTAAATTAAACCCACCTGAAATAGCATCACCATAATGGTATCTGACTCCCAGGTTTCATTTGAATGTCCCTAATAATCACATGGACTCTTTGTGGCCTGAACACATGTTTGCAACAGTCGCTATCTTAACCCTGTTGAAGCAGCTTGCAGAACCCCTCTATCAAACCCCATATTTTTTTTGTTTTTTTAAGCATGGGTTTTATAAGTCATATAATTCTAATTATCGGTGCCAACCAACTTGCTGTTTTTGTTGTTTTTTTAAGTAATAAGACAATTAAAAATATAGAAATATAAGTGTGTGTATGTGTGTGCATATATATACATATTTTTTTCTCACACCATTTTTAAAAATAATTTCACACAATAATTTCTATAATTAGTACCAATGATAACTAAGCATTAGATGTTTTAATTCAGTGTATCAAAAAATAATAAACAGGTATATAGTTTTATAAAAGAATTTGAAAATGAAATATATAGTGTGTCTATCCCAAGGCATTTAGTCTCTCAATGCTAAGATGTTTCAATCAGAAGCTCATAACCAGTGAAGTCATGTTTTCAGTGTATATCAAAAAATAACAAATGCAAGGTTGTCCTTTGATCAGCACAAGCAGAAAATAAAGTGGTACTGCAATTTTGAGAATGCTGTCAAAGCATAGCATGCATGGACATGCAATTATGAATCACTATCACCAACCCACCTTACAATTGCACTATTTAAAGACAAATGTGAAGCCAAAGGCAGTATAAACAATGTGTGTAGAGGACACTCAAGGAAACCACACTTTGTGTACTGTGAAGAAAGAACTGCAGTTGCATTGGCCAAATTCAAATGCTAACCACAAAAATCCACTTGACAATGTGCTTACCAGTTTGGAACAAGTCAAGTGTCCACCAAATTCTGAAGAATGTAAATAAGAAATCATGCATTCCAAGCTGTTACAGGCACTGATTAAATAAAGATTACCAAGACTAAAGGTTTGAATTCTGTGAGTGATTTTTAAGCAGAGAGCATTAGAATCTAACTTTTGTTGACATGATCGTGTAGTCAGGTGAGGTGAACTTTAACTTGTATGAAAATGTGAATAGACATAACTACTGTGTGCCTAGCTACTGAGAAAACCCTCAACTTCATGTTGAAAAAGAGGTAAACCCGCTAAGAGTCAGTGCGGATAGATGTCTCTTCCCATGATTTTATAGGGCCAATCTTCAATGACACAGTGATAGGTAACCAGTACCTTGATCTCATTATAAGCAGCATGTGCCCAACACTGAAACCTTGTATGGTAATGAAAAAGTGTTTTACTAGCAAGATAGCAGACCCCCCCCAATATTTACATTACAGTATACAGACACTTTTGGATGAACACTTTACTGAAAGATGCAGATCAGTTAAATACCTGCCCCACTCTCCAGATCTCACAACACTAGATATTTTCCTGTGTAGGATATGTTGAAGAATGAGGCATACATCACAAAACCAGTCACCATCCACAAACTCCAATTGTGTGCTGTTGATGCTAAACAGATATTCCTGTAAAAATAGGTGCTACTCTGCTGTCAGATGCTGCAATGTCTATGTAGATGCTGATGGTAAGCATTCTAAACACCTAGGTGTATCATGTTTGAGGTATGTGATGTATAAAGCAAAAATTATATTTGGAAATATGTCTTTGTTTACTAGAGAAAAGAGTATACATCTTTTTGTAACACTAAGTATATCACCACATAGGGAACCTTCATTATTTAACAGCATTTCTAGAAACAGTTCATTTTGTCCTGCCTTAGCAAATATGTAGAAAAATCCTGAGTCTATGAAGAATCCCTTCAGTGACACAAAGGATATTTTAGGTTCTTTCCCTTTTCTTTTAACAATTCCATTACTGAAGTATTTTCTGATATCCAACCACACCAGATCTTAAAAAAAATTTGGAAACTAAGGGGGGAAATCATTATTTGGCCTCAGGAAGTACAGTGGTTTAATTCTAGTGCAGTAAAACAAAGAGAAAATTTTTTTAAGTGGAGTAACTGCAAGAAAATGCTTTAACTCTGAGTGATGCTGTGAGTTGCACAAATCTCCATGAAGCCTATTATTAATGCTGGGGGAAATTCAATGGGCAGCTAGCTGGCAGTCTAGTGGTAGGCTACTTACTGGAGTAGTCCCATTCAGCAGCAGCTCAATTTGGTGGACCACTGCACTGACACAAGGTTTTTCTCTCTCTCTCTCTCTCTTCTTCACCAACCAACCATGGGAGTTCCCATGCCACATCTTCAAATGAAGAGTTGTTAGGATTTTCCAGATTTTCTGGTGGAGGTCCGCAGATAACTTGTGACCACCGCTCAATAACCCACAACAGTACTTCGGTAACTCGCTAAGTCCGCCAGGGCAGATACTCAAAGCTTCCCTCTTCTGGCTCCCTTCTGTCAGACATCCTCATACCTTGACCATCGGGACATAGGTTCAAGAGGACATTTTTAAAGACAGGATTTTCTGTCACAGGCATTGTAAAGTCACATTATGACATGATATTACTGCTTCTGTTTCCTTACATTTTTTTAAAACGTGCGTTACACAGGAACTGATTCATCTATGCTGCTGTTACTAAATCACAATTGAGAAAGTATCAGCTTAAAGACAATTTCTACTTACTAACATTAATTTTCAAAATCTTTTTGAGCCAATTGCTGAAATAATTTATTTTGTTAGGCCTCGTCTAGAAGTTGCAAAGACTTCCAGAATCTATTAATTAAAAAGATTCTAGATACCCATTCCATTTTGTCTAAGGCACAGTTACAATTTGTATTTTAATCTCACAAATATAATTACTGACATAAAACTGTCAGATGGACATGAAAATTAATAATTTAAGATACATTCTAGAAATTAGGCTGTGCTGAACTGTCATCTTTGTGCTTCCTTGAACTGGTTGTATTTTTGGTAGTGATTACTCAGCATCAGTGATACAAATAACAGACCAATGACAAATCTAAAATCTAGCATGTAATATACTGATGATGCAAACAATGTAAGATTTGAACACGTGTGACACACCTGTTTTTTTGGTTTTTTTTGGAAAATAAAGTATCAGAAAATTTCCAATGGCTTAATGACAAAGCTGTAATGCTATTTCCTAAATCGATTCTTAGGACTTAATTGAAAATCTACAATTATTAATCTTAATCAATGAAGTAACGTTTTAAAAAGGTGTGTGTGTGTGCGTGTGGTTAGGACAAGTGAAGCGAAGCGAAATGAGTTGTGTGTGGTGTGTGTGTGTGTGTATGGACAAGTGAAGCAAGCGAAGTGATGTGATGTGTGGTGTGTGTGTTATGGGACAAGTGAAGTGAAGTGATGTATGTGTGTGTGTGTGTGTTATGGGACAAGTGAAGCGAAGCGAAGTGATGTGTGTGTGTGTGTGTGTGTGTTATGGGACAAGTGAAGCGAAGTGATGTGTGTGTGTGTGTTATGGGACAAGTGAAGCGAAGTGATGTATGTGTGTGTGTGTGTGGAACTTAAGTTCAATGATATACAAAGAAAATGACAATGAAGTACAACATTTGGATGCCTTCTTTTATCCATTCAATTTTGCTTTTGTAATCTAGAAATAGGACAGCTATGTAAGCTAATTATATATACCAGCAGCAGATCAAATGAATGATTATTTAAAAAAAAAAAAAAAAGCATTATCAGGCCAGCTCGCTAATGCACTCAGAAACCTTTCCTGGCCAGCTGAATACCTGTATCTGCAGAGCTATAAGCCAGACCTCTCACTACACTACCCGTTATGATTTATGTTTATGTAACTAAATAATCTATGTCGCATCAAACACTTTGTTATTTTTTTTTTTTTAAAAAGTGATTAGTTTCAGTGGAAACAATTAACTGGGAGCTGGTGGTGGTGGTTAGGGGGGTGTCGTCGGATCGTAATCGACGGCTCGTGTCACACACACACCACACACCTGGGTGGGTGGAGGAAAAACAACAAACCGTGCATGCACGATCCATCACAGACCATCTAATAATGTGACCATCTAATAAAGTGACTCCAAGCACGGGTCCGGTGGCTGGTGGCAGTCTGCAGACACCCGCAGATCCCGAGGTGTGGCCGTCGGGCGAGAACGGGAGGGGGGCTGGCTGGCTGGCTGGCTGGCTTCCTCATCATCCCGCCTCCTCATCAAACAAACACCCCACCACCACAGGTGATCCGCTGTCTGCCGCGAACAGCCCCACCCCCCCCTCTTTACCAATTCAGCAGCAGTGACGGTCGTTAATGATGACACCATGTCGCCGCCAGCTGGACCGAGAGGGAGACGGACAGCCATTTGAAATTGGCAGCGTTCTGCCGAGACGCCATCTAATATTATTTGATCAGCTCCCCGTCTCGGAGGCAGATTTCCCCCCACAAAAATATACCAACATCAAAGCCGACCGACTGACTGTCTGTCTGTCTCTCTTACCACCCCACCACCCCTCAACAACCTTTGTTGTTGTTGTTGTTGTTTACCTGACGCAGGTGAGAAACCGACAATAAGAAATCCGTTATTAACGTGTCGGGTTTTCGCCTTCTCGTTCCTAAATCCCTTAAAACCGGGCACGGGAATTAGTCGACATTCTCCAGGATTAAGAACGAGAGACAGACAGACAGACGGACGGACTGTGCCTCACCTCGTCTGGCCATTCCTCTCAATTGGAGGTACCTCCATCAACGACAAATTCCGACTTCGGTCTGATCCGCCGGAGCCTCGTTCCGGTTCCGTGACGTCACTACCGGCGGAAGTGTGTGTGTGTGTGTGTGTCGGTCCCCCCCCCCCCACCAACCAGGGTTTGTCGTAAAAAATGGCGGCAAAACCGAACGCTTACTCGTCGGCCAGACCTCGCTGGAGAAAGGTTTGTCGGAACAGCAGCTTCTGATGAGACGAGTTCCCGTGCCGCAGCCATGTCTCAGCGTAAGTCGAAGCCGGCTGTGTGCCGTCGAAATTTCCCTCCGGGACAGAGTCGGTCGGTGCGAGTGATGTCTGGCTGGGTCTTCGCTCGTCTTCATCGTATTTAATTTGCCACCTCTTCCTCCTCTCGGCTGCCTGTGAAGCTGCAGGCTTCCCGGCTACCGAGGGAGTACTTAGTTCTCCCTTTCTTTGTGGTCTAACACGGTGACTTTGCTTTGCGACAGGCACTGCTACACTGACCTGTGTCGCCCGGGGTCGGCGAACAAGTCGAGGCGTGTTCCCTCCGCTGGTACGTCCAGCAGCAGCTCGTCCTTTCTGTTTCCCTTTCTTAGAATTATTAACCCCCCCCCCCCGACAAATTTTGAGTGGGTCCTGAAAAATTCCGTTTTAATTCGGTTATATATATATATTACTGTTTCAACCACCCCCCGGTGTCGTCGACTTGAGGCCGTCACGGCTCCCCCACCCCTACCTCCAACGAATCCTCCTCGATCTTTCTCCTAGCCATTTAGTAATGTAAACGTTCTTGGTTCTCTGTAGAAAACGACAACTCCATTCTAAAGTTAATCTTTGTAATGAAAGGGATACCGGGAGCCATGGACGGGCCCTCCATCTCGCTTTCTTCGCTCGCTCCATTCGCCTTTCCCTCGCCGCTTCCTCTCTCTCGCACGACCTCCCCGCTCTCTCCCGGCCCCTTCGCCTCTCTCCCTCCCCCCCTCTCTCTCTCGCTCTTCCCCTCCCATCTCCTCTCTCGCCCCCTCCCCTCCCGTTCTCTCTCTCCCCCTCCCCCTCGTCTCCTCTCTCTCGCCCCTCCCCTCTCGCTCTCTCTCCCTCCCCCTCTTCTTCTCCTCTCCTCCCGCTCCTCTCCTCTTTCTCGCTCCCCTCCCGCTCCTCTCTCTTTCTCTCTCCCTCCCTCTCCGCTCCGCTTCTCTCTCCCTCCCTCTCCTCTCTCTTCTTCTCTCTCTCTCCCCCTGCTCTTCTCTCTCTCTCCCTCCCTCCATTCTTCTCTCTCTCGCGCCCACCTCCCTCGTTCTGCTCGCGTCCTCCCTTCCCCCCGCTCTTCTCTCTCTTCCTCCCTCCCCCTCTCTTTCTCTCCCCCTCTTCTTCCCGCTCCTCTCCTTCTTTTTTTTTCTCCCTCCCCTCTTCTCTCTCCCTTCCTCGTTCTCCCTTCCCCTCTCCTCTTCTCTCTCTCTCTCTTCCCCCTCTCCTCTCTCTCTCTCCCTCCCTGCTTTCTCTCTTTCTCTCCCTCCCTCTCTTTCTCTCCCTCCGCCCTCCCCCTCTCTTTCTCGTTTATTTCTCCCTCCCCCCTCTCTCTCCCTCCCTCTCTCTTTTTTCTCCCTCCCCCCTCTTCCTCTTTCTTCCTCCCCCTCTCCTCTTTCTCTCTCTCTGTTTTGTATTCCAGTTTCAGTCTCTGATACTTCTGAAGCTCCAAGTTCACCATGCATTGGAAATTGAATTGAATTTCATGTTTTAAGAGGGGGGAAACCCATTTTAATCCCGTGTTTATCACTATCCTTCAAATCTTTCTGTTTTAAAACTCAGCAGAGGTTAATCTACGGATGACGCAGTATCTTTCTCATTAACATAATTCCTTGTGATGATAAATCTTGTGTGTTGCTCCAACCCGACTTGTTTCTCATTACGAATATGTTGACTAAACAATCAGCCAGTTCAACCCTGCTTTTAGGTTGGTCTAGGATGGTGCACTATAAAAAAAAAACTTCACGCATGAAAATCTTTTGAGTTACCTTTATTTCACTTTAAGAATGAATGGGGTACATGGCACTAACCTTAAAATTTAGCAGTTTTAACTTTGAAAAAAAAAAAGAGTACAGATACAGACTTCCACACTATGTTCTGTACATTTCTTCTGTTTTGTCACCTTTTAATGTGACAGCATTGAGTTTATAGTTGTCCAAAGATCTAAGACTATGCAGAGAACCATAGTGATGATTAGTATACCTGTTTATTCAAAATATAAATTTAAAAAAAAAAAAAACACTCCAAATGAAAATCACTGGGATTTGACTGCCTTTTGTACATATGCAGTATTTATTTCAGAATGTTTTTTTTTTTTTTTTTTAAATGTATGCATACATTCAGGCCCCTTTATATTGTGGCTGGGTGGTGCCAGTAAACAGGACTACATCATGTGTGCATTGTAGAAAAATAAAACTGAAAACCTTAGGTGGCTAATGTTTTGTTGTCTGTTGAAAACCTCTATCTTTATTTATGTAAATTTAACACTAATCATTTATTACCTTGGAAAGGAGGAGGAAGACTGCTATTTTAATTATCTGAATGGCAAAAAATAAAAGTTTAAGTGTAATTTTTTGTTTTTTTTTTGGAATTTTTATATTTCCTTGTCTTTGTCTGCTGCTTCTTGTTGGATGTTAGTACTGCATACTTTCCTGTGTCCTTGTGTTAAAAATACCTACCATGACGTTGTTGGTTTTTAAATTACCTTATGACACTGACTATAAATAAAATTTATTTCACTTGTATTTACTGATTGACATTTTCTGTTGGAAAACTTAGGCTTCTTTCTTGAGTCGGTTCCTGGAAAACTGCAGCATATTGTGTGGGTAGGTTACATTGGCAGCTGTAGCTTGTGTGATTCATTATTTTAATTGCATATGCTGGCTTAAATCAATCAAAGCAGGTGTGACAATTTGCACTGGTCGATCATTTGACACACAATTGTAGATTGTGATTTTTAAAAGAATACTGCAAAATATGAAGGTAGCACAACATTTTTATGCATTTTAGCTTTCTCTCTTTTCAGGAGTTAGGCCATGATCAGGTTATACTGGATTCTGTATTACAAGGCCAAGTGAGTTGTACATGTTAATGTGTCACAGGAAACTTGTGTCTTATCCATGGTTTAAGGGAGATAATTATTAGGTTATCTCAGAGTTCAAAATGTGAAAGAAAATGTTTTAAAAAACCAAATAATTTTTTTTTTTAAATCTTGAAATTTAATGATACTAGCTATCCATGACAGAAAATTACATTGTCTTCATGAGACTGGTTTTGCACCAATGAGTCTTCCCTAGAATTCACATCTTCCAACACTTATAGATATGCTTCCCATGGTCTGCCAAAGTGAATATCTTGTTAGCTGTGATAACTGGTGCAGTGGCCCCTCCCATCACTGAAGGCAACTTGCCATGCATGTGCTCTTTAGTCAAGCTAGACTTATAAACTGTTTCTGCTCATTTATGCTTATGTTGTGTAATAATAAGTTTGGAGTATCCTCCAAGGCTAGTGCAGGGCATCTGTATGGAGACATTTTCCAAGTATTTCAGTCTCCACCCTCTTGGCCTTGCTGGGTGATTCTAAAGGAAAGGCAGAAGCCAATACAATCCAAGAAGAGTTGAAGTTGACTTCGTAGTCTCTATCTGTACTGGGACTGTTCACAAGGCAGCAAATTAAACTGATTGAAAAAAAATATATATATATTGCACAAAAATGTTTAAAGATCATTTATCACTAATTGATAATGTTCAGAGTTGTCACTGATGAAAGCATACTTTTTAAAAATTGTAGCGCTATTAAGTTTACTGACTACTACAATTTCATTTGTAAATGGAAAGATAAATGGGTTCCAGTTTGTCTGACCTTTATCTGGGACTCTGTCCTTCCCTTGGTTAAATTCAGAAATATTTGTCATCAAAATAACCTTTAATAAAGTGGATTATGTTAGGCAGAACATGGGTTGATTGAAATAGTTTAACAAAAACATGTGCACTTTTTCCAGAAATGTCAGCATTATGATCATGGAAGGAATGAAAAAAATTTTTTTCTCTGTTTTGCAATTTAGACAGTTTTGTATACATATTTTTAAAATTATTCTTTTCAGTATGGCAACACCCTTTTGTGAATGTTTTCAAGCATTTTAACATTTCAACCTGGATGAAGTCTACAAAAGAAGGCGAAGTAACTCCTGTAATTGTAAGTTCTGTATTCAGCATAACTGCTTAAAAATTTTAAGATATTTTTTAGTGTTTGCAGTTACTGGGTATTATGAATGTGTGTGCACACTGCATGATATTCTAGTATGAAATTCGGCTTTTGTTTGCACTAAAGAGATTTCTAGATATGTAGTTGAGTAAATAAAACAGTTTATTTGTTTTGTATTTAATATTAATTAATGTCATGTCAGCATTTTTCATTTGCTAATGTCCAGATGCATACAAATTAATATCTTGATTCAGTATGAGTTCCTGTTCTTTTTTTTTGCCCCTCTTCCAGTCCCTCCCCCCACTTCATCCTTTTCTTATTAGGAAAGCTAGAGGAATACCCTTCTCACAGTTGTAAAACTGTTGTCATTTTCTCCAGGACAAGACTTTGAAATGCACAGTGTATAAAATCACCGGACAGATACCAGCTGGTAACTACATACATCTTCCCAAAGCTTCCAGCCAGTCACTGGCACTCACTGGTCGATACCTCTATCTTTTGTTTCGACCGCTGCCTGGAAAGTATTTTGTAGTCCACATAGATGCAGCTACTGAGGACAGTCTGGTTGTACGGATTTCCTTTTCCAACCTATTCAAGGAATTTAAAGCCACCTCCACATGGATTCAGTTTCCTTACATCTGTAATCCAGCAAAAGGGAGTGTTGCTGCTTTTACTGCTGTTGGAAGTAAAGGTGAGTTTTGACATGAACTTGTTACTGTTTTGTTGATGGTGATCCACCATTTCAAATGTTTACTTTCGAAAAAATTTTTTAATTTTTAAATCGTCAATAAATTAGGAAAGTCTGTAATGAACCTAAATTAGCTCTCTCTCTCA
The DNA here is from genome assembly GCA_018389105.1 of Nautilus pompilius. NCBI lineage: Eukaryota > Metazoa > Mollusca > Cephalopoda > Nautilida > Nautilidae > Nautilus > Nautilus pompilius. The sequence goes on from JACATO010001459.1 coordinate 140,616, forward strand.
ATTTTTCCATACTATCATGCTTTTCCAGCAAAGGGTGATCATCTTCAGCATCCTGTTGCTTACGAGAATGTCCTTTAAAACCATGAGTTTTTGCTTGGCACTCCTATTCATGGATATTGGTTATAACCCAGTGTTAGTGGACAAGGTTATCATGTGCATCAACCTTTACCATTTGTCAGTGTAAATCATTTATTTGTCATACAGGAAGTCTGTCTGACTGCACTTGTCAGTCATCAGTATCAGAAATCTTCAATGATAACCCTTGCCCCTATAGATAGGCTGCATTTTTGTTTATTCACCAGTAATTGTATCACTGACTGGATCTTGTTTCATTGTTGCAGATTGGACAGAGTTTTTTGGGTTTTTTTGTTCCTTAAAAAAAAAAAAACATTTTGGTGTCTTATAAATCTTGGTCTGGTGAACAAGACTCATTTTCAAGGTTGGATGGCATTGTTTTTGGATATCTTATTACCCCGAACAAAGATATTGTTAGTTTTCATCTTTTATAGGAACTTGCATTTAATGTTGTTAGAAATAAAGAAACATTTTACAAATAAGGGATCTTTGAAATTAGAAAAAGTTTGCTTACTAATTTATTTTCTATACAAAGTTTTAAGATGTTTCGTTAAAGTATTGAGATACCATCTTGTACAAGTGACTTAGATTGTATTCATAACATTACTTTTTATTGTTTTTCAGAAGAAACCAGCAGATTTAAATAAACTCACAAGAGCACTATACTGAAGGAGAAATTGAAATATTGTATAATAAGAAAACATTGCTAAAATGATCTTTTGATTCAAGTAACTCAATTTTGTTAGTTTAGAATTTGCATTGATAGTCTGTAATAGCCAGGTTTTATGTGCATGTGCATACATTTGTTTTGGATAGTTCCTTCAGATATTGTTTGTTTCTACGTTTTCAGATGAGAGTGGCCCAGCTCCTCAGTTAGTCAGGTGGACAGTTCTCTGCTTAGATCTTCAACAAATTCTTTCTACATATTTGAGCAGGAAGTACAGCTGTTTAAAGGGTATACGGCTCTGTGCCAATATGTGCATAAGGAACATCTTCACCAGTGATTTGCTGTTTGAGCCAGGTAAATTGATAGTATTTGGACAACCTGATGCACAAGTATGTGGGTGGGTTGAAGCAAGTGATGATAAAAGTTTCTTCTCCTTTTATCCACTCAGCAATGAGAACACAACTTCACCACATTGGAATACTTAATATTCCCATCCGTGTGGTATTGCTTTATGACCTTTGCACATGCATTTCCATTTCATGATAGTACCCTTTGGCATTTATCTGTGAAGTGATTGGTAGAACACAATCCCTTCTGGTTCTTCTTTTTTTTTTAATTTTCCTTTTGCAAAGGTCATGGTGGATTTCTGATTAGTCCATGGTGTTAGAATTATACTGTAAGAAAGACTTAAATATAATAGTCTTCAAAATGAATCACCAAGTCAGAGGTAGAATTTTGTATTTGACAGTAAGTTGGGTTTGTGCAGTTGGTTCTGTCTGGCTCTGTCTGTCTGTCTCAGACAGACAGACCAATGTCACTTTTCTACACCTTGTCTGTAAAATATTGATCTTTGACAACCAGAGTCCCCAAGGACCATCACCCAAAATGCAAAAAAAAGGGAACAGGGCTGTTTTATTATTTTTCCTAAACAGTCTTACAAACAAACTAAAAGTATTTTTATGGTAACTACATAACAAAACACCAAATATGAAATAATAAAAAAAACACTATGTGGGAACTGATTTTGAAAAAATGTCAATAACTTTAGTTAATTTTCAGATTATTCATAATCTATAATTCTGAAAGAGAAAATAAACAGTATATTTTATTTAGTAAGCAAACCCCTTTTATTAATATTCAGTTTGTCACTTTTTTAAGTAATCTTAAGAGAAACATTTTTAAGATTATTTTGTATATACACATGCCAAAGCTTTGAAGGACAATTGCGAGGATAAATTCTTTTTCTTGTTAAAATTCTAAAATAACAGATATTTTTCTTTGAATCTTTGAAGTGTTTCTTACATACAAACTAATGTGTAAAGAGTTTACATGATTTTTAGTATTTGACAAAATACATTTTGTTTTCTTATATTTACTCTTTTAGGGTCAAATACTATTCTCTCTCTCTCTCTTTTAATTCAGGAATTTCAGTTGGTGAAGGAAGAAAGCAGGGCCTTTCACTTGTTGGCCTCTCCCCAATGCCCAGAGAGATGTCCTTTCACCTTAAGAAAGGCAACAACTGGCATGACTACTATGATATAATTAGGTCAGCTGCTGCAAATCCTGAAATTTTTACCTTGTCTCATCCATCCATTGAGCAGGCTGGTCATTGTACTTCCCTCTTGTAACTAAGAATGATAAACTGTAAGATGCTGTTTTGTTGCTTCTGCAAACAAACAGATCTAACCAAAACAAGTTTCTACTCTGACATCCACACAATGGTTATAATAACCCGTAGTCAGTTGTCTGGAGTATCTTAACTTTGTTCATGCATCATGGAGAGTTTTCAATTATACACAGGCTCAGCTCATCAAGGTGAAAAAACACCAATGATGCTTTGCCCAGGCTTATTGCTCCACCACTAACTACACCTACATATTTTAGGATTTAATCAACTTTTTTTTTAACTTTTGAATTGATCTTCACTGTTGAAACCATGCATATTTATACACTTTCCTTTCGTTTTCTAACAGCTCTTTTTTGTCTACTTTTATCCATTTCTCTCATCTCTGAAACCATAAACAAGGGCTTGGAGATTATTGTAGCACATTTTGTCAAGTCTTTCTGTGCATCATTTGCTGGGCACTGGCTGTATTTTACAATAAGACAGTAAACCTAAACAATGTCCATCAGGAAGAGAAGTGGATGGAAATCTAAAAACGATAAATTGGGCAACTTTTTTTTTTTTTTTTCAGATCTCAACCTTATTGAGCTCATTTGGGACAAAATAGATAGGGTCAACTAATGTTCTCTGGTTTTTGCATGACAAATGAGGAATGGAATCCATTTAGTACTTGACAGAATTAATAGCTCAGATGTCAAAAATATCTAAAACAGATAAGAAGCAAAAAAAAAAAAAATTAATAAAGTAGATGATATTTTCATGTGTAAGTTCCAGTATCAACTTATTCTAAAATGTATGTTCATATCATCTGTATATTTTTTAACAGTTCTACACTAAAATATACATATCTATGCACTCTGATAAATTGATTATACATATATAGAACAACTAGTGATGACCGCAATTATAGCTGCCAACACATTTCTGGATTTCCATTTTTAGATTTCCCAGCAGTACAAAAAAGATTCCATTTGATTCAATACAGTATCATGATCCAAAAGATGTCAGACGTGGTAAGTTGCATTTTCAGAACTATTTTTTGTTAAAAAGAAAGAAAAATATTTCCACAAATAATAGGTTTCATCCGATGTTGAGTGTGAACTTTTTAGTGTAAATATAAAGTCTTGGTTAAAGATCTGCACTACAAAATTCAGTGGTGCTCCTTTAGTTTTCTTTTTTCTCAGGTTAAGTAAAACTACAGCAGATTGGTTTTTGAACTCTGTCTCCCCCCTGTTTTTACAGATTTTACATACAGGTTTTATTGACGTCCTGCCAAAGAGCATTTGATGGCAAACAATACATAATTACAGGTGCCATTTTAGTCCAGTGGTGTACAGCTAAGGCCAAGGGCACAAACTCAGTTTGGCATTTCTCCCTAGCAATGTTTCTGCTTACTCTTCACCAGCCAGCTGCCACTTGGGTTTCTATCCACCTCTGAAGAATATGGAGATTTGTAGTAGGGATTTCCCTATCCAGGCACAGGATTGTCAGTGCTTCCTAGTGGACAACTGCAGCTCTACACCTTTGACCAGAGCTTTCTTGTAGTCATTAGTGTATTTAAAAAAAAAAAAATCAACTTTTTTCTATTACTCTGATATTGTCTCTAATTGTTCAAGTGAAACAATCATCAGTTTATTACAGCAACACAGCAGAAAAGAGTGGCAACAGATTCACTTGTTTTATGCGTTTTTAACCCTTTACCATTCAAGAAATGCAACATTTTACATGTAAAAACGTTCAGACAGTTTCCAAGATGGTTGCACAAAATGAACCTATCTGATTAAAACTATTAATAAAAACATTAAGTATGAATAAAATAGTACAAATAACTTTGCACACAGTCCAGAAAATGAAAGTAAAAATTCAGATTATAGTGCAGAAAGTAAAAAAAAAAAAAATGTAGAATAAAATCACCCAGTTGTCACATGTTCCAGTACTAGTTCAGTTTCTTGGATCTCCTCAGTGGAAAACAGAGTTATAAGTTAAATTTATCACTACATCCTCTCTTTGGGTCAATGCAGTGCAGTGATTAGACTCCTTAGCAGAGACTGACTGCACCAGCACACCGATCGGCTGCAGATGGCTCAAACTGCACTTACCAGTTTCACTGTTGTACATTCTTGTCCAACTAGCTAAACAATGAAAGATCGAAGATTTACATACTGGAGACTTTCAAATTGTCAGAAGGAAAAGATTTTAATGTCTGATTCCATTATGTAATGCTCAGAGCAACCACATAATGCACGCAGTTAACAAATAGCCTGACTAGTAGAGCCACTTTTGAAGGAAAACTAAGCAGTAAATGTAGATGGAGGAAGTGATGATGTGGGACAATATCCTGCATGTACTGTGTAGCATAGATGGAAGCAATCATTAAATACATGGCAATGCCCAACTTTTAAAGCAGTTTGCTTGGGAAAGGATTGATTAAATTTGCAGATAAATCCTTTCATTTGAACATTAATCTTAACTGATCTTGGACCATCAGGGCATCTATGATCACTAGTTATGGTTCTTTTCATAAACAAGAGCAAGGGTGGTGGTGTACCAATTTATTTTGACTTACAATTTTAATGTCATTTTTGCAGAATCCAGTGTGTGTAAACTCTGATTTTCTGAGTTCATGTTTATAGTGCCATTAAAATTACCTTATAAAGTTTTGATTATCATGCTGGAAATTTTTGGCATTTGTTTCAGTGGCTCATGGAACTGAGTGGTCCAAGACCAGTTGATTTCTTAATCTCTGTGAGTAAAGTTGACATGAGGATAATGATTAAAATGTGAGTGTAGTTTTGTTCTTAAACATCAAACTCAGTGTTCTGTTGGCAGGTTCTCCAGCAACTAGCCCCATTCGAGTGATGGCGCCAGATGTGGACATCAGCAAATGTGTCTCGGACAGGGTGTCAATGATTCAGAAATTAACGAGTTCACAAAAGGTATATAAAGTTGTAGGTACTATTAACAATAATGCTCATACTTCATTTTCTTTGTCTGTTGCCACTTATGTACTGTTCTCCAGTATATCTAACTCTTTCACCCATGAACCATGCACCAACCACCACTCAGGCATGACAGGTAAGACTGACACCACTACCACAACAATCACAGATCAAGACTTTGGGGATGCCTTCATGGAGGATGAGAAAGAGAAATTGAGTCTGTTCCCCTTGAATATAAATGACTCCAATATCCATAGGGGCAGTGTACATTCCGGAAGCATTGATACCTTAAGCTTTTCAGGAACAATGTGAGAAGACATCTTAACGGTGATTCAGAGATCCAGAACAACGTTCTAAACCAGAACTAACATGCAGATTGGAACTAACAATGGCACACAGCTTGACGTGGCTGCATGGTTACCACAACTACTGACTGACATATGCAACCAATTAACAGGAATATATCCCAACACCATCAGTATTCTTATCGGAAATTCCTTGTCCCTCCAGCTCCTCAGAAATAACACAGATACAATATCACGAATCAACAAGGAACTGAAGTACTTCTCTCCAGACACTCATCCAGAGTTCTTCCATGCCTCAAACTGAACTGGATGACATATATTGGATGCCCCATTATACAAACAGTTAAACAAGCGTGGTCAACTTTCACAAAAAATATTTCACAGCTCAAAAACGAGCCAATACCCTGAACTTCGGTCCTCAGCCACTGGGCCTTCAGGAAAAACCACTACTATCCAAGTAGCTAAACTTCATCTCTACCCTCCACCCCACTACTCACTGTTGATGTTCAACCTTGACTGAAATTATTAAATTCAGTGTTTTCATTGCACATGTTAACCTGCAAAGGCACAAAAAATTTATGCCGACACTTGAATAAGGGTGCTCTCTAGGCTGCATGAATTGCCTGAAACTTCACAGTACTTTGAATAGAAATATGTGACTATGCAGTCATGTGGTTTTATGATTTGCTGCTCAGTGGTTTACTACATTACTGAGATTTTTTTCTAGGCCTATATTATCTGAGTGATTAACAGTTTTTTTTTTTAAAGAACTGAGTTAGAAACAAAAGATGATTGTTTTTCGGCTTCCCTGAGTGTTTCAAACTCTGTACAAGTATGGTTACTATCTTTGCTCTAAACCATTCAAATTAAAAACAGTCAGTGTACCATTTGACTAAATGGTTCTGTCAGAGCCTTGATAATGAAATTTGCTGTTTGTTGGCACTGACATAGAAAGACTGATGCTGCTTTCTTTCTTTTAAGCAACACAGAAAGGTTCATCAGGTTACCAGTCACTTGCCCATCATGAGGCCAGAAGATTGCACCAAGGGGGACAACACCACTGACATTTATGTGTGCGCTGAGAAAATAAAAAGCATTAATTTTCACAAAGACTTCAATTTAAATAAGCAGGTGAGGTATACAGAGTGAATTTATGCTTATAGCCAGTTTTACTGCTGCTGTTTTTTTAATAGAAAATTGTTGAGTTTACTGCTACACATAAGGGCAGGCTCAAGTTTGATTCAGCTCGGTTTGGTGTGCCTTCTTGCTCTTCAGCAGCAGCCACCTGTACAGGTTTCGTCCCATCCCACGTCTGACAACAAAAAGCTCAAATCTGGATCTCTTTCAGTCGAAAGTGCCAGATCTCTTACGCTGCACGATAGTGGACAAACGGCTGTCTCCAGTAGAGAGAGAGGTTATCTCCCTTGTTGAGACTGGTGTACAACACTACATCTGCTGTGCATGCAAAATCTTTGGTAAATGTTAAAAATGAGCATTGAAGATAGCTTCATTAAATAGAAATTCATTGAAGTTTGACAGAAACATCCTACTTCTCTTGGAAAAATTAATTGCTATGCTGATTATTTTATTGACAAAGAAGGGAGGTGCCCTTTACAGAAATACCTTGAAACTTTTCACCACTGTTGCTTTAATATTGTTACAGAAAAATGCCAATCTTGATAACTTTACTAGCAGAATGGCTGTTTTTATTTTTTACTTTGCGTGGGATGACTGTTGACGTAGGAAAGGCAGATGTGGAAAATCAAATCAGTTTGTGGGAACTTTAAACAGAGAATGAACCTAAGCTGAAAAATCTTCCCCTCAAATATTGCTGGGTGGCTGTCACAATAATTTTTAAATCATTGATGTAAAAATTAGTATTTTACTTTCAGTTTTTGAAAGCTTGTGGTTCCAGAGGAGAGAGATGCTATGAAACCAAAGTTTGTTTTTTTTTTTTTTTAAAAAACCATTATCTCTCCTCTCTTTCAAAGCAAAATTAGTATTTTACTTTCAGTTTTTGAAAGCTTGTGGTTCCAGAGGAGAGAGATGCTATGAAACCAAAGTTTTTTTTTTTTTTTAAAAAAACCATTATCTCTCCTCTCTTTCAAAGCATTATGTTATTAGCATGGCTTTGGGTGGTGGGATCACACCATGCTGCCGTATGTAGTAATTTAGCTAATCTGAGTCCTGCTTAATCCCATATAACAGCTTTTTTTTTTATTATTGCTAATGTTTAGATATACTTATATGTGAAAGAACCTCTCCCAAAAATTGAACACTAGAAACCTTGGTTCTTATTCCTTTTGAGGAGTACATCCATACATTTGCATTTCCAAGGTTTAATGTATTATAGAAAGCCCATACAGGTAAATATATGGGTATTCTCCTCAAAAGGTTATAAAATGCGTATAAATGTGAGGAGAGGAGTGTAATAGATGCAAGATGGCAGTAAGCCATCACCACAGCTTGTACAAAAAGTCCGTTCTTCTTGGCCTTCTGAATTTAATATTTCTCAAGAAATCATGCAAGATGACCTGAAGGAAACAGTTCTTATCACTGGTCACCCAGTTAGATTGGCAACTAGTGGCATGATAAATATCATCTATTTTTATAACCACATCTTTTGATGATTACAGTTAATCTGACATACTGATGCATACTCTTGAGATGATTTATAAACTATTTTATATTGATTTTGCTTTTAAATTTGTTTTGGCTTTTTCATGTGCAATGTGTTATATCCAGTAATGTATGGTTACTCGTTATCATTTATTCTTCACAGGAATTTGAAACAAAGAATTATTCTATAGGCAAAATCTTCTCTTTTTTTAATGCTTGTTTATCATTTTTCAAAATTTTGTTTTCTCTTTAAATTCTTTCAGGGGAATGCTTTAGTCAATTCCAGGGAACCCATACATCAAAGAGATTTCTCCTACAAAGTAATGTCTTTGAGAAACATTTCCAAACACTGATCACAAACCAGTTCCTTTGAAAATTATGGACAAAATTATATTTCATCCTTAAAAACAAAGTTGTTTTTCTTTTTAAGTTAATGCTATGCTAGAGTAACTGTTCTTGCATTTAACATGGTCTGCTGCAGAGCTGGCTGGTTGATAGATGAGGAGACATCGCAGACACACTTCCTGTGAAAAAAGACCAGACAGCAGCATTTGTACCATAATGAATTAGTTAACTTGTTTTTATACATCTCATTCTTGATGTCTACAACTTTTCTCTCTCTCTTGGTATTAGATGCCAGCAGGCATTAATTCAGACTGAGAATTTCATTAACTAAATTGTAGAGTTTCTGTACAACAGCTCTCTAAAAAAAAATTTAGAGGTGAGATAAGACACAGCTGATGTGTCTGTGTTTGTTTGTCCTGATTGGCTTTGAATGAATAAATATACAGGACTATATATACATACATACATACATATGAGAGAGTGAAAGGAGAACAATAATCTTTTTCTTTTCCTTTTGTAGAGCCTTCAGCCAGACCCAATTTTAAAGTTGAAAAACATTGTTGGATTTGGAGGTTGCAATTTTCGAGATGTGCGTATATAATAGAATTTTAAAACAATATAAATGAGAGTTCAATTTCTGTGCAGGGAATTGTTTAAATTGTTTGATCTTACAATAACCTATCTGTAAATTAAAACATTGTTTTCTGTTTGTCTGTGTGTGTATGCTTTCTTGAGAAATTACAAAAGTTGGTAACTATTTTGTTCCTAACTAGTCATAAACTATTCAAGAAAGCTGAAAATTTTCAAGTATTTTAAACTTCTTCCTTAGCGCTTTTTATTGCCACAGGTTGGCATGATGGTTGTGAAACTGATGCAGCATTTTTTATTATAAGGTGTATGTGGTAAGAAAATCCAAATATCATATGGAGCTATGGCCATGAACATGACAAGGTGGTGGCCATATTTAGTTACAGGTGAAACAAGCATAATGCAATTTGGTGAACCTCAGTAGTGGCCATAGGTGCAAACTTGAGAAAAGCTGAACACTAAAAAAAATCTCTCAAGAACCTGCAGTTATGATTTGAAAATTTATTTTTTAGATCTTGTGGACAATGGATGGGAAAACCATAATCTACTGCTGCAATGCCATAGTAGTAGCCATGAATGTCAGCACTAAAGAACAGAGCTATTTTATTGGACATACAGATAAGGTTTGTTCTAATAATCATTCCTTTTTTGTTTGTTTTTCTTTTTTTTAATCTTAAATCCATTGGGATCCTTGATGAATATAGGACTTCCAGGTTCTGGGCAATGTTTTTGTTTTTTGTATTTTTTTAAGCTGCAACTCGCCAAACTTGACAGGTACAGATAAATTTATGGAAATTTAGTTAAGTTATTTTTTCAATGCACCCGCAGTAACCAGTCTTTTTTTCCCTTCTTTACTAAGAAAAACGCCTTGCATTTCAGCAATTTTTCCCTGTAGTAAACATTTTCAGGTTGGTTACCAGTGTTGCTTACTCCAGCTGTTAGTCATCTGTGCCTCTTTTGGTTACAAAGTTTTGTTTGAGAAAAGCTAAGAAAAAGTTGTTGCCTAAAGGCTCACCTTTTGCCATCATATGACTTGATATGACATCAGATCATCTATGCAGTTAGTGTTTACATGTTTAAATTACCTGTTATTCCAAAAATAATTTGACACACTTGCTGCTATCTGGACAGCCTGTTTAGATCATTGCCCTTGGATAGGACCCCTTACAAAATTTTAAGCTTTTCCAAAATGTCAGATGCGTCATCTAGATAGCATTTACTCTGGAATGTCTTCCTTAGATGGCCAATTAGATTCTGTTAACATCAGGTTTTGACAAGGTTGTGCTTAGTGAATTGACACAATTTTGCTTGTGGCTTAAATTATTTTAATTTTTTTTAACAAGTGGATGTTTGCTTGTTTGGTATTGTACTGGGTCTACCATCACCACATATCCAGTTGACTGCCCTTAATTTTTGTTTTCAGATCTCCTGCTTATCAATGAATGGTAACACAAGCCTGCTGGCATCTGGGCAAACTGGGCACATGAGTGCAGTGCGCATCTGGAAAGTTCAGGCAAGAGAGTGCCTCGTGATGGTCAAGTCCCACAACCATTCCCTGAAATGCCTCAGGTAAATCACTAGAACCTGACAGATTTTTCACTCTGTTCTATAAGGTAGCGCAAGCATCTCCATTCATTTTTGTGTGCTTGCTGCTATTGAAAGGAAGCTTCGAAGTTAGTGTGCGCAGTAGTTTTCTTACTAGGGAGCCAGAAAAAACATTTGAGATAAAATTGTCCTGTTTACATCACCTGGCCAAATTGTATTAAATGTTTCCAAATTGTTCAGTTATAAATATCCTGGATAGTGATGCTCCATAAATATTGAGATCTAGTTGTTTAATTTTGCTCACACTGCTGCATTGGTAAACAACAAACAAAGTTATGCCACTGATTCATTCTTTATATTCATGTGAGCCGGCAGCATTATTCCCTAGTTTAAAAAAATATGCATTGATTACAGAAAATAGTGTGTTCAGGTATTTTCTTTAACAGAACTGGCCATTGAACCTGTGTTTCAATAATTCATATGTCCGTGATCTCAAATCTGTGACTTGTTGGCCAGATGCTAGTGTACTCTGTGGGTACTTTGTTTGACTGTTGTTTTTCTGATGAAAGCAGAACAATAAGAGTGGAATTCCATATGCTGAAGGAACTTCTGAACAATTTGCCAAACTTGGCAAGGACAAGAGACTTCAAAGTTATTCACAAAAATACTGTAACATTAAGAAATCAGTTACATCATTTTACCCCATGGCATGTCTCAATGCCCACCATAGGTGCAATGTACTTTATTGCTTGTGGCAGAAAGTGCATTTGTATTTCTGCTTTTTCCATATATTGGAGCCCAGATCTGCAGTTGTCTACAATAAAGCATCTGTAAAAGAGCCTGGCAGTTCTGGCTTCAGCAGGGTTGGGAGAAAGATTAATTGCCCTGAGGAAACCCACATGGCTAGTTGATGAAGAAGAACTAGAAAAAAACCATGCCAAACTGAGTAGGCTTTCTGCAGGAATCTAACTCGGGTCTTTGACAGTAGTTGTCTACTAAATAGAACGAAAGCGGTAATCCACGTGATGCTGGAACCTAATGCACTGAGTACACCTTGTGTTGAATTCAACACATGTCTGAAACTAAATATTCCAAATAAGCTGAATACTCTTTAATAAAATTACTTAGAATCAATCATTAGCACTTAATAATTTTGTAAGAAAAACCTTAAACAAAAATTTGGAGAAATCCAGTATAAATTATAGTTAAAAACTGGTTTTATTGACTGTAAATTCTCTCTCTCAGAAATGTACAAACAAAGATGCATTATCAGTTTACTGGTGTGCAGCTCGTCTTCTAGAATCTTTGTTGTATTCAAAAGATGTAATTAACTTTGTGGATAGATCTTGACTAACAATGCTGGCGTAATCATGTGAATGTAGTGGACCATTTAAAAAATTAACATTGTTTTGTACTCTCAAATGAAATTTTGCCCTACTTAATCAGTTCTGATGCTTGAGAGAAGGGAACTTGACCTCATTGGGATAAGGCTTAGTGTGTGTAATGAATGCTTTGCTGGTTTCTTCCAGCGTTTTGGTGTCACTCTCCCTCTATTCCACTTTCAGCTTCTCACAGAGAGGCACCTTGCTTTGTGGTGTTGGCAAAGACTTGCAGGGTCGAAATGTAAGTGGGCCGCTACTTCTTGCCTGTACCTTATATGCTGTCTTCATTAACCAACAATCCATTGCCTAATGTTTTGAATATCCCACTTGTCTATTAAATAGCTCATCATCGTTTGGGACACTTCAGCAGCTGTCAGAAAGCGAGAGGTGAAAATACTTGCCAAAGCTCATACAGATGTTGATATTGTCAAAATGCTCGTACTTCCATTTGATGATACAAGGTACCTTGTTTGCTTGCCTGTTTTGTAGTTTCAATTCCACAGGGTTTTTTTATTATTTGCAAATAATATAAGATACAAAAAATGGACATGAATCCATTACTTCCCCAGTATTTTGCTCCCAAGCCTAGCTGCCCAGATGAGTTGTTTCCATTACCTTTTGGGGCCCCACAAAGAGAACATGAATGCGCAAATAACAGCAACTTATCGTGACTGCCTATAAGATGGGAATCTTCACACAAGTTATCAGAAATCAACTGTTATTACTGCAGAGAATGTCCAGTCTGGGGGAGAAAGTAAATGTTGATTCATCAGAGTTACATCTGTGTCAAGCAAAAAATGCTTGCTGATTGCATAATCTCAATCAAATCTCAGTAAAGTGAAGTTGAGGATGATCAGGTCATATCCAAGCTGAATGAGCATAGCCATGCTCCAAACCAATCTAATTCTGTCCCTGCAATGTTGTCAAGTGTAGATCTAACACCAAAGAAACAACCCAGCAGATTGTCACCCAGTCTGCAGCAGAGATAAGCGAAAGTGCCTCTGTTCAGCAGCCATCCATCCAATGCCATTTGTAAGCAGAGACAAGCCTCATTGCTGCCCCACCCTGTTCCTGCTGATTTGACAGACCAAAAGGAGTACAAGGTAATTTATTTTGTGTCTACTTGACAAGATTGAGACAGGTTTTACACTTGCAGATACTAATGCCTGTAGGAATTCTGTACACATGGCTGCACAGTTATTTAAGTCTGCTCTATAGAGCATATCCATACTAATTCACACTGAATTCAGCCTCTTATAGCATGTTCTCTGTAGGCTCGATTTATTCCCTGCATAGCTTCGATTTCAAACTTAACTTGAATATCTATTAGTATGGAAGCTACTTAAGGTCTTAGTTATTTATTTGCATTTTTACATGAGTGATAGTAGTATCAGATTGGCCACCATTTGTGACCACAAATTGTAAAAACAATAACGTGATTTTTTGTATTTTGTAAGATTAATGATTTGATTTTCACCTGTTTAATGACACACACCAACATGTAGCAACTTTGGATTTGTAATCTTAATGTTTATATATTGTTGTATTTACAGGTGATGGTGGCTTGTATGACAGTAGTGACCTTGCTAAGTTCTAGAGTTGTTCTACCGGCTGTACACAATCCTTGACTTTGGTGAACACCATAATCTTGTGTGCCCAACAAGTGAGAAGGCACCTACACAGATCTTTCTTGGCAGCTTTCCAACATCAGAAAGATCTCAACCCCTCCTTTATGATGAGGGACTTGAAGCCTGCTGCTTCCTCCTGACCCAGTGTGTATATTGCAGAGTGCAGGCCGAAGACTGGCAACAGCTGTGCATGAAGGACATTGATTTTGATGGTGTTGGCGTTTGTCCCAGAGTGTGTCTTTGAATCTCCATTGGGAACTGCCTGCAGAAACAACTGTTTGGTGACTATTTTGAGGACTGTTCCAGCAGCCAAGGTTCTCCATCCCACTGGAACAAGCACCTCATGATGAAGATGACCTACCACACAACTCCATTGAGTGGTGGCTCCTCCAGATAAATATGTTGGTGGGTAGGTACTACTCAAATGGATTTCTTGGTGTTGAAATGAGAGCAGAGTCACAACAATCACCGTTAACCAGATAATTGCTGACCAGCTTCCTGCACCTAAACAGAAAAGGAGCAAGGCAACCATCATCAGACACATGAGGACAGCCATATTCTGGACTTCCTATGTGGCATCACCCTCAACCACAGTTCATCCAATCTTGATTCTAATGGACCATGTAAAGCCATTTTCTAAAATATCTCATTTTTCATCAATTTAACTTTTAATAAAATTTGTATGCACACTTGTGCAATACACCCTTCATTTGCAATTATGTATTTTATTATTATTAACTAAATAAAAGGTGAAATGGTGTTTTAATTATTTGCCTTGATCTTCAGTATTGTTGTTTTAATTCAACAGCATGCAATACCAAGAAGAATGAAGGCCAAGGGCAAAATACTGGGAGATAGTGGGCAAAGGTTATAGGCATTTTGTTTCCATTGTGAGGAGAATGGGCCTAGAATTGTAAAAAAATATATATATTATTAGTGTGTCTATTAATGACTCTTAAAACAGTCAACTCTCTATTTTTTTTTAAATTTTGGAAAGTAAGGTAAAACATGCCTTCTCTCTCAAGTAATAATTTAAAATCAGAAAACAATACAGCCTGACAAACTCACTACAGGTGATTTAAAGGCATGTGTTTGCTCTCAACTACTTAAGCTTTGAACTTTCTTGGGTTGACTGTTAGATCCGCACAGCAGGATGTTCAGTCCTACATACAACATTTGTAATCAGTTTTATAGTGTTCAGCATTTAGTGAATTGCTTTAAAATGCCAGGGGAAGGGGGCATTACATCGAAAGCTTAACTTGTATCTGCTTCATCCTTATATTTAAAAAAAAAAAATGGGCATAATTACTTCAGAAACAGCAAATTCCCATTGGCCATCTTTACTGAGCAGAGCTTTGTTCATGGTTGTTTTGTCTCCTTAGCCTGTGATACTTATGGGCTAATCTCCCTTTTCCTGTTGACTTCGCCTATTATTTTGTTTGTTTTTATCTCTGTTTCTGGTGTCATCTACTTCTAAAAAAAACTAGATGAAAAGAAAATGTCTTGGGGGGGATTATAATTTGTCTGTGTAGATGTTACAATTGACTTTACAACAAAGTGACTTGCCTCCTGTGTTCTTTTGACAATGACGTAGACAGATATTAATTTTATCATGCAATTACCACACATGCCCATTCCATATTTTCTCTGTCTGTTTTTCCAAAACACCAATGACGAGAGTTCAGATTAAAGAGCAGTCTGGTGGTATTAAAAACATTAATTTTCCTGCTTTGGTATTCCTTTGTAGTCTTATGCATGAGAGCTGCCAAGTACGAGTGGAGTACTAATTGGTTGCAGTGATATCTGGAATGCTGATTTCTTTTACAGGCTGGTGTCCTGCGGCCGTGATAATATTCGGTTTTGGCGAGTAAAGGAAAGGGCTCTTCGATCAGCTCCAGTGGTCCTGGGAGATTACCACTCCATGGATTTCACTGATGTTTGTTTTCAGTTAGGATGCTATTCCAACAGAGATCCTGATGACCATTTGATGTACGTAAATTCCAGATGATGTTCAATTAAATGTTGACCACTATTCATGTGTGTGCGCACATGCAGTGGCTACCAGAAACAACTGTGGTTACATTCTGACACACATTTGAATGTTCTGTTGCACTTGGTAACATTCTTTGCTAACTCGTGTGCTGAATAAATAAATGTTTTGTTTACAGCAAGTTTTTTTTTTGGTTTTCTTTAGATATGCATGCAGCAAGTCCGGGCACATATTTGAAATTAATTATGAAAATGTTGCAGTGTGTCATGTGCGGAGACTTTTGCCAGTAAGTTCGAGAAAGGAAAAGGCGAAAACGAATTCAGGTACATGCCAGTTGCGTGGGTGTGGGCTTTTATTGTGTGCAGAATCCTCGTTTCGGTTTTGACACGTACTGCCTCTGAGCTACTCACTGCCACGCTGATTGTTTCTTAGCCCGTATCCCAGGCAACATTTGGGTCAGAAAACCAAGTGTGTTCTTGGAGGGATTTGTGTGCGGTACACACTTTGTTTGGTGGTGATGTGTTAGTCAGAGACTATGCTTTGCCGATCAGTGAATGTAATAAAATAAGTAGATGAATATTTAAACTGAAAATACAAGTGTGTACAGTACATGCTTGAAATTGGACAGTTGAACTGGTTATGCATTAAATGAAAATGTCTTGTTCTCACTTGTCAAAAAGAAATGTCCAGAAGGTGACTTAATCATAGTAATAACTCTCTTTTAGGTGATCTTGCATTTGTTCTGTTAATTCACTGAGGTTGTGTACTGCATCTTTTTATCAAGATGACCAAAATGCTCAGTAAAATTCATAACACAGAATTATATCAAGCATCTTTTACCAAAAAGGTACGTGTCTAGTCTAGTCTTTAATGTATCTACGCACTGCTTGATTTGGTAAAATGTGCAAGAAATAGTAATGTCAAGAGAAAAGTGTTTAGATTACCACTACAGTCTGTGTATTTGCAGCCTTGATTTGTTGTTTATGAAGTGTTGTTTTTGTTTTTTTTAATAAATAAAGTTATACAGAGCTGGAATACATTAAATTTGCCAAGTACTTTCACCCTTACCTAATGGATGTTCAGTGGATCTCTCTGGATACCAGATCTTGTGAAACATCCTGAGCTTGTCTGGCTTAATAATTGCAGATGCAGCACATGCAGCAAGCAGTTTTTAGTTAATCTGTGCCATGTTTTCACCACAACATCCTTGGCATAACCAACTCATTGAATTGTCACAGGTGGGGTCAGATCTGGATTGCATTGCTGGTGATATCTGATCCTCGGCCCATCCCATCTGTTTGGAAAGATTTTATTTAAGAAATCACAGACTGTTAACGCAGTGTGTGTGCTGGCACCCTATCATGCTGGGGCCATACAATTAAATAATACCCCATTCTTCTACTCTGGAACAAACTACTTCCTCAACATATGTTAATGGGTTTTTTTTTGAATGATGGGGGCATCATAATGTGGCCCCAAAAATGTGTTGGCTGTTCACTGCAGCCCGCAGCATAACAAAGGGTGAAGGAACTTACAGGCTACTGTATTTTTGCTTGTACACTAAAATGTGCTTTCTGAATCTGCTATGGATCAACAATTTGTTTCCTTTTGTTTCAGAAACTGGGATTGCTATCAATTGTATGTGTGTAAATGAATCATTCTGTGTCACTGGCTCTATGGATGGCTTTCTTTGTCTGTGGCCATTAGATTTTAATAACTTGTACCTGGAAGCAGGTAAGAAAATTACTCAATACCCTGCTAAATCTTTTGGTTAACAACCGTGACATGCAGCAGAGCAGCATTTTTTTCTTCACTGAGCATCAATCACTTCTTCCCAAATCTATTTTCAGAACATCAGGGACCTGTTACAGGAGTCAAGTTTTCAAATGACGGACACCAGGTTCTCACTGGAACAGACAGGGCAAGTAAATCTCGTGACAACTTTGTTGTCAGACTTTCTGCAAAAATCGGATGGACCATGTTTCAAGTCTTGATGATTGGCTTATTATTAATTTTAAAGAGTACAGCTGAGGGTGGTGGGGGTTAGATTTAGTTATAAGACCAGCCATCTTAGAGAATGCAAAACAGAAGCAATAGCCACCCTGAACATCAGATTTCTTTCTAAGGTTCCTTCATGCAACAAGCAATTGTTACTTGTGGACTCGTTCTAAAACAGAAGAATGACGACGACATTAGTTGTCATTAGTTAAGGGAAAAAAATCAGATTTTTGGTTGGAAGAGCTCCATAAACAATCGTGGATTTATTGGGGGAAAAAACCACCACCGGGCAATGACTTAAAATAAGAAATGTGGTTATTACAAAAGAAAATTGAGATTTCAGTTTCTATTAGAGTTTTAGGATCATGATCATGTATGGGTTTATTTAGAGGTAGGGTGCTGGAAACTGACTGTTTTTATAATATTTCCAGGTCTCAGACTTTAAACTGTTTAGATGTAGAGTTTACTGAGCCTACCTATGTGTTTGGTAGACATTTGTGTTTGCCCATTTCTCTAAGTTATATGCTCGAGCCAGTCAAATGAAACCCAGCCAGATATGATTACAGCATTGGTATTTCTAGCGAGACTTTCTTACCAGCGATGTCAGGAACGATCTGTCTTTGAGGCACTGCTCGGCAACAGCATGCATCACATTGCACCGAAATCAATAATGACAGCATTTTTAGCTGAAAACAATTCCCTAGGCCCACTAACGCAAGCACGAGTTTAGCAAATCAGCAGCTGGGACCGCTCAGACTTCTTTCTTCCTTCCTTTGTCTTCAGGATGGTTATCTTTCAGGTTGATGTGCTGATTGCTTTTAGTAATTTGAACTTTCATTTTGAGCAGAACTTTCTCTCTCTCTCTCTCTCTCCCCCCTCCTCCACACAGGGAAACCTAGGAATTTTGGACATTTCCACTCGGAGTTACACTACTGTCATGAGATCGCACACTGGTCAGATAACAAGCTTGGCTGTGGATGTGGATCGGCAGTACTTGATTACTGTGTCCCAGGACCGGACTATCCGAGTTTGGAACTTGGACTCACTGCAACAGGTTGGCATTAAATCTTGGCTGTTCTGCAAACATCTCTGAAATGTAATGCTAGAGACCCCATACTTTGAACTTGCGTGCCAACATCAGAACATAAGGCATCCATCCACCAGGGGAACCCAGCCCCTAGTTTTCAGTTTCCTAAACTAAGCAGAGGAGAGTGGTGCAGCTGGTTGGTGAGAAAGAGTAAGAAGAAATCATGCCGACCTGGATTTAAACTTTGGCTCTCAGCCTTAAGCATTTAGAAGCCTAACCAGTGGACCAGCCCATCAGGGGGGGAAATCACTAAGGAACAAAATTAATAGCAACTTAGGTCTCTGAGAATTAATGAGTTGAGTGTACCTGCCCAGATAGTTATGTAAGACTGTCGAGTTATTTATGCCAGGACACAGTGAGATTACTTGTGAGATTGTGCAGTGTAATTTTCTTTTGGTTGGGGGTGAACTATTCAATTGTTTACCATGTGTTGCAGCCAGAGGGCTGTGATTTCACCCTTTGAGTGGTCATGGTGTGTAAGGTTCACTTGCTAGTTATTTATTGACATAGGTTGGACAATGAGACAACATGAAGAGAATTACAGCAAGTTTCAACACACTATCCTGATCAGAAAGGAAATCATTTAACTAAAATTAGCATAATAATGCATCTGTTTACTTTCCAACTTTAGAACATTTTCATGGTGATCAGTATTACATGGATTAAGAAAACAAACCAATCAATCCAATTTTACCGTGACCTTAATGGTGGTTTTTTCTGTTGTTGTTTTTTTTTTTTTTTCATTCTTCACAGCTGTTTGACTTCACAACTCCCAGGGAGTCTCCGACTACTGTATGCTACCATCCTCGCAGAGCCATCTTTGCTTGTGGCTTTGAAGATGGTTTTGTCAGAGTGTTCAGCATCTCCAACAACAGTATCATCAAGGAGCAAAAGTGGGTAGCTGTTCTTTAGCAGAATCTTTTTTTTTTTTTTTTATAATGTTTGTGACTGTGTGGTGAACAGTTTATAGATGTAGCAAAAGAGCTTCAAGTTTGAAAATTCAATGCAAGAAGTTTGTTTGTCACTGGGAGGTTTACCTACATGAAGCTTGACCCCACCCCACCACCCCAAACTGTTTTAGTAGTGGCTTATGGAGTTGTAAAACATTTCATGCCATGGAAAGGTTAATACATAAATTTAGGATTTGGGAAACTGATGATCTTCATGTTGATGAACCTCTGCATCACCTGTTGACCCTCTACAAATCTTCTAACAGATTGGTGGATAAAGGAACTTTTGGTAGAGATTGGATCACCAGTGGGAATTTTAAAGTGCACCAGGCCGCTTCCAGCACTCAATCTTGGCCTGGCAGTTTACAGGTCACCTCCAGGATCACTTTTGCTTGTGGCCACACTAAAGGGGTCTGTCTAACATGGTCTCTCACACTCACCAGTCCGTGTTGTGATTAGCTGTCTTCAGCATTCTGAGTTGGATGCTGTAGTTGACAATGAAGGAGGCTTCATTAAGGATATGATGTAGAACCCCCCCCCTTTTCCTGGTAACATTTATAATTCCTTTTATTATCCTCCATACCCTGATCTTCATATTACTCGATTTTCACCTTAATGTGTAGCATTGTTTTCCAGTTATGACAAATTATCTAAAGACTCCTAAATTTATAGATCTGATGTTTATTGCTTAAAATCAATTAATTGATTTGTAAAGAGAGAGAGAGAGAGAGATTTATGCCAGCTATCGTTGTGATAGTTTCTCCCAGATTGCAAGAAGTTAGTGGATGACACCAGTTGCAGTCCATCAGAGGTGACCATGACCTTTGAGTGGAGGCTGGGTTTTGGAATGTGGTTAGGCGCCTTGTCTTCTCTGTCGAGCCACTGCTGATCATTTGTGATTGTCATAAAGGATCCATTTTTCATCACACGTAATGATTTAGTCAAGAACTGGGTCATTTTTTGTTTCTTATGACAAGCGAATAGCAGATCTCTGATCAACGATTTTGTTGTTGTTTATTCAACTTGTTGGGCACCACTTGTCAAGACTTTTCACATTGCCGATTGCGTCAAGATGCTGGGAAAGAGTCTCAGTGTTTATGTTAATCTCACTGGCAGTTTGTCACACTTTTTCTTGGATCGGCTTCAACTGAGGCTCTCAGGTGGTTGTCATCACAGCTGGAAGGATGTCTGCTACGTACCTTATCCTCGAGGCTCACATCTCCTGATCGGAACTTTGCAAACCATCGTTGTACTGTACATTCATTTTCTGTATCCATGCCCCATATTTGTTTAATGTTATGAGTTGCCTCGCTCGCTTTGTGGCCTGGTTTGAACTCGTGAAGCAAAATGGCACAAAACTTTTCTGTCTGTGTTTCGCTCAGAACCGTGAAGCAAATATCCATTTTATGATTTTTAAAAAGGTAGGTTTTGCATAATGTATGCCAAAGCACACACTACAAAACTATATATCACTTATTTACATATACCTTCACAAACATGCAGAAAATGAACCCCAAATTAACACAATATAAAAACCGACAAGAGTTTTGCAACAACCTAATAGGATAACTGATAGCTACTAATTTCAATAAATTATGTATTCTTGTGTCAGTAGTATCTAGATGAAGTTATGCTGTATTACAGAAATTTAGATTATTTTTTAGAGCACTGCCTTTGTCTTCAAGTAGATAGGATTTCAGCACCTGGAATCTCTGGAATTTTTATGCAGTTGGTGATAGCAAGTTCAGTATTTTAATCTCTTGGTCAGCTAAGAACATTATTCTCTACTTTGTATTCAGGTTCCCTATAATCTCTCTCTCTCTCTCACTATGCAAAAAAATTAATTTTACCATTACAGAATTTGTTTAAAGTATTAGTTGGAGACAAACTTGATGTGCAGAGAATTTTAATAACCCTGTCTTCGCTTTGTTATCAGGAAACACAAGGGGAAAATTATCGGTTTGGTGTACTCTCCAAATGGTGACTACCTCTACAGTGCCTGCTCATTGGGCACCCTGGCTGTCTACAGGGCCCTGTCAGACACCTATGAAGTTTCAAGCATTATCATGAACGCCGTGGCCCACAGTGACAGTCTGGGGCCAGATGCACTGACTGTGAGCCCAGACGGACGTCGTGTAGCTTTTGTTGGTCCTTCACACTTCACTGTGACTGTGGCAGATGGCTGCCGTCTGGAGGAGGTGGGTGCAGACACTTTTTATTTTTAAATGTTTTTATGGGACACTAATGCTGTTCAATTCTTTATTAATTTGCAGCTGCCTTGGTTTTGCTGAAATAACTTTTAAGAATTATAAAGGAAAACTTGCACATGTAAAGAAAGAAGTAATAGTGAATAATAAACTGCAGAACCAAGATACTCGAAATCGGCGTTCTTTAGTAAGGAATTAATGCCAAGTGACATCTGCACGGGGAACACCCAGCTCTCAGATAGATGAGGTTAGCTATTACCGAGGTTGGAAACCACCCTGGTTTGTATGCAGCTCACAGGGTAAAGAAATGCTGCTGGCAGAATTGATGGGGGGTGGTGGTGGTGCTGGATGATCCAGTTGAGAACTTTAAGTTCACTTCTTGCAGTGCCCAACCTTTCTGGTGTGGTTTTTTCCCCTGCTCTTCATCAGTAGTTGACCAGTCTATGTGGGTTTCCTCCCACATCTGAACACTGAAGGGTCCCTAGTAGGGGTTCAAATGTCAGGCTACAGGTGCCGGACTGGTGATGCTTTTCGGTGGTGCCCAACCATGCCAATGTGCTCCCTTGATTTGATTCACTTTATTGCAAGTTAACTGTTTTCATGGGTTATTTATTCTGTTGTTATATTTTGGGTGCCAGATATAAATTGGCCAATGTATTGTAACTTGAGATAACTGAAATAATTTGCAATTTTAAGAGAAGATTCCAAATTATGGTTTTTTTGGCAAAAATAGTGAACTCCCTGTTTTATTCCCTATATTATGTATCGTGAGTGTTTATGCTATCAGACTTAATTTTTTAAGAGAGAGTTTAAACATTTTATAACAGTTATGTTAAGTTAGGAGAAATGGGATATTTAGACAGATTGCATGATTGGCTATTTCATACAAAGCTTGATGCAGCCACCCTTATCTGTCTATTGTTGAATACTGATGTAATGTGAAAGTTTCTGAAACTGCATCTCATATGAAGTATGTGAACTGAAAAACACTTAATGGATCAAGGAAACTGAAACTTAATTTAACCTGCTGTAATTTGAATATCTGATTGATGGTGCTTGGAAAATTTGAATAATGTAAAGTTTCTTGGTTCAGTAGGATCTACAGGAAGTTAAGCTGTTTTGAGTGCTGTGTCCTATCCCATCCTCAAGTAGGGACAACTTCAGTTGGTGGTAGGAGCCTCAGTGTTTTAACCTCGTATTTACTGTTTGTATCGTTTGTTTCGTGTGATACTCTCCAGATTTTACGCATCGATGTCACTCGGTCAAACCATGTGAACCATAAGGTTACAGTGGACACAGCCAAGAGGGTTCTATACAGTCCAGCCAACATAGGCCACCTCTTGGTCACCACATCCAGCAACAAGCTGCTAAAATTCAGTGCCCTGGATGGCAGGTTGCTGGCCGAGGTGAGTAACATCAGTGGCACAGCTGCATCTTTTTTTTTTTTTTTTTTTTTACACGATATTTTTCTATGGGCTGCTTGGTGCAAAAGAAGAGAGGCAATATTGGCCTGATTCCACTCACCAGGGATGTTCGATTGGAACCTGACTGGATATCGTTACAGAGATTTTCATTTTCAGCCAGGTTTCACTTGAATGTCCCTAGAACGTTGCTTAGCGATGAGCAGCAGCTCTGTGCTTCTCCCGAGGAAGAAAAACATCACGTAAATAAATCGAGATTCAAGCTGAATGTTTTTCACTGTTTTCTTCAAAACAAACCAATTAATTGATTCCAGAGGAATAAAGAAAGGGCGAACCTGATGTACTTTTGTTTCTCTCTACCTTTAAGAATATAAAGTGAAAACACTACTTCAGTAAAAGCTCTATTTAATGGACTAATGAGGGGGAGGGTCTGTTAAGTCCAGACGTTTACATACACGTGCGTAAAAGGTGCCCAAGCAAAATAATTTTTCCCCCACAGCTCATCGCGGCCTTATGTCAGGAGAACCAGTCGGCGTCTGTTGAATGGGAGTCTGTAGAATCGAGATTTTTTTCTGTGTTTCCCTTTTAACTTAAAATCACTGAACTATCGTTTGGCCTTTTTTAAAGGAGCACGTCGACAATGGAGCCCTGAAAGCCTGTTAAACTGATTAGAAACTGAGCTTAGTCCTCTGTCCTGAAACAAATGACTACTTTTAGGAATTATCTTTGGATGGAAAATAGTGCTGGGAACCAAGATAAACCATCTGTTTACATTTATTCTTTATGAACTGAAGCGCTTGGTTGGCAAGTCTACAGTCCTATTAAGAGATCCCAGAAGATCTTTTTGTCCAGACTGTAAGTGCATGGCTGTGCATTGTAATATTTGACCAGAAATATTTGTGCTGTAAAGATTAATCTCTCCTCTCTTTTTTTTTCTACTTGGTTTGCTTCAGTAATAAAATTTAAGGTGGTGGTCAGTCACTATACTTGTTCTTATGCCATCAAAAAATATACTGCATCGACAAAGCTGGTTATGGAGAGAAGAGATTCAGTAAAGGAGGTCCTAAAAAGCTGAGGCTGACTGACTTTGTACTAATGTGAGCACCTTCCTGGTGCTGAGTAGTTTTTGAGAGAGAGTTCCTATGTTGTGAGACGAACCTGTTGAAACTTTTCATGGCTTGTGTTTATCTCTGTCCTATCCAAGAGGAAATGAAGAGGTAAGAAGATTGATACTTGCTTATGTTCCTTTTTATGCATAGATTGACCATATCCATCGTGATGACTGTACCTCCCTGACAATGACAAGAAATGGGAAGTACCTGATCACAGCTGGTGACAGGGTTCTCAAGGTGTGGGATTATCACATGAAGCTTGACATCAATTTCCAGGTGAGACATTTTTCAGGTTGAGTGGCTGTTGCTTCAAAATTTCAACCCGAGCAACAACTTTTTCTCTTAAATTTGTCCAAAATTATACAGATTTTTAATTTAAAATTTCTCCATAAAAGCCAAAAAAAAAAGATAAATAACAAAGGGAAATAACTCATTAGACTATAATAGATAATTCTTGTTTATTGCAAAGCATTTTCATTGATCTATCTAAAATTTTGCAAGGAGAAGAGATTACTTATTTAAAGTTTGAATTCTGTTTGGTATATCTAAAGTCCATAATCAACTGAAATAATTTACTTCATTTGTTTAATGCTCTGTCAACTTTCACACGAGTCATTTCATCTTCAAAAAAAAAAAAATACTAATAAGTTCTTTTTTATGGTCCATGGAAATTGGTCACAAAAAAGTTGGTTTTGTTTACCTACCCTAAGCCTCTATTATGCAAGAAATTACTTGCAGAAAGTCAGATATAAGTTGAAATTATGATTGTGACATCTCTGAAAATTATTTTTGAAGTTGAAATGGCTTGGGCAACATATGTCCATTCAGAAAGGCGAAAGTAGAATCTCTCGCTGTCACTCTCTCAAAGGATTTTTGAACATCTAGCATTTGCAGAGGGATTATTATGTCATTTGTTATCAAGGAAATAGCATTTGACGAATTGATGATCACACATGCGATGGTGTTCTGAGCCAGGCTTGTTTTCAGGACTTGAAAGTTGTGGATGTTTGGAATTTGATGGTCACTCAGCTCCAAGCAAAAACCAATCTTCAAAGAGCTATTCAATGAATTAGAGTAGTAGCCAAGACTACAAATTCAAATGATCTCAATTATCAAATCCTTCACCAATTCCAGAATTTATGATGGAATCCTGTTCTTGTAATTAGACTCTGGTTACAGATTTTTTTTTTTTTTTTTTTTTTTTTTTTTTTTTCAATGATGGCAAATCTCCACCATTTAGTAAGTTAGGAGTTGCTTGGCGATGGAATCTGCTGACAGTCCCGGCTATACTCCAGCAGTTGTGTGCAGTTTGGTTTGGAGGACTGTCTCCACCCAGTGGGTGCTCATACTGATTGCCACTGTTCAAGTGCTGAAAAAATCTCCAAATCAGTTTGAAGGGAGTTGTAACTGGTTCTGAAAAGGTTGAAATTATATATAGTTTTTTTGTTTTTTTTCTTCTGGGGTTTGTCAGAATGTCTGGAGATGTCCAAGAGCATGCATGGCCTTGTAACTTAATAAAACAATGATTTTTGCCAAATAAACCTTCAGATGCTTCCTGGCCTGGAATTTGTTTCATCTGCTAACACGGAAGATGCCTTCAAAGCTATTATGGAACCTGGGGGCAGTTGGGTAGATCCAGTTTGACTTATTTTGAAGACATGGCAGATGCCTTTGCTGACGTGATCTCTGTCAGCTGCCTTCTGAAGTATGTGTAAGCAAACATTTGGCAACCAAGCAAGAACCAGTAAATCTGTAAGGGTGTGACATTGTGGAATTACAAGTCTGGTTGGTGGTGCTCAGTACCCAGATTTCTGGTCAGACTCCTGAAGTGAAGAAAACACTTATCTCAACTCCTAAAGTTTGTTGATAGTCTTGGACTGTGCCAATCGATCTTGTTGATGTTTGGTACAGTTACACTTTCTAAAGTTGATGTTTCTTCTTTACATGATATCAATAATTGCTCCACAAAAGTTTCAGAAACACTAGTTGTGACAAATTGTTATGCACTCTATATTTGATTAACTGTTTAGAAATTTGAAGGACCCTGTAAGTTTGAAATTTTCTATTATTTTTTTTTTAAATTAGCATCTTAATTACCAATGCTAAGTGATATCTTGTTAAGGTATTATGTTGTTCCAAATGCAGGTTTTCATTGGACACTCAGAAGATGTGCAGAAAGTCCTGTTTACATCTGATGGTTGTGATTTGTTCACAGTGGGAGAAGCTATTTTTATCTGGGAATTTCTGGGTTTCAGGCCACGGTGAGTTATCATTTTAACAAAATAAGTTTCTAATTTGGGAGGTGCAGATGGTTTTTGTTTTTTTTAACTCTCACTTTGCAGAATCATGTTCCACTAATGCAATCTGCAGTCAGCTTTTTATACCCCGTTCCAGGTAAATACATCCAGAGCGCCATGTTTAGTCACAATAACAGCTCCGTGTCTGGTTTTGCTTTAATGACATGTCTTTTGCATGGAAGGCCATCTTACATTCACGTGGTTATCTCCCTTTTCAAACAGAAACAATTCCAAAAAGTTTTGAGGTGCTGCAGATTCTTGATTGTTGAGGAACCAGAACCTGCATTTCACGAGACATGTAGCTCCTAACCAAAATAGACTAATGCATTCAAAGGTCAACAGCTTTAAGTGACATTTAGTTTCGAATACAAATAATCTTTACGGTAATATAGTGGTGTTACATGCCTCACTGGATTATAAGTAAACAATCTGCTAGTATGGCAGGAATATCAGATAGTTTAATCCTATAGATTTTTTTTTCCTTTTTTAGGTACTGGAGAAATACTTTGTGAAATGGGATTAAATTTTTCTTTTAGTCTGAAAAATTGTATCTAGTAAACAGTTTCCTTTCATTGTCCTTGTGACTCTGATTTATTGCAGCATTTAGCTTCTATTTCCCAATTTATTGTGATTATTTCTTCTTTCTGAAATGCTACCATGAAGTATGAAGTGACTTGCAAAACATTATTATTATTATTAACTTAATTTTTGCAGAGAAAACAGTACTGAAAAGAGAAGCTTGCAAGAATTCAATGGTAAGGTTAACCACAGGGTTTAGATGGGTAGTTGTTGTGAGAGACAAACACACTCACTCTGATTCCCACCCTCTATCTGTACTGACCTGCAGTCTGTTAAGTTTTTTCAATCTGAGACCCTTTTGCTAAAGAAAACAATTATCCTGACTGTACCAATAAAAACACATTTTTTGATTGTGGGTCTAGATAGCTGCTGCTGGAAGAGATGTAACTGCTATATTTGTTAGCTATGCTGCATGCACGGTGTGGGCTTGCTAGAAGTTCTCATTAGTGTTGCTGCTATGTTTTCTTGGAAGTTTAAAATGTGTTAATACAGGTTTTCCTTTAAAAAATTTTCTATGGTGAAACCCTGCTCATAATTTCTTTTTCTTTTTTTTTTATGTCCTGAACTTCAGGAGAAATTAATACAAACCAGAATTGCAGCTGTGCCGGAGGTGATAGAGAGGATGAGGATGACATGGATGCATGCACCCCAAGAAGATGTGTACCAAAGGCCACACAGTTTCAGTCTCCTGCTAAAATTGACATATTTAGTCCAGTTAGACAAATGTCAGTTAGAGGTACGTACGTCAGGCATTGTAAAAAAAAAAAGCTGGTCTGATTTTGTGGTTGATGAAGCTGGCACAGTTCCTGTTTTATTTAAAGGGGTGAAAGTTGTTTTCTCTTGAAAACTAGAGCCAAGAGCCAAATATAACATTCAGAATGCACTCCCTGAGAGAACGACCTCAAGCAGGTACACTTTAGATTAATAAAAAAAAAAAAAAACAGCTAACCAAAGCTTCTGTACCTTGTTATCCTCCTATTTCAGACAGGTGACTCTCTCTCTCTCTCTCTCATGAGCTCCAATGTGCTTTTGTAGTGCATCAATTTAGTTTTCTCTCTCAGAACCTCCACCTTGATAAATTCTGAATTTTTTAAGGGCACTGCTATTTTTGTTTTGTTTTTCTTTCTGTATTTGGTGCAACAGTCATCAACAGCACTGGTTAATGAAACAGCATGATGGTTGGGTATGACATCTGGTCTGTCTCAGCAGTGCAGTGGCTGTGATGAACAGTGTGTCCATTAAGTTATCCACTCGGATAACAGTGTTTTGCAAAAGAAGAAGAAAAAATCAATCTCTGGTCTTGAGTTGATCCTAGATGATGAATCCATCAGACACTTGTGAATGAGCTACAGGGGTGTGTGACCAACAAACCTTCAGCAGCTGACGAGATGAGTGGATCTTTTCCATTGTATGGAAAACTGAGCATGGTGTAATCTGGCATACAGTTAATGCAACTTTGGAACACTGTAAAATCTGAAGCTAAACTGCAACATATATATATATATATATAAATTTAAAATAAAAGTTTCAATTCATCTACATTCAGATGAGGATGACTCTGCAGCATCTGCAGATGACTGGGGAAATAGCGAAGATGAGCTACAGGAAGTCAGTGCATCCAACAACAACATTATTGAAGTAAGTAGCTTGGGCAGAAGTATCCAGGCTGTCGTAGTCCTGGGATTGATGGTAAACAGAATCTTGTGAAGGATTAAATTTGTTGATTAACTGACCCTCTGCTGCTTTAAAGGGCATTAGTTGGTAGCAGAGGGCTAAAACATTGGTTAATTTAGTCTTTTTTTTTTCTTTTTTTTTTAGGTTTTTACCACTCAGTCCTGATGACAAATCCAGATATGTCATTGAAACAAGGGTTCATTACTCCTGTTACTAAGGCATACAAAAAGCTTGAACTGGCCCCTCTACTTTCAGTAAATATCAGTCACCCAGATCTTTCCATTTTAATCTTGATAATGCAGTTTTTTGTCATACTGTGTGGAAATATTGCTCTGGTGTGTGCTTTTGACCTTTTTCTCTGGACCTTTAAAGGAGGGGCATAAAAGCAGTTAATAAAAGCTTCTTAAAGCATACTCTGGACAGCAGTTTAGATTATTTAACCACTTGCAGACAACACTGAGTTTGAGACACCCTTTCATTTTAGCGAAATTTGTTGATTGTGGAAAGGTAAATTTTACTATGAAGGAACCAACCACCTCTTGGTTGGTAAAAACCACCAAAGACCAGAACATTTGTATGGCGAGAAGCAATTCTGTGTTAGCTCTGGTTTAGTGTCAGAGCTCATGCCCTCTCGGGTCACAACACCTGCCTCGGTGTCCTCGGGGGGGGGGGGGATCTCAAACAGTGACATTCCCTGGTTAAGGATGACTGTTTCCATTACAGATGTATAAGGAACTGACTGATTCAGTACCCAAGATATATCAGTACATTGGGTGGTTGCATAGAAACAGTGTTCAGTGTCGTTGTCTTCTGTGCAGGGAAGTTTCCATCAAAATCAAATTGTTGTGAGACTTGAAGAAATTCAATTTCTTTTTGATATCATAATGGAACCGTCTTTGCCTCGCATGTAACCATGTTTTCTTTGTAAGAGAAGAGTATTCCAGACTCCTGGTGATGAGTGGATCAAGACGGGCAGTGAAAGCATCTCAGAGATTTCTAAATTTTTTAGCATGACTCTAAAAGTAACAAGAAGAGAAAATAATTTCTGACTGCAGTTCAGGTGTAACCAAATTTGTTTTGGAGTTCCAAAGGTATAATTTAAAGTTTCAGAATAATATTCCCAAAAGTCTTGCAAAGACCTTGTTCCAATAGCTGTGATTGCTCTTAAGTGTGTATTTTCTTTTCATAAGGTGGACAAAGGCAGAGGAGCAATGCACACCTGTGTTTCCCCTAAAACAAACCATTTGATTGAGGAAGGGACCAAACCCAGTGTTCATAAACACTTCTTTCGGAGGAGGAAGAAAAGTAGCATGGCTCAGGTAAAAAAAAAATTTAAAAATGCATTCCTAGTTTTGCCAGTTTCTTCCCAGGACACGACAATGAATCTGCTCTATTACCACAGAGATATCAGCCACCAGACCAGCATATCTAAGCTACAACACCTGAGAATGTTGACCTCATTGTTTCTGTTTCACTTGGGTTTGCCTGTGTAGTAGAGTTTCTGAATAAATTCTGGTCTGCATTTTTACAGACTCTAAAAGTGCCAGATACCATTCTTGGTTTTTGGTTTTGAAAAAAAGTGGCTAAACCAGTAGAGATTTTACCATATCAGGCTCTACTACAGTTCACATGCACCTGTTGTTGATGTCTTGAAAATACAATGTGAATATTCTTGATTTAGTGCATGAGCTCTCTCTGTCTTTACATCCACTGAACTCTGGTGTTATATATGAGCAGGTGTTTGTACCTGGAGATAATTGTACAGAGCTGTCTGTAGATTTGTGCTCAAGCACCTAACTTTCTAGTTCACTTGCCAGCTTTTTTTTTATGAAGAATATACATTTTTAAATAGTGAGTATGTAATCGTTTCACACAAACTGAATTCTCTTACTAATGACCTGCACTAACAATACTTTCACATCAGTAACTTGGAAGAGGAAAAAAAGTTGTTTTTAAATCATACAGCACTGTATTTAAAATCATTATCCATAAAGCATAAATTTCCTCCTTGTTTTGTGTCATGATCAGAAGTTCTGGCCATTCTTTGGTCTAATACAGTAGAGACTTATCTGTTATCTGTTCTTTTGACACTCTAGCTTATCTGGCTGGCCTCTATCAGTCTAACCCACAGAAGAAGGGTGGCTGCATCCTTCAGGGAGAGATTCGGTAGTTTTGCTTAACTTTACTACGCAGTCAGCACGTTCTCAGACAGGACTGCTCATAGTGGGGTATTTGCATGGGTGGAAGATTAGTCACAATTTGGCATATAGTCATCAGCAATTCATCTATAATCTGGTGTCTCTCTCTCTCTCTATTTTTAATACTTCACACACATTCATATTGGAAAAAACTGACCATGACTGGCACCAGCCACCTAGCAGGCATTCTGCTTTGCTTGTCAATTGCTAAGTGACAGATTTTATTGGTTCACATCTTCTGTTAATGGAATATAAATTTATGGACTACACATTTCAAACCTGTAAGAAGTATATTTCTTTATCATTTAAGCAAGACGATGGTGTGAGTGACTTGGGAAAGTGGGGAAAGATCCCATGACAAGGACAATTTCCCTTGCCATGTGCACATCTTGTGCTATTTGTATATTATTTCAATGACTAGCTTATGAATGCATTTGCATTTGTTATATTCATGCATGTATTTCTCATTTGAATTAGAGGCTGTATGCGGTTCCTCCAGATCAAGCTGGTCTTCAGCTGAGGTCTGTGGTTGGATACAATGGAAATGGAAGGAGCAACATGACTTGGCAGCCAGACACTGGTAATGTAACTTGTTGGTTTTACCTAATGATTGGGAAGATGCTGGTAGTGTGCAAGGAACCTGACAGTGATTAAAACTGAAACAGAACATGAGAGGTTATTTATTATTAAAAATTAACATAATTGTTTTTCTTTAGTGTTTGCCCAGTGTGATAGCAGACTACTGAGGTGGAGGGCCCAAGTTTAGTGTGGTTACTTCTTGCCCCCCTCTTCACCAACCAGCTGTGCACGTGTGTGGTTGGCACGAACTTGACTGGCGATATCCCTGCCAAAGTTGAAAGTGTTAGGCTCCATATGGTGTGACTGCCAACATTTACTAGCAGACAATTGTGCACACCAATAATGACGACGGATTAGGCTTTAAAAAACAATGAGAAAGGGGGAAAAATTCACTTTTAATTCACTCGAGCAGAAGTCATAAATTGGTAGTAATCCATTCCCTCCCTAGTAACTATCGTGCTGCATTATAACTTAATTTATCTTAGTGTTTAGCATAGAACTTGGGTTAGTTGTATTTTTGGTGATTAGACAACGGTACTTCTGTTGATTTTTACTTACAAACAAAGTAAGTTTTCCCTTGAAGTGTAGTCTGATTAATCAATTTTAAATTATCAGAACGGCAGGGAGTCCAACAGACAATTGGCTTCTTTTGGCATAGATTCTTAAAACTATTGATAAATTTAGTATCATTGCTTTGTCAAATGTTAAAGAAGCACACACACACACACACACACACACACACATCTGTGGATCCAACTTGCACTCAGCTCTCTATCGTGTGATTAACTAATCTTTGGATTGTACCTTACTGAAGAACTAACTAATAATAATATTTATATTTATTAAAATATTTTTCCTCCTAATAGTTGTAACAACAGTGCTTGGGTGGTTTTGATCCCTTGATAACCACTGAATACTCACTTTCAATGGAGAATAATTCCTCAGACTAGAAATTAATTGGCCCCTGGTTCCCAGTGCAGTGTAACTGAGCAAGTTATGGTAAGATTCTTGAAAATAGAACCAGACAAGGTTAATGTGTTGGAGTTTGTTGGTATCCTGTTGTGAGGAGGATGTGAAAACAAGGGACATATTACCTTTAGAAACAAACAGATACATGCATTTAGTTTGATTTTTTTAAAATGTATAGTAGTTTTTCTTAACAACTAACTTTTTTAACTTGCTACATTTTTCTCACCTTTAAATCATGGCCTGCTGTTTAGCATTGCTCAACTATAGATCATTGACTTGCAGGTGTTTTTGTTTACACTATTGGTTGTATAGTGGTCATTCAAGATTTGACTTCTGGCTGTCAGAAGCATCTTATAGGTAAGCACCTTTTTCTTTCTCTGGTTGCTTTGGTAGGGTATGGCTGAATTTCTGGGATTAAATTTGTCTCAAGGTGCTAAGAGAAATTCACTTTTTAAAATCTTCAGTTTGCCATCTAACTGTGTAATCAGAAAACTTTTGATAGGAGATACTAAGATATGTTTTTTGCTTCAAAGTGTAATATCTTTTCTAAAAAAGAAAAAGAAATAGAAGATGAATTTACCACAGAATGTTTCTAAAAATTTCTCTATGCATATCTTTAAAACTTGGCTGAAATAACTGCTCCGTCAATGACTTTGAAAATCAGATTTTACCCCCTTATATCACCAGGGAAGCCTCGAAGCACTAGTGTTTATGTTGAACTGGCTGCATGTTTAGTCAACACACTTCTAATAAAAAAACACAGAGTTTGGAGCGATATACGGATTTATCATTACATGGGGTTATATTAACAGAAAAGGTACTGGGTATCGCAGCTCCTAAGGCTTGACCTTTGCTGAGTAGTAAAGGTTTGTCGTCATAAATTTTTGGTTTGCTGGATGCCTTAGACTACAATTGAAAGTAGCCATATGACTATGAACATCAATTGAAAATGGATAGGGGAGACAACCCAGATAAACTTATCAGAAGAATTTTTTTTCAAAACTTGCACTCAAATAGTAATAGTGATAAAAAGGTTGTTTTGATGAATCAAACATTGGACATTGCAGTAACTGCAATTTATATAAGCATATGTGAACAAATTCAATTTTACCCCTATATGCTAATATACAATCATTCATACACAATACACCTCTCTCTCTCTCTTATCTGGTAGACTTGGTATTTTTATATATAAATATTTTATATTAATTTTTTTTTAAATTTTTTAAACTTACAGGACATGTTGAAGAAGTATCCACACTTGCTTTACAGCATGATAGCCAGGTAATCCATTTCCTTTACTTACTTTTGTGCTGTTTTTAGTCTTTTTCATACCTTGACTTGACTTCACTTTTAAATACCCAGCCAAAGATGATGTGGTCTGAAGTTATACTTCCCATTTCTGGTGTTAAAGGAAAGTTAAATATTAACTTTTTTTTTTTTTTCTTTTATTCTTTATTTGCTGTAGCAATCAGTACTTTTACCATCAGCTCTACTACATGTGGCCATCTCTGCTACCTGGGAGCCAGAAATTCATTGTCGTCAAAGTATTTCTGGATGTGGATAAAGAGAGTACCGTTGCTGCTGCTCCCAATATCTCTCTTTAAATATGCTCTAAAAGATCTTCTTTAGTCATCTGTAATGACGTTAAAAGAATTTTAAAAACTTAATCGCATAGTTGATGCTTCAGTCAATAGTAATTTCAATTCTAAAATACTGCATGTCTGGAAAAATCAGTTCCCATAAATGTCTACATGCTAGCTTGTAGATCTTTTACTTTCTTATAGATCACTTTTTTAAATTCTATAAACTGGAGTGCTTATTTGTACACTTAAATCTCTAATAAGTATTCTGAAATGTTTTGTTTTCTGTCTTGGTTGAGGAAATCATTCCTTGAAGAGTTGTAGAGCATTCACTTGGTGTAATTCATCCATTGTACTCGACAAAAATGTCGCTGAGATGTTGAAGATAAGGTGCTTGGATGTTTCTGGTAGACGACGACCCACCTTTGTAACTTGTCTTATCTCATTTTCAACCAGAATACCTTTACAATAGGAATATTTATATTCACACATTCTACCTGGTTGGCTTCATCTTCAGCACCATCTCGAAACAATTGAGCTATTTTCTCTTTGAAGGGACCAACATACTTTGAACCATAGCAGGATCTATATGTTGGTTGGATGGCCCAGACACGGGGAAGGTTTCACTGTTATAGAATGGCACAAACTCTTCTGAAATACTGGCATCAGACACTGGGGCAGTTCTTTAAATGGAATTAATCTTTCCCATTTAAATAAGTTTTTTTGCATTCAGTCCAGTTTTTGGCTTTACAGACAATAAACCAACCGGAAAAGTTAGAGGAAACACTATTAGGTTCTGCATAAAACTAACAAAAAATGCTGGGAGCAATCATGCAGACTGGTTGTTATTACTGCCGTTACAAAGTACACGAGTATCAGTGTATCTCAGCTGTTAAAACTAATCTGAATGGATTAAGAATAGATGCTAGAGTGAGTGACAGACAATGTAGGTATCTCATGGAAGTGGACTACTACCCGCTAACTTTTCAGTAACAACCTCTACATGAAACAGACTTTATCAACTAATAAAGACAGTGCATTGTCTTATTAACTGTACCTTGTGTTTATTTGATGGATGGTCTCTCTCTCTCCAGGTTTTAGCATCAGCAAGCGGTCCGGCAGCAGAGGCATCCACAAGTCAGATTTATTTGTGGGATGTTGAGAAAGCCACCTACATCCAAGTTCTGTCTCGCCATAACCACGAGGTGGTCTGCCTGGTGTACTCACAGGATGACCACTTTCTTGTTTCTGTTGGTGAGTTAGGCATAGCAGGCTAAGCTTTCTTGTTTGCTTTACCTGTTTAGTACCAAGATGGCATAATTCATTTCATTCTTTGCTCACATCTGTTTCCTTTTTGGGCCAATATTTACTCATTAACTAGGCTGCCTAAGTCAGTAATGATAAATTGATATTTTTTTTAACTTCATCTTAATCACAGGGAAAGTAAGGATGTTAAATGTTATAGTGGGGTGGGTTTACAGGTGTTTGCTGGCTAAAACAGTTCTGCAGCAGACAACTGTATGTACATTGTAACGAGTTACACTGATGAGATATTGATAAATGCTCGCATGACAGTTATGCTTGTCGGGGTCCCTTGTTTGTTGATATCTCCTGCTGCTAACTCCACATTTTGTTTGTACATTAATGGCTGGACTAATATAGACAGGCAGCCTCTGTTAAAATGTCTGCCTGTCTGATGTTTTCTAGGAGACTACCATGATCGTGAAGTGGTGGTCTGGTGCACCAAGACTCACCAAGTCCTCGCCGCCTCTACTGTAGATCAGCCAATCCATGAACTCAGGTGGGATCCCTACAGAACTAATGAGTTTGCATCTGTTGGACACGGAGGCTCTGTGTTCTTTTGGTTACTGGATGAGGCTGCTGATGGCAAGTTTTCTTTGAACATCCATAAGGCTGAACTTCCAGACCAGCCACAGTTGACCTCACTCTGCATGGTCAGTATACAAATATTTCCAAGCTACAGTAAGTTCTCTGGCCGGCTGATAGGATATGTTAAGTTTTTCCTCCTCTCCTTTTAGTGTAGGAGATGCTCACACACTTGGATCTTAAATGTCTTTTTCACACAGACTTTTTTGGTATACATCAGTTCAAAATACTCTTTTGTTCTATTGTTGTTGTTTTAATTTAAGAATTTATCACAAAGTTGCATGGACCCTGTCATAAGTTAAGGAACGGTGTGCAATAGAGTAGTCGGTCAGCTGTTGACTAGTTTATACTAGAGTACCTCTGTCTGTGAGAGAGATAATGGTTACAATTTAAAAGTTCCCTCTAGTCCAACGTTACAATTAAGATATTGTTCCACTCCGGAAATATATTGTTAGGATAGTTATCTTTCCTTTCACTAGTAATTTATAAAAGTGCACGCTGCCTCTTTCTACACCCCCCCCAAAAAAAAAGGTTTAGCTATCTGGGTAATGTAGTCTAAATGTACTACAGATTAAAATGATCCCCCATGAAAGTGATGGAACGGCTCATGTTACCCACAGAGCTGTGTAGAAAGTGTCATGAGAACTGGCTGGTAGAGTGTTAAAATTTTCTGGTGTTCACTGGTGGTGCTGTTTTTGATCAGACCACAGGGAAGTGCACCTAATATACTGCAGCATCTGTTTGTTTTCTTACCGACTCCTTATTTGTAGAAGTCTGCTGAATTAGCTGTGAATCTACGGTGTAACTACGTGTGATACACGTTTTCCTCGTGAGTGTTTGCTTCTAAATCTTTAACCATTAAAGCACACAAATATTTTACTTTCAAATAAGCTACTTCACCAATAATTATGCTTAATTTTTCTCTCTCACTCATCCTTATTTCAGATATTTATAAATTAAAAGTTAAATGATGTTAAGAGACAGGAAACTGATGTCTCATACGAGGAATTCTGGGAAAAGTTTTTGTTTAATTCACTCTTTTTTTGTGTGTGGCACGTACCTGTGTGTATTTATTTATTTTTTTAGCAGTTTTCGTATTTGTTACAAGGGTGGGTGGTGACCCAGTGATTAGTCTACTGCACTGTCTAAGACCTGGGTTAGATTCCCAGTTGGTCAGAGTTGGAAGTGCTGGGGCCCCCCCTCATGGTACAGGAGTGGAGCAGAAAACTGGCACTACCCTCCCTTGCCAGGGTTTTGGCTGTTATTAAATCATCTGGCTACTTCTGCTGCTATAAAATATCACTGACTGGGCTTATGTGTATAATTTTTTTCTTTGTTTTTAATAAATAAAAGCAGCTGGTGGTCAGTCAGTAGACTACTAGGCTGCCATGGGTGAGGGTTTGAATTCTTTGGCTTAAACATACCTCCCTCATGTGGATTTCTCCTGCATTTAGAATCTGCTAGAACTTTAGTTTTTCCAGGTATGTGACTTGCACCTTGACTTCCTCTCAAGAGCCCCCAACTGTACCTGATAACTTACTCAGTCACGAATGCTAATACCCCATGCCCCCTCCCTTCTAGCTCACTACTGCGAGATGACCTCAAAGGTAATGACAGAATTTGTCAAGAAGAAAAATCTTTACCAGTTAGGAAAACACACTTATGAAATCAGGAACAGAATCATTGTTATTATTACTCAAATCTCGTTTTATTTTGTTTCTAATAATTTGCTTATTTTCAGAATTCATCTCCCACAGACCTTACTGCGGTAGAATATGGTAGAGATAGTGTTCTCTTTGTTGCAACCAGCACTGGCAAGATCCTGGCTTGGGATACACAGCAGAATTCTTGCTTCCTTCATTGGGAAGCTGATAACTCGGAAATAGGTTTGTGTTACATTTCCATCTCTTTCTCTCTTGTTGAGCAAATGAAGAATTTTTTTTCCTGATGTATTTGTTGTCTGACACTGACTTGCTATAAGAAATTGTGGAGAATACGTGACCTCATTTAAATTTCATTGCACCCCGGTTACTTTAGTTAGGGCTTGAAATTAAGTTCTTCGTTGTTCTTGTAGGTGTGATGGCGAGCAAGAGCAGCTATCTTGTCACTGGTAGTGTCAGTGGTAGTCTGCGCCTTTGGTCAGTGAGTGGTGTGACCAGGATGAAGCTTTTGGGTAGCACTGACAACAGACGGGTACAAGTTGAGGAGTTGCTGATGGAGGATGAGATGGTCTTAGACGGCGCAGTCATTGCTACCGCTTTCGATGACATGCTGGTCATGGTTGGTGTTAGAAGAAGCTTTTCTGTTCGGGGCTGCCTGGGTTTAAACTTTTGTTGTAGGTGTACAGGAGATGTTCAGCAGCCAGTGATGCCAAGGAGGGAGTGCACATGACAGTATCCTGATTGTAGACAGGTTGCTGTGCATTAAGTTTTTCGTTTTCTTGTACTTTTTAAACTAGAAATACTTGCTTCTATTGGCTGCTGCTTTTTATCCTGGGTCATTTAAAAAGTACTTAGAAATGGTAAACTAAATAAGTTGTTGGTTATTGTAATTCTAGGTAATTACCTTACTATTTTGTAGGGGTACCTCTCTGCACTGTTTTTGATTTTAGTATGTAGTTGTTTCCACCTCCTTTCAAACTCCTACAGTCCTGGCCCTTATTTGTAATCAAAGCCAACATAGCCCATGAATGAGATGCAAGTGCTTGGAGAATATGGAGGTCATTCCACTTGGCTATTTATTTGAACCATAGCTTCAAGGAGCCTACACAAATGTCGTTATATCAGTGTTATTTTAATGGCTGCTTCATGCACCGTTTGTGTTCTCTCAAAGAGCTAAAACGTACCTTTCGGTCAGGTGAAGTGTCAGCGAGCTGCTGGCATGCATCAACACCTTTGCTCTGTTGACTGCCTTGAGATTAAAAGTCTGACGTTTTGATCTTGAATTTTTTTCATTTTAAATCATCTGATTGTGAAAGTGTAATAGGTTTTCTCAGACACTGGTTCTTATGCGCAGGGCATCATCGGCACAGATGCAGGTACACTATGGTACGTGAACTGGACTGAGAGGACCTGTATCCATCTGGTGTCGGGACACATGCAAAAGGTATTTAGAAACTCTGGCAGTTTGTGGAAGGTCTGGCTATGTGAAACAATTGTTTTTTCATGCCTGTTTTTATATAGTTTAACAGCAAGATAGTGCTGGACCCCTGCCTGCCATAACACACAACTTTCTGCCCACAGGTTCCAGATGCCAGTCAGTCTGGGTGGTGACTGTTGTGGAATAGTTTTCTCGGGAAGTGTTGGGAGGGATTTGTCAGAAAATTGCGGAGTCGGCAAAATTTGTTTATCTTATTTAAACAGTCTATCTGCTGCATGTTTTGTATTTGTGTTGTGCCTTTCATCATCAACAGCATTTACTTTATTTATTCTATTAATCTGTCAGGCATGATGGGAAAGACACTTTTTGTTGTCTCTTGTTTGCATTTTTTTAAAAAAATTATTTGAAGTAATAATTAGTCTAGAAAATTCTACCTAAGGTTGGAAAAAAAAAGTAGAGCCCATCCATTACTTTGACAGACTTGAAATGGGTGATTAAAAGGAGCTTTGGAGTTCTAGTGGGGAAAGCAACCAGTTACTACAAAGGGTTGGGTAACAGAGTAAATGTATGGTTTTTGTGGGTATTTTTTGTCTTGCCTTGAAATTTAGTGTTTTATGCTCATGTGCCTTCATTACTACTGTGTTTGTATCTCTGAGGTGATTTCAGTCGTGTGTGAGAATATAAATCTGGCCCATTTTGAATTACTTTAAAAAGCTAGACACTTTCTCGTTTTTATTTGTTGTTTGCAGGTGAATGACTTGTCAGTGTGCAGTGACACTCACCTGGCCTCATGTTGTGATGATGGCACCTTGCGGCTATGGTCAATAAACAGCTGTGAGCAGACTCTACAGTTTCAGGTTGTCAACCAGGTGAGAACTGTCCACGCCCAGACTTGGCCCGCACCACATGTAGAGCAGTGAATACCTAATTTTGTCAGGGTATTTCAGGGAAGGCAAAAGCTGCTTTCTTTTTTTTTTTCAGATTACTTAAAAATAATTTTGTTTTACTTAATTATCTTCCATTTTATCAATGCCTGAGGTGGTCACCTGTCAAGGTTTTGAACAGTTAGGATTTACCCTTCAACATCACTAGGTGGTGATATGTTTTTGTTTTTTTTTTTTTTTTGTTGTCACTCATGCTTCACTTTGTTTCAGCCTTGCACTTGTTTGGCTGTTGCTCCTGCTCAGATGCAGAATGCTGACCTTTCCATCAACAAATCCAGGTGTCTGAATGGGGACCACTTGAAATATGGCCCACATCCTTGCCCTTTTATTGTAGCTGGCTATGGTGATGGGACGGTGCGCATGTTCAATATAGATAAAGCGGAAATGGTTCTGAAAACACATCCTCATGCTACTTTCGTGACCGCAATCGCTTTTTCTACAGATGGTGAGTAGTTTCTGTCCCACTGCTCAATGGAGAATAGGCAGGTGTCTAATTTGACTCATTACTCTCTTGTTTCTGATTATTCCTTGGACAGTCCCAGAGTTGAAGCTCAGTTATTGAATTGCTACAAGCAGCAAAATAGCCGTTGAACCTTAGAATTTCATATGTGGCTGATTTTTGTCCACACTCATCTCCTTTCCACTGTCAAAACCCCCAAAATGACTTTAGAAACCTTTCTCCATATAAAATTTGCCTGAAGTAAACTGCGAGAAAGAGAAAAAAATGTGCTTGATATCTCTCTGGTACTGGAGTAAATGTTTTTTTTCTTTTCCGATTGTGCAGGTCACATGATTTTGTCTGGTGCTAGGGATGGATTAGTGGCAATTACCAACCCTGCCACAGGCATGACCGTGAGGATTATTTCTGACCACCATGGGGCACCAGTCATTAATATCGATGTCACCTTTAAACAGGTTAGAAAAGACACATCTTAATCACTACACCTGTAATTAACCAACTGCTTGCTTTGATCTTCACCTTAAAAGATTTGATGAAAAACTTAGTCAAAATTGTAATTTCTAAATTTCTTGTTGCTTTTTTATATGAATTATTGGAGGCCTGGTTACCTGTTTTGGCATGTTTCTGACAATTAAATAAATACTTCTAAAAAATTGCTAAAGGTATCTTTAAAAACGGAAAGAAAAAAAAGCCCAACTTATTCTGGCATTAGCCTGTGGTAATGTCTGATATTCCATGACAATGCGCACACTAATTCCAGGTTTTAAAAAAAATGAAAATGGAGATGATATGCTGCCTGAATGCAGATTCATCAGCATGCAGTATATTTTGAACAGGATCAAGATGTGGGGGTGTCAGCGCCACTTCTCTGGCTCGCTACCAGTGGTGATCGAAGGGTCAGTGTATGGGCTGCTGATTGGACGACCGACTGTTGTGAACTCGTCGACTGGCTGACGTTTCCTGCACCAACCTTTGCACCTGATGGAGCCATGCTAGATGAAGATGATCAGGTATTTATTTATGTTTGTTGTACTTAGCTCATTATAAGGATACACATCCTGACTGTTTCTAACGATATGAACCAGAATATCTGATTTTGACCAGTGCTTGTTTATTCAAGGAAAATTTAGCACCAGAAATTAATAATACCAAATTTTGGAGCTGGTGTTTTCTTTAAATACTTAGTGAACTAGTGAATGATGTTTACCAGTTAGTTTTTAATACAAAATATGTGTATGTATATATATATAACAAAAAGAAAATATTAAGTGTTTACTTCATTAGGGCAAATTTTTGATAGCCTTTAATATTTAATATACCTGGTCTGGCAGCTTGAACCCTGTAGCCTAAGAGAGAGAGAAACCTGCACAAGAAACTTAACACTTATTTGGCCGAAGAAATGTCACAAAATTGAGCAATTTCAGTCACTTTATTTGGTGAAGTTTGCATCATGTCTAACTGAAATATCTACCTTTATTCAAGGCTCTTTGCTCCCAGCTGCCACCAAGTCTGGCTCAGTTCTCACCCAAAGAGCCAGACATCATTGTCTACGCTGGGTATGGCATGCACAAAAACATCCACTTCTACAGCCTCTCACAGAAAAAGGTAGGTGGCATCACCATCTTCAAAAAGTAACCAACCAGTCTTTTGTTTAAATGGTCTATATAACTTCCTTAACAACAACAACAAATCTTATTTAAATTGCAGATAATACGAACTACAAGTCTAACCCAATGGAGTACCTGTTTGGATCTGGCCCTAACTAATTCCCTCATTGTTATGGGAACTAATGGCAAGTACCAGTATTTTTAGATCACCCACATCTTTTTTAGTATTATGGAGCATGCAAGAAATTTTAAATGTTAGGAGGGGAATAAAAATGGATGATGTTTAAGTCTTCCCTGTATCTTATTTCTGAGAAATACAGTTGTTCCTGATGTGAAATATAGGCTACTCAAATGTTTTATATCGTGTGTAGTAATTTTATTACAGATGGAAAGGAACTGTGGAGAACATGTTAACAAACAATTACCAAGTCTTTGGTTGTAGCTGAGACTTTTGGTTTCTTTCTGCACAAAATACATGTGAATTTTTTAATCCTCCATATACCAGATGATTTTAGCCCCTGCCATGTTAGAATTTATGTTGAACTGACTGCATATTTAGTCAACACACTCATAATGCTAAACATGCCACAGGTTGACTGATATATGGATTTGTTGTTATAAAAGGTTATATTAATGAAGGTACTATGTATCACAGCCTCTTTGCCTCAACCAGTGCTCAGTAATACAGATTTAAAGGGTAACAGGATGCAGAGTGTTAAGTTTCTTTGCCAAGAACAGAGATTTTGATGTCTGCCCTATAATAAGTATTCTTTGAATTTTTGTTTCCATTTTATCAGCCTATTGGGGAATATTAAAGGAATAACTCATCAATTTCATCTTATTTTGAGACTTATATTTACTTTGTAGCTGTGGGAATATGTATGGTCTTCCTGTCTCTTGACTGTTCTATCTGCAGTATCAGGAAGACTGATCCCAGTATTATGTCTGAGATTAGTTAGTGATATAAGTTGATTCACAAAGTACCTATTCACGTGTAACCAGTTTTACTTGACATTTTTTATGTAATTTATGATTTTATGCAAAAAATTGCACAAATACTTGTCCAAAAATGCATTGCATTGGTGCTGAGTTTTGACAAAATGAAACAAATATTTCTGAGAATATCTGATAACAATACTTTGTTGTTTTTTTTTTTTTTCCAGATCATCTTGTTAGATTAATGGATTACCATGAAGGAAGCTTTCAAGATTTTACCGGCCACAATGGTCAGGTGGGTGTGGTGAAATTCTCTACAAACACAAAACTGCTGTTCTCTGCCGCCTATAATGAAGTATTTATCTGGGAGGTGGTCGTTTGAAGAGACTAACGTGTCCCATTGCTGTTGATGAGATATCACACAGGTTTCCATTTTACTCCAGTTTGTAGTGTGAACAAAAGCTGCACAATACCTCATACACTGTTATCGACAGCATATTAAAGAGAACTGACCTGGCTGATATAGGGATTTTAGAAATCGAATTATCCTTACGGTTACTGGTATTGACTGGATTATTCTCTTGACTGTCGTCAGTTTGCTTTTACTCAATCATGGATTTATATGCATTTTTTTATTGTGGATTTTTCAAACCAAGCATTCATTGTTTTTCTTTTTTTTTAATTACCCACTGAAAATTTCTTACTACTTTTCAAACTGCAAGTTTACATTAAATTTCGTGGTTTAAAATTTTCAACAGAATTAATTTTTGTACGTAAA
The DNA here is from genome assembly GCA_018389105.1 of Nautilus pompilius. Lineage (NCBI taxonomy): Eukaryota > Metazoa > Mollusca > Cephalopoda > Nautilida > Nautilidae > Nautilus > Nautilus pompilius. Next base: position 184,688 of record JACATO010001459.1, read on the forward strand.
ACTTGTATTCTTGGAGGAAAATTACTTTATATACATACAAGTGCATCTAAAAAATTAGGATATCATGGAAGAGTTCAATATTTTTTGTCAGTTATTTCAGAAAGTGAAAACTGTATACATTCCAGACTCATTACATGTAAACTAAAATGTTTCAAGCATTTTTTCAATTTTAATTTTGATAATTACGGCCTATAGCTCAAAAATAGAAAAAAACGTATCTCAAAATATCAGAATATTCCATTTCGAGTTTGAGTAAATCACTATTTATGCAGTATAAATACCATGAATCTCTGTCTGGTTCAGTACACACAACCACAATCATGGGGAAGACTGCTGACTTGACAGTTGTCCAGAAGACACTCATTGACACCCTCCACAAGGAGGGTAAGCCACAGAAGGTCATTGCTGAAAGGGCTGGCTGTTTGCAGAGTGTTGTATCAAAGCATACTCATGTAAAGTTGACTGGAAGGGAAAAGGTGCACAAGCAAGAGGGATGACTGCAGCCTTGAACGGATTGTCAAGCAAAGCCGATTCAAGAACTTGGGAGAGCTTCACGAGGAGTGGACTGAGGCTGGAGTCAGTGCCACCACGCACATACATGTCCGGGAAATGGGCTACAAGTGTTGCATTCCTAGTGTCAAGCCACTCCTGAACTAGAGACAATGTCAGAAGCGTTTTACCTGGTATAAAGAGAAAAATAACTGGACCATTGCTCAGTGGTCCAAAGTCCTCTTTTCAGATGAAAGAAAATTTTGCATTTCATTTGGAAATCAAGGTTCCACAGTCTGGAGGAAAAGTGGAGAGGACCAGAATCCAAGTTGCTTGAAGTCCATTGTGAAGTTTCCACAGTCAGTGATGATTTGAGGTGCCATGTCATCTGCTGGTGTTGGTCCACTGTGTTTTATCAAGTCCAAAGTCAACGCAGCCATCTACCAGGAGATTTTAGAGCACTTCATGCTTCCATCTGCTGACAAACTTTATGGAGATGATGATTTCCTTTTCCAGCAGGACTTGGCACCTGCCCCCAGTGCCAAAACTACTAGTAACTGGTTTGCTGACCATGGTATTACTGAGCTTGATTGGCCAGCCAACTCGCCTGACCTGAACCCCGTAGAGAATCTATGGGGTATTGTCAAGAGGAAGATGAGAGACACCAGACCCAACAATACAGATGAGCTGAAGGCCGCTATCAAAGCAACCTGGGCTTCCATAACACCTCAGCAGTGCCACAGGCTGGTCGCCTCCATGCCATGCCGCATTGATGCAGTGATTCGTGCAAAAGGAGCCCTGACCAAGTATTGAGTGCATAGATGAACATACTTTTCAGAAGTTCGACATTTCTATATTATAAATTCTTTTTTTTTAATTGATCTTATGAAATATTCTAATATTTTGAGATAGCGGATTTTTGATTTTCATGAGCTGTCAGCCGTAATCTTCAAAATTAAAACAAAAAAGGCTTGAAATATTTAACTTTTTGTAATGAATCTATAATATATGAAAGTTTCACTGTTTGGATTAAATTACGGAAAAAAATGAACTCTTCCACATTCTAATTTTTTGAGATGGACCTATATATACTACTAATTTCATGGATTTTCCATCTCATTATTTCTGTTAAACAGGGTTTGTATTTTAAAAAAATAACTTGTGATGCTACCAGACAGATCAGAATTAACTGCTTGGAGTCCAATGGGGTCATCTTTAATGAATAGTCAGATTATCCGGTTTTGTGATGGTTGTTTGTCTTGACTGCATCCATGTTTTTGTAGTTCCTTGACCCACAAAAGTAGAATGCTGTAAGTGTAGTCTGATGCTTTTTCTCCTTGACGGGGCCAACACAGTTTAGCATCCCTCACTGCCGTGGTTTCCTCCCACATTTTTTTTTTTAAAAGTTGAGATTTCCCTGCTAAACCCAAGTGATGAGGGACAGGTGGTGACAATTCCTCACCAGGGTTGTCTCCCTTGTAGGCATCAGTGTACCAAAAAAGCTGCTCCCGAATTTGAAGTTTCAGAAACTTATCTCAAAATTTAATTAGTAAACATGGATCAGCCCAGTCTACATAAAATGCAACAATGAATCAGAGAGAAGTATTTTTTAGATTTTTTCCAAAACAATAAAACCAAAGAAATTGTTGACGAAAAAACACTAAGCTGAGATCTAATGTACATATGGAATTAGCTTTGCAAAAATGTTTTGTTTTTGTGGGAAATTTAAACCTTGATTTTGTTGTCAGTGTCCCCAAAAATCAATAAAATAGGTGTTTTTACAGTTATTCAGGAATCAGATAGTGCTGTCAAAACCCAAATATGTAGACTAATTGCACAACTCTCACATAGTCTAATGTATCACATGACTCAACTTCTGGTTTTAGTTTTCTGAAAGATGGTATTTAATATCTCCCTTGGAAGATAAGACTGGTTTTAAAATATACCACTTCTCTGGATATGAACAGCAAAGGTTTTTATCACCTTTTTATTTCGGAAGAAAAAAAGTAATGTTATAATCAGGTGGTACAGCGGTGGACTATCATGTTCGAGGGCCTCAGTCAGTCAGTTTCTTGGTTTCCTCCCACATCTAAAAAAAGAGAGAGTTCTGATAAGGTTTTTTTTCCCCATTCTGAAGTTTGAAGCAATGCAGAATTGTCTTCACTCCCTCATGGACAGTATGTTGAAGTAAAGCTTTAAAAAGAAAAATGTGTATTGAGCATATGGATTAGTAGGAACTTGTTTATTATATAATCTTTTCTGCTTGTACAAATCCCTATCAGAATAATTAGAAAACCTTCCTTAAGTAAAGCCATAGCTCCCATCAGTTGGAGTGATGAGTCTCACTGTCAAGATTGGTTGGGAAGATCTGCCAACCAGTGAGCATTTTCTTTATAAAAATGCTTAAATGGACAAAAAAACCCTTACGGGCATGTTACTGAAGGATTTTCCCACACCCTACTAACATGGTACAATAACATTCTCTCAACCAATCTATTATTTGTTGCGCCAGTGTCTTCAGTCCATAATGTATAAAGTTCTTAGTCTTCATCAACTTTGCTGAACTCATGGAAACTAAGTAAAACATCTAGTTTCAGAACCAGGCAGTCACAAAATCACACTATGGTGTTACTGTCCAATAAAATTGGAGTTTAAATTATTCCGGCCAGGATCTGTACAAGATAATTACACCATAAAATTAATATGTACACTTGTCACTGTGTGATACACATTTTTTTTCAGTTCATTACAAAGGCATTAAGTCAAATTCTATATTGATTTTTCTACTCAACTCTTAAAACAATTCATTTATATTGAGAGCTAGATGTGTAAAACAAAACTTGTTGATGGTGTATTGTCATTCTTAAAGTATGAACTAAATTTTCAATAGCAGTCAATGGTATTATCTTCCATTTCCTTGGAATCTGCAAGTATATCCTGAAGTAATGAGAGTGGATTCTGCGAATACAAGTCACAGATTTGTTCATTTTCCTCAAAGTCTCTTCCGAGTAGTTTTTGTAAGATTTTGTATGGTTCATGACCAGAGTTTGTTCTGCACACTGTACACAATTCACCATGCAGATGTCGAGCATTGCGAAGTTTGGTGAGAACTTCCTGAGCTTTAATTTGTACGCTACAGTCATGATCATCTAGCAGAGTGTTTAGCGACCTGGTACATCCAATCTCTGAGAGTCGGGTTACTACATTAATCCACATACAACTGTCATGACTGGTCTTCGTCTGAGACCCGGCAGTATCCAGTTCTCTGTCAATGACAACCCCCCAGAATTCTAGCCCACCTATCTTGACCTCCCAGTCACTGTCGTGGGCAGCAGCTGTTACGACTCTGTATGCTTCTTCTAGGCCTGCCTCATCAACAAGGTTAACTCTGACGATCGAGCAGACCAGTTTCACAGCAGCCCTTCTGGGGATTTCTTCGGAATCATCTTTAATTATCCTACAGATCTCCTGTAGGAAACCAGCCTGCAAAGTAGAAGTTCATAAACTTTATTCACATGCAGCGCATCTAATTTATTTTAGAAAACAGTAGCAAATTGGTTGGATTAAAGCTTGATTACTTTTCTATGGAAATGTATATTGTTGGCCTGGGCTGTTTATTCATCAATTCCAAGTGTGACTATGATTGGTCCTAAGTAAAAACAACAAATTCAGATATTACTGACTTGACTATGGTGTCACTATGGATGTCAGTCTCCTATAAATACCTTAGAGATTCCTACAACAAGCAGAAGATCTGCGAAAAGCTCTGGTGATTTGATCAGTTCCATCATTGCCACAAGGACACTACCCCTCACATATCGCTCTCCGTCTCTCAAACTCAGGTAGGCAGTCTCATGGAGTTTGTGGCATTTTATCCACGTGACTACCTTTGTGTTCTCTGGAAAATAAAACAAGCGATCTCTTGTACACCCACTCCCACAAAAGTTGCTGATGCAAAATGTCAGCATAGGGATCTGCCTATAATGACTGACATACCTGCACTAATGGTGAATAAGTCTGACAAAAATTCTACAACCGAGTCTCTGACTTCCCAGCTTCGATGACACAGGTATTGTTTGGTCAGCGTAGCAGCTCCATCCCCTACAGTAACGGTGCTTCTGTCTTCGTGTTGGAGAGTTATGATTTGAGGAAGGTATTTCACAATACATTCAAAACACTTGGAGAAAATCTGTTAAAAAATAAAAAAACCTGTAATTACTATGAATTTAATTTTTATTCCTTATGCACGTGACCAATGTCCTGCATGTTCCTGTAAGTCTCAGTACCAAAACTGCCCTACAATCCAGACTCATGCTACTTGCAATTGTTTGCTATAGACGAAGTCAAACAGCAGGCTTCAGTTTCTATGAGGTACTACCCAATGGTTCTGTTGACTTAACTACCTCACCTCACCTCCATGGAGATTGAAACTGCACACATTTAAAATTTTAACAATCTCGTCATCTTTCATGCTCTGAGTTTCTATGGTTGATAATATCCCAGGAGTTTTGTTTATTGTACTAAAGTATTATCATCATGCCTGAGTAGCCATTATCGCAGTTGTGTAAAGGAAAGTTTAAACCTCACTACACCACATTAGTTTTTACCACCCTTAGCATTAGTTACAAAGGGTTATTATAATCAGGAAAATACTCTATCATATCCCCCCCCCCCCCCCACCCCATCTCAGGGGCTGAACCTTTGCAGGGTAACAGTATAAATGTAGCACTTACCACATTGTTGGAGCCACAGTTCTCAATTACATTAAAAATGTGCACCAGTAATTTGTTTGCATCGTTCTGTTGAACTATTGTGTTTCTATCTGAAAAGAGACGTCATATAAATTCCAAAGAACTCTTAAATGGAGTGCACAAACAACATGGCAGCTAAACAGCTTAAAGAATATATTTAGTTTCGTCTGAACATTCTAACAATGTAAAGCTGATTCTAGAGAAGAGTCATAGGACTACTGAGGTGGTAGTTGGTAGTAGTGGTTCCTCGATACCAACAGGTCGTGCTACAGGGGGTCGCAATTCTAATACTGAGAGTAATGAACATCATCTTAGGAAGACACCTCAGCAACTTCAAGCAGTGAATTATTTCCTCGTTCCAAAGACACTGAAACTGCCAATCTAACAGTCAGCAAAGGAAAAATCAAAGTTCCACAATACCTGCAACAATCGTGTAGAAATCCAGAACTTTTGTTAATAACTTCTTGTTGCGCATCACTTCGGCCTGTAGTAGAGAGAAGGATTCCATCAAAGTTGAAGGCTTTGGCAGCAATGTGTCTAGAACTTCCAGCACCCATGGTGATGCCTCAGCACACTGCAACCATAGTTAGCATCTCATTAGACCGATGCCCCATTCAGTTTTTAGTAGCCATTATTTATAATTCAGCTTCAGTGCTGAAGACCCCTGTACACAAATTACCAAATACATGGAAAAAAAATCATATCCTCATTTTAGAACTCTCTAGGATGTTTTCAATGTCAGAAGCTCTATGAAGACCACAATGCTACATGGTGTTGTGCATACAAAATTAGAGTTGTCTTTATAGAAGATCTATCATATCACCTTAATTGTACAAAGAAAAAAATCAGTTTTATAGGAGAGATATTACAAATCACAGATGAGACTCAAGCAATTTAAACCTACAACATGTAACTTGTATACTCAATTACCGTTCCTGTGGAAATAATAGAAAAGGAATCATCAGCCATAGAGATGAGTGAATGTGGGTAAAGTAACCTTTTAATTTGAGTCAGAGGAAGTAACCATTTAACATAGTACATTTCTGAGCCCTTTGCTTTGCCTTCATTTAAAGCAGTAAGTATGCAGTTATTTGAGTAAATGCTGTCATTCTTTCAAAACTCAGTCTTCATGGTGCCTGGTGATCCAACACAAGTTAGACAGGCTCCAAAACTCCCTACTCTCTTGACAAAGCCCAATTGATAAAACATTCATCAATAAAGGTAGGGAGGCAACCATAGCCTATAAAGGGCTCCCATCCCCGATCAAGTGGAGTTTACTTTTAACACGCACATCTGATGCTGGCCAGATTTATTCCACATGCCAATGACACTAGGACTCGTATGTTGTTCCCAACACGGCCAAAAATCAATACAAATGAAGACTGCTTGCAGACATAACTTACTAAACTGGTTGGAGAAAAGAACATTAAATACATTATGTACTGAAGCAAAACAGAAAATTAATTACATACTAATTTGGGGGCAGCAGGGCTACCAATGAGTCTCTGACTACAGTGCAAGGTGTGTTCCAGAGTGGACAGGTGCTGCTTTGTGATGACAGGGTTCTGTTCACCTGCCAGCTCTGTTGCCACATCCCTCAGAGGGAGGAGAAAAGTTTCCCGAAGTTTTAACGACACAACTTCATCAGAGTTCCTAGAAGGAAACGCAAAATGAAAAAAAATGAAGTGGCGACACATGCATGTGCTGGCAAGACAACCACCTTCCAGTATAAAAGAAAGAAAAACAAGGACGCACGGCTGCCTTAAGTGGAATGAATTAATAAAACCCTAAAAAGAAATTTTATTTTCGCACATTAGCATTGCTACTACAGATGTTCAGATAGAACCCAGCTGAAAATAGGATTGCTGATCGAACTCATTTACCAAAAAAAAGAGTTAGAATAGACCAAATGGCAAAGCTAGTGGGCTATGAGCGAGGTCATAGATCGCAGATTCCACTGCCACCTTAAACTAGTCACCTTCTCAGCAGCTCCACACACACAGTCAGCGCTTTCTTGCTCTCGCCAGCTTCTAAAAAATCTGTAACCAGGCCAGTGAGTTTCTCTCCCACTTCTCCACTGAACTGCCTGGGCAAGAAGAAGAGAAAGAGAGAGACTATATCAATATCAAAAGCCAAAATAAACAATTCTCCCAAGAAGCTTTTGTTCTCTTTATAAAATAAAATTCCCAGACTTCAAGAAATATTCACCATATTTTTTCAGGCTAAAACTTACCACTTAAAAGTGTCGTTTGTAACAATGCTGTTTCTTCAAGCAGCAATGATTCCTTAAATGCAAGTTCTCCTTTGTCTCGCATCCATCAAAAAATTAAATTACAAACACATCACTTTACTTCATATGTGGAGGTTGTAATACAATTCTAGTTTATGAAAAATTTTTAAAAACTCAGATGAATCATTTAAGAAATAGATTTTTTTAAAAAAATACCAGTATCTCCTTAAAGGACAGGACCTGATTAAAATGAAAGACAACACAATTCTGCTAACTGAATTTACTCACCAAAACTGATAAATAAACAAAGTAATCAAGTCAATTATTTAAATGGAGCAGGGAATACACAGTTAATGTCAATGGTCCTTTCAAAAGTATTACAGAATAAAAGCAGGAGAGAAAATATCATACACGGTTAGGTGTGCTACTAATTCTGTTATGCACAAGAGCATCACTATCTGGTATCTAACATGACATCACTACTATATTATCTGCAGTAACATCATCTTCAGAATCCGTTGTCATGACTCTGCATCCTTGAAATTGATAAAACCTACTTTTTCAACAAATTTTCCTGTTGTGAACAATATACTGGTGTAATTGTATACATTGCTGGCAGTAAAGGGAACCAAAACCACACCCACAAAGTTTTACATTTGAAAAGAATTATTCCACTAACAATCAAACTAAAATTGAAGATTTAAAAAAAAAAAAAACGAATTTTTCCTTTTTCAAAGTCTACATATCAAACTTCTAAGCTCTGATTCAGTGTAAACTCATCTATTAAGTGCCACTTACCTGTCTTCCAAAAGTTTAGTGCAGATTTTTAGGGCGGTACCACTAATGCCGATACTGTCTGCTGTTATCAAGGAAAGGAGATGGCCAACGCCAACATTCTCCTCGCCCAGCCAAGAAACCACTGCCTTTGATTCGCTGCATGCACTGCACAAGAGGCTCAATATTTCTGTATCATATGGAACCCGAGCATCTTTTCTCTTCAATGATGAAGCCAGAGCGAGTTGCTCAATGCTTTCCAGGATTCTCTCCCTTGTATCAATCAGCCATTTTTCTAAGAGAGGGTGTGCAGCCAATTGCGAGGGCCTAAGGACAAATATGCTTCTGAGTACAGTCAGAATCAGCGTCTTTGCTGCAGCAACCAGAAACAGGCTCTGTCCTTGCTTTATGGTCGCGAAAGCCTTTTCCAAGTCATCTGAAATTAAAGAAAGCCTTGTAGAAAATGTAACCATTTCCAATACAAGTGAACAAACAAAGGGTCTAAAAATGGACAAACAATTATAAGCACCACCTAGTGGCGCTTTCAAGCATCAATCAAATGAGAGACTGCATCCAGACGGTTTTCACATTTCCTTTTTAATATTTGTTAACCTAATTATCTTTTGTAAAACCAGAGAAACCTTCATCAGACTTTTAAAATGATGTATGCTTACTGTTTAACCCAGCCTATAATTAAAGTAGTTTTAAACTGATAAGTTGTAAATAAATTTTTAACAGACATGAAAAGCAATATAGCCGCAGTGAGATTTGAAATGTGCACTCGGGGAAAACGCAAAATGAACTAACAATAAACAATCAACTTAAAGCAGAAATGTTAGAGAGAGAAGTATCATGTGTTTAGTTTAGAAGTTACAAGGCCCTAGAAGCTATTGTGGCTAATTCAGAGCCTCCTGCTCCGTGGGAAAGAGAATACCCGTCAACACAATTTTCAAATTAGTCAATACCACTGCCCCCTAATTACTCTTGCTAGCAATATATTCCACTCAATATTATTCAAAATGCCTGAGATTAAAAGAAGCATTGCTGGAACAGATCTGTAAGAACCATCCAGTCTGGTGTTTGATTTTAGTTAGTCAAAGGAGTATGATGCAAAATGAATGGCAATCCCAAAAAATGATACGTTACTCCTACACCTACAGGTCACTAGGGGACATGTGCAAGCTATTTTCATAATATCTGCTAGGAAAGAATGCAGTATAATTATAATAAACTGTTTCATCCTTCCCTTTGACTTGCTAAAACTCTGAAAATTAGTAGAATAAATTACCAATTAATGGTGATAGTATTAAATCAATTTAAGAGTTGTATTGTACCTCTTAGACAGTTTCATAGGTTTCCTCCCACACCTAAAAACAGAGTTCTAGTAGAAGGGTTTTCCAGGTACAGGTGACATGTGACTCTTGACTGGCTCCCACACTGACCTTCATTTAAGAAACCCTAACTACACCTAGGTAACTACTCACATGGTCAGCAAGGCTGATACCCCCTTTCAAGCTGCTTGACATCCTTAGACTTTGAGAGGGCATGGGTTCAACAAGATGACGATGCAGAATTGTGCTAATAACCATTTCTTTTCCAACCTTTGGCTTCCTGCCTCCTTGTATCGACCAAATGTAAGTATAATGTGTGTGTGTTTGTGTGCATGCTTAGAAAATATTAAAATTGTATTTTTTATATACACTTTAGAAAAATTGGAAAAAAACAGCAGTTTTTCCTTTATAAAATAAAACCCTTCTCAAGTTCTTCTTCATCATGTTAGTAAAACTGATATCTATGTCAAAGAATAGAAGTTTGGAAAAATGTGTTTTGTTATTAAAAGAGGGAGAAACAAAGTTTCTTTGCAAATCAAACAGGTTGGAACTGACTTAGTACTGACAGCAGTATTTTACATCTTGTAGTTTTAGACAAGGACTAAACTTGTTCTGGACAACTACAGCATGATTGTGACTCCTAATTTATGTAATTCTATGCTATCTAAATCTCCCAGTGTCATGCCATCTTCATTCCGTCAACACAACAGCTACAGAGTTTGGACTAACCATCATACTGTGGGAATGGTTGGACAATCTAAAGTAGTTATACTACACATCACTAATAAATCTTTTCAGAAGCAGCAGTAGCCAAGCTATGTTAAGTCAAGTTTTAATGTATTTTGTTAAGTTTCTTAAACTCTATAAAGGGATGAGGCACATTTAACCTGTGAAAGTAAAGCTACAAAAGTCAGTGGTGGTTCAAAGTTCATTCTGTCTTAGGCAGCCCAGTTGGCAACTACATACCTGCTTCTGTTTACCTGCAACTTACCATTCTTAGTGACCATCCATACCAGGCCAGACAAATGTCCAGCAAGGCGCTTTAGACTGTGGAACATCGCTGTACTGACTGAGAGGTGGAAGTTTTGGTCGGTGAAGGCAGCCAGATGAGCAAAAAGCCTGTCATACAGGTGGTGGAACTGGATGAAGATTTCTTCCATCTTTCCAAGATATCCTGATAGCTGAACTCCAAATGTCAGAACGCTGACATCTACTCCTTGTTCGATGATGCCTTGGATGAAGGAATGTGCTCCACACTGCTCAAATGAAGCTGTATCAGCAACTAAAATTTAATATTAAAATTTTTTGTATAACCAATAAATAGACTGTCCAAATTTGGGGGGGGGGGCATAGAATCTTCAAAACTTTGAGAAAAATTAATAAAATGTCATCCATTTGCAGTAGAATCCAAAATAATCATTGAAAATGTATAATTCCAAATTTCGTTTTGAATAATCTGCAGTTACTATGAAAATGACAGGGATACAGCTGCCATGACTGCCCCGCCCCCAACAAATCCCTTCTGCTTCTCTCCTGAATAACATGGAATGATTTAATGTTTACGTTAAACAAAAGCCAAGAAGTGGCTTTGTTTTGTTTTTGTCTTCAATTTCCAGATGCCAGTTAATAATCAAAATCTATAGGCAGCCAAGCACCAACCTGGGAAGGTGGTGGGGCAATAATATCGAAAAACAAAGGGACCAAACGGTTGCCCAGGATTTTAAAATGAGAGAGAGAGATATGGAGGAAGTGAGAGAGAGAGATGGAAGGGGAGAGAGAGAGAGCTGGAGGAAGTGAGAGAGAGAGATGGAGGAAGTGAGAGAGAGAGTTGGATGGAGGGGGAGAGAGAGATGGAGGAAGTGAGAGAGTGAGATGGAGGGGAGAGAGAGAGGGATGAGAGGAGTGAGAGATGGAGGGAGTGAGAGATAGATATTGAGGAAGTGAGAGAGAGAGGAGGGGGCGGATGGGAGAGCGAGATGGAGGGACGAAGTGCGAGAGAGATCTCTGGGGCTGAGATTCGCGAGAGCGACTGGCGCGTGCGCGCGAGCGGCGCTGGAGGGCCTGAGCTGGAGCGCTCTGGCGGATTGAGAGCGCGCGAGCGCGCCTGGGCGGGAGTGCGCGCGAGATCCGTTGGCAGTGAGTGACGCGGCGCGCTCTGTCGTGGCTTAGCGCGAGCCCGGGGGCTTAGCGCGCGCGCGCGCAATTGCGTCTTGCGCGCGGTCATTGGTCGATCAAGCTTGGAGGCGCGCGCGATGGCGGGAGGTGAGCGCGAGCGATGGCGGCCGGAATGCGCGCGCGCGCGCTTGGCGGGCGTGGCGGCTCGCGCGCTTGGCGGAGCGTGCGCAGAGCGCGCGCTGGCGGGCGTGCGCGCCGGCCGGGGGGCTTGCGCGGAGCGCGCGCGCTTGGCCGTGAGCGCTGGCGGGGGGCGCGAGCTGGCGCGCCGCGCTGGAGGGGGGCGCGCGCGCCGCCGAGGTCGCTCGCTATGGCGGGCGTGCGCGCCAGCGCAGATGGCGGGAGCCCGCTGCCCCTCGTCCCTCCCTCGCTCGTGCTCCCACCTAACCCCTGTTTTTTCCTCCTCCTCCCATGTGTGTTCCCGTGCCCCGTCGTCCTGCCCCCCCCCCCCCATTCCCCCCCCGGGGTCGGGTCTGTCTCCCGGGGGGGGGGGGGGGCGTCTTTCGCGTCACAACGAGAGGAGGTCGAGTCCCGTTCGAACAAACCCGACCCACCGATTGTTGGAATAAAATCCAGCAACTTCTGGAGACAGGTGTCGTCGACAACGGGGGATTTTCGCTTCAGTAGCCCGCCGAAGACCTTTTCCAGGGTGAGATTCAGTTCATCCAGCGTCTGAGCGGAATATTTCGACTCGGAATCGAGCATCTTGTCTCCTGCTCGGCGTCGGTTGGGGGGGGGGACAGACAGGCGCCAGTTTCTCGTTTCGCCTTTTGGCGCTGACCGAGAACCAGGAAAAGTCGGATTCGGAGCGGTTCGTTCCGCTTGGTGGAGGGTTAGGGAGGGGAACTTCTCTGCTCCATCCTTGTGTTTATTACTCAGTTAGGATATTTAAGGGATTTATTCTTACAGCAAAAATATTCAAGATATCAGTGAAGTGTACTGTGCCATGCACAAGGAACCAGACATTCCGCCAGTACTACTGGTATTTTACAATTACGTATTCATATCATTATTATTATTACTTTTATCATTATTATTATTACTATTATTACTATTATTATTATTATTATTATTATTGTTATTATTATTAATATTATTATTGGATCTTCTTCGATCTTAAGAGGGATGCCTGCTGCTTCTTTCTCGTTCCCCTCCGTTCTCAACGTAGACGAAGATTCAAGGGGAGATAAACCGGGGGGGTGGAGGTGTGCGACACGTACGTGACTTTACCCCCCCCCCACCCACCCAGCGTCCTGCCATGTTGATGGTTGCCTTTGAAACGACCCGAGTCTGACAAATGGCCTTGCGAGTTTCCAGGGGGGTTTTCAGCCCCTTCAGGGTAGGGATCGCCATGTTTATGTGTGCGTGCGTGCGTGCGCGCGCTCTCCTGTCGCTCGGTCACCCGCTCGTGCAGTTAGGCGGCCAGACCTCCCCGACTTCAAGGTCGCGCGAGCGGGTCATCAGTACTTTCGTTTTTCATTAGAGCCGCAGGGAGGGCCCCGGTGGTTCTGTCTCTTCCGGGGATGTTCGTACCTCCCAGCCGAGCCCCGCGGCGGGGGTCCCGATCTCCCCTTCCCCCCTCGTGTCCCTATTCCCGCCCGTAGCCACCCCCCCCCACAAGGTTTATCGAGGTTACCCCCTAGGTAGTTCCGAGTTCCTCGTTAGTCCCCCACCCGACCCCCCAGGCCGCACCACCCACCCCCCCCAGGCCCCGTTCAGTTCACCACGATTTCTTCAATCATCCCGGTTTCTCACCGGATTATTCCGAGGCCGAGGGTGTGTCTCCCACCCCCTGTCCCCCCTCCCATTTCTCCCCTCCAGCCACACCCACCCCCATTAAGATGAACACCCGCGACCTCCATTCCTACCCAGCTTTGTTCCCATTTTCCTTCTGTTAAGTTTGAAAACTGTTAACATCCTTCTTCTTGTTTGGCCGGGATCCTAGCGAACCTGTTAAGGTGGCATTAACCTTCTTCCGCCCCCCCCCCCCTGTGTACGGGGTGTCGGTATTTACCTCGTGCCACACCCACCCAGCCCAGCCCCCGGGGGTTAGGGTTGGACCCCGGCTGTGTGTTCAGTCATCAACACTGGTACTGCAAAACACGTTATGCAGATCTGTCGTCACTGGGGGGAGGGAGGGAGGGACCATGTCACGCATCCTATGACTTAACCTGTGCAGAATAATACAGATTTAAAGGGTAATGGGGGTGCACGTGGGACACAGAGGGTTAAATAAATTAAGCTTGTCTGGCTTGAGAATATATATAGTTAGTATTAGGGGCCAGGTTTAAATTTAAATGATGCTTAATGATAATAGACAAGCTCAGGGCCTCTAGTCTTATTAAAGGTGTTTCAGATGAAATAACAGGGAAACAAAATATAAGCTCAACATCAGCATGTACATGGATGGTTATCGATCCAAATGATCACTGCAGTAAGTATATAGTTAGGGTTCTCGTTTAAGATTTACTTGAGGGTTGGAATTAGTTTGAGGGAGTCTAGATCTATCTTAAGGGCTGTTGTTGGCATTGACAATTAGCAGTAGATGGTGGGGTTAGGGTTAGTTAAGGAAGGACAGGTGTCAGATGTGATAAGAACAAAAATATGTTGTTGGTTTGTCGTTCATAGAGTCGGAAGGTTGGTCCGGGTTTTCCTCATCGCAGCAGCAGTAATGCAACTGATGAACCTACATTTCAATGATTTTTCCCTGTTGCCATCAGGGCTTCTTCTTGAGGACAACCCTGGCTTTTTTATTGCTAAGTTGTTTTTTTTTTTTGTCAGTGTTTTAGCCAACTGCACAGGTAACCCTCTAATTTAAATAAATTAATTATCTTTGTACTTAAATATTTGCAAAATCTTATAAAAAAATAATTTACCATGGTCTGTGACAACTGCTATGAATCTAACGTGAAAATTAAAAAATTTGTACTTTATTTCGAAAAGAAAAATTTATTTTCAAGAACACCTGAATAAAAAATTGACTAGAGATCTTCATCACCAGGGATGAGGGACTCTTTGAGAGATGTGGATGATTTTACTAAGTGCCACAAGAACAATTAAACCCCAGAATGTGTGCACTGAAAAGTGATGTGCATGAATGTCATTTTCCTGAGTTTTGTAAAAGGATATTCTGATAGCTCGCTACCCATCATGTTTACTCAAAACTCTCATTCTTAAATCCCTAACTGCATGATGGGGTCTTGTAAAACAACATATATTTTAAAATGTTATTTGATTTTTGTTTGGCGCTACATGACTACTAAGGTTTAGATCCTGGTTGGGGGAGGTCCTACTTCCCTGGGATGGATAGTTTCTCACTCTTTTTTTACTAGTCTAGCCCTATTTGCTTTTCTCCCTGAAAATGAAGATTCCTAGCAGGGACCTTCACTTGTGGCCACCCACTCAATATGTCAGTGCACAATCCCATAACACCTGTAACCAAGGAATTGTATGACAGTGATAAGATAGAACATTCTACAAAGCATCAAATGGCTGCTTTTGTTATTGAAGAAAGCTATTTTATTTTTCAGTGTCGTCTGCTTGCTACACAAACAGCTGCTCATCGAGCAGATCCGCCCGAATCGGGAGTGCATTTACCTAAGCAAGAACCCAAGGTAAACAGTTCTATTTTAAAGAAAGCTTGGTGTTTGCTAGATTTTGATTTACAACAGTAACACATTTTATATGTTCCTCAACAATGTTACAGATGTGTACAATAATTACCAGTTTTCTCCTGGCTGACACGAACAACCAGTGATCTCTCATAATTAGCATCTAAACATATTCATCAGAATGAAGGATACCTTTGATGGCAATTTCTTGTTGGTAAAGTGTTGGAACAATGGATTTTGTGACCAGTTTGTACAGCAGCTGGCCGGGGGGGGATAGGAACCAGTTAAATTCTCCATGCCCTTGTGAGTCCCAACAGACATGAGGAAAGTAAAAAGGTGTGGGGGGGGTGCATCCTTCTATTTTTTCTTTTCCTAAGTATACACAGTTATGCTGACTGAAACATGGAATTGGACTAAAAAAGAAACAGCTGAATCGCAGGTAATAATCGTCAATCAGAAGTGGTCAGGTTGAACGTTAGAACTTGTCAGAATCCCGATAGAGTGTTGAAGCGGAAGATAGGCTTGGTGGTGGATGACCTTGACAAATGTGATAGGAATATTTGTGTTTTTTTTCCTTTCCACCTAGTTAACGCAGTTGCCAAATGGTGTTGTAGTGGCCTCTCTGGAGACTTATGCACCAGTGTCGCGGATAGCGTTTGTGGTGAACGCCGGTCCTCGGTTTGAGAGCGGGGACAACCTGGGGATCACCCACTGCCTAAGGACTTTTGCAGGTTTGGTGAGTAGATTTTTAAACTTCCATTCTTGAAAGAAGTTTGCCAGTGTCGTTTGTGCCATTGATGAGCCCTTAAATTAGCTGCTACACTTGAAACTTGCATTCCATTTGTGGAGTTGAAATGCACTGGGGCTGTGGACTGCTGCTGCAGCTGATAGCTGGGGGTCAGGTTTGGGAGAGTGTCAGCTCCCTTTTACACGCTCATAACAAGCTGCACCTATTTTTTGGGCTAAGTTCGGGGGGTCGTTGCCTGTCTTTGGATTTACACACTAACACATCTACCACGGCCGCTGCTGGAATGCAATGGAGGATGATCCCAGCTGTCTTCCTGTCAGTTGAGCGTGTGAGAGTCTTGCTGCCACTCCCACTTTCACAGAATAAGGCGGCATCTGATGGACTTTGTTTTGGACTTCGACTCTTCTGAGTTTTTTTTTTTTTAGTCTAGCTTTTAGTGTAGGTGAAGACAAAGTATTGAGAATTCCCTCCCTCCTGAATATTTTGGGGAAAAGAAGCCCAGTGTTTGCTTTGGTCAGGTTTCAATTTATGCATAATATGATCATTTACATGGGAGGACAGACTGGTCGTAAATGATTAAAAGTTTACTTTTGGCAAGTTATTACTCGTATCCATCAGTAACTTGTGTTTTTTCTGTTTGTTTTTTGCTTTTCAAATAGAGTACAACTAATTCAACAGCGTTTGGTATTCTGAGAAACATTCAGCAAATTGGAAGCAATCTGACGTAAGTATTGTCATCACCTCGCGTATATCCGAAACTACTAAAGGGAAGTAAACCAGCAATGTTGATTTGGCAACTCCCACAAATGAATGAATGTATCCGATCAAAATTTGCATATTTCAGAAGGTGATTATGTATATATTGGATGTCTAAGTGGTCAGATCAGGTAACCTGTGTGCGCCATCACCATCAGGCTGAAAACTGGTAGATTCCCCCAATATTTCTAGGCTTACCTGATGTCGTGTTATAAGCTGTTCAGAGAGTAGCCCAAGTCGGGGACGGACTCCCAAAACATTTCTTCATGGTGGATCCGTGGTCAGTATAGTTCACTGAGGCAACTTTCACTGCTGCAGCGAAGTAACCTGGAGGCCTTTGTCTGCACTCGTCGTCAAGATTCTCTTATTGGCATTTCTCAAGCAACAGAAATAAGCCACAAGATATTCCATCTTCATCGACACAGTTGGCTACAGCAGTTTATGTATCTCATAAGAAACTATTTCTGTTCAGTAGGAATAAAATGCTTGGAAAGATCTGATCATAAAGACATGTCTAGCATGACCACTGAGTAGTAGCAGCAATATGTACTCATCTGTGACAAGCTCTTGAGTCCAGTTTCCAGCAGTGTTCATGTCTATGGGGTCACAGGTTTGGAGAAGACCCAATGAGGACTCAGCCCTAATGTCTTCAGCCCATGGTCAAGTTGGAGGTAGCATTGTCTCAGTACTGGCTACAACTTGGCTTGGTAGAAAGACAGAAGAATTTGGGTACATTGTCATTCTAAAGATACACCTACCATTGGATGACTAGGCATACTGAGATTCAATGCCCATGTTTTACAGGTTGATGGTGATGCATGCCACATACCTCATGTTCTCGTGTGACGACAGTCTTGGAGACAGGAAGAGGAGTCAAGGCATTCGTTCATCTTTTTAGGGGTATCCCAAAGCTCTGATACGAATTTTTCTAGATCATCACCTGAGAGCAATTTATCCACATTCCGCCACTATGATTGATTAAACAAATTTTTCATGGATATGGGGAAACCTAAGCCAGACTGATACAAAATCTTGCTGACTCACTGCCAAGCAAGCTGGAGACTGCAAAATAGTGGCTTGACCAAGTTCTAGCATGAAGAATTCTCCTGTATTGTTTTTACTTTATTTTTAAATTTTTTGCAACAAGCTAACATATTGTAAGAGCAACAGATGGAAACTCTCAGCATGGTACAAAAGTAAATAAAAATTGTTATGAGTTTTTTGTTACTGTTGTACCTGCTGGGTTATGAAACTATATATTATGTGAGCAGAATAAAGAAAATTTGTGAAGAATATTGAGAACCGAAGGTGATGTGTATTGTTGTGTTTCTTGTTATCAGATGTACTGCATCCAGAGAATACATCACCTACCAAGTAGATTGCATCAGAGATCACGTGTAAGTACCACCTTCCTCTTCCTCCGTCTAGAACTTTCACTCCTTCACTTAGCAAGCTGCGAAAATGAAGAAATACTATTTTTATTTTTGACACTGTCATTGAGAATTTATGAAGTGCTTCAGTCATACAAATTTTAGGTGGTTCTAACACTGAATAATTTAGCTGGAAATGAAACAAGATGGTTCTTTGTGTAAAGCTTTCTTCCTTGTTGATAAACTGCGCTACTAAGAATTGCTACAAACTAAAACAGTACGAAGAGTGATGAACAAATTAGTGTTTAGATTGTTTTGAACTCCACACCTTAACAGATGGATTGTCTTCTTGCAGAGAAGTTCCTTTAAATTTCTTGAAAGACATCATCACCTGCCCTGCATTCAAACCATGGGAGGTGGCAGAAATGCAGCCTCAGCTGTCACTTGATCTTGCTTTGTTGGAGAATCAGCCTTTTGTCAGTAAGTATAGTAGTAGTATATAAAGACGCAAACCAGGTATATGGAATAGTTCCAAAAATAAAAAAGACTAAGTTTGTTTTTAAATTAATTTAATTTCCCACTTCAAAAAAAGAAAAAATTGACATAAGCAAAGTATACCTTGCATAGCAGCTAAATGACACAAAGTGGTTTTAAGTTTATTGATGGCATCGATCTTGCGATCATTCAAAGCAGGAATTAAATATTTAATGACTGAGGGTATCCAGTGCTTGCAGCCATATGGAGAAACAGCCGAGCCATTTTTTTTTTTTTCCTGGATTTTACTCTTAATCTCATATTGATGTCCTGACGTTGCATGGATTCTTGCACCTGTGTTGATGGATCAATACAGTTCTGTCTGAATTCAATCTTTAACCAAAAATGTGTTATGATGAAATTTTAAATTAAAATTTTAACTTTTCGAATGATTTAAGTTCGCAAAAAACTTTACTCAGTTCTTTAAAGATAAATTTCAAAAATTGCAGTGTGTGTGTGTGTGGAGAGGGGGGGTGAAAAATACTTCCCTTGAGTTAGATGCTGGTGAATTATATGTTATAATCAAAATCCAAGCAAGAAGTAATATGCTGTTTAGGTAGAGAAATAGGGCCATGAAGGTGCACTTACAGTACCTTGTGGTTCTGGTGCCATCAGAATCATGAGAATAGGATCAAAGAAAAGACAGCTTAACCAACATCCGATATAACGTGTATGTAGAAATTCATCGGCAGATGTCACTAGAAAGAAACCCATCTCAAATAAAAGACAACAGTTAAAAACGAATAACTGGCTCTTGTTTCAGAAATGTGGTTATCTGCTGGAGTGAAACCGAAAATGTTACTGACATGTTTTTGTTGGTTTTTTTTTAACAGAAGCCTTTGAATTGATTCACGAGGCAGCTTTCAGAAGAACATTAGGGAACTCTCTCTATTCCCCCAAGTTCATGGTTGGCAATTATACGTCAGACATGGTAAGTTTCAGACAGTACTGGGCGTTGATTCAGTAGTCATGCAAATCTGTTCGGCTCTCACCTTTGGTCATCAAAGAAATGTGGATTATTAACTGCTCATAGCTCAGTATGAAATTGTACAGCCTTGCACCTGGTCAACGCTGAATTCTGGCATTACTGTACCACAATAGAAAGATCAGAGAATGTGATCACTGGATGCATTAAGAAAAATCTTGACAGTCCCAGGGTTACTGTTCACAGTGTTTACTTGTCTGATCAGTTCTTCTTCTTTTCCTCATACGTGTTTGGGCAATGTTCATCATCGAGTTCTGCTTTTATACAAGAAAAATGACATCACCTCAGCTGTAGACAACTGCTGCTTTGTTCAGTATGCTACTGAATTTTTTTTATTTCCTGTGCTGAGAATTTGGCAAGGGACAGAAAGGTTCAGCATGTTACTTAAAATAAATAAATGAAAGATTTAAAGGCTTTGGAATTTGCTCTTTTTTTTTCTTTTTTTTTTTTTAATTTTAAAAATAAAAATTTGTGTGTGCAATTAAGATTTAGAATAGATCACCCAGAAGGAAACTCTCAGGTCTAAGCAAGTAAATTGAACTCCATTCTGACTGGATTAAAAGGATTGCAAACATACTTAATTTCTTCCCACGTGTAGCTTTCTTGGTGACTAAGTTATCATCAAATAATTACCTACATAAGATGTTGGACGATAATTTTAGCCTCGACACATATTCTTTTACAATACTAATATAAATGAAGCCATCGAAAAGCATTTTACAGGTGCGATGGATGCTCGTTGGAAGTCCATAAAATTTTCATTTTTGTCAGTACTCCTGTGTGAGTTAGAGTTAAAAACAAAATTAATTGCATTTCTCATGTAATGTTTTATGTTAAGTTTCCATTGCACCTAAGCCTTAAATTTTTCTGGTTCTCTTGCAGCTGTCCAGCTACATGCGAAACTTCTACACCAGTGGCCGCATAGCTGTGGTTGGCCTGGGAGTGGATCACGAATTATTGCTGCGGCATGCTAGTAAACTCACACCTTTCAGTTCTTCTGATGTGAATTCAGAAAAGGCCACCTATTCTGGAGGTTTGTATATCTGAAACTTTGTGCATCATTGTCTTTTGTTGTTTAGTGCACTGTTTCATTTTCTCTTTATTTACATATGTATGCACACACACACACACAGCCATTGTACTATTGCTCTAAAGGCAGCTCCTGATGCCACTCAGCTCATTTAAGTTGTTTGTTCTTGTTACCATGTCTAGGTGAGGGCTACTCAGCCAATCAGTCCAACTTCTCTCAACCCTCTTGGTTGGTGGTAGAGGCTGGGATGCTGACCGTTGTAGTCTGACTGTGGTCAGCATTTAATTGGCTACCTGTCAAGAAAGGTTTTGCCCTAAATTTCTGAACCAGTAACACAAACCCTGCTGCTGTTTTTGTTGGTTTTTTTTCCTTCCCCTGACCTTTGAGTTTATTATGGCTGAGCCAGTCGACATCATTCTATAAAAAGTTGTTCACCACCCACCACCACCCCACGTAGCTCCCAACTTTCTCCGCAATTTTCCACTGGGAGTAACCCTAACCAGCTTTATGAAGGGCAACCACGAATAGCCTTGTTTCTGATGGAATTTAATTTTTATGTGTCGGGTCCAAGCCGGTATAGGATGAGCACAACATCGTTTCCAGCATGAACTAGACTTATCATTTGTAGAAGTTATTTGCTGGGTCCATAGTTATGTACAATTCTTGATGTGATAATATTACATTATTGGTTTATTTGTTCTGATACATTTTTTCTGGGATATTTTCTTTTATTAAGAATAAAGTGTTGAAAAAGCAGATAACATTTTGTATGGTGTAGCTGGTAATTTTGAATGTCAGTTTTAAGCTTATTCACCAGCAGTAGGCTGCTGTCTGTGTAAAGCCCCGTCGTCCTTTTTTATTTTGAGAGAAAATTACATGGACAAGATGCCTAAATGTCCCACTACCCATTCCAAACCTCTTTAACTTACAGGTCAGCAATATTCAGTTCATCTGCCTTGCATACAGATGACACCCATCACCCTTGATAATTATCTCCCTTTCTCTTCTTTCTTTTTTTGTTTGCTGGAGTTTGACATGTAACCAAGCAGAGCATCTGGTAAATAGTTCAGAGCCGTGTTAGTAATTTGATGATGGACTGTTGTTCAGAAGTTATCAAAATCTCTCCCTATATATATATATATATATCTTTGTAGATGTTGATCTCGCTTACAAATGACCATCTTTCAAAATATCACAATAAGTCAGGATATTAGAAGGCTTAATAGCAAAATGGTTGGTCAGAAGTAGCACCAAGTGTGCTATGTTATCTGATTAGTTATGGTAGCAGAGACTATGCATGCTCATCTTTACACAGACTTCAGACTGAGTGGGAAGAAATCGGCCAAAGCTGTCTCCATTTGTGGTATTTCTTGAAATTTTGCTTATAATTGGTTGAGTACTGCCATGGACATGGTGATTATTGTAAAACAAAGGTGGCATGAATCACTGGTCTTGGGGCTACAGATTTCCACCAGGGATGATGCTCTTGACATTTTTTGTGACTGTGTACAAGTGTGTAAATTGTGACTGCTTAAGCCACTCTTATTTGTTTCTATTGATGCTTATTGTGCAAAAGAAGAATGGATGGTAATGCTTTGACAATTTGAAATTCAGGTGAAATAAGACTGAACACTGGTTCACCCATTGTTACGGCTGTGCTAGTCACTGAAGGTCCTAGGTGAGTGACTCTTTTGTGTTGTACTATATAAATAACACCACCTTAATTTTTAATTATTTGTTTCAGTAATCTTGGTGAAGAAAGTATTTAGTGAAAAACTGCTTGTATCTTTTATGTAAGAAACTCAAGGTCAATTTGGTCTGTAAAAATTTCATTTATGATAGCTACTCAAAAGTAAATATGCAAAATTTTAGAGATGCTAAGGATACTGTGTCAAAATGACTGAGTTATGGGGCTGGGGGAAGTAAAGCAAAATAACTTCTTGATATCAAAACTCATGCAAGCAATTTCTGTAGAGGAACTATTTGCCCAGAGAAATTGTTGTTTTGACTTTACAGCTTGGTTATAACAATGCTAATATCGATAACTATTGTTAATCCTCTGATTACTATGTCAGCTTTTACCCTTTTTTAGAATATAGCAGCACTATTTAGTATTTGAATTGAAATGGTTATAAGATAGTCAGTACACTTGTTTTGCAAACTGCTGCCTTGCCTTTGCCTGTGTGTGACAGATATCACTGCCAGTCTTTTGGTACATGACCAGCATCTTCACTGAGGATCTTGAAACTGAGATCTTTTTCTTTATTTGTTTTAATGTAAGCTTCAGATAAATTGGAGTTCAAAATTAGACTACATGCTCCCCCCAAAGGTTATTTGTTTATCAACAACTCTTAGTTCTTCAGAAGGCTGCTGCCTACTTGGCTGTTGCAACATGAAAACAGTCCATTGGCACAATTCCCGTGCTTTTTGTTTCTCACAGTACACACATGAAGTAATGGTACACGCACTCCATCTGCTGGGAGTGAGTTTGTTGCTCCTGTGGAGTGTGTGATTAGCAGATAGAGAGAGAGAGAGAGACTGTTGTTGATAGTTGTAATACTTTGTAGTGGCACTAATATTAATAAGTGACCATTAATTTACATCTTTGGCCAAGCTTTCACATAGATCTAGAATGTGTCTTTTGAGGAAATTAAATTCTAGAAAGCTAAGAAGGAAAGGTAGCACAACCATAAGAAGATACTTATGCAGGGCTCCTTCCCTCCATCCATCCTTTCCAATTTTTCATCTTCACTACTCTTGCTGCTCCTAATTCAGTATTTTTCTCTCTATTTTAACAAGTCTCAATGGTGAAAAAAAACGGTAAGCAAAAAATTTATTTTTTGATCTTGCACTGCATATTTATGTTGTATTATAATTTTTAAAGCGAATATTTTTATTGTAGTTATTTATTTTGAGTTAAACAAAAAAAAATTAATTTTCTAATTACACCTGCATATTACTGTGCACAAAATCTTAAGAGGCAGTTTACTTTCTTTTGAAAATACATTGTATTTTATTTAGGACAACTTTTCAAAGGTTTGGTAGTGGGAAATTGGTAGCTCTCTAGGGTTTGTTATATGACATAACAGTACCCAAAAGTACAAACAGTTAACTTGTCATGATCCTCCCACTGGCAGGTACACAATCCACATAAAACGGGACCTTTTTCTGCAGATGAGTCATCTGATTGCATCCCGGGAGATCTTGTATCGTTTCTCCACCAGTGCAGTGAGTGTGTAGATTATCCAGCACCCTTGGGAGATTAAGGATGTTCCACAGGTGTTCAATCAGAGAGGGGTTTGGAGATAAGGCAGACCCATGTCAGAATAATAGTGCATTGTCGTCTTTGGTAAACAAAAGCCGTGGAGAATGTAAAGTACATCTGTGATGTGTTCTCAAATGGTGACTAGCTCCTTTCTGTCACGCTCATTGATGCCTGCCCACACCATTAATGATCTTCCTTCATGCTGTTTGTCATTTGCTTTTCCTGGTCAAGAATGAGCCTTGGCTCCAGTGAACAACACGTTCATCTGGCCCATGTCCATCACCTGTCAAGCTAAGCATCCGTCACTGCAAGCTGTTGCTGGATGGCACATGAATGTTCATAGAGTGTAAGTGTTTTCACTGTTTGAAGGAAAACATTGATGCCCTGACCTGTCTGATTTATTGATGTACAGCTGTGGATATCACACACTGGTTCGTTAGGCTTTTACAGGCAGTTAACCTGTTTTTTTAGCTGTGTTGGATTCTGCCAGTTTATCACTGCCATTGCCTGATCACAGATAGCCATGTTTCCAGTAGTTTCTGCCTGTGTGAGCCCTAGACCAGCTGCACAGCCACATCCACCACTTGTTTCATGTTGCTGACCTGGCATGAAATTGATTAATTGCAGAATGCTTCGTGAAGTCTGCCTGACTCTCTTTTACACCTAATAGTGTCAGCATGTAATACATGTACCTGGTTTGGGAGGACCACTCCAAACTGCCTTCAGGTTTGTGCAAGAATTAGCCAACTACACGTTTTGGTTCTGAATGCCTGTGGAATATTCACGGGAACATATGCATAATTGTTATTTTGAAGTTTTTTTCCTTTGAAAAAGTCTATCTCCTTTTCCTTTTGTGTGTGTGTGTGTTTTGTATATGTTTTTGGCAGGGTGATCTAAAGGCATAGACGGGTGGTAAGGTGCATGTCTGTGCAGCTAAACTATGTCGCAAATATTTTGCATGTGTTGACTGTGAACGCTTCTTACCTGTACTTAGTTTTGTGATCTTACCTTATTTTTTAATGTGTTTGTTTAGGACCGCTGAAGACTGCTGCTACTTCCCATGTAAAGTTTCTTGTTAGCTGATAGGTTTATACTTATGGAAGAAGAATGGATGTGAGCAGTGTGGAAATAAGCTTTCTCCCTCCTTCCTCTGTGGACACCTTGGGTAGCTTGATAACAGGACCAGCTGTGAGCTCTTTCCTCAATATTTGAGGGAAAGTATGAAATTAAAAAGAAAAAGAAATTGTTTTGAATTTGTGCCATTTTTAAAAATGGGAGGTTTGCCAAGAAGAACACTTCCAAAGTGAAGTGTTTGGGGGTGCCTGGTTATTCATTATTAAAGGAAAATTATTTTTTTAACCATAGAATTTTAAGGATATTTAAAAACCCAAATAGACGATCCGTAAAACGTGCTGCTGAAAAATCTTAATGAACCTTTTGTAATCCTGTGATAGCACAGATGTAAATAAGAAATTAATTGAGGACATCTTGTGAGCTCTCACTTTAGTTTGGATGGCTCCTTTGTATCGTTTACTCTCTCTCTCTCTTTTTTTTCTTTCTTTTCAATTGCATTTGATTTTAGAATCCAGTGTTTTTCAAAGAAAACCACCTACCAGGACTCTGTCTGTGGACCACAGGCCAGCGGCATTCTATAAGAAGTGTTATTGTGTTTAAAATTCTTCAAAACAATTCTCCTCCTCATTATTAGCTTTGAGCTTTGCTTATGCAGCCAGACCTTTACATGAAGTAATATAGTATGCACGTTGGAAGCTATGACATAAATACCAGATAACTGGATGATTTTACTTCTCTCTCTCTCTCTCTCGTCTCTCCATATCTGCCAACTCCGGCTGAAAAACCAGCTGCTCTCTCCCACTCGCTAATTCTCTCTGCTGCCTCTTTGATTGCACTCGGTACAACCTCCATCTTATCCATATTCTCTGGCATCAAATCAACAGCAGCAGCATATACCGGTATCTCCATCTCGTGTTCTTCCAGAATAGAAGGATGTATTTTTGACAAATTTAAATCCACTTGATCCAGTATATTTAGCTGTGCTGCCATTTCTGTAGTTCAGAAATTTATTAACAGCCAGAAAGTCTTTAAAAGGGAAAGTGAAAAGCTGTATATTATTAACATTAAGCAAACTGAATTCCATTGTAGCCTCTCCACAAAAGACCTATTGCCAGCCAACACCCTGCAGATGATAATGGGAGTGGGCCCTCACATGAAGTACAGCTGCAACTCTGTGTCCAGGCTCAGTAAGGCTGCTGCTAATGCTTCATCACAACCTTTTGCAGTAAGTGTCATGATTGTACCAATCACTATCTACATCATTGCTTGCTTTAAGTGTACTCACCTGAATTAAAGATCAGTGCGGTGTAGAGGAGTTCCCTTCAGCCTACATCCCTGCTGCAACTGAAACTTGATTACTTACAGTAATTGGAATGGTCTGTTAGCCTTTTTTGATGTTGGTAGTTGTTTACACTACTACTTTCTCACAATTCAAGAACTCTGCCTTCATGGCTCCCGGTGATTCTACTGATCTCGAGGACCTGCAAAGTTATGTGTTTGAGACACCTGAGCAGAAGTCACACCTTGCCGCTGTCTGCCTGTGTGAGCAGTAGATTGGTTCAGTGTGGCTTCTCTTCCTTTAACCTTGAGGCCAAAATTTAAAGTGGACAGGTAAAAATCTGTTGTAGTAGTATTTTTTTTTCCCCCCAAGCCCATAGAGATGAGAACAGATTCTGCACACATGGAAGGGAAGTCTGACATTAGGAAGATATTCATTACTTAAAACTTCAAAGATTACTTGGCAAGGAGAAAGAAAGAAGGACAGATTTTATAAGGGAGTAGGTTAGGGGACATGGTGATGGTGAGAGGAACCTTCGATAGACAACTGATCACAACTCTGTCTTAGCATCAGAATTTACATCTGTAGATTGGTGATATCAGTGCCCTGTCTCTCTCTCTCTCTCTCTCTCAGGTAAGATTCTGAATAGTTTCAGAAACTATTTATAAATGCACTGAAGATTATTCGAGTTGTATTTTGATGTTTGTGTTCATGTAATCGAAGTAAATTTGTCTTTTCAGAGGTGGAAAAATCAAAACGATCACCATAATGTAGTGTCTTTCATTATTGTGTTTGTTCAGATGAATATCCCGATCGCGAAGACATTAGGGTCTAGTGATCAAACACGATCTTTTACAAGAAGTAGCTTTAGGGGGAAAAAAAATTGTAGTTTTCATTTCCTAGAAGGAGAAAAATGTTAAAAATATAAAAAAAATTCCACCTTATTGTTTGGCATGTGACAATTATATCCCAAATGCAGAATTCTGATGTGCCGCTAACTAAACGTTAAGTGAACTAGGAGGTACATAGCGATGTGACCTAACACATATGGGCGTTTGTTCATGAACGGAATGAAGCTGTACTTCTTGTCTGTCCTCAGGCATAACTGTTACATTTTGAGTTCAGTGTGAGCATTCTGTACTGGTGCCTCACTTATCAAGCTTTATTTATTTTAAATTATGCAGATCTCCTGCGTTAATGCCAGTTATACCGATGCTGGGATCTTTGGCTTCCTGCGTTACATCTCCACAGGAAGAGATCGGCAAGGTAAGCTTTCCTGTTGTTTGTCTCTGGAGGGCTATCTTT
Source organism: Nautilus pompilius (assembly GCA_018389105.1). Classification (NCBI taxonomy): domain Eukaryota; kingdom Metazoa; phylum Mollusca; class Cephalopoda; order Nautilida; family Nautilidae; genus Nautilus; species Nautilus pompilius. The sequence continues at coordinate 212,392 of JACATO010001459.1, forward strand.
CTTGAATAAAGCAACTCAAAACAACAAATAATAATAATAATAATAATGAATAATAATAATATATAATGAAATTCCTTTCTTTCCCTTTTTTACTCCCAGCTTGTTTCGCGCAGCCTTCAAGGAATTTGGCAAAATCACGAAATCAGGTGTCACCGAGCAGCAAGTTGAAACTGCCAAGTAAGTTTTTTGCCACCCCTAACAACCCTGGTGTGTGTGTGTGTGTGTTGTGTGTGTGTGTGTGTGTAACGTATCACCACCATCCCCCACCCCTGCCACCAGGGAAATTAGCGAAAATTTGAAATTCCTCCCCTTAATGGTAATACACAGTTTACCACCACTTGCCTGGGTTGATAAAGGTTTTATTTATCAAACTGTCACCATAATAAACACCGTGTAAGAGTGAAGCATTTCTTGGTGAAAGTGTCACCGTTTCGCCCTCCTCTCTCCTCCTCCTCTCCTCTCCCAATCTCTCGTTTCAGTAAAGACACCATCTGTATCAGCAGAGCGATCAAATTATGCAGTTCTCCGGCCAGATGAACACCGTGGAAATCTCTCTCTTAAATAACATTCGCTGGGATGGGGGGGGGTCAGGGTTTGGGGATCAAATTGCTTAGCTTGTCTCTTGAAAATGGAGAAATTTTAGTTCGGGGTGGATTTGTTAATTTCCTGTTGATGCAGCGATTAGCCTTAGTGTTGTTACCTCTTCATCCTGTGTGTGTGTATGGGCGATTGCCCTCTCCACAGAATCTTGTTTAGACTGGTAATGTGATTTTCCTATTTCAGTCAGTATGAACATATAAATCTGGGAAGGGTTAGTGGATGTAGTCATCTGCCATTTCTGCTGTGGTATATGGAGATGCAGCAGTGGTAGCGGATTGATGCCCGTGGGCTGGCTGTTGCGGTGTCGCGACAGGTCATGCAACTAGACTAGTGTTCGTGTTTTCTCCGTCCTCCCACTGCCCCTAACAGAAACTGGGCGTTCTCCCTTCTTGGACAATTTAATTAAAATAGTTTGAACAAAACGAAACAATTGAACTTGTGATGAGATTAGGAGACGGACAGACTGTTTGGGATGCAAATCTCCTGTTTCCTGCAAAGGGAAGTCGGACAGAAGCAATGGATTGGTTAACACACCTGCATTAACCCTTCGCCCTGTGCGTGATACCACAACAGAGGCTTCCTTTACTGTTCTTTTCTCTCTCTCTCTCTGTCTTCAGATCATTTTTGGGGGGTTGATTATATGAATACATATTAATTTGGGCACCTAAATAAAGGGATCCCTTCATAATAAATTTCAAAAGTTTAATTAAGACCGGTGCAAATACAAAGCAATGGTGGGAGTCATAGAGGTTCTGGAGACAAGAACAGCAAAGGGTTTTATTGATGGGTTTGGTTAACCTTTGAGAATGATTTCAGGAACCAGCTGAAGTGTTATGTGAACCTGCACCTGGAGAACCCCAGTAACCTGCTGACTGACCTGGCAGAACAGGCCCTTGGCCACAGGCAGCTCGTCTCCACACAGCAGCTGCTGCAGAACATCGATGCAGTCTCCACCGCAGACGTCAATGCTGTAAGTTATCTTTCAGACTTGTGAAACCTTTTGTTGGATTACCCACCCCTCCCTGATCGTTAGACTGGTGCCCCCCTTAGTGCATAAGCTTACTCGGCCTGGTACCTCTCATTTAGGCACTTTTTAAAGGGGCAAATCACAGAAGGGCCAGCAGATTTGTCTTCTACCTGACCTGGGATCTCTAAAGTTTAACTACAGCCATCTATGGCCAAGTTTTGCAGCACCCTAGAATTAAATCTACTTAATTTGCATAATAATGTTGCATTAACATATCGAAGTACACGACACCTTGTAGTTTTCCACACTTAATTAAGACCTTACAAATCTGACGTAGTTTGATGAATAAAATATCTAAATCTCTGGCATTACACACAGCTCTTGGCCCTATCTGGAGTGCTTAGATCTTTTCTGCTGGTGTAGTAATATTGTTCCTGAAACTTCCATAAAACGGTCACAGGCAGAGAAGACTAAGCAAGGAAGGATACCGTGTTCTGGCTGTTAAATGTTAGAGATTAAATGAAGTCTAGTGACAATGGAAAAAGATTTTCGTTTTTTTTTAAACCTTAAAACTTTTTTTTTTTGCTTTATTTTATTGAAGTCTTGGTAGGAGGATAATTCTGGCCATTAGTAACCATTCATGTGTCTTTCAGGTGGCTAAGAAAATAATTAATGCCAAACCATCAATGGCTGCTGTTGGCAACCTGATGAATACTCCTTACATGGATGAGCTGTACAAGTGACAAAGATCCACTTTAGTCTCCTGTTGCACACTAAAGTATTGGTAGAACTGTTACTAGGCTGAAAAAAATGGGGGTATAGTGGTTTGTAAAATTGTTTCTCACAATCTGTATAAACAAGGCTTGCACATGTGTGGTTGTTATGCCAAAATAAATTTCTGAACATGGCTATTAGTCATTGTTACTTTTTCTCAACATTTCTTGAATTCACTTGGTAACGCCCCACCGATGGATTGGACTTACCATTTTGTAATTGAATATGTAAGTGAACCCTCTGTATAAATCACCAATAGCGTGATATTTTATATCTACTCACTATCTGCACAGGTTAGCAGTCAGGGACTCAGCTCAGCACCTGTCTCTCTTCTCAAAGTACCATCTCATCTGAGCGTACCCTGTGCGAACACAAAGTCTCCAACCCTTCCTGTTGTTTCATTGCAAGTGTGTTTAACTAAATGTACATCCAGTGTCACAACAACAACAACATATCTTGGGTTTTTAAAGCTGGCCGCGAGGTGGGGAAGGGTAAGATGGCAGAGTGTATACCAGTGGGTAAAATTCCTTCTTAGAAAGATGGAAAACGCCAACAATGCTAGTGAGGAGGCGGGCATAGTCTTACATCCTATCCAACCATCCATCTGATGCACTGCTTCGGCTGGTAGGGAGTCCACATGTTTACCATGGTAACGGGGAAGGCCTCACATAGAACTTGAAACTATCAGGTTCTGTTAATTAAGGTGGCTGATATTACATGATTTTCTTAGTGAGCCATGATAATTTAGAGAGAGATGGTTCACATTAAAATCTACCTTGAGAACCATTTGTGAATTCTGTGCTCTTTGTAAATGGCTTTTTGCACTTTTGTTTACCATTGACGACTTAAAACTAAATATTCAGAGAAGTTTTCTCAGCCTGACAATTAAATAACTTAGAATAGAACCAAGTGAGGATTTTCACAATTAAACAAAATCAAAAGTATTATTCAACTTAGCTGTCATGTTAGTTTATTGATCTGTATACAGGGACATTGAAGCGTGAACAGTTAGATACTTTGTGGGGCGAGGGCTGCATCACCAGCATGCGCAGAATCGCGTGTTGCTCATAAACCTCCGTGGAGCTGCATTAGACAACTCCTATAACAGCTTTAAACTTTTGCCATGCATACTCCAAGATGTTGTAGTGGTTGGCACGGCCTTCAATGATGTCCTTCACTCTGGAGAAGGCATCATTGAGAATGGTCAGGAACACAGCCATGAGCACAACATAGACAATAGCAATGAAAGAAAAGAAGAATATGGGCCCCAGCAGCCTCTGGGCCCCTTGAAGGGCGTCAAAGTCAAAACTGCCGAGTACAAATGCAAACATTGTCTCCAGAGAGGTTATGATGCCGCTGTAGGAGGAAAGCGTCTTCCCAAACAGCAAGAAGGCCAGCTGTGTGAAGGCGAGAAAGTAGAGCAGGAATGCCACACTGAAGACCTTCAGTTCCTTGCCAGCCAGCCTCACTGTGTCACTAAACATAGTCATTTTAGTGTTGAACCGTAGCAGCTTCAAAAACTGGATTGTGGCTAGGAACACCACAACACCAGTTGTGTACGCAGAGATCTCATCATAGAGGGCCAGTGACAAAAAATTAACAAAATCTCCTGTAAGAAACAAAAAAAAAAAAAGAAATAAAATCAATAACTTCTCGCTTTTAGATTTTTCTGTCTCCCCGTAAATATGAATTTACAGTGGCCCTTTAAATACAGATTACCCAGTTCAGGTTGTTTACAGATAATTCATATCGTCTTCCCTTTGTTAACATCATTAAACAATCTGACTATATTTCATAAATCCAATGACTGTCCAACAATACGTCTCTGGCTAAATATTATTTCATACCTGCAAATCAGATGGGACAAATGATGATGAGATGTTTCAATGCACAGAGGTTGAACAAAAAAAAAAGATTCATACCTAAAAATTTCTTCAGAGAAGTTATAGCAAGACACCCGGTCTTGTGTGTGTTTGCCTGCCTCAACTTACCTATCAAATGGTGCTCTAAGAGTGAGCTGGTTTCATCAAAGGAACTACTTCAAATAATCTATCATTCCACCCACACACACACTCAGATAATCAGTAGGTGTTACTTTTGTTAAAATGGTTCGATGTTGACGATTTGGTATTCTGATCCTGAGAGTTCCCTAAATTAATGAGGAAGTATTTAATGAAAGGTATGGTTACAGTGAGGAACTGAAAATGAACCTGTGACTGTTGCTGATTACACACCACGTGCTAACTGTTACCTCTGACCTGATGATAACTATAGTAGCTGATGATCTTGTTATTTTAGAATAGCTCAGCACCAAAATAACTAAGTAAGACTGATGACGAACTTCTATTGCATGTCAGGTACATGTGTCATAATACACCCCACACTTCTTCTGAGCTAATGCTGCTAATATAACTTACGAAAAAGGAGAACTAACAATCATTTTATTGAAATCAGTGAGTGGCATGAAGGAAGATCTCTGAGCAGCGGATGATAACCAAGTCCATGTTTGAAACAGACTTTGTAAGAAAACACTGAATGAATTGATGAGATAAACCAGTAATAAAGTTGCTTTAATTGATGAGTAATAAAATATTAATTTTAGCATCTACCATTAGTTATAATTCTCTCTAGGTGAACAGAAATAATGGGTTCACTTATGAATATCTGTTTCATTAATATCTCTGACACTTTTAAAAAAAAAAACTGGAATTCTATAGTTAGACTCAGCTAAAGAGAAACAACAGATAGTAGTAATCTTTGTCTAAAGTATATCTGATGAGGTGGTGCAGAGCCATGATTATAGCTGAAAAGCAGTGCCATTCTAAGTTACATCTTCAGCAAGAAATGGAAAAGTACTGATGGACTGGTACAGAAGTGAGAAGGACGGGTTGCTAAACTGTGTGTCCCCAATAGGAATCAAACTCAGACCCTCAGCCATCTATCACCAAGATGTCAGGAATAATTTCTACATTCTCCACCTGGACCTTATTACACAGAATATGACAAATCAGCAGGTAGGAAAGATAATCCCAGCTGCCATTTATGATAATCTTCACAATGTCTGTGAAAGAATGTGTTCCTGGAAGCCCAAAATCAAACAGAACAGACACTTCCTGCTGTGGAAGGGATCACAGAATTGAAAGCCAATAATTAGCTACAACTTTAGCAAAATATGGTAGTCTGTCTGTCGAGCTTTTAAACCCACATCCCAGTGGTTATGCAAATTTTGCATTTGTGACAGGAATGGGCTGCAATGTTAGGATGCTGATCTTATCCATGCACATGTCAAGGAGAGTCTGGTCAAATTTTTGAGAGGGTGTTTATTTGCAAGGAAATATATAGAACATGGTCAAGGGATATAATGAGAAGCAATAACCTTTGCATCTTACCTGAACCACTCTCTCGCAGGCTGGTAATTGCTAATGAGCCAAGCACCTGCTTGAAGATATACAGCACGATGAGCACCACAGACAGGATCACCATGGTAAACTCCAGCAAGTTCCAGATCTGGGAAAAGTACATGAGCTTCTGCCTTCTGATCTTGCTCACAGACTGCACGAGGAAGAAGACTGTAAAGATGCTGTAGATGATCTGGAAAGCCACAACAATGATGCCGAAAGACCCCATAAAGTCAAACAGTCTGTACACCTGTGTGGAAAAAATAAACAGCTCGAAATTTTTGGTCAACTTTAAAATCAAGTGAGGCAGCTGTATCACTGCTGCTGATCTCAGAGTTCACCAATCCTGATTGCAATTAAGTTGAGACACTTGGATTTTCTTCCCTACTGTTTTCAGCCAAATACACAAATCTTTAGTGTTCATATGATCAGTAAGAAAGGAATGCTGTAGTCCACGTTATTAGTTTGAAATGAGAGAAAAAAGTAGTATTTGTGGCAATACAATTGAAGTTTTCAAAATATTTTCTGATAAAGAATGCATTTGCCTAAATTTCCTTAATATTAGGAGTACATTTCATGCAACCAGTGGCCATAAGTTTTATATTTCAAAGCAACCTTTAAAATTAACAGAACATGGTATTTTAGCAATCCTACTACCTCATTTTTTAACGGTTTACAAAATCAGACAGTAGAAGCAGAGATCATTGGTGTTTTCAAGAATAGGATAGATGCTAAATTTCCTTAATGTAAATTTTAACAATTCTTGCTCTGACTTTCCATATGCATTTATTTATTGTGTGCTTGTTACCACTAAAAATGCGAGAGCGGGTGGTATCTAATGCTGGCGGTAAGTGTGATTCTGATGATAAAGCAACCAACAGAAGATTGACTAAATTGTCTACACCAGTGTGTGCCAGGGGGCACTGGTTGAGAAGATATTTAGTTAATGAAACCATGAAAAATTGTGTGGATGGTTTTGTTTGCACCAACCCATTTACTATGCATTTAGCTGGTACTGAATTGAATTCAATAAAGATAGAGAGAGAAAACTACTTGCAACAGCTTTGAGATGTTCACCAAATGCACAGGTGACTTTTGCTTCAGATGTCAGAAGAACAGAGAAAAATATCCTTGTGTATACAAACTCTGTCAGATGGTCTGGAAGTACAGTGTTTGGCGTTTGGGCTATATTCATTAAATCAATGATTCCAGTCATCTTCACTGTGATCAAAGATTCCTTATGGTGTTTTGGATGTAATGTCAAAAATTGCGGGGATCAATGTTATGATAATGCCAACACTTTTCAAGAATGTAGGGTTCTATGTTGTTGTTTGGCCAATTCAAAGGATTTTGAGTGAGGATACCAGAGCAGTAAGTGTCCATTGCATGCATTAAATTTAGCTGTCCAAGACTATTTCTTGAAGCTCCCTATGAGACCTTTTAGTAATGATACATGAAATAACACATTTTTGTACAAAATTTTCCAAAATATCTAGTATTTTTTAAGTTACTGATAGGACCAGTAAACTTATCCAGTCTGGAAGAACATAGTCTAGGAAAGAGTGAAACTGGTGGAACAAGCAGTTGAGTAACTTGACTTGATTGTCTGAGAAATGACTTTGGCTCTATTTGGGTTAATAGGGTTTCAGATTCTGCGTGCAGATGGTCCAAAGCTGATCTGACAAGATGGCCCCTGCTATTTTCTGGATTCAAAAGTCTACAAACCAAACCAAACCAAACCAAAAACATCGAGTTTCTGAGATTGTTGGCATGATTACGAATCCAATGAAATCATATATAACAAATGGTACCCATCCATTCTGATATCAACTGAAAAACTCTTGTCGTCTTCACACAGGGTGAAGTACAGAAATCCAATTTCATATCTGTTTGTGAACCTCTCGGCAAAGATTTGGATGAGTCCAAACTGCAATTCCAACTCCTGGGTTTGGAAAATCTTGCTAAACTCCGAGATGTACCTACCATTGCCGATACTAAGGCCATTCGAAGAGAGTGAGGTAAAAGTTATGGATTCCTCAAGCTGTTCAACTTTACAAACTGTCTGCTGTCAGCCACAAGAACAATTTCTCCTAGGTGCTCTTCAGCACATCTAGAAGACTAGAAACTTACCTGCACGGCGCAACCTCACAACGGATTCTGTCATCCAGAAGAAGTTGACAAACCAAGAAGACCACACAAATCATTTTAGTTTGTGCAGTGAATCTGGGTCAAAATGCAACAACATAGGGATATGGCCGCTCATGTTCTTGGGTGGCATATATGCAATCATAGGGGTGGGGGTGGTATTGACTTTATATCAGTTTAAATGCCCTCTTAAAAGATATCAGTATTCAATATGCAAGCACACTTGAAAAACACCTGGTACGTTAACTTTTTTTAAAACCTCACCTTGAATTCTGCTCTGGTGACAGCACTACCACATGACAGGAACTCCGTGAGCAGGATTGCTGATGTAAACAAATTGACATTTGGGTTGTACACTGTGAACTCTAGGAACACAGCCCTTGTTTGTACGTCCAGCCAGCCCGCATTCTTCAGCAGCCTGACATCTTGCCTCGTCTGGTCCAGGCTCCTTTTGAAATTAGCAACATAGCCACCGCCTTTGTATGTCTCAATGTTTCCCACATAGGGAACATTTTTTAGCTTGACCCCATCCTGATAAACCCAAGGGGACTGGCTCTCCCTGAGGCTTGTCAGGTTTTCTGTTGATGGCAGAGTCCATTTGGGTAAGTATGGGTCTACGTCGTCATCTCTCCAGTTGTAATCATCTCTGCAGTGGTTAATGATGTTGGCCATCACCTCCTCTATTGTGCAGGAATCTGATTTAAGAAAACAGCATCTGCAGAGAAATGTTAGCTGCTAATCTACCTGGCTCCTCTGAATCCATGCATCTTCCTACATCTATAAAATATGGAACTCACACCTGTGCAGAAAATTCAAGGTGTGGAACAACTGAAAGACATTAATTAAGCTACAATCATAAACCCGAAATAGATTCATTCCCATGACATAAAAAGTACTTCATTCAGCTGCATACTCAATTATTGGGGGGGGGGAATAGATTTTCAGAAGTATTTAAGGGCTTAGAAAGATTAAAAATATCAACTTAACCCAGTTTGAATTTTAGTCTGAAAGGAGGATTCAAGTCAAAATACTTAAAGATCTGGAATGTGTAGGAAGTCACAAGTGCTTTGTGTCCTAATTACCAGACAAACATTACGTATGGAATACACACTCGGGCATAAGTTAATCACAGCCAGATTTTCCCTTCTGGACAACTGATGTGTATTTATAAAAGTGACCTAATGAGATTAAGTACTGATACTTTAAGAATAAAAAGATTAGATTAAGATTTCTGTTTATTTTCTGGTATCAATGCAGCAACTTTTTTTATTGCATTGAAAAAAACGAGACGCTGGTTGCTGAAAAGTGTAGCATTGTGAATTGCACGTTGTTAGATCCATCATCAGTGTTTTAAAATGAAATTGCCACTTGATGGAGGCCTGATCATCACATCTAATGTCTCATTGTTAAGATAACCTGCCTCTTTATGGATGATTTTACCAACAGCCTTATGCTGCTTGTAAAATATCAAATACATATCTATCTTATTCTCTGTCACTTCTTGTGTAAAGCCTGGGCCAGTTCAGGAGTACTTGGAACAGGAAGAATCCTTTTTCCGCTATGATTGGTATTCCTAAAGATGCTCTTTCTGTTTCAAGTTCAAGCTTAAAACAGGCCAGGAAAGGAATTCAATTGCAATGTTGTGGATGTATTGCACTGTTGTAGCCACACAATGAAGTCTAATGCTGTTGCGCATCAATATCGGTCAAAATGGAGTACAGTGACAGGCTCAAGAATGTTTCCAGGTACCTGTTAACATTCAGGATTCCAGGCACTGTAACAGGATCACATTCCCACACCATGAGGAATTCACTGTCGTGCATAACCTCAGCAGCATTTCTTCCAATGTAAGCTTGTCCCTGTGTTTCCAAACACTCATCCAACTTTCGTCAGACCCCTGATTGAATCCTCTTCCTTGTTCTCTGGTCCTCCAAAAACAATGACTGACCAAATCAAGTCCAACTTGCCTATGTTGACCTGACATCCTTGAACATTTCACAGGACTGGTACAGTAATGCAGTCTCCTGGATACTATTCTGCTGGACACCCTATTATTGGTTCTCCAGAGGTTTCTTGAAGTAGAACTGAAGGGATTGTGATCCACTACATACTCAATTAGTAACAGCATTGGGTACATTTTTTAGCAACAGGACAAATAATGGAGTGACACATGCCTGAGTTGCCTCTGTCTTAAGGCCGGCATCTACCATTCCAATTATCTGCAAAGTCTGGGCCTATTTGTAACAAACTCTGTGCCATATTTGTACTTGGTGGCAGGTTTATATATACAGTTGCCTGAATTAACCCTGCTAACCACATGTATTGATCATGATAACCATACTTTATTTTGCCATACCGATCAGCCCCACGTGTATGGACATTCAGGGTGTGCCAAATACACAATGTCTGAGCAGCAAGCAAAGCTCAGACAGTAATTCACTCAATGGTGAAAATCTTTATTGGGACAACATTTACCTTTTGGTTAACACGGAAAATCTAATGATGATTAAGTTATGTCTGGGTGTACATTTCATCAGTGATGTTAGTCCCAACTAATTTGAAAACAGGAATAACTCTCAGACTCTGTGTAAACCATGAGGGCCTCCTACTTCGTTGTGGAAATAGACTAATAACTTCTAGAGGATACAGTGGCTGTGCAAAATAGATACATACTATCAGAAAATGTTATGTACTAAAAGCTATACACTGGGCATGTTTTCAGAACCCGGGTTGAATTTCTGTAAGTTATATTGAAGTAAGAACATTCACGTCTCTATTCTGAGAAATCAGCACACTCGTGAGATCATCTGGCAATCTCTCCATCTCTCTCTTTCTTTTCTCTCCTTGCTGATTTATGCCCAGCTATATAAACAACATCTTCCACTCACTCTCTTTAACCCTCATCTGTCTGAGTCGGGCCACACCTACACGCCGACTCTCCATGTCCATGGTGCAACGTTTATCCCACCACTTCAGCTGGGACCCATTGAGGCTGTGGGTTGCATACAAGGTTGGGAGAAAGATGGCCTCCAGCCACACCCAATAATCGGAGACTCTGGAGATCTGAGGAGGCATCACAAGAGGTTTGAAATGACTGAAACACTGGGGAAGATCATAGATCATTCATTTATTCATATGAATTATTTTCAGAGCACCAAAATCGGTTTAACAGAAGGAAATAATGGGGAGGATAAATTCATTAAAATCACACTGTATTGTCTGTCTGCCTGTGTTTGTGTGTGTGTCTCTCTCTCTCCATTTATCTCTTATAATAGCAGATATTTAATTTTAAAATAAGATGCATAAATTATCACTCCCACGTACATTTAAAAAATAAAAGTTGAGGTTAAAATATACCTACAATTTGTTGAAAATAAATTTCCTAGTGTAGCAGTTGATTCAGGGGGGGAAAGAAGAGACATTATGGAAACACTGAGTTATTTGCCCATTTTAAAACATATTTGAAAGTGGTTAATTAGAGTTATCTCCCAGTATCCACTTCTTGAAGACATTCTCAACTCAATGCCAAAATTTGTTAAATTTGAAGAACTACGTAATAATTTACACTTTAAAATGCAGTGACGAATGAAACTAACTAGCAGAAAAGAATTTTTTTTGTCATAGTTTTTAAAGTTACCTCCCCTTAGATGTCCAACTTACCTTTTCAAAGGAAGATTTGCCCTTGGCTGCCAAGAACATTGTTCTCAGGTTGTGGCCGACCAGGTATGAGGCGCTGGCTCTCGTCTGGTAGGAGAGAAAGAACAGAACCAAGACGAAGAAGGTGTATACGAGAATCTCTCTTAAAAGTTCTTCAATTTCTATCTCCTTCAGTCTCTGCTCTCTTGCTTTCTTTAACTCAACCCCATCGGGTGGCTTCAAGGCTGTGGAGGCCATTTTACGCTGCAGCAGTATCTCTGCAAAGAGAACGGGGAGCAGGTGTTCGCTACTGTGTGCCTTGACGTTCAAATAAAACCCGGGCCTGAAGCCATTTGCAGCTGGGTTTCATTTGAACGATCATGGTATAAAGATGCTGGGTCTGATTATGGCAGAGTTTTTATGAGGACTCATTGTTCAACGATGAACAAAGGGGGGAAAATGTCGCAAAATCTGTGCGGTTAAAGCTTTCATTAGCCATAAGACCAGAACAGTGACAACTGAGATTATCTACATCTTGTGGCTCTCCAGACCGTGGGGTGAAACAAAACCTTAGGGCGCAATTCAACAAGATTCCTCCATCTGATGTCTTCATTAGCAGTTGGGTGAAGAAGTTCAAAGAAACAGGTTCAGAAACTAATATCCGGCAGACAGACGGGGCACCAGGCAAGAGACTGCTGCCACTAGTGAAGAAGCATCTTCAAGAAGTCCATGGAGATCGGTTTGCCGAGCTCCCCCCCCCCATCCTTCAGACCCTTTTTCAATGGTTCTAGTAAAGATGATGCTGGAGAATATGTTCAAGGCAAACGCACTTGACCCCTGTAACTGAAAATGGTGGCTGCGTGTACATCTAAGGAACTTATCGCCCCACAACAGACGGCACATTACTATACCCATTTCCTTTTCTGTCTTAGGTAGCTAATTAGTTGTTAGACTCCTCAGACAGATCCCTGTATGGCTAGGCGTGTAAAACATACCAGTAGCATTCCTTTCGTGTCTTGCTGCCAAATCTTCGTCAGGAGACAGAATGGTTCTCAGGTCGCTACTTCCGACTTCCTGATCTACGTCTGGTTTTTTCAAAATGCAGGCGATGAAGGCCACTATCAGACACACCTGAAACAAAAATATGAAATATAACCTGGACAAAAAGGAAACTAGTAAACAACGAACAGTTAGTTCCTTCTCCTCCTTAAAGAAAGAATTTGTTGGTTTGTTTGCTTGTTCAGGCCAACGAAAACCTTCCAGATACCAAACACAGCTAAATCACCACTTTCGTGGTTTCCAGGGTCCATAATCTTACGAAGTTAAGGGAGTTTCACGGCTGAATTACCTGACAGAACGGCACCCGTGAATAATACGCGGGTGGGGGTGGGATAAACAGTAGTGTGGATAGTTCGTGAGGTGGACCCTGTGTTCGCAACAAGATGTCTCCTAGCATCCGGGGACCTCTGCGGTTTTGCTTTCTGAAAGTTAACAAATTAATTAATTAATTGTCATTCCCTTTGCTCTCCAGTGAAAGGTCAATGACGAGCTCGGGTGTTCCACCTTAACGATCTGGCAGCGTTCAAACCGGCCCCTCTGTCTGTCTGTCTGTCGGTCGTTCAGTCACTCGGGGTGGGAATCCATTTTGTACAGAGACCGACCGGGCTCTTCGGTAGTTCCATCTTCCGCCGCCATATAGTAAAACAAAGCCTGTGTAGCACATTGGCTGTCTGGAGAATTACTTGTCCTAAGATCGGCTTAAATTTCTTCATAACTTTGACGAAATAAAATCCACCCGATAGCGCCCTCTTCGCTTCTTCCCTGATTGGCTGAAGTGCTTGTTGTTGTTTTACAGTTCCTACCTTGATCAGGTGAAACAATTCACTTCCCCATCCGTTACAAGAATTACTATTTATTATTATGCAACAAGGGATTTGTTTGTTTCTCGCTACGCCACAGTTAATTCGGGAGCTCGGTTGGTGCCCTCGACCGCGCCCCAAACACCGCAGCTCGTGTACCTACCTTGATGGGCTGGACCACAATGACCGACTGGAAAAATGAGAGCAGGAACGCGGTCAGCCATTCCAGAGACTTCTCTTTGCCCCACTCCATGCTGTATAAAATCGTGAAGAAACCAGACGTCGACACGCTGGAAAAACAGACTGAGAAAGATGTGCAAAGATTTATTGAATATCGCTTCGCGCCCCATAATCCTTCGGGGAAATTATAATCCAGATTATCCATATATTTAAAACATTTATAATGTGGCCTTATTAGAGTATAGGCCACCAAGGTAGAGCAGGGAGCCATCTCGGCTTATTCAAGGGGACAGGAAGCGATGACGGCTTATATAAGCAGACCATCTCGGCTTATTCAAGGGGACAGGAAGCGATGACGGCTTATATAAGCAGACCATCTCGGCTTATTCAAGGGGACAGGAAGCGATGACGGCTTATATAAGCAGACCATCTCGGCTTATTCAAGGGGACAGGAAGCGATGACGGCTTATATAAGACTTGTAAAGAAAATAAATTATCATTTACTTCATTTAAGAATAAAGAAGATAAAGATGTCTGAAAACGTTTCTTATAGAACGATACAATAACATATACTCCATGGATAAGATTCACCGTAATAGGCTTACAGTAAAAAGGCCGTGAAATATCGTTTCGTGGATGCTGAAGCTTTGATATTTCAAGGTTTAGGTTCGGCTGAGAGGGTCAGGGATACTCACGGACCCAGGCAAGGTAAGTGAACCACCAGGGAAGCGAAGAATCGCGCTTCCTTTTCTGCTGCTTTTCATATTTTCTTCGAGTATCAGCATCCTTTCCGGCGCTGAAGATCTTCCGGACGCCGTCCTTAAATTTGGCCAACCCTGACCGGTCGTCCGCTGGCGGGGCCAGGCCGGTGGTCTCCCAACGGCCCTTCTCCGGCTGGTCGGGGGCCGTCGGGCAGAGCCGCTGCCTGGGTCGCGCCTTGCGGAAGACGGCGACCAGGAGGAAGTTGACGGGAAACACTATCATCGTGCTGGCGAAGCTGACGAACAGCTGCTGGACGGTGAACTTGAAGGGTCCAAGCTGGAGCGTGGACGCCGCCCGGACGTTCTCTTCGGTCCGGAACCACATGCAGTTGACGATCATGGTCATGAAGAGCAGGCTGAGGCAGCAGGAGATGCGCTGGACGCGGGTGAAGGAGCTGCGCGTGGGTCTGGAGAACACGGAGAACCAGAGGTGCTCGTTGGTCAGCTTCTTGCGGAACGACGAGGAAAACAGATGGCCGAAGTTGACCAGGTCGTCCATCCCGGCCACGGGGATGACCCTGTCCACCATGCCGTCGTCTTCCTCCACGGCCAGCCAGCGGTTGCACAAGAAAAAGGTCCTGCAATCAGAAGGAAGTGTTTGAAATGCTTACCTCGACAGACCCCTCAGGTCCTTCCTTAGGCAGACCCTTCCCATTCCCTCGCCTTTTAATTTTCTGAAATGTGTACTGAAAGATAGTTCAGGTGTTTAGAAGGACGAGATGGAAGAGGACAGGTATCCTGATCCCCCTCATCCCAGAGCTGACGCTGCTAATGCCATGTGATACGTTTACGATTTACCTTAAAGCTCGTGATTATCAGCGTACAGGTATCTCGGGGAAGCCCCGCGTGTCCCCTACAACGATCAGGGCTGCCTTCCGTTTATTATTTCGTCTCTGGCATTAGCAGCCCACATTTACTTACAACAAAAAAAAAATATTCCGAATAAGACAAAAGGTGCATGGACATCAGCAGCAGCAGCCAGTACGGACAGGTATAACGTGGGTTTGCTGATTTATTAAACCTACTTTCTGCGAGATGAGCTAGCGAATCCACCTGGCGTGTAAGGTCGGTAACAAACCGAGCCAGCCTCCCACTAGACCAGCGAGGGGCGCCCATTACCCTTCTATATAATGTTCGGTGAGTCGCTTGATCTTTGTGCCTGACCTTTCTTTTGTCTGTAAGTCAGTAACCTGGATTTGGTTAAGGAACCATGACTTCCGTTTCCCTCTTGCAGAATTGTCGTGCCAGATTCGAAGGAAATTGAGGTCTCCCAAAGGTCTCTCCACACTCAGTATAAAGTTGACGATGCTTCCTTGGGCGAAATGCTTTAAAGAGAGATTTAAAAGGAAATAAATAGACACGAAGCCATGAAAAGTAAGGGAAAAGCCACTGAATCATTCGAAATTATCCTGATCTTTTTTAAATGGTTGATGCAATGTGTAAGCTTCAGTTTTGCTCTGGTTTATCAGTTATAAATCTCCTCTGTTTAGCCTTTAAATCACAACAAATTACATACTATACTTGTATGTTTAGTACAGAATCCCTATAAAAATCAAGAAATATTTAATAATTAACATTGGGCTAAAAGGGATTTTTTACATAGACACACTGAACATTCGCCTTTGTTCAAAAACAGAGGAGAGATTATTTTTTTTACCTGTACAATCAGATGAGTTTTTTTTTACCTTTGGTAGGTTTGTGGTTAAGGTAAACATTACATGCGTTCGATATTTCATCTTTAATGTAGTTGGAGAAAATCCAATTTACCTTCCGTCTCCCATCGCTAAGTTTTCTGACCCCGCTATCACAGGCATCACCAGACAGTATGCAGCTGATATTCGACTCGGTTCCAGCGTCTTTCCTCATCCCAGTGTAGATCGACACCAGGTAATGGTGAGTGTCAGAAGGAAGATTATCTTCAAGGGAAGTGGCTCCCCACTATACAAATAATAATGTTAATATCAACATGCAGACAAGATATATACACTGCCGGACAAAAGAGTTGGGACACTTGCTGTGAAATTGATATTAGAGCTCCCTCGTTTTAACAAATGCATTTAAATACCCATCACATTGTTTATTATATGCACAATAACTTGCCTTTACAATGTATAAATCAGCACGTGTTATATGTTTACATATTCTCTGGAAAATATATTTGGATCGGTAATGTCCGATTTATACCGCGACAAGAGAGTTGGGACAGTGAACAGAACCATAAATATTTTTCAACATTCCAAATTACAATCGAAGAAATGCATGGAAATGATCAACTGACTAGTAGTGGGTGGCGTACCCGTGATTTTCGATCAATTCTCGACAACGATGGGGCATGGATTCGACCAAACGAAGGCAGTCGGAATTGGCCATTTCCTGCCAGCTTTTCTCGACGGCCTGCCAGAACTGGTCTTGGTTGAGATTCTTGTGTTTGGCCACCTTCGCCTTCAGCTGCTTCCAGGCATTTTCGATTGGGTTGATATCCGGACCATTGGGCGGCCAGAGCATGACATCCATTCCTAGTCAGGGTGGTGAGGGAAGTGACGACTCTGGCGGTGTGGATCGGGGGCATTGTCGTGCTGGAAGATGGCGGTGACTGGCTTGTTCTCGTCGATGTAGTCGACGACGACATCCCTCAGTAAATTGCAGGAGGTCTGGGCGGTCGCTCTACCCCTGATCATCTTGAAAGGGCCTGGTCCTGCCGCGTTCATACACCCCCAGACCATCAACGATCCTCCTCCGGCTTGTACCGTCGGTCGGGTGCACTTTATATTGTATTTTTCACCATGGTAACGTCGAACATATACTTAGCCAACACTGTGAATGCGCATGATCATCGTTTCGTCAGAAAAGAGAACTCCAGCCCATTGAACTTTGGTCCAGTTTTTGTGCGCTTTAGCCCATGGATGCGGATTCGCCTGTTCTTGTTGCTGATCTATGGCTTTTCCTAGGCGATTCGCCCAAAGAGATTCCCCTCGCATAGACAACGTTGAATAGTGCAACTGGAGACATTCACTCCACTCAGGGAGGCTCGAATGGCCGTCGATGTCACGAAACGATTGGCCCTGGATTTGCAACAAATGAGTTGATCCATTTTGTTGTCACATTTTCGCGGTCTTCCGATTCGCATTTTTGCTTTCGTGTTTCCGGTCTCCTTGTACTGCTTCAGAATGCAGTTTACGGTGCTTTTCGGACAATTGACTCGATGGGCCATCTCCCGACAAGGCAGATTTTCTTCTTGGTGGTGCTCAACTATCAAGTCTCTGATTTCAGATGACGTTGTCTTGCCAGGCACGGTGCAAAAATGATCTTAAATGGTCTTAGATGATGTGATTCTATTCATTTGATCCTTTAAAAATTACTATACTGAGGGAATAAATGTATGCACAGATTTTGTTCACTGTCCCAACTCTTTTGTCGCGGTTATTTTATCCAGACAATAGATACGCACATGACATTCGTTGTTTTTACACAATGTAAAGGCATGTCTTATACAACTTATGGACAATAGGATGGCTATCTGTATGCAAATGTAAAAACAGGAGAATTCAAATATCAATTTCACAGCAAGTGTCCCAACTCTTTTGTCCGGCACTGTATATCAATGCCGCGCCAGAGTAAAATGGTCGCTAGTTATTACACTATTTTACATTGCTGCGGAAGACGGAAAATAAAGGCATCCTTTACCCTTCTTTTGCAGTGTATCGACGAGACTGTATCACGATCCAGTCTGAGTTCCCCCTGTTTCTGTGAAAGCTTCTTTTAATTCCGTCACATTGGCGGGATGTAGACAGGTTTTTCTTAGCTAACGATTCATATCAGGACATTGGGATACTCAGCGAAGTTGAATTAACCCTTTGTTTCCTCTTCCAGAATGTAGTCACACAAGAGCTGATGACACCGTCCTGGCTATTAAACCTCATCATACAGAAGTGAGACATCCATTGACCAGTGCTAATTCCGTCTTTCAAACATACCAGGTTGCAGCCTATGCCACGACGCTCCCGCCTCCACACCTTATCGGCCTCTCAAAACCCAGGTAAGATCTCCAGGTATGAAAACTGGTCTCGCCGGAGAAGAGCGCACGCTTTTCTGCTGCAATGCCGAGATCAGCACGAGGGTCTCGATGGTGGGAGCGGACGTTGCGAGTGGTGGTGTCACAGTTCACTCTGCAGCAGCAACTTCACGCATCCTCGGTGCACTTCGCGATGAGGCTGACCACAGATCCACCACGAGAAATGTTCGGATCCCTGGAAATCTGTCGCTGAACCCTGGCCACACCCTGAACCGTTGATAATGCGATCTCGATGGCGACAGGGCACTCACTCGGGCCGGATCTCGCGGCCAGACCAGAAAGACCCTCGTGTAGACTTACGAAAAGTATCCGTTAGCCTCTTGGTGAGTGCGTTGGCTTCAGGACCTAAGGGTCCTGAGTTCAAATCCCGCTGCTGGCACGTTGTTGTGACCCTTGAGCGAGGTACTCTACTGGCATCGCTCCAGTTGCTGCTGGGGAGTGGCCCGTGTAGGCGCTCAGACAGAGGAACCAAGGGCAGGGCTGGGACGCTCTATAGCCACGACAGAGGCGAGTCTCTTATGACATGGAGAAGTCAGAAGAATAAACCGCTGCTGAAGACGGATGCACTGGGCCAGAGAGCGCGTAACGACGGTGCGACGCATCCCACTCTTAAGAAAGTTAAGGTTCCCATGTCCGACCTTTTCCGACCCGGGGACTCTTCCAGGCGAGTTCTAACCGACGCCTTGGTACACAGCGGAAGCATGGCCGACCTAACCAGCGTCCGCTCGCTCCATTACCAGCCTACGAGCTCCGCACCTACAATGTTTTGGTTTTAGAAGTTTGAGAGGAGACATGATGAGGTTTGTCAAGATAAAAATAAAAAAAATCGGTGTGGGTTTGGAGAGTGGACAGCGACAGTTCTCGGCTGGCACCGTTGCTAATGCCAGAGGACGCGATTACAAATTAACTGTACCAAATCAGGATGTATTATTATTATTCTGATAGTGGAATGGATATCAGTTAAAGAATCCTATTAAAAACCCTGCCTCTTCCGCGGGGGGGGGTCCTTGCATAAGCCGCGATCGGATCGGGATCCCTGCCTCCTTATGGAAACTCCAGTACGTGGAATTATTTATTGGCGCCAAGTCTCTTATTAAAGGAGAGCAACTCAAAGTTAAATCCTTCGCGAATTAAGGAGATTTACTGCGGATAGGAACGAGGGGATTCGACCCCAATCGCGTTGGTTCTCGTTCGAAATGGTTCGGTTTCACAACGGCCTGCCATGTTACAATAGTTGTCTTGAAGGAGACGGGAGAGCCAGCAGTAGCTGTTAGATCTACCGCGACCTCATTACGTCTACGTGTTCGAGGGCGAAGAAACATTTGAGATATGATTGCTAGGGTATATTTACAAAGGGAGAAATGAATCAGGCGAGTCGATACTTGTTGGGGACACACACACACACACACACACCCCATACCCCGCAAAAGACATTAATCGGTACAGTTCCAAACCGACGTCCGATCCAAATTTTGTTGGAGTCAGGTCAGCGGCCTCCATCGGTTTTGGAATCTCACGTGGTCAGGAAAGAGGCGGCTTTGTTCGGTCGGGTCTTCCTCCCGGTTGGTACTCTGAGGGCACGGCTTCGTACCCCGGAATTACATAATACCTCGCTGAAACCGGATTAAGAGTCCCGCAGCGAATAAGCTGGTCGGTATTGTCAGGTAGATCGAAGTCGCCGTGGGGAAGCCAACTGTTAGAATCTGGACGACTCTCAGAGAGGACTTGTTCCTCATCTTCTTCCATCCTTTCTGCGCTTCACACAGGCAGGTTTATCGTCCAGCCGGAGCCACTCGTCTGCGGTACCTGAGTTTTACGGAGACAGTTCGGGACCCTAACTGAACCGCACGGTAGACATTGAGCCCAACGGAGCCAGACCTTCCGCAGGCCCCACAGTCAGTCTTTGACCACAGATGAAACACCCAGTTATTATGCAGCTTTACGTCACTGGCGAAACCTTGGAAAGGTTGCACACAGACCCCCCACCCCAAGAATGATTTAGGTTCTACTCTGAGAGGATCCTTACAGCTTTCTGAAATGGCAGGGAAATATTACTTACTGTTCGGGGTGAGGGGTTGAAGAGGTCAAGTCTTTCTTACCAGTTTGTTCCCTACTTTGCAAGATATTTTCTCCCTAGTTAATCTGCTTTAGTAAAAATAAACAAATCTTTTCATAACGATTATTTTACAGCAGTCTCAGCTTTAAAAAAATATACGCTTATACATATATACAGGTGCATGTCAAAAAAATTAGGATATCGTGGAAGAGTTCAATATTTTTTGTCAGTTATTTCAGAAAGTGAAAACTGTATATATTCCAGACTCATTACATGTAAACTAAATGTTTCAAGCATTTTTTCAATTTTAATTTTGATAATTACGGCTACAGGTAAAAAAAAAATAGAAAAAAACGTATCTCAAATATTAGAATATTCCATTTCGAGTTTGAGTAAATCACTATTTATGCAGTATAAATACCATGGATCTCTCAGTCTGGTTCAGTACACACAACCACAATCATGGGGAAGACTGCTGACTTGACAGTTGTCCAGAAGACACATTGACACCCTCCACAAGGAGGGTAAGCCACAGAAGGTCATTGCTGAAAGGGCTGGCTGTTCGCAGAGTGCTGTATCAAAGCATATTCATGGAAAGTTGACTGGAAGGGAAAAGGTGCACAAGCAAGAGGATGACAGCAGCCTTGAGAGGATTGTCAAGCAAAGCCGATTCGAGAACTTGGGAGGAGCTTCACGAGGAGTGGACTGAGGCTGGAGTCAGTTCATCAAGAGCCACCACGCACAGATGTGTCCAGGAAATGGGCTACAAGTGTCGCAATTCCTAGTGTCAAGCCACTCCTGAACCAGAGACAACGTCAGAAGCATCTTACCTGGGCTAAGGAGAAAAAGAACTGGACCATTACTCAGTGGTCCAAAGTCCTCTTTTCAGATGATAGTAAATTTTGCATTTCAATTGGAAATCAAGGTCCCACAGTCTGGAGGAAGAGTGGAGAGGAACAGAATCCAAGTTGCTTGAAGTCCAGTGTGAAGTTTCCACAGTCAGTGATGATTTGAGGTGCCATGTCATCTGCTGGTGTTGGTCCACTGTGTTTTATCAAGTCCAAAGTCAACGCAGCCATCTACCAGGAGATTTTAGAGCACTTCATGCTTCCATCTGCTGACAAGCTTTATGGAGATGCTGATTTCCTTTTCCAGCAGGACTTGGCACCTGCCCACAGTGCCAAAACTACTAGTAACTGGTTTGCTGACCATGGCATAACTGTGCTTGATTGGCCAGCCAACTCGCCTGACCTGAACCCCGTAGAGAATCTATGGGGTATTGTCAAGAGGAAGATGAGAGACACCAGGCCCAACAATACAGACGAGCTGAAGGCCGCTATCAAAGCAACCTGGGCTTCCATAACACCTCAGCAGTGCCACAGGCTGATCGCCTCCATGCCACGCCGCATTGATGCAGTGATTCGTGCAAAAGGAGCCCCGACCAAGTATTGAGTGCATAAATGAACATACTTTTCAGAAGTTCGACATTTCCATATTATAAATCCTTTTTTTTTATATTAATCTTATGAATTATTCTAATATTTTGAGATAGTGGATTTTTTATTTTCGTGAGCTGTCAGCCGTAATCATCAAAATTAAAACAAAAAAAGGCTCCAAATGTTTCACTGTAATGAATCTAGAATATATGAAAGTTTCACTGTTTGGATTAAATTACGGAAAAAAATTAACTCTTCCACGATATTCTAGCTTTTTGAGATACACCTGTATATTTATAGAGCCAGCCACGCCTCGGCTTCATTCCAATCTCTGCGCCACCTGGAGGTAATAGTAAACTTATCTACTTGGTGGTAGCGGTTTTCAAACCTATGTGCAGCGTGATTAGTGTTCATGCGTGATCACCTTGAACAGATCTCTCTTGTCCATCCGTCGCGCCCAGATGACCAATGCCAGGTAGATGACGAGGATGCTGACGACCGTAGCAAACACGGCAGCGTTGTCCCCTAGGTTCCTAAACTTGCTCCAGACTGTGTTGAAGTCGATGGTGTTGGGCGGAACCACGACATTGCTTCCGAACGATGTCAGGTGATCACATAAACACTGAGTGCGGTACTTGGTCGTTAGGTTCCCCACCTATCGGAAAAAAACAACAACAAACTTTCAAAGCCTCCTGACGGTTGGTGATAGAGCGAGAGATGGAGAGGTCTTTCTCATTTGTCTGTGAGCCTACTAAAAATGCCTTTTGTGATCAGCCAGATTAGTTTATTAAAAATATAAGAAAAGAAAATATTATTATCGTTATTGTTGTTGTTGTTGAAATGAAAAATTACTTCCACAAAGAAATTTAGTAAAGGCAAAATACATGGAGATTTTCGATTATCCGTGGTAGCTTCCGGTTAATGCAGCGAGCTCGATACGATCCCCATGAAAGATTAGGGTCGTAATTAATCTTAGATGTACTTACATGGCTCGCATTCTGTCTCCCCAAAGCTGTTCGTGATGTATTATTGCGGAGGTCAAGGAACCAACTCGCCGTCTCCAAGGAGCGGTCTAGCTGAAAGTTTGGCTCTGCTGGATCATTGCGGAGGTCAAGGACCAACTGCGCCGTCTCCAGGAGCGGTCTAGCTGAAAGTTTGGCTCTGCTGGATCATTGCGGAGGTCAAGGAACCAACTCGCCGTCTCCAGGAGCGGTCTAGCTGAAAGTTTGGCTCTGCTGGATCATTGCGGAGGTCAAGGAACCAACTCGCCGTCTCCAAGGAGCGGTCTAGCTGAAAGTTTGGCTCTGCTGGATCATTGCGGAGGTCAAGGAACCAACTCGCCGTCTCCAAGGAGCGGTCTAGCTGAAAGTTTGGCTCTGCTGGATCATTGCGGAGGTCAAGGAACCAACTCGCCGTCTCCAAGGAGCGATCTAGCTGAAAGTTTGGCTCTGCTGGATCATTGCGGAGGTCAAGGAACCAACTCGCCGTCTCCAAGGAGCGGTCTAGCTGAAAGTTTGGCTCTGCTGGATCATTGCGGAGGTCAAGGAACCAACTCGCCGTCTCCAAGGAGCGGTCTAGCTGAAAGTTTGGCTCTGCTGGATCATTGCGGAGGTCAAGGAACCAACTCGCCGTCGTCCAAGGAGCGGTCTAGCTGAAAGTTTGGCTCTGCTGGATCATTGCGAGTCAAGGATCGCCGTCTTCTAGCTGAAAGTTTGGCTCTGCTGGATCAATGGATCCACATTTTGAGCAGTTCGAGACAACCCCTTATTACGGTACTCCACAAGTCAATGAGTTTTCCAATAAAGCCAACGCCAATTTAAATTTTAAAAAAATAAATAAAAGCAGCGTAGTATCCTGAATCTTCGCATCAGCATTTGAATTCCTAATCTTATCCCTTTACCTCCCCCACCCATGGATAATTTAGAGGTAGAGTAACCCCACTTAACAGTCGAATAGAAGAATTTGCGTCACAACCGTTTCATTGTTCATATTATTAGTATGCACGACAACGAAGTTACGAAGGCTATAACAATTATCTCCACAATTTACATCATAACGACCTTACTATTGTTATGTTGGTATTACATCATTGACTTCATCATCGTTTACACCGCTGCTGCTGCTGCGCCATTACTATTCGCATGACATAGGGAGCTGGTTGCTACAACACTGCTAATTCCTAATTGAGTACCTAGACTACGCTACGCCGGACGTCGTGTGCTCCGAGGGTATATAGATGACGTCGATCATAGTTTCATCTGTACGTTTAATTAAGAATCATTGTTGCTGAGAAAACTTATCCCAGTGCAAGCCTCCTCCCCTAATGATCGCCGCTATGGAGTCTTTCATCGCAGGGCCACATTCGTCGAGGAAGACAAGAGACCGCCGACTCGGCCATTTCCGTACCTCTGGTGTGGCCTTTCGCTACCTCTCGGCGCACTGCTAATGACCAACTGTCGCCGTAGTTACTAATCACAGCTGCTGAAATCGTTGGTATTCTACAAGCAACGTCACCGAAAACACATCGTTGTCACGTCGGAGAAGCTCTACGCTGGCTATCAATTCTCAGCATCTTCAGTAACAGCGAGAAGGGGGTGGCTCAGTCATTTCCCCGTCACCTTATTGATGGCAGCAAAGCGAACAACAAGCAAACCCACATCTTCGTCTGTCGCCCTCATCAGACTTCGGCGAACAGGTGGCTGAAGAGATCTCCGTAGTGCGTGGGTCCATCGGTTACTTCTTCCAGCCTGCGTGCTGACGTTGGGACGTGAGGCATCCACGAGGCCTGGAGGAGGTACGCGAAACCGGGTCGCGGTCGACCAGGATTCGAACTTGGACCCCCGACCTCAGCATCAGCTGCCCCCCATTCGTTTAGTGGTTGGACCGGTGCGCTGGCGGGCAAGCTCGAACAGCAGCAGAAATACGTAAGACGGTTCACTCACCTCGCAGCCTCCGGAGTTCCAAGAATCCGTTCTCTCGTTCCAGAATTTGCACGTGGACAAAAATAATCCCAAAGAGTAGTTGTGGTAAGTTGTTTTCGACCGCGTCACGTGACCACCTTAAAAAAAAACAAACCAACCCCCAGGTGAGTTTTCTTGTTAACAGGAATACTTCAAATAATAGATTTATTCGTTAATTAGCAGGTCAACAGCAGCTTTGGAGTACGGCATCCCGTCACCTGGCAACCGGCGAAGTTACTGCTCCGTCAGTCGCCAGGTGGCGGGGCGGGGTTTCCCGGCTCATCCTCGTGATGTCGTCCTCGCATTTTGCCACGCTGTGTATCGCAGAGGGCTGCGTCAGCAGACTCGCGGACGGTGCCCGCCATCACCGGTCGTGGCTATTCTCACTGGAAATAGACAGGGTAGGGCAAATAATTCCCCTCGAGTTTCCGCCTACCGTGTAGCTGGACTCCCACTCGGTAAGTGCCCGTCCTGTCCGTCACGGCCGCGGCGGGGGTGACCGTGTACCGCAGGTCGTCGGTCTCGCGCTCCGGAAGCTGCTGGCCCCGAAGTCCTGGCCTGGGGACGGTGTCGATGTGGTCGGAGTCGCCGGCCGTCGGTGGGCCGTCATACCTCACGGAGACTCGGAAACGGTCGGTCCGTCTGTGCGGCCGGACGACGACGTGCAGGGCCGTGCCGTTCTCCGTGATGTTGATCGGGTGGATGTTCATGCCGTTGTTTCCCCCGACCAGTTCGTACATCCTCTCGGAATACCTGTCGAGGTTTCCTTTTTAAAAGGAAGAAGAAGAAGAAGAAACAGCAACAACGACAACAACAACAACCCAGCCCGCTACTCGAATGAACCGAAATCGAACTGGAGGAGGAACCGTGGTGGTGGATAATGGTTATAAAGGATGGAAAAGGTCGAAATCGATGATACAGACACGACAGATGTTTAATTAGCAGTTGCCGATGCTTGTAACAAGCAGCTCTCTCTCTCTCTCCTGATAGTTTAGCATCTATTACCAAACCAGGAAGTGAAAGCACATGTCCATAAATATCTATGAAGTAGATCCGAACGTTTTTGTGCGGTCTGACGCACCCATTACACTTCTCCGACTCTCTACTGCTATGTACCACAGAGACAAAGGTGTGAATAGAGTTCTTATCAATTATAGGTTTAGGTAACCAAGGACACCTGAAGTCATATTTTCACGATTTACAGGCTACACCGCATGAAGGGTCGTTCGGCTAAGGAGGAGTTTAAATAAAACAATTTTAGATCAGAGAGAGAGAGAGAGTTTAAAACTGGTACAGGTGTTGAAAACCAGTAAGCAAAGGTCAGTGGTTATAAAATCCTAGGCCGTTTCATTTGTTTTTATAAGTAGTATGTTCCGGACCTTTTGCCCCCCATTTAGCGATCTGCTGGCCAACCCATTGAACGGGAACATGGCGACCTTATTTCCACCAAATGGGAAACGAGAGAGACTGTAGACCTACAACCAAGTCCACGTCCACTTAATGGCAGGACGATTTTTTTTTTTTTTTTTACCTTTAAAATCTTTAAACGCATTTTGACGCAAACTTTGAGGAGAACAAATGTTAAATTGAGAAGCAACAATGTTTGCTCCGTTCTGCCTTTCCAGAAAAAAACATTTTTTTTTACTAATCGAAAATGAACAGTTACGGACCAATTTTAACTGTTCACCTTTTTGATCAGAGGAAAGAGGATAAATAATAAAAGTGTTTGTTTGTTGTTGTTTTTTTTTTTGAAAAATTCTCTGTATGTAGCATCCGTACCATTGATCCACAATTTGAAAGGTTCTTTTGTGTTTTTCAGCGAGATTGCCTTCCCAGTTTCATCAACATAGGACAGGAACAGAACTCCGGATCTGACCTTTGATGAAGTGTTGCTCCACGTGAATGGATTCCGGGAACTAGCAAGGAACTTGAAATAGAAAGAAAAGTTGGGGGGTGGGGAAGCTATTGTACAATAAACGTAAATTTTCTGTTGTTTTCTTTAAATGTGAACATCTAATAAAATCTAAAGACCCACTAGAGGAGAAAAAACACGTTACTCCCTCATTCCACGCTCGGTTCAACGATAATCTGAATATTTATTTCCAAAAAATCTTGCTATCCAAACAAATTAAATTCTTTAAGTAACTTTAAAAATCGGTGAGCAAACTTTGACGTATACAAAAGAACCATTTAATTGTTAACTTTGTGTGGAGGGAAAAACATCATGGGGACACACTGAGAAACCTGATCAGGCATAATAGATATTACTAAAACTATAAACCGATCAGGGTTTGTAGGAACTCGGCAGATTTTTCACTTCGGTGTTGCGTTGCCAGGGAAACAGAGGTAACCTCATTTGAGGCGGATAGATGGGATTAACAGTCTTCGCGCTGTATCTGAATGTAAAGATTCCGAATACGGTCCGGAGTTAAAGTCAAAAGCCGCCATAAATGTTCGTGTGTGGTTTGTGTAGCCAGCGCCCAACTAAAACGTGGTTTCCCCTCTTCTTTAGCCCTTTACCATAACCCTTCGCGTCTTTATTTCTTTGTTCAGTTTAGTTAAAGGGGTGGGAAGTCATTTTGAATTATAATATAAATTTCTGAGTTCATCGATGCGGGGGGGTTGGAGGGTTAACCCTTCACACCACCACTAACTACCATCATTCATTGCACTATATATATATATATAACCCAATAATTATATTTCGCATAGATTCTTCTTAGCGTCCATCTTTTTTTTTTTTTACAATTTCGTAATCCCGCGAGTACAAAGCACGAGCACCTCAGGCAGACGACATGTGTGTGTGTGTGTGTGGAGGGGAGGTAACTCCTACGATGATGATAATTTGCTCGCCTGGAGGAGGCAAGTAATTTTCCCTATGCGAAATTGGAAAGGGATACAGACTGTGACCTACTCCAGACCGGAAAAGGGCGCGTCTGCCTCGCCGGGAAAACCACTATTAGAGCCCTCCATCTGTAGATGCGGGAGGAAACTAGAGCACCCGAGGGAAGGGGGAGTGGGGCACAGCGGACCGCGCCGAGGATGCTTAACATTATCTCCCCATTAATATTTAATTATTTATTAGAATAAAGAGGGAGAGAAATGTAAAACCAGGGAACTGTTTGTAATAATCAGCTGCTCCTCCTCCTCTTCTTTTCTAAACATCACTCACTCTGATTATTGCTGCATCTATGCACAAACCCCTGTTAAGGTGTCGGTGGAATCAGCCTGAACGAGGCTAAAGAAAACCCCTCTTTTTTTGGTAAACATTTGGATTGTTTTCTATTTTCTTGTTTTCACAAAATATATTTCGAGGGAGATAACTGCTTGTCCTAAATCTTGTGACTAAATTAATTAGAATTCAATACTAATAATAATACTAATAATAATAATGCGAGCGTACCTTTGCCGAAAGTACGGAACTTCCTCCCACAGCAGACGACAAGGTTGACGCGGGAGCTTCGAAAGATCCCGTCGTTGTCGCCATGGACTGAACACCTGAAATTCAATTTATTTATTCATCTTGATTATTCTTACCAGGTTTATTCTCATTCCATTTTTATGTTAAATGTTGCTATAGCGGCAGGAAAACTTGAGAATAGCAGTAACACAGCTGCAACCCTAACCAGACAAACATGGCGACCACGTCAAACCAATGGCTGTTTTTACGCCGGAACATACCTTCGCCTTTACTGGTATTACACACACACACATATATATATACACACACCACACATACACACACACACACACACATATATATATATAACACACACCACACACACATATATATATACACACACACACACACACACACACAACATACACACACACACACATATACATATATACACACACACACACACACACACATATATATATATACACACACACACACACACACACACACATACACACACACACACATATATATATACACACACACACACACACATACACACACACATATATATATATATACACACACACATATATATATACATACACACCACACACATATATACACACACACACACACATATATATACACACACACATACAAAGATTTTCTATTAAACTTGTCACAACGCGACGCCATTGCTACCGCTATCCACGGCCACGTGTTCCAGGGACGGTGTCATGGCGACCTGCTCCTGTTTTGCGTTTTTGTTTCCCTAACATGAGGAAAGTGGTGAAAGCGAAAGGGACGAAAATGGTACCGGCTCCGTTGGTGCTGAATTTCTGAAGCCTGACTGCCAGAGTGGGCGACCCTAGTGCGACCGTGGAGTTGTGGTCCTGCTTCCTAACTATCACCCCTGTAAGATCATCCAGGGCCGAGACCGACGATATGGTCACATTCCTGTCCTGCAATAACAATAACAACAATAATAATGATATTTTTTATATCTAACTGGGAGAATGAATCGCAACATACGGCCAAAATTTTATTTAATGTCCTATTTTACAGATTGCTAATGTAAAGAAAAACAGGATGAGTTATCCCGCCCCACCACCACAGTTTAAATTAAAGGGAGATAATCTATGATTATAATTTGGTCCGTAATGGGTTTCCAACAACAGGTCTTCTTGCAGCAGCCAAATCGGTGATGGTTGTCGTCGGTTCAAGAAAGTAGTCGATTCCAAAGTCTGCAAGCGGGTTCGTGGAATTTCCCTGCCCCCTTTCGATCTCCACTTCGACGCTGTATTCCTTTTCCCCGACTTCGATGTACCCAGTCTCGTTTACCCTTACGGCCCGCACAGGGGTCACTCGTTTCCGTTTAATGCCCCGACCTGCGCCCGAAACTATGAACTGTGCAGAAACAAGCGCCTTGTGTTTTCAGGGTGAACGAAAAATATCGATAAAATCTCCATCAGGGGGGGGAGTTAACACATTTAAGACCGTATGGAAGTTAAGGCGCAGATAGTTTTGTTTGTCATAAGGGGGGGTAATCGGGGCGTTATTAGATCTGTTAGACGGCTCCGCTGCCGAGAATGGCGGCCACCCCATCGGTATTTCTTTCTTGGCGAGTGCAGTTTTAATGTTTTATTTTTCTTAATTCAAAATAAGATAAATAAATAGGTTCTAGAGGGCACGGCGGTTAGCGGGGCTAGTTAGTTACTCTACTCACAGTCTCTCTCTTCTGCCTCCGCGCCTCTTCTGTAGCCTGGCGGTAGGCTCCCAGTAGCAGTTCCTCGATGTCCCCCGGGTCTGTGTAGGAGACGTTGTAGACGAACTGGCTGAGAACGGGCGAAATGTCGTTTTTGTGGACCGCATTCAGCAGGCGGTACAGCTCTCGGACGGGCGGCGGTACAAGGAAGTCGTAGTCGGTCGCCAGTTTCCGTAGCTTCTCCGCTGCGCTCGGGTTTTCGTCCGTCGCCTCTCGCCTTTTCCGTCTTCTCTTTGCGCTGGACGCGTCTGGCAGAACATCCTCCTCGTCCTCCGACGACGGTAGCAAATTGCTGACCGTTCCCAAGACTCCTAAACAAGATTTTGAAACTTTACCGGGAATGCCATTTCTGTTCGGTCAACGGAGCGCGAAGACGCTTATTGCTCTACCACGGACCAATGAAGGACGGACGTACAGGTTACGATCCTGTAGAAGGATCAACTCAGCCAACCTCCCTTTTCCCCGGCCTGTAAGATTTGAGGGCGTACACTCCAATCATCTACAGAGGCTCAGCCGGCTATCAACAAGGTTTCGAAACCCTAAACTGAAGCTGTACAACGAGCGTGGCAAAGCTGCAGAAACAGGGATCGTGGTAGAGCGTAGCTCAGGTCCCTAAAATCCCAGTAGACGTGCCTACAGTAAAACCAAAGGGAAAGAAGCCTCCTTTACAGGATGCGACTCTGGGTTCCGCCGTCGCATCATCAAAAACCAAAGGTAAGAACAGGCAAAGGAAGTCGGGCTCCCAGGCGACTCCAAAGAAAACTTTCATTACATTACATACTTTATATTAAAAATAAACAAAACGGAAACGGGGTACCCCCTAATACAGATGGCATCCATGCCATTAAAAAAGAGCTTACACATATAACTAGCAGAAAAGCATAGGGCGGCAGGGTTAGGGCCCGTGAGGGAAAATGTAGTAGAGCCTTCCTTCTGTGGTTTAGAGAAATCTAGGACCACGGGTAAAACTGTGACTGGCTCGACTTCCACACCATTACAGATACAGGTGATGTCATTAGAGGTTCTGTGCTGGTGGAGGAACTGCCCATTGCTCAATGAAATCCTTAAATAACGACGAAGCCCCAAGGGAGGGCCAAAAGGTTCGGATCTGCG
Organism: Nautilus pompilius; assembly: GCA_018389105.1. Taxonomy (NCBI): domain Eukaryota; kingdom Metazoa; phylum Mollusca; class Cephalopoda; order Nautilida; family Nautilidae; genus Nautilus; species Nautilus pompilius. The sequence continues at coordinate 243,517 of JACATO010001459.1, forward strand.
TAAGCAGACACAGAACACTTCGCAGCTGTTATCCCAGCCGTCGATCGGGAGGGTAATTTTCTGTTTAAGACTATAAAAAAGCTCGGATTCTGGGAGGGCCTAATTCGGTGGATAAGGTGATACTACCCGGATATCCGGACAAGAACTAGTCGCCTTCTCAGCGCGTTACTGTAGGCGCCCGAAATAGCGAAGTGATGGCAGAGGGAGGGAGGGAGCGGGGCTGTGCTGTCTCGGGAAAACACAGCGCAGCCCCGAAATTGTGGGTTTTACCTGACGAGGGACGGGATGAGAGTTTGGGGGGGTGTCGTGTTTCGCCTAGCCGGCTACGTAAGCGTAAATAAGGACAACTGATCTAAATAGGGAGTTAGAAGGCTGGCGAGTCCATGATTTTAGCTTCGTAGGTAAGGAAACGGTAACCAAAAGCCTAGTAACTTCCTCCCCCCCCCCTCACCCTGTTGTAGCGGAGTAAAATCATAGGAATGCCAGACTGGGTACGTGTCGCCGTGGACGCTGAACTAGTGGAGTTCTTATGGCAGGAGCACAAATACCTGGTAAATGAACAAATGATCCACCTCCCACGGGAATTAGGCGGACTAAATACCATAAACAGAGAGAGAGAGATGGAGAGAGATAAATATCATAGGTGTTTGTTGACGGTAGTACGAAGAAATGGCAAATACTATCCGCCCAGCAGGTAGCTCAATCTTTCAATACGGATAACGGGATAGCCACCCTACGCGACAAACCCGGACTCTACCACAGACTGAGCAATAATTCAAACAGGTTCCATAGACCCAGTACAGAGGTACGGAGCTAGGGCAAAATTAACCCTACTAGGGGATTTTGTCAAACCAGCATAAAACCGATGCGGTCGCTATCACAGCGCGACTTGGCTACAGCCGAGCTATCGGAAGGCGCAGGAAGCCTGTCTGTCTTAATTAACCGTGGAAACAACTGAAAAAAAAAACTGTTTAGATAGTTATATCACCGACATCCACCGGAAACCCCATCGCTTGGGGCTGCCCCCCCCCCGCCTCCTAGAGGGAAAATAAGTATAAATGAGAACTGATTAATTCTTCAAAGTTGTCTCGTGCGCGCGCGCGTGGCTGATGCAGTAATCTACACAGCTTCTTCACTTGCCCGCAACTCAAAGAACTGCGGAACCCAGTACCAATGGTTTATCCAAGACATTAAAAGTCTCCCACTCAGACTTAATCCGTACAGACGGGTCCCTGGTTCAGCCCTCATAATAAAAAAAGGGGGCTGTCCTTCGAACTTCCTGACCATAGATAAGTTGGAGCAGCCGCCGGACTTTAGAGAACGGAAAATCTACCCCAACCCCGAATTAATATTCAGAAGATACGTTTTATTATTATTATTATTATCATTATTAAACTGATAGAAGATGATTTAAGCATAAAGAACGCAAAAGTTTGGGGTTTCCTCCTTTTTTTAACACAAAATAAAAGGAAATTAATCTAAATGCATGATTTAAGAGAAATAAAGCAAGACAATGCTAATTGGAACGAGGCAGGTAAGTGAGGCGCCCGCCACATGTTCCGCTGTTGTTACCTGTCGTGACTTCTGTGATTTTATCCAGCTTTTCCGTCTGAAACTTCTTTGTCGCTTTGGCAAGATTAGTAATCGCACTTGACGCTGTTTTCTAGATAATAAAAAAAAAAAAAAGAGGGGAGAAATTAAGATGACATTTTCTACCTGGAAAAGGTAAATTTGCATTTATTTGTTATTTTCTTATTTGTCCGTTTACCTACCTTTTCTCTGCCGAGATATCGGTAACTTTAAGGAAAGCCTACAATCGGGTTCATCCCTTTACTGTTCAATAAAATCTATCGATTACATATTTTTTGGGGGGAGGGTATAATAGCTGCAGAAGACTGCAGTTGCAATTCTCAGTTTTCCCGTACAGAGGTTTACATCGACTTTAACTCTTTAAAGCGTAAACAGTGGTCAGTACCGACCGTCAGCGTGTGTGCACCTTACCCGGTTTCCTTCCCGTACGGTTTCCGTCGAGTTAGTCAGCATGAACAGGGTGAACGCCGTTTGTGACACCTGGTCGATATTTTCCACCTTACTGCTGATCTGATCAACAGCGCTGAATAACTTTTCTTTTACCTGTTAACGAGATTTAAAATAAAAAAAAAAAGATTAGTTCGTTCCGCGTAAATAAACGTGTGCAGCCTTCGCGTCAATTAATGGGATGGATATGGCGACCCTGCCAGTATCTAATTCGTTGGGCGGAATTGACTGACTAACTATACCTGTTGCAAAATAACACGTCGTGACGCGAACACAACACCCCAGTGCAACACGTCGTGACGCGAACACAACACCCCAGTGCAACACGTCGTGACGCGAACACAACACCCCAGTGCAACACGTCGTGACGCGAACACAACACCCCAGTGCAACACGTCGTGACGCGAACACAACACCCCAGTGCAACACGTCGTGACGCGAACACAACACCCCAGTGCAACACGTCGTGACGCGAACACAACACCCCAGTGCAACACGTCGTGACGCGAAACCAACACCCCAGTGCAACACGTCGTGACGCGAACACAACACCCCAGTGCAACACGTCGTGACGCGAACACAACACCCCAGTGCAAACGTCGTGACGCGAACACAACACCCCAGTGCAACACGTCGTGACGCGAACACAACACCCCAGTGCAACACGTCGTGACGCGAACACACACCCCAGTGCAACACGTCGTGACGCGAACACAACACCACCCCAGTGCAACACGTCGTGACGCGAACACAACACCCCAGTGCAACACGTCGTGACGCGAACACAACACCCCAGTGCAACACGTCGTGACGCGAACACAACACCCCAGTGCAACACGTCGTCAGCGTGACGCGAACACAACACCCCAGTGCAACACGTCGTCAGCGTGACGCGAACACAACACCCCAGTGCAACACGTCGTCAGCGTGACGCGAACACAACACCCCAGTGCAACACGTCGTCAGCGTGACGCGAACACAACAGCCCCAGTGCAACACGTCGTCAGCGTGACGCGAACACCCCAGTATACAAACAACTTATAAAGGAAACAAATCGTAAAAATAAAAGGACGATTCCACTGACTGACACTTACTTCTTCGTCTACTTCAGTTGAGAGCTTCCCAATAAGATTTAGTGCGGCAGAGTTGTCTCCCATGTTGAGCAGGTCATCCAGAAATCCCAGGTTTGACGTGCTGTTACTGGTTCGAATCTGGACTTTCTGTTCCGTCACGGACATTCGATTTTCTTTTGTCACGAACAACCGGAAGCTGAACTCGGAAGTATCATTTCGGAGATGCGCCGCCGGGAACCCTATTCTACCGAAGTGAATACTCGGAACGGGCAGAGTCCGGAAGCAGTCGTCGTAATGGTAGATGCTCAGCATGTTGTTAGTGAAACCTGCATACAGCGTATGATTGTAGAAATACGTGGAATTTCCTCGCATCATGTCCAGACTCCACTTCCGGGTTTTCTCTGACGACTGATACGGCAGGCAGAACAGGTGATAGGAGAGTCCCAACCTTGCGTTTTCGCGCAGGTCGGGATCCCTCGACTCCGAGAGGTTGAACGTAGCCGTGGCGTACGCGAGGAACCAGACGTCCGATCCGCCTGTGATGATGGCGAGAGGGGGAGACGGCACGATCTTCAGGTACAGAACCTTCTGGGAGTACAGTAAGTCGAACCCGTCCGGCGCGGCGGTGAGCGCGATCTTGTACAGCCCAAAGGAGAGGGTCAGCGGCGGAATCACGAGAGTGGAGTTAGTTTCCCGGAAGACGCACACCCTCGGGACCGACGTTTCGACAGTGCGCCCGTCCGCAGTGGATATCCTCGACGCTTTCCACGAGAACCTTACCGAGGCGTCGCAGTTCGCGCGGGTGTCGACGCGAACCCGCGCCTCCTCCGAACGCATCCTCTCCATCGTCCGGTCCGCGTCGATGTCTCGGAAATCTATGCCCGGCTCCTCGCACAGCCCGCCGTCCGGGCCGTCCCTCACAGTCACGCCGGGGCACAGGGTCGCCGTCGCCGTCCCGAAGACGTTGGAGGCGCTGACGTTCACCGTGTAGTGGCCGGGCGTCGTGTACCTGTGTTGCACCTGGTACGTGCCGCTGTCCACTTGGCTGTAAGCGGGGTCCGGTGGGCTCTCGGTCGTCGCGGGTATGGTTAATGCCTCGCCGTCTCCGAACGTAACGATGTACGTCACCGCAGAACCCGTCGGACACGTGACGTTGAGCGTGACGCTGTCGTTGACGCCGACCCGTTCGTCTGAAGTCATCACGTCCACGCTGCTGATGTTTTGGCCAGCCTGACCTACGGCCGATCGCCCCATCCAGCCCAGCTCGTTGGACGCGTTGATCGAGATCCTGTAAACACCCCAAGACGGATACGTGTATTCCAGTTTTATCGCCCCGTGCGCTACGCTTCGTTCGCTCGTGAAATAATACGCCTGGGAGAAATTGTTTCCAAAGTCTACTTTCAGTTTAAGCTTCAGCGGCTGGTTTCCCGGCTCGTTGACAACTGCAAATACCTGAACAGGTTCCGCTAAGCTGCTCGCATTTGTGATGGAAATCCGAAATTCTTCAATGGGGATTTCGATAGAAATTAGTCTTCTCGCCTCCTTCCGACCCAAGTCGTTCGCGATTTCGGCGCCGCAGGAGAAGTAACCAAGATCCGGAAAGGCCACCATTCTGTGGATGCTGAACGGCTCGAGAAGTCTGTCGAAATAGAACTGCTCCGTTCCAGCTCCTCCCAGCGAGATGCTCGCGAACACGTGGTCACCGGCTGGGATTGTCGCCGTGAAGTTCACTCTGCTGTTTCGCGGTCCGCTCAGTTTGTCAACAGACACGGACGGATCAGAGAGCTTGCTCTGCAGGTCCAGCACCCCCGCGGTGAGCAGGACGCTGTTGCTGGCCCCGACGGTCAGACATTTTTGCGCCGACTTCGACAGGGAGCCACCGCTGACGACGACCTCGCCGGCCCTCGTCAGGAACGCCGCTCTCTCGCCGTCCAGCTTCACGTCGAGGCCTTTCAGGGAACTGTCGGACCCTCGAACGGGGATCGGAAAGTCCCTTCCGGACTCGAACGGCGTGGTTTTCCTTTCGAACGACCGGGCCCAAAACGTGGACCGGGTTGTTTTCCCTCCGAAGTCGTTCCTGCACTGGAAGGCGGTCTCGTATTCCCCGATTTCCGAAAAGTTGACGGCCGCTCCCTCCCGCTGGAGGAAGCCAGTCTGATTGATGTAGATGGCGGGGGAGCCGTCGCCATACCGAAAAGTGCACCACGTGGTAAGCTCTGTGTCGAAGGCAGTGAGCGTGAAATACCCGGACTTCGACAAGGCTCCGTGCTCTCCGTGGATGTCTAAAAACTGCGGCGCCTCTCCCTCTCTGACATCTTCTACGGTCACAGTCGTCGACCCCGTGAGGACGACTTCCCCAATTTTCGCTCGCACCGACACGGCGAATGTCCCGGCAGCCCCCCACTCGTGGCTGAGCGAATCGGACGTCGCGTTATATCGGGTGCCGTCTGCGAAGTCCACGCTGTAAAACATCGGTTTCCAGGACCCGGGGTTTATCTGTATTCCGACTGCGTCCTTCGGTTTGGCGTACGGCTTCCCCGAAAGGATTTGGGTTTGGATTCTAAGGGGGTAGTTCTTCCGACGGACGACGTGCCAAACCACGTACACATTCCAACCTCCGGTCGAGTCGCAGTCATTCCTCTCACTCAGGTTCGCCATCAGGCGCCGCGACAAGCACCTGCAGAGTCCAGAGTCTTGGACCAGCGCCAGGCTTTCGTTCCGGTCGAAGCAGACACGTCGGCATCGAGAGACCGCTTCCGCCGGCCCGAGAGTGACGGTCAGGTTGTCGTCTTCCAATACCAAGTTCTTACAGCCGAGAAAGTAGTCTTCATCGCTCCCTATTGCGTAATGGTAATAATAACAGTAATAATAAGATGCTGCAGAATCTACCCCCCCCCGCGCGCCTTTTTAACGCCCACTCGCGAATCCTGCCAGATCCTTTCTAAATCTCCCAGAATCAAGTCATTCTCGCTGCGGGCGCACCGGGGCGTCCACAAGGGAGACAAACCTGGTGAGCGAATGGGCTTAGTGTCGGGGTTGTCCGCAAGGAAGCGTCGCCGATCCCTGCACGCAACCCCAAATAAAATTCTGCCCCCCCCACACACCACCCCTTATTTTAGATGTGGGAGGAAACCGGAGAGTTCCAGGAAGGAAACGCGCCCGGCCAGCTGGAGAGAAAATGCGAGGGAGGAGTTCGCCTAGTGGATCCGGTCTAGAACGGGAAGCGACCTGGGGGCCCTCAACTTCAGTAGTTTAGCCTACTAGCCACTGGACTACCACGCAGCCCTATACAGTGTGTTAGACGCACTTGAAAATAATTAAACGAAGCTAAAGTAAAATATCTTCTTAAAATATGCAGCCATTTTAACCGTCACAATTGCGTTTATTAAGATTTATTGCGCGCGCACCACAAATATTATGGGGTCACAAGCTAATAAGTTGGATCGTTAGCCGTCCATTGACCCTGCTGTAGGACTTGAGGGCCCCCCCCCTAACTAAACAAACGGGCGGGGCGAATGAAGGGACCCGTACCTGGGATAACCTGGCTCGTGTTCTGGACACCGCTGTGCACCGTCAAGTTCCTGACTTCAAAATGGAGGCCGTCACTTCCGGGGGACTCGGGCGAGAGGCCGATGACCAGTCTGTCGAAGAGGTCCGACCCCAGGGGCAGGTACTGCCTGCGCCGCGGCGAGGGGTCGGACCCGGCCGGGAAACCGTCTATCTCCACCGCGAGGCCGGCGCCGGGGTCCCACGTCGACGTCACGCGCAGCCACGCCCCGGAGCGCAGGCGCAGCGTCGTCTGCCACTGGCTGGCCGCCTCGCTCGCGCCGAACGTGTACTGGTCGCCGTGTCGCCGCCGCACGTACAGCCCCTGGGAATGATGGGAGTGGCCGCCATTGCTGACGACCAGGACCTCGCCGCCGCCGTCCGTAGACTGCTTGGCTCGCAGCGCCTTGAACCAAAAGGCGACGGTCAGCCCATGGGTGCACCGGGAGATGTTGCCCAGGCAACGGCTGACGAGCGGACCAAACTGGACGGGATACGAGGGACTGGTGCTTGTCGCCGCCTGGACCAGCTCCCCATCTTCGTAGTAGCTGAAAGACAAATCCCCTTGCGCATAGGAAACTGCAAAGAAATGTCGATATAGATAATTAGACGGATACCGAAAAACGGCATAAAAGTTCACTCAAAGAAACGTCTTTTTTCCTAAACAATCGTTTTCCACCGACAGTTAATATGGGGTAAATTAGCTGGTGATACAACGAACCCTTTATATAGCCCGCGGGCTCCCGCATAACCCGCGGCCACCTGCACTTATACGTTAATCAGACCAAACTCCGCCTATTTTCTGGAAGTTGCGACATCGTCTAAGCAGGCGCTCGGTTTGCGTTCATCGATGAACTCGATCCGAATGTCATTTACTTCGACTTTAATGTAACAACTAAGGTGAAGGCAGACACGGCGAGTCAAGAAGGGACCGAAGCGGAGGCCGAGGGGCAAGGTTACCTACCCCTGTCCCCGACACCTCATCCTTCCCTACCGTATTCTGCCATAAATCAAAACCTGAAAGGGCATGCACCCAACTCACACCGAGGTGGCCGGATACTTTCCGAGTCGCTGTCACCCTTTCAGGACGCTTGACGATGGGGTTAACTCTAAGAAAAGTCGGTGTACGCTTCCTTACCTGAACAGAAGGTGAACAGCAGTAGCGCGCCCATTGTTTTAAAGTTAACCAGCGGAAAGGACATGTTGCCGCGTATGGTCGGCTCGCTTCTGGGTGTCGAGATGTGGCATGTATTCCCCCCCTCTCTCTCTCAACGCCTGGTTACGTGAACGAAGCGATCCATCACCGGTCAAGACAGATGCTGGACGATACGATACGCGATTGGCTTTCAGATAGATCGGCGAGGCACATTAATTATTGAAATTTTCATTAAGCTACGTCCCCTGCAAAGACCTGTTCATTAGTCTGGTAATTTCCAGCGTCCTTCGAAGCGTGCAAACCACATATAAAATTCTTTTTACTTTCCCCTTAAAAGATAAAACAATTCGTGCGAATAGCCAGGTAGCTAACGATGCGACGGACAACAATGTGTATTATTGCATCTGTGCGTCAATCAGAGAGTTAATTAATGCTACAGCTACTTATGTGGAAAGTCGATGAAAGGCTGCAATGAATAGTAATTCGCCTTGTCATATATTTTTAAAAATTTATTTATTCTTGTTTCTCCTTCGCATCTTTCGATTTCCTGCCCACCACCACCACCCACCGTTGTCTGCCTTTCATGTCAAAGAACGCACCACCAGTTATTAAGAGGGTCTGGCACAGTGGCGCGCCCCCTGGCGTATTACCTAAGTTGTGGGCACGGGCAACAAACATTGATGACGACGACAGACAATAAGGATCACCGGTAAACACATCTTAGGTCGTTACAAAACTCTTGTCGGTTTTTATATTATGCTGATTTGGGGCTCATTTTCTGCACGCTTGTGAAGGTGCGTGTAGATGAGTTATATAGTTTTGTAGTGAGAGCTTTGGCATACATTATGCAAAACCTAGCTTTTTAAAAATCGTAAATGGACAGGGTTCTGATTGAAGCGTGGATAGAAAGGTTTTTCGTGCCATTTTGCTTCACGAGACCAAACCGGGCCACAAAGCGAGCGAGGCAACTCGTAACATTAAGCAGGCATGGGGCGAGGACACAGCAAATGTGCGGACAGTACAACGATGGTTTGCGAAGTTTAGATCAGGAGACGTGAGCCTCGAGGATAGGGAACGTAGCGGGCATCCTTCCAGCTGTGATGACAACCACCTGAGAGCCTCAGTTGAAGCCGATCCGAGAAAAACAGTGCGAGAGATCGCTGGAGAGCTGGACGTAAGCACTGCAACTGTTTCCCGGCATCTCGACGCAATTGACCAGGTGGAAAAGTTTGACAAGTGGGTGCCTCACCAGTTGGATGAACAACAACGAAATCGTCGATTGGAGATCTGCTCTTCGCTTGTCATAGGAACTGGCGAAACCATCAAGCTGAAAGCTACTGACATAAATGTTGTTCATCAGAAACTCTCCCAACGCCAGCCCGCATTGTTGAATCGAAGAGGCCCAATCCCGCTCCACAACAATGCTCGTCCTCATGCTGCAAAAGAGACTCCTCAGAAACTGAACAGGTTGGGGTACGAAGTTCTCCCTCACCCAGTCTATTCACCAGACCTTTCTCCCACAGACTACCACCTTTTCAAACACCTCAGACAGCTTCCTCTGTATTAAATCCTTCTCCAACCAAGCAGCAATTGAAACTGCCTTCCAACAGTTTATCGACTCCAGAAATCCAGATTTTTTTCAGAATGGTATAGATGTGCTTGTAACTCGTTGGCAGAAGTGTATTGATTGTAATGGAACTTACTCTGATTAATAAATTTCACGTTCAGCAACGATATGAAGTCTCATCGTTGCGGGACAAAACGTTTGTAACAACCGAATGCATAAAGGAACTATCACCTCAATTCATCTCAGACCCTTTCCATCGTTACTGAGTCAGTATAGACGAGGTTTGTGAGCCTGGCTGGTGCGTAAAGATTAAACATCCAGCCAGCAGTTTACCCTGTACTCTTTCTTGAAACATCTATAGGCCCCTATACAACATAAATAAATTCGGTCACGGCAGCGTGATGTATGTCACTAAGATGGGTTTTTTTTAGGGGCCACGGTTTTCTGAGTATTTCTTTTGCAATGTGGGGGAGATGAATTAAACGGCGGGCAGGTGTAGTGTAGTATTATAAAGAGACTAACCGCTAGACTCCCTCGTAATCGAGGGTCCCTCCCACACTCGTTCGTCGTAACAGTAGTAGTAGTAAAATAGGGGTCGTGGCACTCTCCCTTCTCAATTGCGCCCGATGTCGAATTATCTTCGTAAGTCGGGTAAATGCCGATGGCGCTCGAACCCAGTTCATTGGCGGGAGGGGCCGATTAGCTCGACAATGGCTGCCACTTCCTGGACGAGTGGGGATTTCACCGACAGGTGGCCAGCTCTATTCAGAACCGGCAGCCACTGTTTCGTACGACCAGACGAAACAACAACAGCAGCAGCAGAAACAACAGGCCGACAATGGCTGGAAGGCTTGTAGATGGAGGGGGGAGGAATGGCACGCTACCTTCCGCCAGTGCACGTGCAAGGAGCCCTATATAACGCTAACAGGGACAGGTGCTGGGTTTTGTCCACCCCCCTCCCACACACACCACACACACTTTTTTTTTTTTGGGTCGGGTTCCGCTTCGTTGTTTTCTCGTCACGGTTTGGTGCCTTCGGGCCGAACCCCCGAGATGTCGCGAAACCAGGCGACAATGAGGAGTCGCCGCAGCGGCTCCTGGCCAAGTAGGGGACAGAATGGGCGGAAGATCGGCGGCCCTGCCCGCTCGAGTCTGCGCGAGCCAAACCGTTTCGTCGACCACATCTCGGTACAAGGAAAACCTCCCTTATTACCCTTAATATTCACCCGATCCCCGCCTAACCTTGCGACGGTGGACGGCGCGTAGCGGTCGGGGAGCCCCGTACGTGACAAGACCCCACCCCACTGATTAACCTGTCGACGTTCCCATGGAAACGACGACACGAGGGCCGCTGTCACGTGGTTCCACGTTTCTTCTTCCGGAAACGGTAATTCTGGGATACGCTTCTAAAAAAAAAAAACAGTAGAACTAATTAAGACCTTTTCTGCTCGACTCTGTGGTTGTTTATCCGCAGACGCAATAAAGTCAGCTATTTATTTATTTACGATTTAAATCTCCTTTCTCTCCCCGCGGGTTTTTCCCCCCCTTTATTTCTCCCTCTCCTCAGTCCGCCATTATTCAGTCGGCCTCAGTGGCCGGCGAAGCGAAAAATTGGGATCCGCTAATTGAAACGAAACGCAACCGGCCTGTAAGGGGAACCGGGTAGCGACGAAAGAAGGGCTTTCCTCCCCTCCCCTCCAACCTACAATGCACGCGAACAAACGAGACGAGGTTTAACACTTACCACATCACACAGCGGCCCTTTATCCAGAGATACACCTGCTCCGCACGAGCACAAAAGAGCTGACGCGCTCCCGCCCTTCTCCCAGTCTCGTTGTGTGGAGATGCCACAGGTATTTTGTAGTTGTCGGATGCTATCAATTGAGCTGACGGATTTTCAATGCGCCTTCGGGCTACAGCCAGATTTTGCCACGCCACGCAGGTGCGCTTGATTGCCGATGATAGAGCGATGCTCATTTATGAAGGCCGAAGCGGTCTTACCTTTCCACGCATCGTGGACACGACTGCAGATGTTTCCTGTTTATCATTCAGTTCTTCCCGGGCAGCTCGGCCATTTTCAGAAACTTTATGTATCTGTGTATTGTCATCTCCTTTACTCGTGATTGGAACCCCCCCTCTTTTTTTGTTGTATGAAAGGGAAGCGTAAAAAAAAAAATATATATATATATCACATCAAACGTCTTGAACGAGAGATTTCTCTCATAAACGGCCAAAGGCGAGAATAGATCCGTTGAATATAAACGATACCCCCCCCAAAATCCCATCACGCGCTTCCACGGCAGCCATCGCCAGGAATGGCTGTCATCAGGGTTCAGCATGGGGCCGTTACAAGATCACGCTGTCACGAGCGTAAAAATGCACATCTGAACGTTTTCCCCCTAGCTCGCTTGTTTCTCGTGTGTCGCTGATACTAATTTAGGCGATTGCCGCAAATCGCGACGAATGACTAGCAAATATCGCGTGGTTCTTTTTTTCTCAAGAGTATTTGACATCGATGATGGCTGCGGTGCTTTAGCTTTTTAAAATGATTACAAAATTCCAGAGAGAGAGAGAGAGAACCAAAAGATATTTGGCTACCTAACACAAGGTAAGGTGCTCAGAGTAAACAGGAGGAGGAGGAGGATAAGATAGATTTAGAAGATAGGCTGCAGACAAGGAGGCACCCTAGAGCCATCTTTTTTGTGAACATTCCGAGTGCCTTCCCATTCAGAATTCCTCTTTTGGGAGAGCAGAATTGCAGGTAACCAACTAATCGAAAACAAAGAAATGCTACTGTGTGTTGTTTGTTTAAAGAAATTTAAATGGTTTCTTGATTTCATTAAGCCTGTAAGGGAGTGAAAGCATCTCTGCTCTCTGGCCAAAAATGAAATAGATTCGAGACAGACTTAGAACGTGTATCGCCGATGCTCCAGCTCTCCTGTCAAGAACACCACAAACAACCTTATGCACGTCACAAGTGCTAACGATGACGAAGCAGCTAATTCTTCTGCTAACAGTTACAAATATCTTCAGGGAACAGGATGGCGGTCTCCGACGTCTCAGTACGAGAGCATTTGACTCACTACATCCTATACTCACCGCATAATTTGCTTAGTGGCTTTCGGATCGAAGTCTAGTCACAAACGGGGTAAAGATGTGCGTCCATTCCCCGAATTTAAGAAAGCGTTCCCAAATATAAAAGCCCGTTCGTCTGCATCGCCAAATCTTAGACCCCCCCCGTAAACGGTGTAATGCGATAAATGTGGCGTCTGAAGACATTTCCCAGTAAAATGTAGAGTGAATGAACCTCAGTACCCTGAATTTTTTTTTTTTTTAATCGAAACTCATTCATGAGATACGCTGAACCCTTAAGAATATTAAGGTTATCTAGTTGAGGTATCAACGAGAGGAAATCTGATGAGCGCCTTAGAAATGGTTTCACCGTGTGGATAAGAACTGGAGACATCCAAATATCAAAGGATCTTTCAAGCAATATAATTGGAAATTAACGGGGGGTGGTGTGCCTGTCATCGATAGTGCATACGTCTTAAAATCGAATTGGCATGTACGTATTTCTCCCCCATGGCGGCTCCCTTCTTTCCAGCGGACTAACCCCAGCTACAAAAAAAGAGAAAACTACAAAAAGTTAACCGGAAAAATCAGTTTATACCAGTATTCTTCCGAAATCTCGAGTAAGTTTTATCTCGAAGTACCATCTTCGGTTTGTCTCACCATCGTTAGCTTATTTGCGTCCTGGCCCCTTCATCCATCACTGTTAATCAGACAACAATTCCAATGACTAAGATTACTGGCAAATTAGGAGAGCGGTGACGATTAGACCGAGCGCACTTTTAGATAGAAGACCGCTTATCTCCCTTTAAGGTAAACCCTTTAATGAGGGAATAATGGAAATGTTCAGTTACCCGGCCGGTTGTTTCATTTAAACGTCAAAACCTGCGACTACGAATTTATTGCACAGTTCCACCCTATTTTTAGCAGTTTTCTAAAATCTATTGCATTATAGTTGCTGATGATCAGAATAGAATGTAAGCGCTTATTAAACTATCTAATAGTAGTAGCGTCATGACCTTATAGGCCTCGATTAGAGATGTCTGGCACTTATCGAGTAAAAGGGAAAGGCATCGAGTTAGGTGGCTAATACGGCTTTAATTCGACTTGCTGCACAAGCTGTTAGTTCTGATGACGTGCACGAATGCCTACAAGGCCTCTAGAGCCCCCTAAGGGGGCGTGCCCCTAGAAATCGCTGCCAATCCAGCGCCTCCGATTTCGGCAGAGAAAAAAAATCCCTGCTTTTTAGATGTGGGAAGAAACTTAAACGCCAGAAGGAAATCCACACGTGAAGGAATCAAAGGTTCGCTCTCTTCACATTAAGCATATAATCGCGCGTCTTGATTGTCGAACTTTCTTCCTTCCTCCAGTGTTTCACGTAAAACTAGCATTGGGCTCGAATTATATATTTTTCTTTTTTTCCGGCGGGCAGTGTCCATCATCCTTTTCGGCTGTACGCAACTCCATCCTCCTCGGGCAGTGTACCAGGACCGACGCACCTCTTAACCACATGGCACGGGTTATATATATTAACACCTTGGCTTATCCAAATGAATACCTCACGGATATAAGCAGGTCGCAAATCCCATAATTTCGATGTTTTGAGTCACAAACATGGCGGACGAGAACGCCATGGTTTTCATCTACCTTGCAGGTATATCTAGCAGTTTTCTCCCGAACATTCCTGCGTCCTTCGTACCGTTCTTTGGTTTATCTTTGGAAACTATTCAGTGATCTGAGTCATCCTCTCACTCAAGGCCCATCAAAACTGTCAGGGTTACACGCCATTTTTGTAGAATTCAAAAGCCCAGTACATCTTTTCTCACCTGGCGGGAGATCATTAAGAAATCGTAAAAGACAGGCGCTTCAGCCATCACCACAAATATGTATTTTTAAAATTGCTCATTAACCCTCCATGCACCACGTTCGCTTTGTCCTATTTCCATATGCAACCCGGAATATCCATAGTTAGCATCGTGTTAATCTGACTGCATATCTAGTTAATATTATCGTATTGAAAACACGCGGGGGTTAGATCGATACAGGCTTGTCGTTACAAAAGGTTATTATATAGAATAGGGTCCTGTCTCTTTGACAGGGGAATCCCCTATAGTTCAACCTGTGCTGAGTAGTACAGATTTGAAGAGCAGTGCGGTGAAACAGCCTCCCCAAAGTAGTATATAAAGGGTTAAATTTTCACAGTATAGTACACAATATCTTTGCACAATGTCTCCAGGAACAAATTTCTGAACGCGGCCAGCATTAAACACCGGACTTGCAGGTTACACTGTAGCTACAATCGATAACTTTCAGCCCCTTTTTCTTCAAGTCTAAAACTCGTCAGCTGACCTTCATCTCTGTCGTTCAGGCCCCCACCAGCAAAACGCTCGCGCCGACTACGGACGAACCAACCAGGCGATCTGCCGGAAACCTCTGGCGTTTTCACGTGGAGAAAGAGCTGTTTCGCTTGCAATCCGATGTAAGGGGCATAAACTAACCGGGATCGCCGAACTCCGAGAGTAGTGTATCAGTTAATGATCCATCCCCTGTTTACAGAACAACGGGACAGAACTAGTCTCTGAATAAACCGCTTAAGGTTGGTGGCGGCGACGTAGCTCTAGCATTTCCCACAATAACACGATTCCTTTGGAGAACTGGTTCAGAAGTCATCCCTCTCTATTCGCTCTCATTCGGTCTACCTTTGCTTTTTCTTCTTCGCAGACAGAGGCGGCTGAAATAGTGACACGGGTTCGATCAGTTAGATATTTGAGCTCCAGGGCCAAGGCTTAACCGGTAAAAGAAATGAGCCAACACTCGTCCGTCCAAATAGATACATTTTATACACTTAAGACTATGATACAGAAGACAGCTATTATGTACAAAATACCAAGTCACCAAGTGCATCGCCGAGCAGTACTTTCGCAGACCACGGGGGGTCCCGGTCGAAAGTCCCCTAGGCGACCGCCCTGACGACACCAGCTTACGGTTTAGACGGGTTCGCAGTCTGACGTCACATCCAGAGGTTCAGGCTTCTCGCTCCTGCTGTCTCTCCGCTAAGTCAGAGGTTTCTCAACTGATCGGCGAGACCTTTGTTCGAGTTCGTGCGTAGTCGTATCGAGCGCTGGGCCGAACCTTCGGATCGCGAGTGCGGGTCAGTGGCAGCCGCAGCTGGCCGCCACCATGTCCTCGTAGAGTTTCAGAACGACGTTCTCGTCGTCGTCGAAGTACAGCAGGCTGATGGAGTAGAGCTTGTCCGGCACGCAGCACGGAGTCGCCACCTCCTCGCCGACGCGCAGCGCGTGCACGATGCTCTGCACCGTGGCGTGGTTCGTGGGCCGCTGGCTCTGCCCCAGCGGGAAGGGGCACTCGCCCAGGCAGTGGTAGGCGTTGTAGCCCTTGGGCGAGATGATCCAACCCGACCAGCCGATAGCGTCGAAGTCCACGTACATCTCGTAGCGGGTGCAGCTTCGCCGCTTCTTGCGGCTCCTGGGCGACCGCTTCTCTCGTCGGCCGCCGCCACCCGTCGTGCGGTTACGCGATCGGCCGCTGGTGGCGCTGAGGTCGCCGAAAGACTGCTGCGCGCTCTCGTACTCTTCGCGGTCTTTCTCGTTCAGCATTCGGATGGCGTGTTTGAACTCTTTCCTGCGGAACTGCCGCATCCGCTCGTTCCGAACGATGTCGTCCTTTATTTCCTGGTATCCTGGGAATGAATATTGAAGAAAGTAAATAAACAAAATGTCAGCAGAAATACTGTTTTAAGATGTAAATGAGAAAACAGAAATCAAAAAAAGCGCCGTAGGAGGGTTAACGACACGAGTATCATTTGAGAAACAACTCGCGACGCCATCCGCAGTTATTCACGAAAAACCACAGGTGTCGCTCGCGACGCGGATGGGAATAACGGTGACGATATCAATTTTTGTTTCCTTGCGTTTCAAAGGAAAAAAAAACATCTTGTCCAACCCCGCCCTGACAGCGAGATACGAGGGGCGGGAGAGAGAGGGTGGTGTCAGCTTCGGTGACCAAGCGAGTAGTTACCCAGGTACGGCGGCTCCGGAAAACCCTACCAAACTATCCCCCACCCACCGTTTACTGCGAGGGGGGAGAGAGTGAAACGAGAGAAATCCCCTCGGCCGGCTGAAAGTCTGAAGATCATAAACTTGGATTTTTCTTACCTTTCTCAGTGTACTCTTAAATCCATCGCAATCAAGCAGTCCCGAGGAATAAATATATCAAGAGAGCAATATAACGCATACTTTCGGAGACCGCGATATTATGTGATGCTGATGATGTTAGAACCTTACGGTGCGCCATCTTGCACAACTGTGACGTATACAAAATTGTCCGTAGTCTTCCCGACAAAGAACCACAGCGTCGGCCATGCACATTTGAAAACTATCGAAAAATTACACGAAAGTTCCTGGGATATAGCGAAAAATAGGAAAATTAGGAAACAAGATCTCATTTATTAATAACGTTCCTTTGCCAAATGAATGAAATATTTACTGCGGTAAGGGCGACAACTCCAGCTTACCTTCATCAGTAGGGGAAATATAATTTGGATGTCGCGGCACGCCGTCGTCTGTAAAAATCACTATGATTGGTTGTTTACTGTCGTGGTGTTCCATTCGCTGAGCAAATCGTACGATATTCTCAGGCAGTTGTTTTCCCGCCGGTGACGTCAGCACCACAAGAAATCCTGGGTAGACAAACCGGAAAATAAGATTAAGAGTAATACGTTTTTAAAAGAGTAAAAGAGAGGAAAGAAAGAAAGAAATATACCCTGCATTGTTTTACCAAGAATCGGTGGTGGGTGCAGATGGCAGCTGCAAAGATTCCACAAACATTTTACGAAAACCACCTGCAGCATTTGCAGCCATTCATCCACGACCACCGACTGGTCCAGTATGGGCCCTGACGAGTCGTTCCAAGTCATCTAACAGATGCTTAACGAGACTGGCTTACAGAACACGAATGTGATCACCCATTCTTGATGATGCGGGCCCGATGACTTGTGGTATTGCCGTCCTGAAACACCCTACACTAACCAGGATATAAGAAACCCGTTGAATTTGGTCTGCCAAAAGTTCCAACTATTCATGTTGTTACTCGATCGATCCTGCGACGATTGGATGATGGGACCGCGACAGTGCCAGCCAATTAAATACATTCAAGACCATGACGCTATTTTCAGCAGCCTGGACTACTACTGGAGCGAGGGAGCGCTTTATGGCATCACCAAAGCCACACTGGCATCCCATTTGCCGCTTTATAGGGCTAAGAGTAATCTGTCGGACGGCACAGACCTTTTTCCACTGGTCGATTCCACAGGCACCGCTGCGGGCGAACTTTTCCCCTTGCAACGAAAAGCGATTTCGCGGATAAGTGACCTGCAATCGAACCTCGTAACGCGTAAATTCCGTCAGATCATTCAATTTAAAGCAGGTGTCTTGTTCGATATACAAGATTTCTGTATGTAGATCCACTGTCTGATACTCGTCACAGCACCCTGGAATATCGGCTAGGGTCTGTTACTGGGGACGTTCAGAAGAAACCGGGTCGAATACCATCTACGGCAGTGCTATTTCAGCCGGGTTCTATTCGAATGGTGCATTTAGATTGGAAACTATGACGGAAGGGGGCGAAACTCGCGGCGACTCACTCATTTATAGACTTGGAATCTGTTTCCACTTGATAAAATTCGAGACAAACAAAATTTTATAGCGACCCCTGCTTACGTCTTTCTTCACCGCCGTTTGGTTAGCTTCTCTAACCCCCCCCCGTTTTTCAGTAAACCTGTCTCTCTCTCTCTCTCTCTCCCTCCCCGAGACAGAAGACAATTTCCATATTCAGACCCGGCTCTCATCAGTAATAGTCGTCACCATTACTTGTTTTGTTTGAGATGCACACAAGCCTCACGTCCGCAAAGCCCCTCAGCTTAACAGTCCAAATGACACTAACACTCGACCATCCGCCCGCGTGCGCACTGGGTCACCACTAACGTCCAAACTTCACAAATCGTCCATTCCGCATTACTGGAAATTCTGCTGCTATTTGTATGGCATATTTAGATGATGGTTCTATGGCGAAAGAGATACAGCCCTGGAAATCCCCCCCCCTCCCATTGGCTAATTAGTGATTAACATCGACTCTTCGACCATCCAGAAGGGCCAAAAAAATGTCCGGTGCCGATAGCTTCAAACTTCGGGAAAATCAGACGATAATTGTCACAGGTGCAGCATACTTACCGTAGTTATGGGCGGTCCCGTTAACCCACTCTCTCACCGCTGCCCCGACCTTAAAGCTGAACCATCCGTGGGTGTATGCGCTGATCTTCTTCGCGTCCAGCAGTCTGAGCTCTTCTTCGTCTCTTAGTTTTTTCTCCGACGATAAAACTTGGTAGACTTTTATCTGGAAACAAAGAACACAGAATAAAAACTGCGATGAATGCCAGCATGTGGCGATACGATCAGATGAGAGCTTTCCTGTGACGTCTTCTACAAAAATAGCGACGAGAAGCCGTAGTAGCTATCGCCAAGAACAATTAGAATACCTTGATTATTATGGTGGCCAGATACGCGTCTAAAGAGCACGTGTTTTAGTCAAAACTCATAACAGGGGTCAGGTTTGTTCGAAATGAGTTTAAAAAAAAACGTCAGTGCCATGCGACAATGTAGAGCTTGCTACTCGTGTTGCCACGGAACCGACTTTAATTGTACACTGTTAGCAAGAAATTATCGCCTTTTAACCAAAATAGAATGCACGTTATAAATAGCAAAACAATGCTTAATTCGGCTTGCACAGAGTATATTTTCTCACAAATACACCCCACCTTAATGTCGTAACTTATTGGGAGAGACATTTATAGAGCAACAGGGCGATAAAATTCGCACATTCTTTTGACTCAGCAAAACAGTCGATATTAACAAGCAACGTGAAAACGTATATCTAAGCAGGTAATTCACCTGCTCCATTTTTTATATAAAAATGGTTATCGATATTACGATATATTTTCTCTCTCTCTCTCTCTTTTCCTTCCAAGTATATTTCAGCAAAAAGTCGATAACAATAAAAGTACGCGAGCCAACACGCGGCTGACCGACATTACTAACAGGGAGAGTGAATGGGTATTCGCAGACAAGTCGGGGTGTTTTAATTTCACTTACGATGTTACGAGAAACGAGCCGTTAGGTGGCGAAAAATCTGTCTGTCGCCGATAGAGGATAGCAGGACAAACAAGGCGTTCATTGAAGGCGAGAGCAAGTCTACGGTGCGTAGTCGATACCTCTACGCGGACTTCCTCACGGTTATCGACTTCTGGTTTAGCCGCGCCAGTCTTACCGTTAATAAATGAGACGTGCCCGCGTGGTGCGCTTTCGGTCGCAGTTTAAATAGATGGAACTCCGCCTCCAGTATATTTTCTCGTGGCTGAAGGTTGGAGATGTTGTAGAAGAAATGCATCTGACGTCGGTAGGCTGAAAGAACAAATTCACACGGTGAGACGGAGTTCACATTTAAAACAACAACAACAAAACCCGCGTACTTCGTCTGTTACAAGAGACGAGTGAGTGACGTCCCTTGTCTTTTGATCTGTCACGACGTTGTATAGATACTACTTTAATATACGACTCCACAATGCATTCAATACCCAGAGATGTAAACGAGTATTTTATCAGACAAAACCCTTTCAGGGAGCCGAGAGCCGCGAAATGTCACCTTGCTGTAGAATGTGGAAAAACGTGGAAGTCCGTTGCAGACTTCCGAACGCAAACAGATTTCTGATACACGCGGCCCCCTCTTTTAAGACCTTTGCAGTCCACGCAGCAAACATTTCACTGGAAAGTAAATTAACTTATGTACATTTTACTGTGGTGGAACCAGAGACTAATATTTTTTTTTAAAAAAGGACATGATATGTGGGAGGCTTTCGCTGTCGACTGGTCTTGGGCTGGGACGGGAGCGGGACCCGGTCTGTACACAGAGGAACCCGCGCGACACGGAAAACAATAGAGACACAAGCGGAGGTTTTCTTCTTCTCGCAGATCCGGAAGAGTTCGCCAAGGACGGCGACGAAGAATTCCAACTGTGCACAAACTCCTCCGGCTACGGTGAGAACTTCAAACAATCAAGTTCAATAAAAGCCGCATAACAAACAAGAACCGGCGGGGCTACCCGGTGGTAGAAAATAGAAGATCAAAGGCGGCAAACAATGTCCGATAAGAACACTTTTTGTTTCTTTTTAAAACAAGAGAGAGAGACATCTCCCCGACGAGGGCAGAGGCGGTTTTTGAAGCAAGACGGTCGAGAGTTCTCACCTAACACACAATGGCGTGGAGGTTCTCAGGTGAGAGATTTGAACGCTTCCGTTCGGTCTACGGGTACAGGGCGCCCAATCCTGACAGAAGGTAAATCAACAGATCTCTCTCCTTCTTCGTTACAACCCACGTCTTTTCGCACGGCCCCGAAAGACAATTAGTACGGCTCTTAAACCAACAAGGGTTTCGAATTACCATCAACCCTGAAGGACCTGAGCAGCTGTAATCGCCTTGTAACACTTTTCCAATATGGGGGGGGTTCGCCGTTCGCGACACATTTGCGGCAAGATCGTACCACTTGAGACACCTCCAAAACCACAGACACCTCCTCCTCCCTCACCCCTACGGAAAAGGCAAACGGCGGGGCTGCGGGTTCTTCCGCGAACGCCTAGCAGCCCCAACATGAATCCGATTGAACACGTCCGAGAACTCCCCGATCGGCAACTAGGAGATGGGGGCAAGACCAAATTTTGGACTATGGTTTCATATAAATTCTCATTGCATCCATTCCACAACACGTCCACTTTGTGAGGAGCGCGGGGGAAGATTCTAGAAGTTAGTTTCACGTGTTCTGCACTTTTGCGGGACCCTTCAGCGTACGTAGGTGGGGGGGGGGAGGCCAAAAATAAAAGTTACTTATGCTTCAAGGGCGCCGGTTTTTCCATCAGGGCTCTGTGTATGTAGCGCCCCCCCCAGCAGTACTGCCTATCGACATTTTCATCAAACAATGTCGCATTTCACAATAACAGAAGTGAAGGGCGCGTGGTTTACTTCAAACAACACAGAATTACTGGAGAGAAAAAAAACAAACAAACAAAAAAATTCTTTTAGGGCGCTAAAATGGGGGAGGGAAAAAGTTACCTCCCTTTCTATCGCTGCCGAGCTCTGGGTCCGCGGTGGAGATTTGACGTCATACATCTCTTCATCTGGAATGCTGGGAAATGTTTCTTGACTAAAAGTACATGGATGCCGCAACATTCCAATTTAAGTACCGACCTCCCTCCCCAGTTAAGTAGGGATTTATGCAGCATCTCTTGTATAATTACGACGTTATATATAATGTCTGTAAGTAAGGAGACATTTTAAGGTAAAACGTATCTATAAGTTTTGTTTTAACAGAAATTAGGCGGATAAATAAGGTTTGAAATTAACACGTTAAATGCCGAGCGGACGATTACGAGGAGGGGCGTCTGTATCCCAACAGCTATGTTCTGTCCCGCCTCCTGTAATGTTAATCAGGGAACATGGCGTTCATCGGCTTTCAGGTAGGTCACCTGGCGTGACCGATAAGAGCTGGTGGTAAGGTCAGAGGTCAGGAGGTAAAGTGACAAGCGCCTAGCGGCGTGTCGCTCGGTAATAGCCAGTGTTTTCCAGCGACGGACACCATCTCTGGTCTTTCTCTCTTCTCCCCCCTCCACCCAACCCAGGTTGGGGCGTTATCATGGGTTCGCGGAAGGTCTAGAATCCCCATATCGCGGCAGGATGACGGTGTCAGCGAGTTCGATGGTGCCAATTATTTATACCCTGGCTTCATTTTTCGCTTGGCCTCTAACGAAATAAAGATTTTTTTTTTAAATTGAGTTCGTAAATTAAAATGTTTGCTCATTCGGCGAACGGCGGCACCGGTTGCTGGCATCGTTCAAGATCTCGCTTGGCTGCGATCCCGAGTTGACGACGGAGAAAAGGAATTTCAGATCCAGCTGATCTCCGTACACATTCGCTGTGCGAGAGAGAGAGAGAGAGAGATAGATGTGGATGGACCGAGTCACCAGGGAGTCTGCAGCGACTACCCGAGGTGGAACGGTCTCCGCCACGGCTGGAAATAAGGGCCAAGAGCTGACCGACTCGCGGGCAAATCGGGTCTGACCGAGTTAAGGCGGTAACTGGGTCGGAATGCTACTAGCTACCCCAGGAACCGGCCGCGGCTTTGAGGAGGTTAATCGGGGTTAGCGTAAGCGGAGGGAGCAGCTCGCGCGGATATTCGTTCCGCTCCGTCCGTTTGCGTTCCGGCCTCGTCGGGCCGTGAGCCGTCAAAGAGCCCGCACCTGCGATATCTATCCGTCACCGAGCGGACGGCGTCGGCTTCTTGACAGGTAAACATCAGGCATACGCCGATCAGCGTTCACGATCTCTTCCCTGACCTTCACCGGTTTCTCGTATAGTCTGTATCACTCTTTTTTTTTCATTTTCTTTAAATTCACACCTGTACCCGTCTTGCTTCTAGCTACACACACACACCCCCACCTACCCGGAAGTTAAAAAGAGAGGAGACATTGTCCGCAAGTATTCCCTATCCCAGGCGGGCCGCGGTCGACTGACGAGACAATGGGTGGCCTGCCGGCAGTTCACTTAGTCCGTCGACTGAAAGCTAATCTGCGCTGTCCTAATAATTCCGGTTACCGATTTCCTCCCACATCCGGCTTTATTTGAGAGACGCAGCCGTCCCCAGACTAGTATTGTTTGGCCACCCCAGCTAATAACCAGTAACCATCCCATCCTTGTCGCCACGTGCAAAATAAACAAATGAGACATTCGGAATTCCGTTTTAATGTAGAAGTCCGAAAAGCCTACGCGTTCACATCCCTCAGCGTCCTTGCCGTTGACCACTGGGTTTACGGCAACAGAAACGACAGCAAACATCGAGGACATTCTTTTTTTTTTGTGGGGGAGAGCGGGTTTTCCAATCCATCGGTCCTTAAAAGGTTAAACATATGCGCGCGTGGGGTATTCCTGACGTAGTTGAATCCCTTTTTTCCGAAGGCGCATGATTAGCGCGAGCGATAAGCCAAGCTCGCTCGGCTGTCGGGATTAAAGAGGGGTTAAGTGAGACGAACGACCCCTGTCGAGCCTGATAAGGAAATGAAGTCGTGTGCGCGCGCGCGGAGCTCTCGAGTAGATCCTGGGGGGGGTGAGGGAAGGTTACACTTGCTTCTTTACATTAAGGGGGGCTGTCTGACAAACAACGTGGCGAATCTCCTGCGAGACTTCTGCAGGCGGCAATTTATTTCTGTCTTTAAAACGGCTAATCGTCGAAACTGGTCGACAGAAGGGGAGACGAGGCTTTCCCCGCCAACCTACCGTTAGAAGCGGGGTTCCGAACCCCGCCTCTCTGCGCTCCGCTTTGTTTTGGTGCGCAGGTGCCGAGCGACTACGTGCGGAAGGAGGCGGCGGCGAACGTAGGGGCCCTTTTTCGGGAGGGAGAAGCGGTTAGTAAGATCGGGGGGAAGGCAATCCCTTTTGGATTATTAGTGTGTAAAGAAACAAATTCAAAACGCGCAACTGCTACACGGATCGATCGTGGAGGTGGCGAACCGCCTGTGACTCTACCACTGCCTAAGTATTCTCGCTTAGATCATTAAATAATCGGACGGTAAGTACACGTCCATTTAGGAAAACAAGTACACCTCGGACGGCGCTCCACGGCCAATGAGGAAGTGGCACCTCGAACATATCTGCGCAGACCAAACTCGGCGTCTTCCTCCATAACTGCTGCCACCTGCGTCACTGAGCGTCCTAACGAGTTTTTTTTAAGGACATGGGCTCCTTTTTCGAGCCACCAGCGATTTATACAAGGGATATATTACTATGCAATAGCACTATTTAGCATATCCGACGAGTCGGGAAGAAACTAAGTGATAACAGGGGTGAGAATTTATCGGTTAGTCTTTGCCGGACCCCTGCTGAAGTTCTCTCCTGTTACAGCGGGTGGCCGGCCAGGGGGGTGGGGCTCGATCTCTTACCTCTGTCGGGGAAGCTGCGCACGATATTCGCATTGTAGGGGCTGTTTGTTTTCGTCAGGCCGCCGCTGTCCGTGGTGGCGCGGTAGAGTCCGGTCATGTACTCGGGCGGGGACCGGTGGAAGGCGCGAGCCGGCAGCCTCTGGATGCCGAAGACCCGCGACAGCCTCTCCAGCGCTTCCGACTGCAGCTCGGGGGCCCGGTTGCTGATGGCGACGACAGCCGTCTGCAGGCTCAGCACGAACAAGACGCACGTCATGGGAAACGCTCTCGCCGGGCGGCTGCTGCTGCTGCTGCTGCTGCCTGTCACGGAAGCGGTGGAGAGCGCGAGCCGCGTAAAAATAGCCCGCCTGCCCCGCCGCCTGTCGGTCCTGCGCGAGGCGAGGCTGGCTGGCTGGCTCCCCCTCTCCTGGTCCATTGTGCTGCGGGCCTCTCGCCAGCCACAGAGCCGCCAGTCGCCGCGTTGGTAACAACAACAACAACAACAAAAGACGACCCGACCTTCTTTGCCGCCTCCCCTCCCTGGAGAGCGAGCGGGCCCGACTCCCGACTCCGCTGAACTGCTGTCCCCGTGGGTACGCGAGACGGCTACCACCCGAGTTAGCCACTTCGTCCCCCCCCCCACTCTCCTCGGCATAAAACAGTCGTCACGGCTGACGTGTTCATTTCCGCCCCAGCGACTGCGTTCAGCCCCGTCTGTCGTCGTCGTCTCGAATGACACTCCCTTATGGCCGGCCGGTGCGCTAATCTAACAAAATATTTAAGGCATTATCCGATTAATGATAGAGGAGGTAATGGTCCCAGCCACACACCCCCTCTCTGGCGGAGCGGCCTCTCCTTAGATGTACCGACGTCGGCAGGTAGTCCGTCCGCCGCGCACCTGCGGACCGAGTCCCTCTTTCTCCGACTTCCTTCCTTTCACCGGTTGTGTGAAGAACACGTGCGACCCATCTCCGACTTTCAAAAAAAAAAGAAGCGGGGGATAAAATAGCTAAATAAAAGGCTGTCAGAAACCGGAATTACGATACCCTGTTCCTAGAGATTTTTCTCGGGTGGGTTATGGCAGCCATCGATAAATTGTCCAACGGATTCAAATGAAATAAACAAACACACACACACACACTAAAAATGGTGACTGCGTACTGGAATACTGCACTTGCACGAATACATACCAACAGGTTTGCAGTCATCCGTGGACGAGTTCTTCAGGAGGGCAGAGTTGCCCCCAATACGTCGTCGTCTGTGGGCAATCGGCTAAGCCTCAGCGCCGTCGGTGGTCAGCTCCAACGGCCCGGAACTATAAGCGTGTCCCTGGACCAAGGTCGCGTCCACGACCAACAAGCGGCTTCGAGTCCGGTAATATCAAATTTCCGCTTAAAGGCCAGGCCAATAAGCAAGAGCTCCGCCTCTTTAGTCAAACGTGGCTGCTAACACCCTCTCGGTACGTCCACAAGAGCAGCCGTATGTTTAAGGGCTCACGCCTTAATCCAGTGGCTTACATTAGTTTCCATAAAGACCTCTCGTCTATCTACTTTACACACACACACTCGGACCACATCTGGTATCATTTCCCCTTTAACTTTCCATCTTTAAATCTTGGTACTTCGTTATCTTTTCTCCCTGCAGAGTGTCTATTGTCTTTGCCTTCCTGTCTGTTTGACCTATGGACTTGCTTTGCTCTCTGTTCGCATCCAAAAGCATCTTCACTCATCTCTATTCCATCACCGATTTCGGTTACCTATCTTTATGGTAGGCCTTTCACACCGATGTCCACTGTATACTTCTTGTAATACAGTATTATCGTAAAAACAATTAGCTAGCAACATACATCCTAATATTATATGGGACACTGTCTCTTCAGCAGCCTTACACAATGTGCATTTTGATTGTTCTAGAAGTATTCTGACTGCGTCAGTTGGTGTTGAGATGCCTGGCCATGCTTCTTTTCCCTTTCAGAGGATGCTTCTATCGTTTTACAGTTCACATACATAATCTATCAAGTGAAGCTTCCCTCTCTCAATCATGTCTTCCATGCCTCTGCGCTTTCACTGTCTTTCCACTTTACATAAAAACCTGTCAGCATCTGTTCTGCAGTGCACCATTCCACGTATGTTCATTTACCTTCTGGATTTTCTGCTTAGTTTTTTGTATTCAGTCCCAGCGTCCAGCCCACAACTATTGAGGCATAACCCAATTACTGGGCTGTGCACTGCCACTCTCATCACATTTTCACAACTCAGTCTGCTACTTAATTTTCTGACTCCTCTGTTATACTCTGCCTCGATTTTCATGTGTTGTGTCAGATGCTACCCAATTCTACAAAATACCTGAATTCTTCTAGATACCTAATTTGGCAAGATGGTAGCTTCATGCATTCAGTTTGTTACTTTCCCTCTTCTTATCACTACAAACCAAATTCCATTCTTATACCTTTTGACAGTATTCTTATTGTCTGTACTAAGCAGCCCAGTTCCTGCTTCCCATGTAGTGTTAACTCATCCGTGACACTAATCTTCATTTTTGGCCTTATTTAGTACACAACAAGTTCGTTGCTACGCGCCTTTTCTGATTTATACTTTTACCCACGCCCTTGCCGTTTCATTTTAAATTAGTTTTCCACAGATTCATGGCTCCCTCTCACCGATAAACCTCACTTTGCATTATTTCCCCTTTCCAGCACATCAACAAATTGGTTATTTGGAACTTGCAATCTCTGAGCATGGTCTTAGCTGCGAGCAGTTGATCCTTTGTTGCCCTTGTCTTATTGGCTTCTGTGTGTCTACCACGTGCTCTTGGCAGGACAGCTGTTAATAGCTTCCGCGTTGTTGGCAGACGTTGTTACTTACTGACTTGTAATTTTCCGCATCTGCTGCTGGTTCCTTCTTGTGTTTTTTTTTTTCATAATTAATATCTCTTTTAAGAAAAACAGGAGAGGATTACAAAAAAAAAAGAAAAATGACCCAGATCCAAAGTGCAGAATATACACTGAATATGAAAATGCAAAAGACCATCTCATCTCGGGATGCCTTGTTCTGGCTAAGAATGGAGAGAGGGAGGGAGGGGGAGTGGGTATCAGAGCACAGCACCCAATGCAAAATCAGCCTCAGTCAAAGAACCGAATCCTGTAAGGCAGAGGCAAAGAAATCTAACAGGTCAGACCTCATCAAGGACAAAACACAGCAGACATGCCCACTAACAGATGAGGCAATACCAACAGAAAGAAATGTATTGATTAAGGAAACAGAGAAACTGTCAACATCAAAGGATATCAAAATAGAATCTGCCTAGATATGGAAGGTAAAGGCATTGAACGAGCATTTAGACTGGTTAAAATAGAAGACAAAGATCACCACAAGAATCATCATTGAAGAACTCCAGAAAAATGTACTGCTTGGTACATTCCATATTCTTATGGCAGTTCCCATCAATTAAAGTCCCGCATCCACCCCAGGACTATGGAATAGGCTCGGCGAAGCACATACCATAGTAAAATAAATTATGATCCGTGTTAAACTCTCAATTGCAGTTTTCACAAGAAAACAAAAGACAGTTCAGCGGAAGCTTTTTGTATTCTTTTCTCACTTAACCGGGACTCAACTTCTGGCAATTTTTTGGTGAATGGAAAAGAAAAACGGTTGTCGTCGTTTGGATCTCAGCTGTCACACGGTACACAGCTCCCACAAACAAAACAACATGAGAAACGGAGAGAGTTGGGAACAAGTTAAAACACTGGACTTCCGCTAACCACGACACAGTCTACGGCTCTACTGAAACCTACTTTCCTTCCAATCACAAAACAGCCTATCCTGCCTGAGAACCAAAGCCAGTAACAGGACAGGTATCGTTTTTCCACTGAACTTTTAGCAGTCACAGACGATTACCTGATACATTTTGCACACCACTTCACCTGCAAGATGCCATTAAAGCAAAGTGTTTGCTAATTTCTTTTAGATATTTGAACTGAGATTTTCTCTTCCTATGTAGTGAGAAAAAACCTTTTTTTATTAAAGCGATATTGCAAAACCATTTGGAGAATGAATGAATGAAGAGGTAAAACAGTTTTTTCTTCTTCTTTCTATTTATATCAAAGGTGAGAGTGGAGCATTAAGGAAAGGTAACTCCTAAATAAAATTTTTACAAGATTTTAAAATGGCTGACAAATATTACAAGGTAATATTCCAATAATTAAAAAGTATTGTTGTTTTTTTGGTAGATTTAAATTGAGAAATTAGTTTCACATTATTTGGCTGTCATATTATACATCTCCCTATCCTTTTAAAATCTCTAATGTTTTTCTTATTTCACCTCAGTTAGGTTATTCTATCAAAATTTTTTAGTAATATACAGATTTTTGTTTTTTTTACAAAAATCATGACAGGTACTAGATCAATTTTTTGACATTTAATGTTTCTAATATTCTTTCTAAACTTCCCACAGGGGAGCAGTTACTTAAAAATAGAATTTTCTGCAATAAACTAAAGTGGCTAATTATGGCAGAGAGATGGTGGGGGAAGCATGGCAATGTGGACAGACTCTTTTGATGCAACACAGCGATTTTCAGATGGCCGTTATTTATAATCTAGTATGCAGAGCACTTGCTTGTCCAGTCTGCAGCCTGGTGACTGACACTGCTGAGTGGTTTCCCCTTCTTCTGTATTAACCTGCCTTACATGGATTTCTGAAAGGCTTTAGCTATGGAAGTACAAAAAACCAAGCCAGCTCCAGTCAGGATTTGAAATAGGGCCCTCAGCCTTAGTAGGTGATTAAACCAAACCAAATTTTTGCCCTGCTGTATATCTACACCCATTTACCGTGTGTCAGGGTCTGACTAAATATATGTATAGGAAAAGAAAAGGAATGTGCTAAAGGCAATGATTTACAGAAACGCATGTATCACCATAAATTAATAAATATAGCATTTCCATCTCTTCTTTTACCACTTGATTTTGTTTGTATTTGAAAAAAAACAAAAGTTTATTAGTTAACTTTTTCAAATTAATAAAAGAAGTTAACTAAATTTAGAACTAGCAAAACCATTACCACCAACCAGTCTGAGTGTGTAGGACATTCAGTCATCAAATTCTTTCAGTATTTGGACATTTCCTTTATAGGATGGAGACAAAGGGGTTCATCTGATGCTAAAAAGTACTGTAATAGTTTAATTTCTTTTAATGTTTCAATTTAACTTTAAAGTCTGCCAGTGACTTGGGTACGGAGCATATTTCTTGTGCTGATGTATTCAGATCAGATGTTCCCATCTTTGAAAAAGGTACGACAAGATGGTTGACTTCTGGATCAGCAAAACCCTGAAGAAAATGTGTTTAGACGGCATTAGCACAAAACACGTAAGCAAACGTCCTTCAGTTATTGTTTTAGCGAATGTTGCTAAATGTTAGGAAAATATTTATGCCCATTAGTGATTTTAAAGTAATTAATGAGCAAAGATGGGGAGTTTGTAAATTAAAGTATTGCTGCATCAAGTAAGAAAATGTAGAATATATGCCGAAATGTACAGAATTTTGGTAAATCTTTATATAAGCCACTCTCTATGTAGCCACTATAGTATCTATGGGGACCTGGTACAGGCTATGAACCGTGGGATGTTGTATACACTATGACGTTTCTTTCCAAGTACCAACTATATTATATTATGCTAAGTGAGCACTTCCTAAACTTGGGGAACCTCTATTAGCTGTGAGTGAAGTTTTTTACCTCCTTGTCACTGTTATACAGTAAGCATCAGCTGTCCTAACTGGTTGGATGCTGTGGGTTCTCAGAAAGTCAAATTATTCAAACAACTGAATAAAAGTAAAACCATCTCTCATTGACTATTCTTGGTGATTTTGTTCTTACTGATGGCAAAAATACGTTTGAAAACCAACTGATGAACACATGACAGTTAATACATCCATAATTACATGTCTGAAGCAGCAAGATCTCTTTGCCAGTCTATAGCAAGGGCAACCTGTGGTCCCCAGCCACATTAGCACCAACTGTCATGATGTGACCTTTGTCTACTATGGATCCGGATGCCACGTATTCACGGAGGGAAAAAACAAGCAATTTGATCAGCAAGGCTTTCCAGTAACAAACCAGTTTTGTCAGCATTAGAAACATCTTCTGAAGAATAACTTTTGATCTGTGAAAGATTTTCAAAACTTCCTGGCAGAAAAAGAATAGCAGTCCAATAAAACACCTTGCTGCTGCTGCTATAAGAACGAAAGTTTAATAATATAGTGAGTTCTTCTGATTTTTCACTTTATTAATTTTGAAATTGATTTGATTTATAGCTATTTTCTATATAATGTATTTTCTTTCTTAATCTACTGTAATATTTCAGCAACACTTTGAAATTTTAAATGAACAGAATCTGCTATTTATTTCAACCTATTAGCTACAAAGAGACGGGAAGCCATCATGGCCTGTGAAAAGAACACGTCGATCAGCTATGGTATGGCGGGTTACTGTAATGGGCAACAAGGCTGGAGCAGACCACAAAACATTAGTGCACAGATGAGACTGGCCAGAGTAGAGAGAGAGAGAGAGAGAGAGAGATCAGGCACCGCCAAGAACGAAAATGCCATGCCGACTGATGGTTGTTCGCAGTAGAGTACAGCCCCATGAACTCTAAACAGAAGCCAGCCAGTCTTACAAAGCTTTGTTTTATTCAAGACTGTTGCATATTTGATTGAAAGTGAAACTGATTTAAAAACAGAAGAAAATCACTGCTGGTGCAACTGGAAACAGGTGGAGTTTTTGCGTGTGCTGAAAACGTCAGAAGAGGTGGGTGGCCGGCCGATGTTGCAGAAGGGTTAGGCGGCAGGTGTTGAGCAAGAAGACTGTGGGTGGTATCCACGCCAACAACTGTGATAACCACTTCATGTCACCCCTGGCTATAAATGCAGCGCCACTCGCTCACCTGCAAGAATAGAGATAGTTCACAAACGTCACCGGAACGAAGCAGGCTGCAGTAAGTTACTGTGTGCAAGAAACTCTTCTAAAAAGTAAACGAACCTCACAACCCTGCACTCAATGATGAGGAAAGTAAAGAGTAGATAAATGCATAATAAAGATTTTAATGCAAATTGATAACTGTTTGCATTACGATCTGCATGGTTATTACTTGTGGATTAAAGAACAAAATACAAAACTTCATAAACCAGTTGTCTGCAATTGTTACATTAAGCTAACTCGTGATGGCCATTTGAAGAAACACTAACTTCACTCCACAGCTGAAAGTTTCCCTTTTGTAATAATTTACTCACTAAAAATTGTTTACCTGCACCGACCAAAGACACAAACAGAATATTTGAAGCCCACAAACTGACATACAAGTTTAAATGGCAAAGAATTAAATTTGATAGTAGAGTTTTCTCCCCATCACCTTATTAAAGGTAACCAAACTAGTTAGTAAATTTACGTTTTGGAGGTAATTCCATCATCATTGGATGCGTGCTGGAGTTGGTCATGAACCAACAACCTGCTGAATGCTGAATGAATTGTTGTGTTGATTGTTTTTGAATAACCAATCAGTTAGTTATCACTTTACAGGAGTGCTCAGATCCAACAATGGGAGTACTTAAGTGTTATGTGTTCCAGTACCGCATGGATTGTCTCTCATGTCTCTTTTGTTGTCAAGTGACTCACGATGAACGATGAAGCATTTTGTCCACTTGAGACCAGGTATGACAAATCTGCATTAGTCTTCCAACCCTACTGTCTGTGCTATTCTAGTCTGGTTTTGGTAGGCTTCTTTGTCATACTAATGTATTTCTTATCATGGTCACAAGAGAGAGTTCTCCCCACCCTTGGTGTTTTTAATGTTAGTGCTTGTGTTGACAACTCTGATGCTGAAAATCCTTGGACAATCAGATTGAAAACTCATTAGTACCTTTAACACAGAACTACAACAGTTTTCTTGTTTTATCTGCTAATTTGTTTCACTATTGTCTTCTAACAAATGGCACTTGGCAGCCATTCTTCACCAAGCCAGATGTTTGTTTTTTTTTTCTGTTCAGTTTGACACACTAGCAGCAGATCCTTATGCTTTCATAGAAAGGCATTTACCTGTCCCTTAGCTGACAAGCCAAGTAAGTAGCCAGTCCACCTGTTCATTTATGGAGGAAATGGATGGTCAGCTTATGCAACTGAAAATGACAGCCTATGGTTAGTTTCAAGTTGACTTCTATCAGCAAATCAACTGTCAGAGGATTATCTATGTAGAGCGTTCAACTTGGAAATGAGACAGATAAACAGTTCAGACTATCTAACACTTTACTATATAACAAAACAAAGTGGGCATGGAACAGAAACAAGTCTAATGCGATTAAGTACTTTTTGTCATGAATTTTGTAGGAATGGTATTTTCCAGTGATGACAGCTTCAATACATTCCACCATTACTATCTTCTCTATTTTAACAAACAAAACAATAAAAATTGTGAGAAGAACTGAATGGCAAGCAAATACTTTTACTATATATCCTGTTAAAATGACCAAGATTAACTGAGTGTCTATACATTGCCATGGTTTTCTGCAAGACAGTGTAGGAGTTTTCATGCTCCCATTCTGCCATCAAAAGCATCTCTAAAATGTAAGATGATCTCTGAAGCATCGATATACATTTAACTATTTCTTATAGGCAAAGTTTAATGCTAAATCACCAGTCTGAAAGTATATGTATAGTGACTCGGCATAAGATCGAATGGCAGGACTGGGCATCCAATCTCAAGGTACTTAACCAGCCTAGCAATTCAATGACAGCTGTTTAAAGCTCAGCCAGGCTGGCCATCTCACCAGAATGGGTGACTCTAATGTAGTGAAGCAAGTGCCTTACCACAAACTAGCTGCAAGCAGAAAAATTGAGCAAGACGACCAGAAGAGATACAAAGATAATTTGAAGAGTACATATGAAATGTGTAGGGCAGATAGAGGTTAGCTGCAAGGAAATGTGGAGCTTGCTCGTCATCTGCACCTGTCACTGCTCCTATGCCCAACATGTGGCAGGATCTGTGGCAGCAAGATCAGTTCGTGGAGCCACCTAAGAACTCACCTTCAGCAAACTTAATGGACATGCTACAGTAACACACATGAAGCATTTGTGCTCCTTTTGATAGGAGACCTGCAATATTGCCCATAATGTGCTTAAACTAAATTCTTTTGGAATTTATGATACAGTTAATTTAACACAAAAAAAAAAAGTGTTTCTAAGAACGTCACTATACTAACAGCATACAACAATCTTTGGACATTTCCAGCCCAACCATTTGTTAGTGCTTTCCCAAGATTCCTATTTACGCAAGTTAATTCAAAAGTTGTGAATCGCGCAATTTTGATACTCACAGATCATCTAAAATTTTGTAATCCACACAAGGCTGGGGATATCGTGCAAGCAGCTTGTTCACTTGTTTGTAGGTCAGTCTTCTGGAACCTGGCAGCGCTGTGTCCAAGCCTGCAGCCTCCTTCTGACGCCTGGCAGTCTCCTTAGAAACAGTGAAGCAAATTGCATTTTTCTCCCAGTCATACAAAACACACGTAAACACCCCTTCCTGACCCACCAAGTTTTTCCCCTTATAAATGTGTTTCCATGGGAACACACACTGTGTGCTGAACACTTTTTTGCTATGTATAAAAAAGTTGAGAGAAGGGACCAGTTATACTAGTAAATGAGTCATGGACAGAAATGGGTGGCAAAAGAATCAAGTGATAAATCTATCGGTTTAAACTTCATCAAACCTAATTACTTCGTGTGAATTCTTATTCTTTTTTTAAAAAAAATTAACAACTTCTGAAACAAAATGGCATGCCTGCTTATTATTATAATTCATCTAGTAGTTCTCCCATGACACTGACGCAGTGTCCATGTTTGGCATCTGTCCCAACCAGGGCAAGCTGTGACCCTTTTAAGAGAGATTTCAATAAGCACGGCCAAGGGTTTGTCGCACCTTTGAATGTGACTCGACACCACCTACACGAACTCGCCGAACAACTGTACCCCCCCCTCCACGGGCGATTTCTAATTCCCATAGTTTGTGAATGGCTCCGGGCTTCGCACATGCACCTGGGTGAACTCACCTGGTTATCGCCGAGAAGATTCGAAGGAAACTTGGGCTGAATCCATATCAGCTACTGAGCTCAAGAGAGGAGAAAGGGATGTGTCGGCTACTTGACGTCGGATTTTCAACTCAGCCAGTAGCTGAATCACTAAGAAACACTGTCTTTTAAAAAAAAAAACATGCCAGCAATAAGAGATCCTGAAGCGATCAGCCACCCACGTTTTACAACTGACACACACGCCTGTTAGCGCAACAAGTTCAGAGAATAATAAAACTTGGTTTTCTGCTGGCTAGTTCAAATGTAATGATTTATTCCTTTGAATAAAAAAGGAAATTATAAAGGAAATGGCAGGTTATTTATTTTTTTAAGCACGTGGAGGTCACCAATTAAAGTTCTTTAAAAACAGTTTGCTTTTTTTCTTTTACTAGGCTGATGTTCCAAATGGCCCTTCCGTGTACGCAGACCTAGACTAGATGCGTACACTACTTCCAGTTTTGTCAAGACAACAGGCAGTTATTTACGCTGGTTTCTCGACACACTTCTTCACTGTAAAATGCATCCCTCAGCTAGTAATCGGGGCTGAAGCATGAGATGGTGGTCTCTGAAGTACTGATGCCGGATGCTACAGCATTTAACTATCCATCCCATCCAGTCAGAACAGCTTTGTTTACCTGCGCAGAGTTCCCAAAGTGACGTAACTGCTGCTTGGGGAAGTTGGGGCACTGGTGCTGTGGGTTAAGAGTTGCACCACATGTGAAGCAGATGTTCAAACGAGACCCAGTTGAATGCAGTAATGGTGATTCGGTTTTCAGTTGAACATCCCTAGTAGGATCTAGAACACAACGCGTGACAAACTCCAGGTGCAGAGTGGGCTCCATTTTCCCACCGCGACTCTGTACTGCAAAAAAAAATTTGGTCTGATCTGTTTGACATGCAAGTTGGAAATTATTTGAAAATCCAACAAAATTCCCACCTAACATAGGTACAGCAATACAATACCCCATTGAGATGCATTCCTGGAGAAGAGGGCTTTCAGCAAATACACTTTCAACAGGGATCTTGTTATAACATCCTTAATGTGGACGCGTGTTGCTGACAGTGTTACTTTTAACCTCTGAGCGATGCATGACGACTTAATTTGGTTACTGGCACACACAGACAATTGATTAAAGAATAAAGTATGGTTTAGGCATACAAACAATATACCACAATATCATTTATTAAGTGCTGAAGACAGAAGAGGTAGATAGGTAGGTGTATTTGAGTTGAAGCAGAAGCGATGAAGTGCTGATTGGGTGAGTACTCTAATATGCCACTCGTCACTGGTACAGCAAGTGTTAACAAAAATGGCGAATTCGCTCAGTTCATTCAAATTCACAATTTTTTTTTTTTACTTTATAGAATTTTTAAAAAAGCCAAAGCCAAGAGCTTAACAGCAAATCAGCTTCCAATGGGGTGTTAATGAGCACGTTCTTTAATGTGCAGCCTAGTTAGATCTAAAAAACACACTGACTGGAGATCTCACAGACAGACATGTCCTTATATAAGATTAAATATGCTTCTTGTAAATTCAACTCAGAACCTTCAAGCAAACTAATTTCAAGGGCCCATTTCCTTGTGCAAGTAAAATTTAGATTCTGAATCTGTTGGTATCTTTATGTGGAAGAAGAAAGAAAGAAAGTAGAAACTAACATCTAATGTGCATATTTATTGTATGGAGTTTCCTAAATCAATGAAATAAATCGCTGTGAATCATGGGTAAAATTAGATTATGTACTAAAGAAACCAAAGTTTGTATCAGCAGAAACTACAATGCCATACCACTGACTATAACACACACAAATATATATTATAACATACTAAGTTAAACAGAACAGAGGGTTAAAATTTTTCAAATATTTTGGTTTAAAAAAAAAGAAGACAACAGGATAACTCAATTTAAAATATTTCTGTCTTAAAGAGAGCAGAATAGTGTGAGCAAAATAA
Organism: Nautilus pompilius; assembly: GCA_018389105.1. NCBI lineage: Eukaryota > Metazoa > Mollusca > Cephalopoda > Nautilida > Nautilidae > Nautilus > Nautilus pompilius. The sequence goes on from JACATO010001459.1 coordinate 280,058, forward strand.
AACATCTCAGCTTTAAACAGCAGAATAAGGTCAACAAAATGAAGCATCTCAGCTTTAAGTAGAGCAGAAGAGAGTCAACAAGTAGCAATCCAAGTAACAGGGCAATGGTATTTGTTGATACCCGCAGAATACCATGGTATCTATTATTACTTTTTAAACAGCGTAAAACAAAATTACAAATTTTTTTTTAAAGTAACTAACTTCTGTCTGTGTCTGGAAAAGGCAGGAAGCATCAAGCAATATCAAGAACTCCAACAAAAAACAAGAGAAACTCAAATCTGATGTTGACTGACCCACATCTAGTACCCAAACCAGTGTAAAGCAAGATGACATCATTCCAGAACACTGACAGACAGTTTCCATTCTCCACAGAAGAGAATGTCTTTGTTGGGGGAATCTCGTGCAGATGTAGGTCACACTGTCCTTTTTGTAAAAGCGGATGAGAAAAGCAACAGGCTTTCACATTAACAAGCAAGATCTCTCACGACATAGTTTCTCCTAAAGAGTTTCACCTGTCAGTCAAAGCAAAACTCGCTAAGAAAGTGCAGTGCATTATCAAAAACAAATAAACAAGGGTTTTACACTGCAGTTCCACTTCAGTAATTCTCCATAAATAATGCCATGAAGCTAATCTAAAACATCTTGAAAACTTCAAGACTAGACACATTTTACAACAGCTTACCCACAGTGTCAACTCAAAGAAAATGCCAGTTAATTCAATTCTTCGATCGTGTTTGGGTACACAAGTGCATCATGGTTGTGCAATATGGCGTTCACATTAGAAGCATCAGAACTGCTTTTCCTTCTATCACTTCAAAAGAGCTCAAGCATCCAAGATGGGGGTCTCTGAAGTTCGATCATGAGAATACTTATCTCAGATATTTATTTGACTTTGTGATAAATATCTAGCATTGAAACTGAATCATAAATAAAATGTTTTTTTTTTAAAGAAGTGATAATTCCTCAGTGCAACAACATCAAATAAAATCAGATGAAAATGTTTGGTGTTAACTAGTGTTGGGGATTGGTTGGCATTTGGTGAGCAATCCATTCAAACTGACCCAGGTTGTTTTTATCACGAAAAAGATCTGTTCTCTTAATTTTGTCTAAAGATAGTGTATATCTGAGCACCTGTATCATGTTATATTATGCATCATATAACAAGTACCGCCATTCAAACATGGCGTCCACATCCGCTTGCTTCATATTGAATACTAACCCCCTTGTATGCAGTGGTGCTCTGACACTAAACTAATTCACATTTACCTCTTTATGAACTAATAGAGACAATATTCACTACAACAGCAACACAACCAGTAGGGTTTTAGACAACTTTCCCAATGGCTAAATAATAACAACTTGCCCAACCTGGGCAATTGTTTTCCTCAGCTACTTCATATGACAACAACAATTTCTGGTCTTGCTCTAATTTTATTAAAATATCTTCATTTCTGTAAAATTCAAGAATTGTTGTTAAAATTGGTTATGATGCTCAGAAAACAAAAAAGAAACAAACAAAAGCTTGGTGCCATTTATTGCAAACATTTATTATGCAGTTTTCAATGGCAGCGAGTATACTGTCTATATTAGCATAAGCTATTGGATGCCAACTGATAACTTTCTCATAGGGAAATAAAAAGAAATGCTCACCTTTGAGATTTTTTTATTATTTAGTTTGTTAAAACCAGTGTGACAGCTGCTTTCAGATAATCACCCTTATAACATATATACAGGTTTGGCCTTCAGCAATCTTGTAAGTTGTCTGCCCTTTATTAGGAAAGTAGTAAGTCAGGGGGCTCTGACTCTATGCTATATTGTGATAACTGGGTGGCATGGTGATCTGGCAGGCAGACTACTGGACTGCTAAGGTTGGGGGCCTGAGTAATTCCGCTTACAGCTTCACACACCTAAGTTGTCTGTGGTCATCTTGGCAGGAAGTTTTAGCAAAGAGATGTTTTTAGTTATGTAGTTGCATATTTATTGACAAACTTCAAAAGCAAAAGTGTTAACTTACCGTGGCATTGGTGAAGCATTCATCAAATTGCTTGATTTCCTTCTGGCATACATTCTGTGCAAAGTTGTTCTGCTTCCAGCAGGCGAGCATCAGGCCCATCTCCTCCAGACATGGAGCAACTGCAATGAAGAGCATGTCACAGAATGAGTTGGCTGTGCTCTCCGCACAGGAAAACATAAATAAAGACAAACAACAGAGTGAACTTCTTTATTACTGTACTTGGTTAAGCCACCTTACAAACATTTTCCATCCTCTCAAGTGTTGCATCAACAAGATTTTGCATCATGGTTCTGGTCAAGGTACTCCCATGTCTGCATGAAAGCTGCTTTTAAAAGAAATCATTTTGGTGAAACACAGACAAGTTGCTGCTCAAGTGTACCCAAAGACAACACCAATTATACCGATTTATCCTCTTTCACGAGGTTTGGCATGCAGTGGCCTCTGAATGAGAACTATTGAAATCTGGAGTCAATGGAGAGAAGGAACAGCTATCATTACTTGACAGGCATGTCCTGTAATGTTAACATGACTTTTCAGAGTGGTTTATTTTCCATTTGACAGGAGTTCCTTGTGTGTGCAACATGAATCTGTAGCCAAATTGCTAGAGATGGCATTAGACTATTCTATTGACCCAGTTCTGCTGCATGGTCAATTCCAACAAATTCAGACAGTGAAAGTGGTGGTAAAGTAGTGGGGACATTCTTGCAATGGTATCACAGCTGAGGGCCTTTCACTCACTTTGCTACACAGTGACAATTGTTTTGGTGAACTCTGTGATGACACTGGCCACAGATCCATGAGAAATACCAACACTTTTGGTGAGATATGGAAAAGCACGGTGTAATCAAGTGAGTACAATACTTATTAGTAATTCTAAATTGCACTATGGCATTTTGGTGCTCCTTCTCTCTCATACACTGTGGTCTATATAAAAGTGTTTTGAAGAATTAGAGTATCCTTTGCATGGAAATCTAAAAAAAAAAACAAGAGCAATTTTATTAAATACATGGTGAGTTATCTCCCATGTCTTATTGCTAAGGTAAAAATTTTAATTCATAGTCAGAGGGAGATAACTTGTTCACTATAAACAGCTAATAATAATTCATTTTGCTGATTTGTGCAACAACAGAGCAACTAAACCAATCAGTTCTTATGAAATAATGGTCAACGACACAAAAATAATCTAACCCATGCATTCTGAATGAAAACGTTTTTGATTACAGATCTTTAATTAATGCCAGAAGCATGTTTAAGTACAACAGGAATTGTTTGAGCTAATCAGTTACCTTGAACTTTCTACACCTCTAAGTTCCCATCAGGTGATCATTTTTGTTGTCATATATTATTTTCTAATATGCTGTAAAGAAATTTGAAAAAGAAAAAAAAAGTAAGTATTATTAAAGGATCCCCCCATTAAAGAAATAGATTCTTATGGTATTATATATGATTAGTTGTAGAAGTGGATGGCATGGTGATCTGGTGGTTAGGCCACTGGAATGCTAAGGGCGAGGAGCCCAAGTTTGAATCGTGGCTAGTTTGGCATACATCCCTAGCACTGTTTCTTCTCAGTTTGTCACCAGCTGGCTGCTAGGTTGATTTCTTCCTGGCACTCTGGTTTAAGAGTTCTAATAGAGTAGACCTTTGATCATGGCCACCCCATGTTGATAAGTGGTCAAGTAACTCACTTACTATATCAATACATGCTTCCTTCATAATTTGACTGACTGCTAGCTTGGTGAAGAACTAGTAAGTAAAGGTATCTAGAGAGAATTACTAGTCCTTTTTCATTAATTGAATTTTCTAAAAACATTTTGAAGCTTGAGGTAGGGTAACATGCAAACCCCTAAATTCCCCATGCACTGAAAAACCTCCAAGCAATTACCCAATTAACCATTATTTCCCCTCCTCATCTCTTTATTTAAAACACCCAGATTTCTTGGAAAGTGGTGGGTGTTATGGAGATTAGCCTTTGTACTCAAAAAATGTCACCTAGAGATAATAGTACTGAGAATATTAGCAAGGACGTCTACAATTACTTCGACTTAAACACAATGAAAGAAAATTAGGAAAGTCTGAACATGGGAAAATCAATCTGGCAAATATCTATCTATTTTACATCTAATAACATTTGCCTTCAATATGGAAAACAGGGAAACTGTGTTATTACCACAGATGCAAAAAAAAAATAAAAATGAAAGAAGTGTCGACGAGTGAGAGAAAATTAAAACAGTAATCTCCACCCCTTACACTCAGTGTCATTTATCTGCATGGATGCGTAAACTCTGAAAATAGTAGAGAGAGAAAGAGAGAGAGTGCGCGCAAAATCTGGCAATCCATAAGCAAGCAGAGGGTTAAAGATTTTTAAACAAACTTGTATTGTCAAAAAAGAAAATTGCAAACAGAGGAAAGAGCTCTGGTATCCGCAACTGCACCCATCAACTACCTTCTCATCTCGTGATGGAAATCTCCCTTTAAGATTGGTCGTCTACAAAGCCACCTGAATGGCGTGAGGTTCCGCTATCCCTTAGATTATCAAAAGAATTACCTCCAAGGTAACACATCAGCGATAACCTTCCACCCTTCCGTTCTCGGTTCAGGTATGTACACCACTATGTTCCCTCATGATGTACCGTGGTGGGGAACCTTCCACCCTCGGACCAGTTATGTACACCACTATGTTCCCTCATGATGTACCGTGGTGGGGAACCTTCCACCCTCGGGCCAGGTATGTACACCACTGTTCCATCATGATGTACCGTGGTGGGGAACCTTCCACCCTCGGACCAGGTATGTACACCACTATGTTCCCTCATGATGTACCGTGGTGGGGAACCTTCCACCCTCGGTCCAGGTATGTACACCACTATGTTCCCTCATGATGTACCGGGTGGGGAACCTTCCACCCTTCCGTTCTCGGGCCAGGATACACCACTGTTCCCTCATGATGTACCGTGGTGGGGAACCTTCCACCCTCGGACCAGGTATGTACACCACTGTTCCCTCATGATGTACCGTGGTGGGGAACCTTCCACCCTCGGACCAGGTATGTACACCACTGTTCCCTCATGATGTACCGGGTGGGGAACCTTCCACCCTCGGACCAGGTATGTACACCACTGTTCCCTCATGATGTACCGGGTGGGGAACCTTCCACCCTTCCGTTTTCGGGCCAGGTATGTACACCACTGTTCCCTCATGATGTACCGTGGTGGGGAACGTTCCACCCTTCCGTTCTCGGTCCAGGTATGTACACCACTATGTTTCTGGATGATGAGGTGCAGGTAATGAATGATGGAGAAATTCCAAAGGGAGACAACTTGTAAAAAACTTACTAAAGGATTAGGCTTAAGGGGCGGGCATTTTTTTTTTTTTTAATCTTAGGGAGGGTTGAGCGAACCCCGTCGATTCCAACTGTAACCCAAACGACCGACCCCGACGTTTACCTTTCTTCCGCTCATTCCTGTTGGACACGTGATCTCTCAACACCGGGGCCCGCAGGATTTTGTACGGAAAGGTACCCGGCTTGTAGTTGTTAAACTTCTTCAGCGGCTTCGTCGCGAGCGCGGCGGCCGACAGGTGAGGCATCGCGGGGGACTCGACCGACCGAGCGGCAGGGGTGGTGGTTGGGGGGGGCTCGTTACCGGCGACGAGGGGCGACGGTGGACAACATAGCCACAAGAACAACAGCAAAGAATGGCGTCGGCCTCGTTTACGACACCGGAAGTACTGTCGTAAAAGGACGGCGGCGGGCGGCTTGTTTGTTTGTTTGTTTGTGTCGGATGCAGGTGAGAGGAAGCGAGTCACCGCTTTGTTGTTGTTGTTGTTGTTGTTCTAAAGTTCTGTTAAAACGAAGGTTTGTTTTTTTTTTATTTTAGGAATGTAGCAGCTGCCGTAAGTCGGCTATCGCCACTGTGTAGTTAGGCAGCAGCAGCAGCAGCCCTGGAAGAGCAGGAAGATGAGCGACCGGCTGAAAGAACTGAGGCAGCGATCCCAGAAGCGAAAGCAGCTTCTGGCCCTAGCGGTGAGGAGGGGGGGGGGCAGCGGTGGCTGGATGTGCTGATGGGGGCAGCCAGAGGTGTTAGTTCCCTGATCGCCTTCCTTACTCCTGAGAGAGAGGGATGGGTTACAGTACAGATACACGGCCCTGGGCTGAAGTCTGGCCCCTGGGGGGCTGAAGTCTGGCCCCTGCCTTCTCCAGATCACAGACTACTCCACCACCACCAATCAGCAGCAGGAGAATGACAACACTGGGAGATCCGCCCGACCCATTAGGGTTCTGTCTTAGCCTTAAAGAGTTTGGCTCTTGTTATTATTCCTGGATATTCCTTTTACTGTTTGGATTGGAAACCACATCGCAGCCCCAGCATCGGTCGGTTTCGAGCTTTGGATGGAGAGTAGGCAGGATACCTTTCCTCTAATAAGGGGGCATAAAATAAAGGAAAAGAAATAAATCGGGGAATAATAGTTAGAAAAGCAGTTAATGTTTCATCGCATCTTATCCAGCTCTTCTGATACCTACAGGGTGGAGAATTACTTTGAGAGGAGGACACGGACTTTATATAATAAAGTTGTTAGATTTCCTACCCTTCTACCAATTAATGTAAAAATTGCTTCTTTTTTTTCCAAAGAATTCAACATTCAATTCATTTGATTAAATTCACCTAAAGGGATCAGATTAATTACTTAGTGAGATCTATTGAAAGTAGATACCTTTAAGCTTGGACCAGTAGACATATATTCTGCTGGTGTAGATCATAGCAGAGTTTTTGTCTTTTTTTTTTTTTAATTTATTTTAAAAATCTGATATTGAAATTTTTTCTGCAAACACAAAGGAGCATTTCTTTGTTGTTAAACAACTTTATTGTGGTCAGACCTGTTGAGCAGATATGCTTGAGGTTATTATAATTCCACTTTTTTTTTGTTTGTTTTTCAGCTTGGAGCTTCAGGTCCAGAAAGTCTAAAAGAGGTTCTCCATAGTAATGACCCTACAGACCAAGAAAACTTGTCAAAAAACAAGTGGGTTAACAAAGCCATTTTTTGCTTGTTTTTTAAGAATAACTTTTAAGTCTAATAAAATCAGAAATAATGATAACAAGGGTATTACATTTTATGGAATATTTCTCTAATAATGTCTGAAAGCAACAAACTAGCGAGCAGAAAATGTTTTTGGTAAAAAAAAAAGAAAAAAATACCTTAGCAACCAACCAACAAGTCATGAGTTCAAGATCAGTTCAGACCTGAAAAACAGCGCCTACTGCAAAATAATTTGCTATGACCTAACACAATTGCACATTAAAATTGTTCTTCATAGTACTAAGTGATGATGGGTGACAGAAAAGTTGCTTGAACAGGTTTCATTAGTTAGATCAGTTAATACTAATGACGTATGGGGGGGGAAACTTGAGAGGTTTCTGTTTTTGCAGGGAATTTAATAATAAATGCATAGTTTCTGATTTAAGAACACAAAATTGTTCTTGTTTATTCCTTAACTTGAATATGCTGTCCAGGCATCGAGTCCATGCTTAAGAAAATTGAATTATTAGAGTTCATTACAGATTTGCTAGATTAATTCCAGAGATGTGAAACTTTAGACTGCAATGAATGATAAAAATTACTGGATTTTTTTGCTTTAGACTTTTGAAAGTTTTCAGAATGGTGTGACCGTCTACTGCCTTCATTTACTAATAGTAAGTATAAATTGGCTATGCTTAGCAATAGAATTGAAGTGGTAGTTTGATATGATGGCATAAACAATTTTAAAAATTTTTTCCCTGAAAGTCTTTTGCATTCCATGATAACTAAATATAGTTGATAATTTAATTTCATGAATAAATAGAGACTTCAGTTGTGCAGACATGGAAATAAAACACTAGGATTTTGGCCAGTGAAAGGAATAGAAATAATTACACCTTATTTGGGCTTTATAGATTTTAAAACAAATTTTAGGATTTTCTTGTTGTATAATAATAATAATTTGTATCCAAACTAGGTTTATAATGAATTTAATAAATATCTCTACTTTAATTTTTTTCTTCTTGCAGTGACCTTGGCGCACCAGCATCAAAGAAAGCCACCTTATCAGAGGAGGAAGACGACCATGGCAGCGAACAAGAAGACAGTCGAGGAGAGGTAGGTGTAGCTATGCCAGAGAAAGTTTAATTAAACCAGGTTTGTCTCAGCAGCTAATCAAGCTCTGGTTAAAATTTAAACAAGCATTAAATATGGTGATAACTTTGAATTACAGTTAAAAAATGTTTTTATGCCAGTGTAGCATCATTCTGTTTAGTTATACAAAGAATATTGGCAAAATAAAAGAACAATTATATTTATTTTTTTGGCGAACCTATGTCCTGACTCTGGCTGAAGGATGTCTGACAGTGGTGACCTAGAAGGGGAAGGTGGGTGGCTGTCAGCTTTTGTGACCAGCCATACTGCTGGAGGTCTTCAGGTGTGAGATGATCAAGAACTAGCTGTGGGAACCTCCACCACGTTATGCAGAAAACCCTACTAGAAGTCTTCATTTTTCAGATATAGAAGGAAACAGGAGTTCCCAGAGGTATTCCATGCAGCTGGCTGGTGTGAAAAATGAGAATAAACTGTCAGGGAGGGTGGTATGCCAAACCAAGCTGGCCCTGACCAGGATTCATACTTGGCCCCTCAACTGTGCCAAAGAATTATGCCAAACCAAACTGGTTTTTACTGAGATTTTAAACTTAGTCACTCAACTATACCGAGAACACGCCAAACTGGTCTTGGATAGAATTCAAACTTAGTCTCTCGACCTTGACAGTCCAATAGTTTACCATTGGATTGGACCACTATGCCAACATTAAACTGGTTTGTACTATCACTGTCAGCAACCTGTTCTGGTAATTCTGTTCATTTGCATTTATTGCTAATGAAATTTTTTTTTTTTTTTAGCTAGCTTTGCTGGTAGTTTAACCAATTTCTAGTTAGGGCCCCTAATGTTGGTAACTAGATAGGAAAAGGAAAAAAAAAATTAATGATAGTCCACATGCTAAAAATATTAAGTGTTTAGGAATTCTTCAGGTCTCCCCTCAAACATCTAATATCTTCAATCATTAAAGGCTTGAGAACATTCTGATGGATCTCTGTTGCACGTTGCACTCTGTCTTCCTGATAGTTTTCCATCTTGAGAATAGAATGCACACCTGCACTGCATATTCGAGGTGTAGGAAAGCTTTTCTTATCTGTATATGTGATTTATTCTGAAGAGGTGGAATAGACACTAAGACGTTCAAATGAAACCCGGCCGGATCAGGCGGGCTTCGTTTGAACAGTATTCTTAGTTCTCTGCCTGACAGCCGTTTGGAATGAAAGCTCTCCACAGCAATTCGACAGTGCAAAAGAAGGGATAAATTCCTAGATGACAAAGCAACTGAAATGATAACAGTAAAAAAAAAGGGGGGGTATGAGACAGTACAGAGTTGCGGGTATTTAAAAAGTGTCAGCTGTATACACTTTCTCTTCCTCTTGCGAATGAAGTCTTTTTAAAATTTATTTTAGAATGCTGGAGACAATGACGAGTTTGAAACAGAAGAACTGTACACAGACTCCAGCACCTTTCTGAAGGTGAGTGCCAGTCATTCCCCTAGTCCCCTTAAAAGGAACGACAACTGCCTTAAAAGAAGAAGAAGAAAACTATAACACCAGGTGGTGGGGAGAGAGTCTTGGATTACCACTGGTTTTCCTTTTCTCGTTTCTGAATGCAGCAGATGCTACTAAAGAGACTCGTGGAACTGTCTCTCTCTATTTTCGAGGGATGTATTAAGATCTGGAAAGCTCTAGATGGGAAATTTAAATTCTATTCTTCTTGCAACATTTTTTTTTTTTTTGTTGTATTAATGCCAGTTGTTGCGCTGTTGAGTGGCCATTGCTGAATTCAAGTAATTATCTTTCACCTTTCAAAAATAAAAATAGCATTTATTTTCGTCATTTCAGATACGAGGAATCTGTCCTCCAGAAATAACGTAATGAAGCTTCTGCTAAACTTACAGTTTCGGTATCAGTCCTTGTCGCCATTGTGAAGAGTTACTACTGTTGTATTTTTTTTCCCACCTGGACCCGCCCCGTTTGGTGATGCTTTTGTTTTCTCTAATATTTACACCACTGTATGTTGTGTCTGTCCACAGGGCACGCAGAGTGCGAATCCTCACAATGACTACTGCCAGCACTTCGTGGACACGGGAGAACGGCCGCAGAATTTTATCAGGGATGTGGGTGAGTCATTGGTCATGTTAGGATTAGTACATGTATCTTTATCAAATTAGTGCTTTAACTCAACCAAAAAATAAAAACCTAAATAAAAGTTTGTTTTTTTTAACTTTTAGTTCAAATTAGATTTGGCTTTTCACTTTTTGATCGCTTTTCACAGGCTAAGAGTCCAATATTTCAATGTCCAAGAAAGTTCAGTAATTAAATGTTTCTCACCTGGTTAGAAAGTAAGACTGTTTGAGTTGCTTTCCTTGCATCATAGATTCATTTACTTTTACCCTCTATTTCGTCCGGTGGGTATTTGCAGTCTACTACCCTTCATACATAGTCAGTGCAGGTTGAGATTTAGGGGCTGTGACACACACTACTTTCCTCATTAATATAATTCTTTGCGATGACTAATCTCTAATCCCACTTTGCATTACGAGTGCATTGGCTAAATGTGCAGCCAGTTCAACACAAATACTGATTAGTGCTTCTGAGGGAGGCAGAAATTGACATGGTGCATGGCTGGTTAAGGGTTAAATTTCTGGACTTTAAATGTGTGGCAGAGTTTGATGTAGTAACGTGGTTCAGCATTTTTTTTTTTAAAGAAATCTTTTTCCAAAAGTGGGTATTAACTCTGTGCCGGCACATTCTACCAGACAGATCTGGAATTTGTTGAAATTTTCTTTAGGTTTGGCAAACAGATTTGAAGAGTATCCGAAATTGAGGGAACTCATCCGCCTGAAGGACGGCTTAATAGGGAAATCCAACACACCTCCCATGTAAGTACAGCCTGCGTCTCAAAATTTCCTCCTTGAACGTGTCTCTTAAAGCATAGTTCTCTAGGAGATAGATGTCATGACCTGTAACTGAAGATAAACGTGGCACTCTCCTTCCGCGCTGCCATCAGCAGGGCTTCTTCATCTTCAAGACCAGCTTGGACCGGCTGCATAATCCAAAAATGGAAATGTCCGCTGCAAAATATCTTTGTTTCACTTGAAAGCTGCCTAAAACCTACTGGAGTCTGTCTTCTATTTTAAAAAAAAAATGCAAAATTAATACAGGATTCTGTGTTAATGGAACCCCTGTTATATTTGTTTAGTTATCTTTGTGCCAAATGTCTTGCTTCATGTCTCTCAGACACTTGCATGATCTGTAACAGAGAGGTAATGAGGGTTCCACTATTGCTAAATACAGGGTGTCCACAAAAAAGGTGTACACACATTTTTTTGTGCACTACCACACAAAAGACATTTGTGTCTTAATATTAAGATATGTTTCATTTGGAAACTCGTGGATGAAGGTGTTGAGCAACACAATAGCAAATCCCTGATATCAATTGCTTTCAATGTGAGGAAAAAAAAAAATCTACAGGCCCTTTTGGATGAACACTTTACTGGGAGGTGGATGGAACAGTGTGGGCATCTGAGTATGCTTTAAAATCAGCTACTGTCCACGGACTCCAGTTCTTGTAATTTACACACATTCTCTTTTTTATGGAAGTATGTATGTATGCCTGAAAATATTTCAGGATTTAGTGGGTTTATATCCAAGCTGCTTCCACTTTTTCTGCAGGTACCTGAAATGCGACTTGGAGACTTTTGATCTCAATGATCTGGAATGCAAATTCGACGTTCTCCTTATTGAACCCCCACTCGAGGAGTACCAGCGGTCACATGGTGTGGTCTATGATAAATACTGGACTTGGGATGAAGTAAGGACAATTAGCAGACCAGCCTTGGGAAAGAGAGGAGAAAAAAAAAAACTTGTCCATTTTGATGTTCTAGATTTTTTCCTCATTTATTTATTTATTTATTTATTTATTTTTTTTTGCCAATAATCCCAACATGAAAACTTTTGGCAGTGCACTGTATTTAAAACAGCAAGGCTGCTGTTCAACATTTCTTTCAATGGCACGGACGGATGTTCTCATCAGTTTGTTTTATCTCAGAATTCAGAAGGAAGTTACCCATTTTGTCATTTGCTTATAAGCTGCTCTCACTTTAAATCTGCTTCCTGTTTTTAGAATCTTTGGTGGCCCCTCTCCTGTCTCTATTAGCATTACAGCAGTGGCCAAAATCACCATGACACCCAAAATAATCTTGGCCTTTGTTTGTTTGTTTAAGCATAATTATGCTGTGACTCGGTGTTTAAGCATGTTTTGTTTTGGATTTATCACTATTTGAAATAACATTCTTTGGTGAGAGCAATATTCCATTTGTTGAAATTCCATGTTTTATCACTGTACAGTTGCACCTCTATAGTAAGTTACCTTATTAATGATATCAGGTAGAGAGGTCTGATGGATATCAACACAGCGTTGCTTAGTTAGGTTTATTATGTTGAAAATGCACTTTTAGACTGTAACACATGCAGTGACTTTGTTTAGATACAAGGTGATGCATTAATTCTGGCCATCACTATATTTTCTGATGTCTTGAGTAAAATGCAGGTTGTTACAGCCTGACTTGACAGTTGTTAAAGTCTGTACTTCAGTTTCTATTGGTAAGTAAAAATTAATGACCTGATAGGACTCTTTCTGTCAGAGGTTACCTACCATTGAAACTCTAGTAGATAATCTGCTGTTTTTCTTTAAGCATTTCAGATTTTCCTTTTAAATTTTCAGTTGCAATATTAAAAGGAAAAACAGCAGCAGTCAAAGCCATTTTGATTTTGTGTTTAGATTGAGCGACTTGACATTCCTGCTGTGGCAGCTCAGAGGTCCTTCCTGTGGATTTGGTGTGCAAACGCTGATGGTCTGGAGCGGGGAAGACAAGTAAGCTGGGACTTGATTACACTAGTGGTCACCATGTCTCTACGTTTGAGCTGGTCGTCATTATACAGAAAAAAACAATAGCAGTGGCGAACATGTAAAAACCAAACTTATTGGGTTGGCTTTCGGATATGTACATTGCCCAACCAAAAAATTAAGTTAGGAAATTTAGCGGACTGGAGCATATATGCAGTGTAATATGCCCACAGGCACAAGTGTTTTGTCATCTTATGTATAACAGAAATATCAGTGTCTTAGTTTTATTGTAATATATTCTTTCAGCTGTAACTAACTTGACACGCTATTTTCTGGGTCTTTGTATCTGCTGATGATGATTCATTTTCTGGCTATATTCAGATAATACCAAAGTTGTCTAGACTGGCTTTATCAGCTTAGATATTTTCGATATATTGGCTGTATTTGCTTTAAAGCAGGAATGAATGTTATTTATTTAGCCAGTGTTCTTGAGAGGCCAGTGCAGGGCTTTTATTTCCTACCCCCCCATCTCTTACCTGATGCACTTTGCTCACCATTTATTAAGTACATCTTTTCTAGATGACTTCCCAAGGATTGAGGGTCTGAACTTTTAACGTCAACATCCCCAAGACAACACTTTGCTGGTTAAAAGTCATCCTGACCAAATAGCTCTCATCCACTCTCTCTCTTGATTGCCTGTTTCAGCACATTGCTGCTTCATGCTTGCAATGTGCTGAACCAACAGGTGCTGGATGGTGTTTTGTAACACAAGCAGGCAATAGGTGTATGTTTGTTGTATGCAGCAGAATGGCACGGTGTGTTGTTGGCTTACGCTTCGCAGAGGCGATGTAGCGGTCAGTTCCCCGCTCTGCACAGCTGGCTTCTTTCTTAGAATTTTTCAAAAAGGGAAAAAATGAAAAAAACAAAATAAATATTAATTTACCATTTTTAAAAGTTTATTTTAGTTATTTCTTTATTTTATATATATATATATAGTGCCTGAAGAGGTGGGGCTTCCGACGTTGCGAAGACATCTGCTGGGTGAAAACCAACATAAAAAACCCTGGACACAAGAAAAACTTGGAACCAAATGCAATTTTCCAGAGAACCAAGGTATGGTATCCCCAGTGGCCTCTGCCACATTAGTAAGGCGCAAGAACTTGTCCCCACCGCTGCTTTTATTGGATTCTTTTTTTGTTTTTGCATACTTCGTAATGCTTGCTACCCACCGTAGCTTATACAAAACCTATGGTTGACCCCTATTCCTGGCAATTTATTCCACTTATTTATAATTCTATAATTTAAAAAAAAAAAGAGGTTGCAGCATCAAAATGTATTAAATCTATAATTATGACCCCTATCACCCTCTATAGCTGAAAGAGATTGTCCACTGTCTGTATGGTCTGAACTCCTGTTTGTTTTACAATCCTCTTTGAGATTTCCTCTGAAATGCTCATAAGCCAGACTTGGTAACTGTTTTATGCTATTATGCATTTCCTATTGACTATATGGCAAAAGTAAGTCTTACCATGTTTAAAGGGATCTTGGTAAATAGTTTTTCCCCGTTTGATTCCCTACAATCTTTTAAGGGAATGACTGACTGAAATTTTATTTATACGTAAAATTATCTTTAAGGTTTGGGATATTTTTTTGTCTCTTGGGATTAAGGGCTCTCTTTGTTGTTTTTATTTCAGGAACATTGCTTAATGGGAATCAAGGGGACTGTGAAGCGCAGCACAGATGGTGATTTTATCCATGCAAATGTCGATATTGACCTGATCATTGAGGAAGAGACTGGTTATGGATGTAAGGACAAGCCGATCGAGATCTTCCACATCATTGAGCACTTCTGTCTAGGCAAGCGACGGCTCCACCTGTTCGGGCGGGACAGCACGATCCGACCTGGCTGGCTGACAGTTGGTAACGAGGTGACGAGCAGCAACTTCAACCCAGAAGTGTATGGCACACTGTTTGGCAATGACCACAATGGGCACCTGACTGGCTGCACAGAGGAGATTGAGCGACTCCGACCCAAGTCTCCACCCCCAAAGAACAAATCTGCAAACAATTCATCAGAGAGGAACCGTGATGGCAGCAACAGAGGTGGCTCCTCTGGGAGCCGGGGTGGCATCTCTAGTCGTGGTGGATCGCAGCAGAGAGGTGGAATGGCTGGAAAGGGTTTGCTGATGGGCAGCAGGGGTGGACACATGGGTCGTGGACACATGCAAGGTAGAAACCGGCCTAGAGGTGCATCAAGGTCTTTTAGGGGCCGAGGGAGCCACAGGGGGGGTTTGATGCAGAGGTGAGAATCATTTTATGATGAAGAAAGAAAGAAAATGGAGGATGTGGTACAGCAAGCTGTCTTTCAGGGAGTAATCACCCTTCAAACGAATTTTCCATGTTTTCCATTTAACCTTAATGTGACACCCTGATCTTCCCCTGGACATGACCAAGTCCAACTAATGCAGCAAATTAGGTATCCAGAAAGAAAATTATTGCCATTAAGAAGCCAAAAATTTTGTTTTTCCCATCCATCCAAATGCATGTGCAGCAACATCATCTACTCTAAATGCTAATTCTTTAAGTTGCGAACTTAAAACACGTTGCTTTATTGTGATTGGTTTTATTCAGTTTCCTGTCAGCTGATACGTGATTTATGTAATCATTGTAACAATACTCAGTTGATGCTGCACAAAGAAGTTCAGATTTGATTTGTTGAGAAGGATATGTCCAGGTTAAGAAGATGAGGTGTGTTTAAACTGTTGCTGTACTTGATTCTAGATCAGTGTGTGTCACGGTGATCCCATGAATTTTCTCATTTCATGCATCCTGCGATTGCTGCTGTTTCGCCAAATTTGTAGAATTGGTACAGTTTGCCATGCATAAAATTAGCATTGCTGTACATAGTTAATGGTTTTAGCTAGTTGTATCACACCACTACATCTCATGCATTTGCCAAGTGCGAAGATATTTGAAAGTTTTTATTTAATTCGCTTGAGCATAAACACAAATAAAACACTTGTTTGTTGTTTGTTTGCTTGTTTTTTTTGTTTGTATATCTGGGTTTCCCTATATTACCAGATAATTGTGCAGCACTGTGGACAGAAATCAGTGAGTGGAACTGCTTATGGCCTTTTTGTTCTGCTCTATAATCTAGTTTCATGCATTTGTGCAAATTTAGCTCAACGTACACACACGACAAGATGGTATCCATTGAAACAGGACTAGTATAGAGACAGTACTTTTAGAAAAAGTACGTGAAACGCGGTATTGGTTTTATTGCTATTGCAGAGATGCTTTATGTAGATGTTATAGGCTTGGTAGCCGGTCGTTTCTCCGAGTTAGCGGACTGAATAAAAGTATCTGATTATGCAAGGGAAGTAACTCTAGTTATTTTTGTACTAAGATTTAAAAATTAAATTCACCAAGAAAAGAAAACAAGGTGTCTTTGATAATATATATTGTTTAAAGGTTTAATGATTTTTAAAATTTGTAAGTAAAGTTAATATTTAAAGCAGAAGAAAAAAAATCAATGTAAAACAACAACGCTAAATATTTAGCGTTTTCATGTGTAACTTGGATTATATTTCACCATACGTGTGTTTATACCGAAAATGTGATTGAAAGTCGAGTATTTTTTTACTACTGAATGTTGATAAGAAATAAGCTTATTACTTACAAAGGTAGTGTTTCTAATACAGATAAGATATTTGGCTCCGATACCTTCATCATAAACTTTATTGTGATTTGTCTCCTTACAGAGAACTCTTCTGTTGTTGTTAAAAGACATCATTTCAAAGAAAAGCAGATTTAATGTTATTTACACTGGTCATTCTTGGCAATGATGAAATGTGTCTGCCATTTGTCTGTTAAGTCGCTGAAGACTAGATGAGAAATAAGGCAGACTTAGGTTTCTTCCATCATGAAGTTGTTATCTAAATGTGCAGATCAAAATAAATAACAGCATATTTATGACAATGAGAAAATTACCTTTTTGATGTCAAAACCGGTTGTAATTTGCATACTGGCAATATAAATTTTCTGATGCCAGTAATGAAATGGTCAAAGTTGCAGTGTGGTGAGAACATCCAGATGGTAAGAAGTACATCTCTCTCAGTTCTGCATCACTATAGGTCAGACACGAAGTTCTTGTTGGTCTTTGCACTTGGTATCATTTTATGCAGTCTTATGACAGTTAAATAGCAGTGTATAACTGATAGAGTTTTTGCTTCTATCTCTGTTGGCACTGGAGTCAGTATAATAATATTAGATTATGTAAATTACATTGGTTTACCCGCCTTTTTAAATTAAATTCTTGGGTATTTTCTTTGAGCTTGTAACTTTTGCTTTACCCAGCTGTTTTTAGAACATGGCAAGGTATTTTTCTTCCCCGACTCGAGAAACAGCATAATTTTTGGAGAGACACCTTTTGAGACAATAACAAACGCAGGTGACCAGTAAACATTTTAACAAAGTCTGTGTACTGAGAAAGTAGACATCACAAATTACTTTTTTTTTTAAATCAGGTAAAGGATGTCAAAATTTTTTATGCATGGCCAACCAGTGTAGAACAAATAATAAATATATTGAAAATCTCTGTTTTTTTCTTATACTAGTAGTAATCTTGAACATTTACTCTCTCTCTCCTTCAACAACAACAGAAGCATTATTTTAGGGGGGAGATATTTGGAAAATGAGGTGATGCTTTCTTTTAGCAGACATTTTTAGATAATATTCTGCACCAAGTTGTAATAAAAGTGTACTGCGCATGCTTGGACTTTGTATTTAAGGTAAAAAAATCGATTTGTTGTAAAGGTTTTTGGCATGGACCGACAGAGTTTTATAAGAGATTAATAACAACAAGTTTGGGTATCGGTCATTTTAGGGAACTCTGCTTAGAGCGCCTCCTTCAGTGGGTGGTCACAAACTCTCAAGATAACAGGATTGGGCTTTTTTCTCATCAGAACCAGTAAACAGACATCTCTACCATCACCAATCATCGTCAGAAGTCGCTGTCCCTAGCATACTGGTGGCAGTTTTATTTGAAGTCTGTACTTTAAGTCAAGTCTCACTTAAGATCTGAGTTTTGACCAGCAGCCTAAAAACATGCCGAGCCATCAAGGCAGCCGGTGCATTTACGATATCAAGACCGGTTTGCACTGTGTTTATCAATACACGGGATTTCTGTAAGCCCAAATGGCATCGTTTTGACAAGTCTGCCTGTGAGCTATGTAGCTTATTATGAGCTGTCACGTTCTGGGCCAAGACCAGTAAATACTTGGCAGGTGTCCCCAGCACTTTTTGCTAATGAAATCCCGGACTAAAACTTTATTTTAGATGTGGGAGTAACCCCATGTGGCTGGCTGGTGAAGAAAAGTGAGAAAAATCTATACCAGAGGGACAAACCTCTGTGCCCCGGGATTTGAACTCAGCAGGCTGTCCATCAGTCCATCAGCCACCCCTTCTGCTAAGTAAATGTGCACTTATGCAAGGGTAAAAACAAAATTCCCCTTTATTTATGTCCCTTACTCTAAGGGAGACAATTTAGGTTAAACTTTGCATAAATACACGACCTGCAGGAATATGATTCCCGTTTTAATCTTTTCTAGAAAGAAAACTAGAGTTCTGAACACCTGCTGCTGTAGCTTTTTCACCTGTAATAAGTATTTTTGGACATGTCATAACAGCCAACTATTAATTTATGTACGATGGGTAGTATGTTAGCTTTCTAAGTATACAAACAACGAGTGATTGTCTACGAACTTAGGCATAAAAATAAATTCATTAATAATGAATATATCGCTTTAGCGATCACGTTAATTGACAGTGACAGCAGTGCATCTAGCACCTTGATTACCGGAGAAGAAGAAAAAGTAAAGACAGGCAATAATAATAACTGGTAGATAGATAAATAGCTAACCATTCCTTTGTATTTCCTCGACCAATGGTTTCGTTTGGTTTCTGTTCTGACCGCCGGGTACCCTGGCACGACGAGTATGGCAGGTGAAGCGGCCTCTTCTGGCCCGGACCAGTAGCTTGGGAGATCGTTACACGGCTAGAGATTCCTGCTCCCTGTTCTTCCCTCTTCGCCAGCGTACCGAACCGAACGTTTACCAGGTCAGCAGATTCCCCCCTCTCCCAACTACTCTCTCGGCAAGCACCTGTCTTACGAACAGGTGCTGTAAGACAAGCCGCCCAATCACCATTTGTGCTATGTTATTTAATCAAAACCAGGCAAAAGGATCTTCTTAAGGGTTAGTCTTGTCTCCTATCATAGGCAGCAGGATGTGTAGTAATATAGACAATTTTTATTGTTTAAGTAAAATAAAAATATATTTAATACTTGTATCAATTAACTTGGCATCGGTGTAGATGAGGCTGTAATCTACGTCACTGTGACGTATAGTGTGGCGACGTCGGTCATAGCGCCATCTGTGCGATTAACTGGGAACTAATGGCGCTGCGACAACTGGTTTCCACCTACTCTCACTAAGTTTCGCATAACTGAGGCGCGAATATAAACGTGTATATTGAAATCATTATTATTTCCAGTTCTGTTAAAATAGAGCGATCAGTGGCATTTAAACTGCCTGAGACTTTTTTTAGGGAAGAAGGATTTCAGACAACACAACAAAACAACAACAACAATAATAATAATAATAATAATAATAATAATGTCAATAAACCGGGTGCAGCAAACAAACATTTATTATATCGATCAGAACACATTCACCTGTAGGTAAGCTGCAAGAAAAGCTATTTCTCTTATCCTTCACCTTTAAATGTTAACACGCAGAACCAAAACACTATCTTTAAATGGAATTTGCACGACATTATCTTTCATGATTAATGTCCTGTAAATACCACTTGAAAATAGTGCGCAGATTCTTTGTGCCAGTCATTAAAGCTGAAGTGTGGACCATTTTTTAGTCTAGTGTAAGTCCATTTCTGCAATGACATCTATTGGCATTTATTGATAAAGATGGATTTAAAACGACATTTACTGTTAAGAATGGGTTAAATGACATTCGCTGACACTTACGAACAACCATGGAATTTACATGACATCTATTGGCATTTATTGATAAAGATGGATTTAAAGCGAGATTTACTGTTAAGAATGGGTTAAATGACATTCGCTGACACTTACGAACGAACAACCATGGAATTTACATGACATCTATTGGCATTTATTGATAAAGATGGATTTAAAGCGAGATTTACTGTTAAGAATGGGTTAAATGACATTCGCTGACACTTACGAACGAACAACCATGGAATTTACATGACATCTACTGGCTTTACCAAATAGACTAGACTTTACATGGCATTCGTTTGTATCTAATGATAAATATATAAATATAATATTTACCAGCATTCACTTTAAGATGGACATTAAGTGACATTTACTTACGTGTTATAGGCATGCTTTGATTACATTTTTACAATATTATGCAGTTTAACATGGAAATTTGTGTGCAGTCATGTAAAAGTGAAACAACTTAAGATCGAGGACAGTCACGCTGTTAGATTCATAAACACCATTGATATTCTAATCTAAACTGTGCGATTCAGATAAAGTTGAAATTTAGACAGATGCTAAGAGAAATGGGACTGAAGACTCTTTTCTTTTTTGTTTGTTTGTTTAAAGTTAATAGATAGACTTGTGTTTGTTTGTTGTTTTTTTAAATCAAGGCTGTTTAAGATTCTCGGCGATGCTCGTGAAAGCAGTCAGGGTTTATAGATGTATTTTTTTTTTATTTTATAGAGAGGAGGTGGGGAGAGATGGGACTGAGGTGGAAACAGTTTTAGCGGGGACGTCGCCAGGCTGAGCACCGCAACATTTGGTCTTGGCCAGCGTGACGACTCGCCGGGTGCAGACGAAAGATAAAAATATGAACAGTCCCTGAAGTCCGTTGAAAACAACGAAACCATATTCCAAGACCAGGCTGTCCAATACCTCTGAGAGGAATCCGACGATCCAGTGGAAACCGGTCAGGGTGGAGAGCTTCACGTAGATGTAGACGTTCTCCCGGTCCCTGCTGGCCTGCCCATCAAGTTTCGGCATCGTCCGGAAAACGTTGATGGTGAGGCCGAAGAATACGAGGTTAGCCGCAATGGCGAGACCTGCTGGGGTGGCGAAAAAGGCGCCGATGGCTAGGGAAGAAGACAGATAACAAATATGGCCGCCGTATCCATTGGTGGCTCCCCCAGTGGTGAAGTAAAACACCAGCATGCACAGAATCACGATGGCGGCAGAGATAAGCAAAACATAGAGTACGTAATTCCGATAGGTTTTCGCTTGCTTGCTTTGATCGGCGATCAGAGTGGTCCCCTTAAAGGTACGGTACATATGGAAGGAACACACGTTCATCCAGAACAGACCACAGAGAAGGAAATAGTGCAGCATGATGCCCAGAACTCTGCATCCCCAGCCTAACGAAGTTCTGCCAACGCCGAACAAGAAGAAGCTTTGACCGAGAAAAAGGGAGAGAACTAGGGCCATGTTGTTTTTCCCGGGAAGTGAGCGGAGTTCTGGGAAGCAGCAGAATACAACGAAAGACGTGGCCAGGAACGCCAGGGCGACGCAAGAGGAAAAGAAGGAGACATAGGAGAGCGCCGCAGATGACCGACCATCTACCTGCACTGCTTTACCAACCGCCTCCCGGGATTTGTTCAGATATTTGTCCGCGCAGACTTTGTAAATTCCAGGTGTGACTAATTCATACTCATGACTTTCGAAAGTGGCGCTGATTTCCGGGAGGTAGATAGAATAACCCCGTTCCACGATACTAGTCTCGTTCTTCGTTATTTCTATTTGGTCGCAAAACGTCAGCAGGGAAAGTTTCAACGAATCCGGTGACTCAAAATACTGCTTCTGTTTCGAACTGTGGAGAGGAATAAATATCTTGTCACCCGTTAATGTTTTTAAAAAAAGGCATTCATCGTATTTTTATTTTTAAGTATGTCTCCAACCAAGGCTCTTTGGTACTGTCAATGTAAACGTTGAATCTAAATCTGTATTTCCCACTGTCAAACGTCAACGGGCGGAAAAGGTCTGAGAGCATCTCCACCTCGTCAGCATTCTCGTGCAAGCGCTTAATCTTCATTACCAACAGAAGAAAGCCCATCTCAGACTGGAAATAGGCCTTCGGCTTCTCACTGTTTTCATGCTGCGTGTACGTCAGGTTTCCTTGGATTAGAAAAATGTATTGTTGAAATACTATTTGTTTAGCGACTGCCGTTAGTTTAAAGAGCAGGAGTTCCCCGAGTTCCTTCAGTTGCTCTACGGGTTGGTAAGTGTAAAATGGATCTCTTGCCGTGGTGGGAACCAAACTGAGCGACAGTCTGTACGCGACACCTTGCAACAAGTTCACGACCAGCCGTCGACAGGTGGAGCCATCTCGGATCATTCTCATCGGACAAAGTAGCTCTCTGCATATTTTCTGAAGAAGAAGAGAACAGAAATGAGGCGGAAAGTCTAACTTCTGGTTTTAAAAGGCATTCGAGTTAACCCTGACTTTAACTTTTATCCTCCCCGCTTTAACCCGCCCTTGGGTTTCTGTGACTCCATATTTAACCCCAAAACTCTTTTGCTCTCGAATGTAATATACGGCGCGACCTCTCGCGACGTGGAAGTAGCACGTGGTCAGTGAATTAATTTGAGCCGCGGCAGGGAAACCAGAGTGTCAAGGGGAAGCTCGCGCAGGGTTGACGGCGGTGGGAGTTTAAAGGGCCCGTACCACTGGCTGCTTTTAATGCGTGAAAACAAAAGAACGGGCCAGTTTCAGACGTGGGCTCGTAGGATGTTTCCTTCCAATTAAAGCGAAATCAAAAGGAAAATAATGCCTATCGGTTAAATAAGTAAATATATTTACCTTAAAGGGATCCAGCAAAAATCCAGGATCACAAGTCAGGTTCTTGCTCGTCCGGTTCTCGAAAGGTTTTTCCGAGGCCGTTTTGGACCGAAAGCCGGCGCGATTAGGGTTAAAGCTCAACACGGTAGAGAACGAAAAACCTTTGAAAATGACATTACGTCCTAGACCACACATGGGATAAGATAACTCGTTGCACAAAAAGCAGAATAAGTTTCCGTAATTCTGAATAAAGACCTGTCTGTAGGCTTTGCAAGCCCTGTCCAGAAAGGGGTCGTAGTTTTTCCACAGCCCGGTCTGGTTACACGTGTCGATGGTGTCCCCCTTCCGGAAGCACTCCCTGCTGACGGAGCCCGGTTTGGGGCTGAAGTGCACGATGCAGAGATAGTCGTTGATGGCGGTCCTGATGCTGTTTTCAGAGAGATCCGGCAGCTGCAAGAAATCGACGCAGTCGATGTTCGGGAACCAGGGGGTCAGTTTACTCGCGTCCAGCCGGTTGCACAGGGCGCAGTAGACGTTTTGGTAGGTCATGTTGGTGCTGTCGTCATTGAGCGGAGTTCGGACGGTCAGGTCGAATTCGTTAAAGAAATCGATGTCGGTGCACCTGGACGACAGGTTGGTGTCGGGGAAATCGTCCGGACAGGTTCGGATCACGGAATACAGGGGGAACTTCTCGAGATTTTCCATCGCTCCTCGCCCAGGATGACTTGCCTAGCGCACGCGAACTGGCGAGTATTGGAAAGCTTCTTCCTCAAGGCGACGTCTGGGCAGCAGTCGCCATAGAGAGTGCAGAGGTGGTCGCAGTAGCAGGGGGAACACGAGCCGGAGCACCTGTACTTCAACAAAGACCTGTTCTGCGACGCGCAAGTGGTGGACACGTTCAGGTTGCAGATTTCTATATGTTTGCTGAAAACCCTTTTCGTAAAGGTGTCGTCGGCGAGGTGGCCGTCGTCCCTCGAATACCTTCCGGCTGCGGACTCAAACCTAGAGGTTCCGTGACCTGTCGACGACCAGAGTATGATCAGGTCGACCAAGAGACACGGACCTCGCGCCAACGGCCGGTTCGACATCGCTGTCCTGGCTCAACAGTGTTTCGATTGACTGGTGGCGAACATTGGCGATAACGCGGAACACATCGTTCTCCCTCCCAAAGCTTCAGGGGACCCCAAAGGTCTGTATCATGTCGGTCGGTGTCGGCTAACTCTGCGTTACGGAGGTCACTCCACTCGGTGGGGGGTGTGTGTGAACTTATTGTCACCAAAGACCGGGCGGAGTAAAGACAGTGGGGAAAACAGACGTTCTTCACCTGCGGTTTTCTCGGTAATCGCGGTCAGCGATGGGATGGGATCTCACCAGACTGGAGCGCGAGGCATTACTTATGGGGAGGCGATCACGTGACGCTACCAGGGCGTTTCCGATTTAATAGCGATGGGCGCACAGCTAAAGTCGATGGCTGCTCGCTTTTCCACGACCGAGCGTCTAATAAGAGACCGGTGGGGAATAAATCTCTCTTTTAATCACGGGTGCGTGACGAACCAAGCAACCGTGAACAGCAAACGGCTTCGCCCCGACAAGTCATTAAAACAGAGGCCGTCGTTGATTGTCTTTCCGGGGATGATAATAGGACCGCGTGCGAGGATCGGCCCGAAGCATCTCTTAAAATTGATCGTTGCGAGACGGAACCGGAGTCGACCGGCCTTATCAGGTCTCCCAGTCTTCTCCTGTCTGTTGAGAACCCCTCACAGGCTTGAGATGCACGCTCTACCTTCACAAGTCTCGACTGTCTCCCTTTTGCGAGACCTCAATTGATGAAGCAGGTTTTAATTTTAATAATATGAATATCGTTAATAAAAGTTTTTATTTGTTTTTCGTGTTAAGAACAATTTCACCCGAAATGCCAGGGTACCTGGTACAATATTAGCATGTTCAAAACTCTGATTATCTACTCCCTGATACACACCAATAAAAGTGATTTATACAACAAAATGCGGTGTTGTCGCTTGGCTTCGAGACCTTTCAGCATCTTCCCTATGAGTCCTTTCACGGATTCCATGAAAGATCATTGGCGAAGGAAGATTAAGAATAGCTGCATTTGGATTTCCGGGTGCGTGCAGTGGAGGTTCCGCTGGTGACTCTTGACCGGTTCACATCTCGACCACCGCCGGAAGAAGCCCCAACCATACCCGGCCAACTACTCGCCTGATCTCCAGAGCCGAGACACCCCCATCAGCGCTTCTGAAGTAGGATATGATCGGGTAGAATTTCGATTATGGAATATTTTTTTTTTTGTTTTATTAAAGGCGACTTCGGCAAAGTCTCTTTTTTTTTTTTTTTCCTTTCTGAAACTGGGTTGGTTATCTCTTACCCACTCGCTTACCTTTCTTCTAGACCGAATACCAAAAGAGCTGGAAGTTCTGGTCGATGGCAGTCTCCAGCTTCAACCGTAGCCTGCTCCATTCTCGATGGGAAATAATATTTTCGGGAGAGAGGTTCACAGCGATTACTTTACTTGATTTTAACTCGGTCGCTCATCGTTTTCTTCACTTTACGATAAAAGAAACTGAAATCGTGTAAGTGGGAGGGGGAAGGGCAACTTTCGGTGAGATCACGGCTGGGACAGGTAACTAACTCTGCGAGCATAGCCTCGTTTCGCTAATCTGTTGTTACGTCACCAGAGGCCATCTCTCTACCCTCTGAGTGTGTGTGTCACCCAGCACGGATTATATCATAGGAGCTTTGACACAGTAATTCTTTTTGGTTAATATAGCCCTTAATGACCACAAACCTGGTGACGGCTTCAGCCCCGCGTGCTTTGTGCTGCAGCGTTGGCTAATATACAGCCAGTTCAGCACACATTAACCAGGGGGGCGGCGGTCCAAGGGAGGTAAAGACTGACGTGGTACACGCACAGAGGCAGGGGAGATAATGCACGTGTTAAACACGATGATTCGAGACGTGCATAAAGTGCTAAATACAACTTAATATATATTTTTCGACGTTTCTAGATACAACCCTGGCTGTATTAATTCATTTAAACGTTGGGAATCAAAAAAAAAAAAAAAATTTGCCGAATTTAAAGTTATGGATGCAACGGATTCGAGAGCGGGAAAAGTTTCGCGATTGACGGCCGATTTCGCTGACCTGCGCAACGGCTGCCGACAAAATCCTCCAGCCATACTTCCGGTCACCATCTGAGGTTACCGCTGCTATCAGAAACGAAGGACTTCTCCTCCTACCGCTGTAAATTGTCTTTAACGTATTTGTTTACTGGATGCCCTTTCCCGAATGCCGCTGCGGAGGTTGGCACTGTTTTCCGGAAGAAATACCGTCAACTCCCACACACCCACCCCTCAGACAAGATAAACAGGAATGGAACTGTTCTCCGCCATTTCTGGAGTCCGGAACGAAGTCGTGCCGTGCGCCATCACTAGGGTTCGAGAGAGAGAGAGAGAGAGAGAGAGAGAGAGAGAGAGAGGGACGGGGAGAGATAGATAGAGAGAGAGAGAGATGGAGATGGAGAGAGAGAATGAGAGAGAGAGAGAGAGAGAGAAAGAGAAAGAGAGAGAGAGAGAGAGAGAAATGGAGATGGAGAGAGAGGAGAGAGGGATGGAGAGAGAGAGAGAGAGAGAGAGAGAGAGAGATGGAGAGAGAGAGAGAGAGAGAGAGAGAGAGAGAGAGAGAGAGAGAGAGAGAGAGAGAGAGGAGAGAGAGATGAGGTTAAACCGGAATCTTTCCCTGCCCCTTCACCCATCTAAGTCAGAACAAATGAGGATTATATACAGAGAACTTAATAATCCACTTTGGAAACTTCTGCAGCGGGAATCGGAAACGAGGAAGCACCTGACATCGGCGGATGTATGCCTTGCTCTTTGGAGTCGCCCAGGTTGTTGAGGAGTACGTATATTTTCCGATACGAATTTGATCGGAGGCGCAGACATTGCTTCAGCTTGTCGATAGCCCCAAAAGTTTAAAGGGTAACTGATTTGTGTCGATCTGTTTCATCGATACATTTAATCACCAAAAGAGAACACGCAGATGCGCACAAGCTTTAGCCTGTCTAAGTCGGTTGCCTGTGATCAGCGAGTGGCAGCCGAGCCGAACCGGTTCATCTTCCGACGGTCTCTTATTACACGGCAAATCAACTACAAAGCAGGGGTCGTTAACGGCAGGTTCGCCACCCTTCGCTGGTAGAGGGAAAGGGCCCCACCCTGAAGCCGCCACGTGCTCATCTTTAAGAGATTTTAAACGACCAGAATTATTTATTATTATATCATCATCATTATTATTATATATTGAAAATGGATGGCCATTCCAGCCAGCCTGCTTACTAAATCGCACTGTCACTTTTTAATTTTGAAGGTTTACAGCTTTGAAAAGCTGCCAGACCTTTGCTTGCTTCATTGGTCCAATCTTTGGGAACTTGGAGAACAATTCCTCCGCGGCTGAGCCTCGTCTTAACCGCTCTGAGTAATCGAGGATCAAACAAATCCTCCCACTTACTGGCCCCCCCGCCGGGCGGATAGGGAGCCACTAAGGACCAAGCACTTCGGCAGGGAAATCCTTGCCAGAACTCTCCGTTTTTTCCGGATGTGGGAGAAAACTCGCGTGGCCTGCTGGGCGAGAAGAAATAACGCCATTGTGGAGAGGGAGGAGGGAGGGTACGTCACTCCAGGCCGACCGGGAATCGAACCCTAAGAGCGGTATGGCGATCTTATGCTCTTTTAAGGAAAAAAAAAAAAAAAACACAATAAGGTGAGTGTCTGCCCGATCCGCTATCATCATCCAACCGTAGACGGCTGCTTTTGCTTCCGTTGTGTTTTACCTGTATTGTACCTGTATGAACCATCTCCACATCCGCACGACTAAACTCCAAAATATATCGGAAATATACCTGAACAGATTCCTTAATAAGCTAAAAATCTACCAAGCTTCAGAACTATAGTATCTCTTTATTGTTTTTTGTTGTTTTTTATAATTATCGATATCTTTTCCAAAGTTTACGTGGAATCGAATCAACACTGTCCAGGTGATCGATTGCCAGGTCTTTGGATAAAATCTTTAAGATTACTTCTATAATCAGTGTTTGTGTTAGCCCAGCCCTTTGTTACCGCGACTGCGGTCGGGAATTAAATATGACAAAGAAATTATTTACAAAATAAAAAAAAGTTGTGCATAAAAAAAAAATAAACAAAAAAAAGCAATCAATTAATTAAATTTCTTTCCGAATTATTTTCTGATAATTCTTCGTTTTCTTGATGCAGATCGTGTGGAAGAGAACCCGAATGTCTTGCGAGATTCTGTCCCGGATTAGTTCCATCGTGGATGAATGAAACTGGCGAAGCTTACTTACTCTTAATACGAATCTTCCACAATTCAGATGGCACCAGAAAGTCAAATCCGAATAAGAAAATTCTGTTTGTTCTTTATGCTTTATGGTATATTTATTCATTTATTTTTAAAACCTCGCATTCTTCCGCAGCACAAAATGGTTTAAAATATATGATCTTAATTAATTAAGTCAATTTCAGTACCCGTGGAATAAGACACCCAACAATTATCTCCCTTGCGTCATAAGTTAATAATTAAATATACTGCTCAAGTTAAATATGTAGCTGCTTTCTGGTCTCACTTCGAATCCCCCCTCCAGTATTTTTATATATCCGTTGTCATAACGAAGCCAACTAATTTTTCTGCAAGAGATAACAAATAAATATAATACTTGGGTTAATAAAATTTAAATAAAACATCAACCAAACCTTATTCTTAGCAGGAAAATAGGGTACACTGTCAATGACTTCTGCAGTAACCGGCCTAAGTGTTTATCCCTGTAAACTTCATCAACGAATTGCTTCTTCGAGTTTATCTGTGGGAGGGATCTCGGCGGCGGACTACGGATCGATGGATTTCTATTGGTTGTTGATCGAACTGCCCAGTTCCTGCGGGTTGCATCGAGAAAATAATCGGACAAAAGCCGAACTAATTTGAAACATTAAAAAAAGAAATTAACTAAACGAATGAGATCATCCCAGGTGATGAGCGTAAATCCTCCAAAGTGTCTCCGTTTTACTTGGTGGCGAAATGTGAGTGGAAGGGGGGGTCAATACTTCCTGATGCGCATTACGTGGAGGGGATCGACAATCCTATTTCTGGCTCAGAATCGGCATTAGAGAGTTCCGAAGAGCGGGTGTTTCGCGGGAATCGATCAGGGATAAGCCCCCGGTGCGCGATGAATGAGATTCCTGTCCCTGGCAGAGTTCTAATGTCCTGACTCGTTCATCATCGCGTCACAACTGGGGAGGTTAGGGGGGGGAGATTATTACCTTCCGTAAAATACCGGCCCCTTTCAGGGATGACACCGTCAGCATAGACAGACAGGAAAACCCCCTCTCTGAAAACGTCGACGTATCGGGGCGTTTCGTAGCATCTATGGCCACGGTCCAGCGGCCATATTACACTGCACGCCGGGAGACAGGCCGCCATATTTGGTCGTAGCTCGCAGACCAACAAAACTCACTTCACACTGTGAATATATATATATATATGAGTAATGGAGATTAACAGACGTAATTTGTAAAACGGATGCGCATACTGTCGCTAACCCAGGCCACTTGTATTTAGTTAACTAGAAATTCTCGGTGGAGCTGGTATTACTGTTATTCGCAGTCAGTGTAGCCCAGCTTACAGCACAGGGCACCTGCTTGACCTCTATGCTGAATAAAATACTCTCAAAAATCCGTATTACGGTGGGAAATGCGCTGCTATTGACAAAATACCGCTTTAATTTGGAACAAAACTAAAAGCTGCTCAAACTTGTTAGCAGTATATCAAGTATGTCTGGTCCCTAAAAGTGTCGGTGTTGGGGCCGTGACATCATACCTGCCTAAAGTCTCCGCTTCACTAGAGTACACACGTCTGAGGAAATAGTTGGGCTGCAAACCCCACAAAAATCGAGAGTGACCCCTAGTTTCTGGAGCGAGTGCTTAAAGCATCCTACTGATATCAGAATACTTCAGGTAGTGTAAGCATTCCCCCTTTTCAAAACATTCTGCCGCTTGTAAAGCAAAACGCATAACAATATTCAGCATCAAAGCGGAAATAACCAAAAAGTCAAGAAAAAATTAATTAATCAAATCTAAAATTTACGGGACCAGAAAAGGGAAGATCAGCGATTTTTTGTTTTTTTAGAAATCTGCTGCGCTGTCGTTATTTTACGGTACTTGACGGATTTACCTTTGGTTTCTGTGCTAACTACAGGTAGTTTTTGTTGTTGTTGTTTTTCTTTCTTATTTGTATCCTTTAAACCAAAATACCTGTGCAACCTTAGACCGCTCGTCTCGGTCTAAGTACTTTCCCCCCGAAGTTGGCTTCTCTTTCCGGTTTTCCTCCTCCCACATCTAGAAAATGGGAATTCCTACTGGGGACTTTCGATAGGTTAAAGGACGCCGAGGTTCTACTCCCATACTCGGCTCGGAAGGATTTTGGAAGCCCAGCGCCCGAGTACCCTACCCTTTCTCTCTGGTCTATCTTGGATCGTGGGCGGTGATCCAGAACCCTGTACCTCCCAGGACTCGGGAATGTGGCGCATCACGGTGATGCTAACGTGTACGTCCTCCGCTTTGTTCACGTCAGTGTAGGCTCACATACCCACACATTATTTAATCAGTGCCTATTTACTAAACCCGAGCCATTTTATGTCCTCCGGATTAATAGCTTTTTGTGTGTTCGACATATTTGGCAACATTATTTACTGGGCGATGTTTAAATAAGAAAGAAAAACGCACGCACGTATACAGTTGATTACATCTTATCGAATATTGAAGAGAATGGTAACAGCTGCAGTCCACTTATCAGCATCATATGTAAGATAAATACTCTCTTTTTTCGTGTTCAGCGGAGAGTTTTTGAAAGAAAGAAACGCCTTGTGGACATCAATGTACCGATACCTTGATTAAACAGAAGGAAAATACATTTCCCTAAGTCATAAAAACCAAAGACCAAAAACTATTATAAGTAATAAATAGTTCCATTCTCATGTCGAGGCTTCGCGGACCGCCATTTTGTTTCTTATAGACTCTTCATGAAATAGTGGCGGATACCTTCTTTCATGTTGCCTTATTTTGTGACCATTCCATTTGAAGTCGTAGCACGTCCAGCGTGGGGGGGGTGTGAATCTTTCTTAAAAGTATTCTACCGGTGTCCGGAAAGATGCCGGACAACGGGTTCGATTTACGCGACCTTTCACATCAGGACGGCGGAGCAATACACGTGTATGTTTGTTACGATCGAGTGACTCCTCGGTCAGAAGTAGTGCCACGCTAATCTTTGAGCCCTGATCAGCTACCGGTCTTTCCTAACATCTTCTCCTGGGCCTACAGTAGATTGGTGTGTTAGTGAGGGGACCAACAGAAGAATGGAGGGGGGGTTCTATTCTCGCGTTCCGAGAGAAGTCAGTTGTTTTCCGCGTTTTAAATCTACTTGGTTCGGTTCGGTTTATCGGTCAAGGTATGGCGGCTGGCAGTCGGTCGATAACCCCTCC
Source organism: Nautilus pompilius (assembly GCA_018389105.1). Lineage (NCBI taxonomy): Eukaryota > Metazoa > Mollusca > Cephalopoda > Nautilida > Nautilidae > Nautilus > Nautilus pompilius. Next base: position 311,452 of record JACATO010001459.1, read on the forward strand.
CCCGATCACCCGATGATAATCGATCGGCGTTTCTGTCTCGCCTGCTCGAATTCATACGTTCGCCACCTGGCGGATGGGAACGACGACAGAAAATCGACCGCTGAGAGGAGCCTGGGTGGGGATTAAGTTCTGATGTCTTGGAGAGGGGCCGGTCGATAGCATTTCCGGACTTATCCGCGTTGTCAGGCGCTACGTCGCCCCCCCCCCCAACCCCCGGGGCGAGGAGGAGGAGGTTAAGAACCCAGCCGACGAACTCCGATCGGGAGAGTCCACTGGCGAGAGGGAGGGTGGTGGAGCCGGAGACGGGTTATAGACAATGGCTCGTCGGCGCCACGGTGTTTGCGCATTCTTACGGCCCCGTGGAAACTAAGACATTGCTTCTCCGGCTCCGTTTGTTGACATCTCCAGCCGGAAGTAGCGCGATCTCCCTCCCACCGGACGCAGATTCGAGATATCGCGAGATCTTGGTATTTTTTTTGCTTTTCTTTTGCTCCAGGTGACATTTGAAGAAAAACAAGAAGCCATTCCTAAAAAATACGTGTAAGTGTACACTGGCGGTCCCACCGATGATATTTATTGGTGCAACATTTACATTTAGATACATATATGTGTTGTCTTGTTTGTGTTTGGTGTTTTGTGTTCCCGCTAAATATTGTCATAAGGTAAATAGGCCGGGTTGCCCGCCATTTCACGTGCTTGGATTTCTTTAGGAGGGAAATGTTTTCACTTGAAAGCCGTTTCGTTGTGCTTATCCATGAAGACGGCTGAGGAATCGGCCTGGGGAACCGGCGACGACGACGCCTGCTTTCCGTCCGAGATGACGGACAGTCTGCCTTTCTGCGAGATGCTCCGGGCGATATATTTCGACACCTGAAGGGATATAGAAAAAACGCTCTCTCTCTTTCGAGCATAAGAAGAGCCGCTCCCGGAGAATAATACCGAGAAGACGCTATTAAACTACTAGCTGCTCTCTTCATACTGACAGAGCCAGAGAGGATGAGAGAATTGATGAGAGAGCCGAGAAGAGAGTGAGAGAGAGATGGATGATGAAGAGGGGCGAGAGAGAGAGAGAGAGGGGGGGAGTGAGGACGAGAGGAGAGAGCTGAAACGAGAGAGAGAGAGAGATGGAGAGGAGAGGGGAGCGAGAGAGAGGAGAGAGGTAGAGAGAGCGAGAGAGTGAGAGAGAGAGATTGAAGATGAGAGAGGGAGAGAGAGGCGTGAGAGAGAGAGAGAGAGAGATGTGAAAAGGAGAGAGATGAGAGGGGAGAGAGAGGGAGAAAGACGAAGAGAGAGAGAGATGGAGAGAGAGGAGGAGCGAGAGAGAGAGAGAGCGAGTGAGAGAGAGATTGAAGAGAGAGAGGAGCTGAGAGAGAGATGAAGAGAGAGGAGACCGAGGAGAAGTCGGATGCGGCAACCGAACTCCGCTCCACCCGTTGCGCTGAGGTTCGTCGTCGGTACCGCGCGCTCGTGAATATGGCTGCTTCTCGTCTACCCCCCATGTTCGAGTGGATGTGTTCTACACAGCAGATGCTTGTTATGCCGACCAAGATTTAAACCTGAACCCCGTTTGTTTAAAAGTTACAGCGGAATATTTCCTGACAGTCAGTCGTCAGAAATGCTATAGACAGGGGGGGTCTTTAGAGTTTAGACATCTCGCCATAGCATCTCTGGCGACAGACACTAAAAATCAGATATTGAGCAGAATTATCCAGATACCTCACCCTGGCTGTTAAGGTATTAAACACGCGCGACCTCCTTTAGGCGTTCAAAACTTCCACACAAGGAAGTACAGGCCAATGTATTTATGAGATTTATAAATGAGACTTCCGCGAACTTGAAAAAAAAAAAAACAATGATAGAATAAAAGAACAGATCGACTGAAGAAGTAGCTTAGATGTGGGTGACCAAGCTTCTGTGTGATTGGAGTTTTCAACATAGGAAATGATATTTTAGTTGTGAATTTAGAAAGTGATTGTTATTCTCTAGAATTTATTCTTTAATTTTTTTATAAGCCAAGCTGTTTTCTGGAAACCATGCACAACAGTCTAGAAATTATAAATTAGCCCCACTCTAGGAATTATAGGTCAGTCCTTTTACCAGGAATTATGAATAGCCCTCTACTCTAGGAATTGTAGGCCAGTCTTTTTACCAGGAATTATTGAATAGCCCTCTATTCTAGGAATTGTAGGCTAGTCTTTTTACCAGGAATTTGACAGCCCTCTTTCTAGGAATGTAGGCCGTCTTTTTACCAGGAATTATGAATAGCCCCTATTCTAGGAATTGTAGGCTAGTCTTTTTACCAGGAATTATGAATAGCCCTCTTCTAGGAATTGTAGGCCAGTCTTTTTACCAGGATTATGAATAGCCCTCTACTCTAGGAATTGTAGGCCAGTTTTTTTACCAGGAATTATGAATAGCCCTCTACTCTAGGAATTGTAGGCCAGTCTTTTTACCAGGAATTATGAATAGCCCTCTACTCTAGGAATTGTAGGCCAGTCTTTTTACCAGGAATTATGAATAGCCCTCTACTCTAGGAATTGTAGGCCAGTCTTTTTACCAGGAATTATGAATAGCCCTCTACTCTAGGAATTGTAGGCCAGTCTTTTTACCAGGAATTATGAATAGCCCTCTATTCTAGGAATTGTAGGCCAGTCTTTTTACCAGGAATTATGAATAGCCCTCTATTCTAGGAATTGTAGGCCAGTCTTTTTACCAGGAATTATGAATAGCCCTCTACTCTAGGAATTGTAGGCCAGTCTTTTTACCAGGAATTATGAATAGCCCTCTACTCTAGGAATTGTAGGCTAGTCTTTTTACCAGGGAATTATGAATAGCCCTCTATTCTAGGAATTGTAGGCCAGTCTTTTTTACCAGGAATTATGAATAGCCCTCTACTCTAGGAATTGTAGGCTAGTCTTTTTACCAGGAATTATGATAGCCCTCTATTCTAGGAATTGTAGGCCAGTCTTTTTACCAGGAATTATGAATAGCCCTCTACTCTAGGAATTGTAGGCTAGTCTTTTTACCAGGAATATGAATAGCCCTCTATTTAGGAATTGTAGGCCAGTCTTTTACCAGGAATTATGAATAGCCCTCTATTCTAGGAATTGTAGGCCAGTCTTTTTACCAGGAATTATGAATAGCCCTCTACTCTAGGAATTGTAGGCCAGTCTTTTTACCAGGAATTATGAATTAACCCTATTTTCGTTTTTAAATCTTTATTTATCATGTATCCCTTGCCTGGAGATTATTCGCAGACCTGTATAGTTTTAAGGAAATTGTGTACTGACCTCTACATAGGAGTTGCCTACTATATTCTAATAAAAATCGTGCACTAGCCGAGTTCTGGAAATTATTTAGTATCTAAAAGCGTTCAAACTTAACGAAAAATAGAAAAAAAAGAACACACTTATAGATAACAAACGAACTGAATAAGTATAAAGCAAATTGAAAGAAACAAAAGGAACAGGGCCGACGTTCACACTCGATGACCTATAAACAACGGGAACAAAGAACAAGGACAACACGAACGCAAAAATGGCTTCTGTTTGCTCACTTTGTTTTTCTTTCCGTATTTGCTCCAGAGCAGCTCGAGCACCAGCAGGACCAGGCCACACCCTAACCCGATGGCGATGACCACGAACGTGCCGGCCAAAGACACAAAGTCCAGGCCTTGGTTAATGGTCTCTTTCGGACAGTCCACTTTGTCCCTTTCCCACCACTTCGTCTTCAGCTTCTCCAGAATAGTCGCTTGCTGCAGCTGCAGTATTCTGAACGAACAAAGCAAGGAGAGAGAATAAAACACGTACAAAGGCAATAAACTAATTAAAAACCCAATTAAGTGTGATTTCCTTTGTTTTAGCGCATATCGTGTCGCTACGGCATTCACTCCAATCGAGGCTTAGAGGTTAATAGTATCGATACGGCATTCACTCCAATCGAGGCTTAGAGGTTAATAGTATCGATACGGCATTCACTCCAATCGAGGCTTAGAGGTTAATAGTATCGCTACGGCATTCACTCCAATCGAGGCTTAGAGGTTAATAGTATCGATACGGCATTCACTCCAATCGAGGCTTAGAGGTTAATAGTATCGCTACGGCATTCACTCCAATCGAGGCTTAGAGGTTAATAGTATCGATACGGCATTCACTCCAATCGAGGCTTAGAGGTTAATAGTATCGCTACGGCATTCACTCCAATCGAGGCTTAGAGGTTAATAGTATCGCTACGGCATTCACTACAATCGAGGCTTAGAGGTTAATAGTATCGCTACGGCATTCACTCCAATCGAGGCCTTAGAGGTTAATACAGGACTCGGCTAATTCTCGAAACAAAATGCCGCTTTACGAAATGTGGGTTCTGGATTCGGCAGCTTACAAAGACGTCACTCGACCTTTAACGGCAGCTGATTTGTTTCCAGAGGAAACACCCGGGAGAGACAGAGGAACGGTGCTTACCTGGCCGAAACTTCCCTGACAAGAGGCGAGTTTTCTTTCAGGGCGAAAGCGTAGGGCCGAGAACTGAACTGATCGCCGACGCTGATGAGCTGGCAGCTCCTCGACGTCTCGTACTTGACAACGGGCGAGTCGGTGAGAAAGGCGAAGTTCCCGGTCATTACCTTCCTCATGGCCTCCGCCGAGCTGTTCAGCAGGCCGTTCTTTTTGATGGCCTTCCAGATGTTCCCGTACTTCTCCCCGAGCGGGTAGTCCCACACGGCCAGGCTCTCCTGCTCCCTGATGTCCCCGCCGGCGAAGTTCATCTCTTTCCACTTGGTGTCGAAGCTGCTCTCGATCTTGGCCATCCGCTGGAAGTAGCGCATGACGGAAGTGCCGTTGAGGACCGAGTACCCGATCGCGGTTTGTTTGGACAGGTCTTCCAGCGACTCGACGTTCGCCGTCATCCGCGAGACGGTGAGGAAAGCCGCGAGATTCGCCGTGAACGTCGACATCATGATTATGCAGAAAAACCAGTAGCCGGCGACGAGGATCCGGGACGACACGCAAGTCGGAGCCTCTCCCCCACCTGAAAGGTAAACGAACAGAAACTCTTTGAAGTTAATCGCGCCCTCGAACGAAGGTCAGAGACACGGGGACGGAGGTGGGGACGAGACTATCTCCGTCTAAACCGGTCCGGCTTTTTTCAGCCTGTGTCACACCTGACTCTCACCTGCAGCCCGTGTGATGATTATTACCTGGAAATTAACACTTTAGCTACTGTTTCTGACCGCTATAACTTCCAATAGACGAATGACTAGTTTCCCTATTCAAGCGGCAGGTTACGCACGAGTTGTGCGCCCCCGCCCCCTTAACGATGGCACCCACCTGACATTGTTAGGGACCCTATGACGAACCACATGCTCTCCTTCATGTCGAACACGCGCTCCCTTCCGAACTGGTCTTTGCACGCGCAGGGGCTGAACTTGTCGAAGAAGAAAAGCATGATGCTGGTTGCCAGGAGAACGGCGGCCAGACAGAGCCAGACGTTTGGGGTGAACACGGTGAGAAAGTAAAACAGGGCTTGCTCGGTCTTCATCTTTTTCATTAAGATCTGTATCCCGGCGAAGTCGTAGTAAGGTAGCGTGAAGTCTACCACCGTCTCTCTCTCCGTGGTCACGGACAGCGGCCCGACGATCATGTCCGCCTCCTGCAACGGTAAGGCCGTTAAAAGAACTAACGATAACCGATAAAGATAATGATAACCGATAGTAACAAGCTTTTAGACAATAACGATAACCGTTGTTAACAATAAGAATGATAACGTTTATTAACGATACTAATAATAGCAATCGTCTTCAAGATGACAATATTGATAACCAACATTGATGCAGTAACAGCAGTAATTTTATTTACAATAATGATATTCATTACCGAACCGATAATCATTATTAACGATACTGGCAGCAGTAATCGTTATTAAAAATAACGTTATTCGTTAAGATGTCGATAATCGTAAAAATAGTTATTTGCAATAGCAATAACCGTTATCAATGAAGATGATAACAATAGTCTTTATTAAAAACAAACCGGTATTAAAGATAACGTTAAAGCTGATTAACAATATACGATTATTAAAGATGACAATAACAATAACCGTTAGTAGCGATAATAGTTGCACAGTATAAGCCTTTCTTAGAACGAAGATGGTGATAACTTTTACTAGCGATAATCGCAGAATTCAGACGTCATTTAAAATTTGAGCGAAAGCAGAAATCATCATTTTCATCAATAATCCTAAGACTGATTGCAATTACTGAATATCAAACCATGACCGGATTGTTATTCTTGGTTACCACAGGAAGAATCACTGAGTGGGCTGCATTACCATTTGTCGGCGAGAAGGACCCATGCCAAGGAGATACGCCAAACCGAACTGGACCCTACAGTGGATTCCAGTTTTTACTCGGTTTCGTATTCATCAGAATATTACTGTTGCTGTGGGCCATTTTCTAGTGTTCTTGGAAATCTTTACCACTTCGGATCTTTTTAGGGAACAATTGCCACTACTATTTATAATAGTCGCGGCTAATTTCTCTTTTGAGGGACGGATCGGTGCGGAAATCGTCAGGCTGGCGTTTAGGTGATTTTAGGCGTTTTTATGGAGGAGATGTGACAGACGCAGTTCCTGGTGTTCATCCCTCTGGAATAGTGCAGGGTCTTCGAAAGTCCCTGGTAGCCGGTCTGACCAACCAGCCAACTAACCGGAGGCCGGGCAGAGTTTCAAAGGTCAGACCACGGATTCGTAAAGGCTAAGGTTTAAGATAAACGTAGGCGATTATTTTGTTAAAATAAAGTTACATTATATTTTTTTAAAAAAAAAAAAAAGACAGACAATCGCTGCTTGTTTGGGGCCGGCCCCAGGCTGGGAGCGATTGGTGCCTGTGCACGCGCGATCCTTCGCCTCGTGACCGAGATCCGCAGTAACCGGAGAAGCGTAAGACGACGACGGTAGGCGAGGGAACATGATACAAATAGCGTAGAGGGCAGCAGCATGAAATAAGAAAGAAGAGGGAGGGGCTGTCGCGGCTGATAGCTCTCTTATTAGGACAATCGTTTCACCCAGCGTAATAGCGCATCTACTTCGTCAGACCCGAGGAGGGGGAGGGAGGACAAAGACTGGCTTTGATGACATCGCGACCGACCGAAGGTCGCGCCGAGAGGCGGGTCTCACCCCACTGATGATCTGCCCGATACATCCGCCCCAAGTGTCGTTTTCGGTCATGCTGCCGTAGGTTCCATCTTCGCACTGGTTTATTTCGTAGGTGAACTGCATACTCTTGGCGATCCTCTCGAGGACGTCAATGGAATATCCGTGGTAGGTGACCTCTGACGATGTGTCGTTGCGGAAAACGAAAGGCGGTTCCTGCGATTATAACAAAAACAAAGTTTTCACCTTCATCGCTAGATATTCACAGGGACAGAAAGTCGTTTTCAAGTGTCGTAACAAATTGCATCTTATAACTATTTCTACCCCAGGTAAATCAATTACCTGCCAGTCGTTTCATTAGTGCTCGAGCTGTCGCATTTCTGACTCTTAACAGAGAACGTCAAATGCGGTTTAACACTTTGGCTTATTTCCCTTGGATTAAAAAAGGGGGGTTGATATAGCGGTAGGTGTGTGAACGCGAGTGTATGCTCTTCTGGTGTAGTGTAGACCTGAAGGATGTTATGAATACTTCAGCAAAATCAGCGCTTTATTTCATATCAGGCGTTTACACCGAACCAAACCGGAAATGGCTAGGTCTGTCTCCCCGGTCTAGTCACATCGACTTAAGTTTTTGTTCTTTTTCCACTAACTCACGTGAATAGTGATGACTCTTATCCTACGGGTAGCCCACTGTTTCGGGTAGAGAGAGCTGAATTCTAACAGGGTCAGCCCCTCGGAGCTATTCCACGTACCAAGCTGAAACATGAAGAAAGGAAGAAAATCTCATAAATTAGACAGACTCCACCAGAAATTTAAATATGAATTTCTTAAAGTAATTACGGTTTTGAAAGTAAATTAACAATTCAAACTACAGGACCAGTTCGGAGAACCCGCATATTACGATACGTATCCAACATGCCGCATATACGGAACTGCAGGACCAGTTCGGAGAACCCGCATATTACGATACGTATCCAACATGCCGCATATACGGAACTGCAGGACCGGTTCGGAGAACCCGCATATTACGACAGGTATGCAACATGCCGCATATACGGAACTGCAGGACCGGTTCGGAGAACCCGCATATTACGACAAGTATCCAACATGCCGCATATACGGAACTGCAGGACCGGTTCGGAGAACCCGCATATTACGACAGGTATGCAACATGCCGCATATACGGAACTGCAGGACCGGTTCGGAGAACCCGCATATCACGACACGTATGCAACATGCCGCATATACGGAACTGCAGGACCGGTTCGGAGAACCCGCATATTACGACACGTATGGAACATGCCGCATATACGGAACTGCAGGACCGGTTCGGAGAACCCGCATATTACGACACGTATGCAACATGCCGCATATACGGAACTGCAGGACCGGTTCGGAGAACCCGCATATTACGACAGGTATGCAACATGCCGCATATACGGAACTGCAGGACCGGTTCGGAGAACCCGCATATTACGACACGTATCCAACATGCCGCATATACGGAACTGCAGGTGATTCAGGCCAACAAATCTTTTAAAAAAAATAGCTAAATAATTCTACATCACGTGTTGAAAAGACTCGGCTCCGTTCTGTTTCCCCATCTCCGCAAACGTAAGGTCTGACCTGCTAGAATATTTAATTGGATATAAACAAGATACAAAACGCTTACTGCCGGAATATACAGCATGGCTCGTCCTTCCAGAAGCGACAATATACGGACACATCACAGCCCGGCCGCACCAAGAGGCACCTTGTTCTTTTCAATAACAGCCTTAAAACCAAGGACACCATCTGTACATCAGGTCTAAGTAAAGAATACACTCACATTTTCGAGAATCCTTTGGTCTCGTTCTGTCCGAAGTCGGTACAGTTCAAATTGCCCGTTTCGATGTCCTGTCGTAGAATTTATTACGAATTCCTGGGCGCAGCCACTAAAAGAACTCTTCCGTTAAAAAATAAAAAAGGTAAGAAAAAAAAAGACGTTTAATTTTTTTGAGTCGGTAAGAAGGGGGAAAAGTATCTTTGCATTATATTTTCCATTTAAAAAAGAGAGACTTTGAATTACGCTTACTATCTGTTAATGGCGTGTTTTCGTCACGTGATTCCTTTACGGCTCGAATGTACACAAGGCAACTTGATCCACCGAGATCCTGTCTATACCCCGTCTTTAAGACCGACACGAAGAGCGGAAATACCACCTTTACCCACTCGGTGGTTTCGTCGTGACATTTAAAATGACAGATGCTAAATACCCATTAAAGGCGACCTTTGGGGTCCGTTTTGCCGTCACGCACTCTTCAGACCGTTTCTTAAGGAGGTAAGAAAAGATCGGTATTTAAAAAGACAAGAGGAAATTACTTAACATTGCGCGGTTGTTCTTTTCTTCATGGCGCCCAGCAGAAAAGGGGTTGTCAACAAACAAACAAAAAATAAGGGAGTTGTGGAGGAAGAAACCCGACCGCCCCTATTCTCTCTCGAACCCTCGCGAGCCGAGAAGTGACGACGGACGGCGTTGGCCTAGCGAGGGTTCTCACGCTGGCGGGTAACGGGGGGGTCCGAGCGGAAGAGAAACCTACATTTGTTGCTGTTAGTGTAAACTCCCTCGTCGCCGTGATGTCCCGCGAGAAGCACGTGTCGACGGGGCAGCAAATATCCCTGATCTCCTTTCCGGAGAGAGACGGGGTCGTTTCCGCGACTGACCTGATGAACTCCATCGTATCGGCGAAGTACATGCGGTAGAGCTGGGAAGAAAAAAACACAGAGGGAGAGTTCGTTTATTTCACTGGCTGGGTGGCGATAATTAAGGCCGAACAGCAACATCCGGGCACTTCCTAAGAAGCGCTGTCTTTACTTCATCTTTGGTGCCTAGAGGTTAATTTTAAAAAAAAAAACAGAATAGAAGCAAACTCTAAAGGATGGATGGCTTACGATAGTTCTTCATCTCGGTTAAAAACAGGATCAGCGATGAACCGTGAACAATAGTTAAGGTCGGTAAAAGGTATTAGGACAGCAGCAGCAGCAGCAGCTTTGGTATGAGAACGAAAAGATGGAGATAGAGACGCGAGAACGGAGAGTAAGTAAAGCAGCTGTAGTGAACAGAGGTAGAAAGCGCAGCATCACCAGCGACAGCAGTCGGTGAGACACCCTAAACAAACAGGTAAAAAACCACTCGTACCGATGACAGGTTGCAGGACTTCGGCGCATCCAGAGCAATCGGCAGGACCAGGATGATGTTCTCTTCGGTACAGTTTGTACAGGTAGGGACGTGCGTGTCTGTCACCACGGTGACCCAGCGATGAAATTCCGTCAGCATCCCGATCGCGTTAGCCTTTGATAAACAAATAAACAAATAAGATAAGAAAACATAGTTTATGCAGAATGCACAGTTAGTTTTTATTTTAAAATTCCGTTTGAATTATTTTAAAAGATTTCAGCAAACTCCGAAAGACACTGGTCCTGATAAATTTGTCAAAACGGACCGGGAATCGAACCTGGCTTACCTCCCCTGGCCTGATTTTCTTTCACTAGTCGGCAACGTGGATATTTTCCCCGGGTTCTCTCTCTCTCTCTCTCCCTCTCCCCATCTCTTCACTCTCTCCATCTCTCTCTCTCTCCCCATCTCTCCCCATCTCTCTCCCCCATCTCTCCATCTCTCCATCTCTCCCCATCTCTCTCTCTCCCCCAATCTCTCTCTCTCTCTCTTCTCTCTCTCTCTCTCTCTCTTCTTCTCTCTCTCTCTCTCTAAAAAACTAAGAATTCCTGAAGGGACTTTCGGTTAGTTCGTTTACGCGACCGGTGCCCTCCTCTTCCCTCCTCTTCAGCATTGTCCGGCGAATCCCTTTACTTGCTTCAGTTGCCTCTTAGATCATGGCTGGTAATCCACGACTGTCAGCCCATCACCTCCAGATCCGGTGGATGTCTACAATGATTTCAGCGATGATGAGAGTAGAATCACGCGCAGGCAGCTCGCTATTTGACTGCATAATCTGCAGAGAGTTCTTGCTTAACGTGAAGTCGGCGAATAATGGTGAGTGGGTCACCTCGCCGCTAGATGTCGGCACGTCACAGATGTCGGGAGGGGATTGATTCACTGTCTCACGAAGGATACGTTGATGAGAGTACTGCAAGACGCCGGATAAGCGGAGGAACCGGACTCGGACCGGCAGCAGCTGTTAACCGAGACGACGCGGAGAAAGTTTAAGAAGTCGGTGGCCCGTGACGGCGGCCACGAGAGGTCATTCCGCGCCCGCGTTAATTACTTTTGACCGACCCTTGTATTTTAATGCCGCGATTTCACGTATTGTAAAGCCTATGCACAGAATTTCGCTGCAACCGAGCGTAGCAGTGTCTCTCGCCAGTTGAAACATTTACAGAAGGATACAGATGTCTTCTCCAAACCGATCAAATCCTCTACTGTTTTAACAAACAGAAGGCTGCGGAAGAGACTCCAGGTAAGAATGTCTGCAAGAGTGAAGGTGTTGTTTGCCTTGTCTCGTTCTTAGAAGGCGAACGTCACGCCCCAGATTTAAACTTTTCATCAACCAGCAAACGGAAGGTGCGGAGAAGTGACCTGTATTCGAGGCTATAATCAAACTTGTAATAAAGACGACCCTGTGACGTCATTCGTTTACACCGGATGGAGCAGCAGCCATTGTTGAAGAACAACGATACACGGGGAAGTGCGCGGCTTCGGCCACCTGGGGAGGGAGAAAGAAAGCAACTCGACGTCCACGACGCGAATAATGGTTGAAAGCACCGCCTGGAAACATAAACTAATTAACCCTCCGCATGCCAAATCAGTCTTTAGCCCATCTTGCATCAGCCTGGTGGCACCGTTCAGTGTAGAACTTGCGGGATATTTAGTCACCAACACCCGTGATATAAAACACGTGGGGTTGACCGAGAGTGTGGCGGCCCCTACATCACCCCAACCTGTGCTGGGTAGCAGAGACCTGGGTGGGAGTTAAGAGGACATGTACCCGCGAGTCGGGGAGAAACGGGTACCTGGTGATAAATATCGGAAACTACGGCGAGGAAGGAAAAACACAGAGATGGTGGGAGAAATATTTTTTAAAAAAACAGTAAAGTAGACAAACATATAGATATCTACACAGACAGAGCCACCTGTACAGAGTTTACACAAATCTACACACAACTGTCGACACGGACAAAACACCGGCGGGAAAGGTCTGTCACCGTTTCCAGCAAGGTCTGCACCGTTGTTGTATTTGCGACCACAAGGAAGTCTCTGGCGTCCATTGTGTAGTGGAGTTCCTTGAGCACATTTCTGTCCAGGATGTGTCTCACGTTGAACATCAGAAGGAAGGTTGAGCCCATTTCGCTGTACGAATCGAACACCGCCAACAAATCTGAAATAAACCAATAGGAGCCGAGGGGAGAACACTTCTGGCCGTGCAATGAGACGAGATATGGGGGTCTTCGTGTTTATTAAGGTTAATGGATGTTGTGATGCAATTGTTTAAAGATTAAAGTAATTTTGGCAGTAAGGGGGTTAGAGAGAGAGAGAGAGAGAGAGAGAGAGAGAGAGAGAGAGAGAGAGAGAGAGAGAGAGAGGAGGAGAGGAGAGAGAGAGAGAGAGAACGTCAGTACAGAGAGACACAGAGAGAGATTACGTCAGTACACAGAGAGATGACATTAATACATAGAGAGACAACGTCAGTACACAGAGAACTATGACTTTAGTACACACAGAGAGAGATTACGTCAGTACACAGAGAGAGCTATGACGTTAGTACACAGAGAGATGACATTAGTACATAGAGAGACAACGTCAGTACACAGAGAACTATGACTTTAGTACACACAGAGAGAGATGGCGTCAGTACACAGAGAGAGCTATGACGTTAGTACATAGAGAGAAACGTCAGTACACATAGAGAGATGACGTCAGTACACATAGAGCTATGACGTTAGTACACACAGAGAGAGATGACGTCAGTACACAGAGAGATGACATTAGTACATAGAGAGACAACGTCAGTACACAGAGAACTATGACTTTAGTACACACAGAGAGAGATGACGTCAGTACACAGAGAGAGCTATGACGTCAGTACACAGAGAGATGACATTAGTACATAGAGAGACAACGTCAGTACACAGAGAACTATGACTTTAGTACACACAGAGAGAAATTACGCCAGTACACAGAGAAAGCTATGGCGTTAGTACACATAGAGAGATGACGTCAGTACACATAGAGAGATGACGTCAGTACACATAGAGCTATGACTTTAGTACACACAGAGAGAGATGACGTCAGTACACAGAGAGATGACATTAGTACAGAGAGGGAGATAGCAGGAAGAATAAATAAATGGCCCTATTATTTACATTAAGATTCGCAACATTTAGTGGAAATCACCAGACATTTTGTATCAGTGCTTATTTCATTTGTCATTAACCCTGAACCTGCTAACTACAAGTAAGACTGCCAAACAGGTAATCGATCTACTCCGCTCACCTTTATTCTGGTCGTCGTAAATTACAGTGATGGTGTCGCTGGACACGTTGAACAGCTGGATCAGGTCCTGGAAGAGCCTCCCGTAGTCGGACAGTGACGGCTGCATGAAGAAGGTCCAGTTGTGCGAGTCGAAGAAGCGGTCGTCCTGATGCAGGGAGCCGTAGAGAACCAGGTAGGGGAAGTAAAGGTTATCGCTGAGAAAGGTCACCGCGTCATCCCACGTGGTCGTCCTCGTGTCAACCACCACCATGTCGCTTGTGTAGTTGTAACACACTGGGAATGACAAAAGGTGGAGGCAGGATGGAGTATATCTGTCTTAAGTTGGTGAAAGTGAAACCTTACTATAATTTGTCGTATATAATAGAAACAGAGCAAAGCAGACACTTTATATACACCCTGGCAGCCATAGTTGTGGGAGCAGCACAAGTTACCCCGTATTCCACACGTAAATCGACAAATCGGAGCATGCAATACCCATGCGGTTCTGTAATCCAATTTCCTACAGAAAGAGAACAAAACCTCTGGAAATGTAAAAAAACACAAAAGTGTTTAACCTCCATTAAGCTTCAGTTAGGTGAGTGCCGAACTGCCAAGTCGATTGGAATTTCCCTTCTCTGTGTACGCAGGGATTTGTAATCGCAGTAGAGAAAACTTGCTTCACTACGAGCCGGTATAAATCAGCTGCAACGTTCAAATATTTCATAATATTGTTAACCCGCCTCCTTTTATGTTAACCCCTTTTCCATCTGAATAACTGGACTACAGAACCCAGTCTTGGTAAACTGACAAAAAAGATCGGCTAAAGAAGGCGAAGATTCCCGAACTTTCCGTCTCTCGTCACATGACCAGACAGAACTTTACCCCGGCTAGGGGGCGCTTGTAAGGACGTAGAAGCACGCGAACACAATTCACTTGTCCCATAGGTCATCGGGGCCCCTCGAGAGGGGTGTCTAGGTCATTTTACGACCTGGTGGAGCCCAACCCGCTCCGGATCGAGAGCCAACAAGGGGGCTGCACGGCTGTTTCGGAATTTTGGCGCTCATTAGCTACACGTGCCTCCGACTCCCCATCGTAGTGGGGGGGAATCGAACCCGCGACGCAAGAACTGACGAGCGAACTCGCTACCCGCCGGCTCGTGCGCGGACCTCGTTCAAGTCGCTGGAACCGTTTAAAATAACTTTCAAAGAGCAGCCAGCACCGGGTCTCCTGGCATCGACAGATCTCGACAGGCGTTTATGGTGGTCCAGGATACCACTGTACCGTATCGCCCTAACACGGCGCCATCGACAGCAATCAGCATCACAGCTGGAGGGTTCGATCCTCGACACCGGAGCTTGTAGACGATATGTGTGTATGTATGGAGGGTTTAGCTCAACTTCCAGACCCTCTTCAGCCAGAATAGGAACAGGTGTGAGCGCAGGCACCGTACAAACAAACCCTGCAGCCTTGGAAGCGCTTGTCGCTCATCCCTTTTAGCGAGAAATACATCATTTTACGACGGTGGCCGAACTCATCGCAATCCCTCTATGGTTCATTCTTTCCGTATTTTTGTTTACGATTTTCGTTCGCGTGTAACATTTGTTAAACCAGAACTTCTCGTCGCTGTCGGGGAGTCGGCGATCGGTTGGCGTCAGCCTGTTCATCGCTCTGTGGTCTCAGCTCCGCGAGAACGTTGGCGATCAGAGACCCCTGTGAACACTGAAAGGAACTAACCGACCTCAGAGTGAAAAGGGGATGCATTATTACACGGTAGCCACGGTGTTTAGAAGCGTGAGGTTGTGTAGTACTTTTGGCCGCCGCTGTATTTTAGTTGCCGCGGTAGATAGGAAGCCTTCGTGGCTTAAAACTCTTCCCATGGTGTTAGATTACAGTCTGTCGATTCGAATTTCAAACCGGCCGATATTAAACTGCTAATTTATGGCTTATTGTTCTAATCGAGAATAGATAGTATCAACAGTTTTGAAACAGCAAAAGAGCATGTTCTTAATAGTCTGTTGGTACAGAGATCAAAAGGAAAGACTGGAAATCGATTAACAGCACCAGAGAAAATTCATTAGCGGCAAGATTGGACAGTCGATTTATTCTTTTGTTCTATCTGTATTCCGTGTAGGCCAATGATCTCATTACCTTCTTCTCTCGATATGAAGCTCGTATTAGTTAGATTGATGGAGTTCGGGAGGGGGGAGAGGGGGCTAAAGAGATGACAGGTTTTGATCTCGAGAGAAAACAGAGGGAGCTTCCTCCTTAGCAGACTGAACGTCCTTAGATTCCCTTTCACAGTAGAGCCCCCAAGTTCTTCAATAAAGCAGAACTGCCTAACGGAAACCAAATCCCTCGCATATTTGTACAAGCACTGCGTGACAGTGGGGCATACCTGGCGATGGGAGAGGGGGGAGACGGGGTGCTCTAATAGTCCGCCAGCTTTCTTTTTGAGAGAGAGAGAGAGAAGAGAGAAGAGAGAGAGAGAGAGAGAGAGAGAGAGAGAGAGAGAGAGAGAGAGAGAGAGATGGGAGAGATTAGAGAGAGATGGGGAGAGAGAGAGAGAGAGAGAGAGGAGAGAGGATAGAGAGAGAGAGAGAGAGAGAGAGAATCGAGAGACATTTTACCGATCGTCTCGCTGAAATAAAACCCCAACACCGGTCCACATGACCAATTCTCGTTCTACTCTCTTTCAAGATCAAACGAGGTATTTCTCTTGCTTTCTTTTGGCCCTCACGCCGGTCATTGCGTTCGTCTCTCTTCTTAGCTAGTACTTCTACGGAAAACGTCTTCACTGGACTTAAGCTTCTGAACTTCGGAAGGCGGCAGTTTTATTAGTAAAGGAATACAACAGATACTACTTACAGTCCCGTGTCAGCCTGGCCAGCCCATGAGACGGGATGTTTATCGACGTGTACTGGAAACTGGTCTCCGTTCTCACTTGGAACTCTTCGATCCATGATTCGTCGAATGAAGATTCGTTGCTTATATTCTGTTCGTCTATAAGAAATACTGAGAAGAAATATATATATATATATATATATATATATATAATATATATACATATATACACTATATCGCTTTGAGAGCCGCGGGATGGAGGTGGGGAAACGTGAAATCGACAACTGGTTACTTCTGATTTTTTTGCTCAAAGTATCGAGGATGCGAAACCACGTGACAATTTCCGCGGGAATTGGAGAAGTCTGCTAGCATCTCGAGTCGTTCAGAACCTTTACCTGTGAGTGCCCGAAAGAAACTTCCGTGACGTTTTAATGGGTATAATGCGAAGGGCAGTGGACAGGAGGGAGAGGAGAGCCCGCCATGCTACTTACCGACTGAGAAGTTCTTTTCACACCAGACGCTCGCGGTCAATACGGTGGCTATGGCGACGGACAGAAACCTCAACATCTTTGCCGTTCGGGTGATCTTCCCGGCCGACCATGCTACGAGAAGCGAGTGATCCGCCGGTTTCACCAGTGGTAATGGCGCAACAGATCGAAGATCGATCGCGGCCCGTGGAGCGACATCGATTACCTCGCCGTGTGATCAGTTTTCCGATACTTTTCCGGGTTAACCACTTCCGTTCCTAAATCGTCGAAAGGAAAGTGGAGAAGACACGTAAACTTGTCGCCTTTTACTTGTACGATAAAATTTTAAAAAAAAATCGAATTAAACTCTGCGGTATTGTTACCGGTATATATGTGTGTGTGTGTTTTTTTACCGGAAACCGTGGGCTCTGAGGTTGTCTTCGTGGGCATCGTTAGTGTCAGGTCACAGTCCGGGAGGCTGTAGGGTCCGTTTGGAGACAAATCCGGTCTTAATATCTTCAATAAATATCCTGAGAATTCAGTTGTCTGTCACCAACTGCCGGTATAGAATTTATTATATCACCGAGCCATTGTAAATAAATAAATATACCTTTATTCCTAAATCTTTAGAAAACATTTTTTTAAAATCCTTTATTTTCTCCGCAGTGGATCGACTCGGTCTCGGGAATCTGGGAAACCAAAACTCTGGCAACCATCTTGCTATTTTGTCTCCCGTGCTGGGCTCAGATCTAATCTGGCAGCTTTCTTGAAGATTCCTCATCAGATTCGCTTTGTCTCTAGTCAGACCAAACTTTTGTGATGAACAAGAGAACAAGAAGCAAAATGTTAAAGATGAGTTATATATATATTTCTTTTAATGACGATACCATGAAACAGAATTTACGTTTGGAATATTTTCGTCAATTAAACCCTAATATTATTGTTGAATTCCGTGATAATATTTATTGATTTATTTCATTTATTTTTAAGGTGACGTTTTACTTTTAGGGTTTTCAAGCTTAAGTAAGTGTAACATCACATAGCGGTATAGAAAAGAGTCCTTTAAGAATGGTAGAGGGCAAGCGGAGAATGCGCCTGAACGCAATTTACATCTGTTAAACCAGAAATCCTGAGTGTTCGATAATTTAATGATAATTCACTTGAAGTAGTTAATATTGGAGAGAGAGATGGGCAGAGAGAGAGAGAGAGAGAGAGAGAGAGAGAGAGAGAGAGAGAGAGAGAGAGGAGAGAGAGAGAGAGAGAGATGGGAGATGGGAGAAATGGCGAGAGAGAGATGAATAGAGAAGAGAGAAGAGCGAGAGAGAAGAGAGAGCGAGAGAGAGGCGCGAGAGCAGATAGAGAGAGAGAGCGAGGGCGAGATGGGAGCATTGGATAGCGAGAGAGATGTGCGCTTGGAGAGAGATCTTACGCGAGACAGAGCGCCGAAGAGAGAATGGAGATGAGCGAGAGCTCGCTGAGAGAGAGAGATGGGGCGAGAGAGATGAAGCGCGACACGAGAGAGAGAACTGGAGCCATAGAGCGAGATGAGATGGGAGAGAGAGAGAATATGCAAACATCATAACAAAAACAAAACAAAGACGACACATCGAAGTTGAAAAGACAGTTGGTCAGATTGCATATCTTGTTTTCTTCTAAATATTGCAAAAAAAAAACAAGCATCCATTTCTTTGCAGGTTATCCGAACCTTTGCAGTCTTTTATGATGACTAGAATTCCTCATCCCGCCCCTCCCTGATTATTTCAGTATCTCTGAACTGCCTTCGAAGAAGCGAGGACACGTCCTTTGGTAGCGAGGATTCGCGCCTGGCTCTGGCAGGGACACTAGAGTTAGCAGGGCGGTTTAACGTACCTGACACATACCGGCTTTACTACTTACTCACCTTCCCACGTCATCGGCGACTCCTCGAGTTTACTGCCCCTAATGACGTGCGATTAACTCGCTCGAGATTGAACCCCTTCCTCCGCTTAGTAACATTAAATCACGTCCGCCATCTGGATAAGTAAGATAGCTGCTTATCAGTAAAGGGTCTCAAAGTTTCCCGTTTGTATGGGTACAGGAGCGCAGATGCAGGCGCCACCTACGACTGTCGGACACGAACGATAACCCCTCCCCTCCGCTTTCATAATATGCAACGCGCCACCTGAAGCATATTTCTAGGATTTCCCGATTTGGCGATTTAAAATTTAAAAAAAAAAAATAATAATAAATTATCAAAACAAACTACGGGAATCTGCTCCCAGATACATGCAGGTGTCGAGTTCTCACCGCCTCCGTTGCTAAGAGACATCCTTTCTGAAGCAAGGATACGCGGAAAACGATCCAGAACTCAATAAATTCAAAGAAAGCTCTTCGGGCCGCGCACGACGCTGCATCGTCTCGGTAAGTTGTCCAGGTTATCCTGGCACAGAGGTAGATAAGTAAGCCCGCCATTGCATTAGTACCTATGGGGGTGTTAGTTTTGAGAATTCGAATTAATTAAATACTAATAGAGTTCCCGTCGCCAAATTGGCACCGTCAAGTCAGAACGGAAAGGGCCGGTTCTATTTGTCGATCTCGGTCGATCCTTAAAAGTTCCAGTGTCCAGAGAAGAGAATGGTAAAGCGAATTTACTTTTGGTGAGAGTTTCACGTTTTCGGTCTTCTCCGCTTTGTTCTAATGGTCTTCTGCACATACTGTCAGAATTTTTAATAGTTCGGCTACATTGTTTTTGTAGAGCCTAAGACGGTGTTTACTCCCCTTGTCGAGCTCTCCACAGAAAGAGGGAAAAAAAGTACACTTATGACACAGCGATGCGAGCTGCACAGCATCCCGTTAGATTATGGCATTTGTTGTGCTACTCGTAAAAATATCAGGTGTGGCCAATTCCAGGGGCAAGGGGGAAACTCCAAGATGGTTCCGCTAGAGACAGTACTTACCCCCGATGTGTGAAACTTCGACGGAAGGAAACGTTTTGAATTTTGCTGAAGCTCCAGGTACTATTTCGTCACAACGACTTTACGTGATTAGCTCCTAGTTCTAGTACTTTATGATAATCGATGAATGAATCACAATCTCCCCGCTCCTGTACATAGTTCTAGAATAAAATAGATTTGTTCGAAAAGCGTTATTTCCAGCCCCGGTCTGCGCAGGATGAATAACAGAGAAACTTCACCTTTAACGACCGGCAGAGAAGAACTAAACTCTATCTTTACACGGTATTCACGCGACAGTGAGCAGCTTTGATGTCGTCGTCGACGGCTTCTTTGTGGGGACCGCAGGAACGGTGGATGGTTCCGCGGTTCGTCCACCTGGCACGGTCTGTGGATGGCCTGAGTTCGCATACCCGTCGGCACCTTCTCGTTTCGGTGTACCAATCTGGCATGGTTTCTACACCAACCTCTGGATGAGTGGTTTTCTTCCACGTCCAAAAGCGAAGAGTTCTTCGACTAACTTTCACCTAAACCCTCAACCCTACAGGTAGCTTTCCCGCTGGCACCCGGGCCCTTCTACTTTATTACTCCAAGACGTATTTACACCCCCAAACGTCAGGATTCTGTTAGCGAAGGATTCGGACCCGACTTCAGTTCGAAACTCTTTGATTCCGAAAGTTAACAATACACGATTTTTAGGCTTTTATTCGAAAACCGCTTGGAAATATCTGGGGGTAGTTCCATCAGGACATTAACCTGCGTGTGTTGAAGAAAGAGACCCGATGAAGATTCTCCAAATAACCAGAGGCTTTCAAGGTGCGAATAAAGGATAGATTACCGCGGACCGAGTTCACTCGTCGCAGTCGCGGCGCCGCGTCTTCGGTTCGGTCCTTGACGGACCTGGGCCCCGTTTTTGGATCCAACCGCTGAACGCGGTTTCTCTAAATTGCTGTACGGACTTCTTCTGCGCGAAGTTTTTTCCACTTACTCCGGTTTCCTTCCGATTCCTCCCCCCCCCGCCCCTCACCTTATGTAGACACTCTTTTGTAATCTTGTTCGCGGGGTTAGCGGGACACCTCAGCTGAAGGCAGCAGGGGCACCAGACCTCCTCGGGGTATATCCCGGCGCCTTTCCATATTTCCCCACTGCCACAGACGTTTAGCCGGTTGCCGATGATTCACTAAGGATATAAATTATTAGAAAGGAAGACGGAAACAAAGGGAAATTAGGGTGATTCCTGAAAGCGATTTGTATGCACACCTTCGTCGCTCAGTATTCAGGGTGCATTCGAGTGTTCGTGAAAGGCAGCGGAATTGGAATTAAAGGGAACTCTGGGGGGGGAATCCCGGCGCAGACCCTTACACAAAATCTCGTTGATTCCGTGGAAATAGCTTAGTTCTTCAGCGAGTCGGCTGAGAGCCGTCACAAAGGGCCTCAGTCTGTCGGTGGTCTCGATTTTCCCTTTTCCGCCGCATGTTATCTTTAAAAAAAGGGGGGGAGGAGGAGGTAGGGGTGTGTTACCAAATTATTAAGGAGAATGCCATTGTAATTCTGCTTCGCAATGAACAGAATCAGACACGTGATCGCTGAGATGAAAGCTCGCTCCTTAACGATCTGACGCCATTGTCGGAAGTTGCCTGCGCGTAATACACGGACTGTGGGCGAAGATAGCGGCGCCGGCGGGAAGAAGGCAAAGGAAACTAGTGATGGAGCGGAGCAAACACTCGAGCACTGACTGTTGACAGTGCGGCCCCCCACGTCGCTATGGTGACCCGACGACGGATGACAGTTAATAAGAGCTCACATTAAATGAGAAGAAGAAAACCGTGGCGTTATTTTATGATCGCCGCAGCCTCTCTTCTGTTTCTGGATGTGGGTCGTAAAAGAGTGAATATATAGAGGAGAGATCCTACAAGATGCTTCCTGCGGGTGGGAGAGTGCCAAGGCGACACCCGTTAGCGCCAATGACATTCGGTGCGGCCCGGTTAGTTAGTTCTCAGAGCTCTTTCGACTGAATTACCATTTCTGTTTCGGCAAGGCGCGGAAGAAGCAGCATCTCTGTTGCTCACTCGCTGATCGTGAGGGGGTCCGGTTTCGAGGAAAGACGACCGGTTTCCCCGTCCGTAACAACAACAGAAGAGCGAACGGGAGGACGAGCGTGAAAACCGTCTTACCTGGTTGCCGCCGGCGGAGCCATGTCGCTATCACCTGGACAGAGAGGGGAGAACTGAAACTCTCGCCGTTCTAAAAGGTATTAATATCGACGAGACACGTAATTAAAAATATTCTTTTCCTTCCACTTTAGCAGAAAAGCAATACATTTACCAATATCATCACTTGCGACAAGACCTTGGTGCGATCAATGTATCAACACCTGCCTCTTTCTACCTGTAATTGATTGCATTAACAAACTATATTTAGAGAAAAACGATTTCCAGGCCCATATCGTAGAAGTGGCGCTAAAACATTATATATATATATATATATATTATATATATATAATATATATATTGTATATAATAAATCAAATTTGCCTTGGACCTAAACACGTGAAATATTCGTTCCACGCAGGTGTTAAAATTATTACTATTGACTTTTCAACGGAGTAAGTTAATCTACTAATTATTTAAGCTTAGACGAACAGGTAGAATTTGACGCTGGTGCGAATCAGCAGTTTAATACCTGATCAGTTTATTAAAGAATGATAAGAACGTCGATATTTATCCAACAGAAAAGAGAAACAAGTACGAGTGCCCTGGGATTAGTTTATTATAAAAAAACACCAAATCTCTTTTCTGGTATTGTATAAGCGGTAATGACAGCGCTGCTGAAAGTAGGTCATGGTTTGATTGCAACGCGTTCGGCTATCTTCCGCTACTGCTATATTCGCAGGAATAACTGACACCATGGAAGCTTATATGGTCACCACCGTCAGTACAACAGCGATTACAATATAATATATACTGCTACGAGTCATGTGCCATTTCCGAGTTGGTAATGCGTTGGTTGGGTGGTCGACAGTCATGGACTGATATCCATGATTCAAGATAGAATAAAGGGAAAGAGTGCTCGCCAGGCGGGCTCCCATAATTCTCCCCCCGCCGGATGTAGAACCAGGGAAGAACAACCCATCGAGAGTTTCTGCTAAAACTTTTGATTTTTCAGATCTGAGAGTAAACCAAAACGGCTGGGATAAGAACGGAATGTTTTGTTGATTGGTTATCAATAAAGATCATAGGCGATTTGGGTATCCCCCCCCACCCTAACATATACTAGTAGCTGGTAAATCTGCGTTTCGATGGTTAATTCCCTGTCGCCATCTTCAGGATTAGTCTTGGGAAAGACTTTACGCTTTGCTAGTTATCAGCTGATGAAGAATTAAGAGGACAATTTATTAGCAGGTCGCGGGTTCGTGACCAGCCTAAGGCTATCTGTAAAAATTACCAATATCCTTTGAGCATCGAGAGCGGTCATCTTCACGAAGACCTTGATGATGACCACATGGGATGATTGTCACCTGGTTCTGTTAATAATAATAGTGATGGTGGAGAGTCCGATATGACAGTATATCAGCTATGTTCGCTACTTTATCATAAACTCATTTAAAATTTATTCCAGGTTTTGCTGCGTTTACGACTTTTTGACCATAGAAATCGTTTTCACTTTCCAAATATCGTGTAGAGGCTGGCGGATCCTACCCCTGACGTCGACTCTATGCTGTATTTTTGAGGGGCTTTTGGAAAAATGGTTATGAATGTTATTCCAAATATACAATGCATGGTAATATACTTCTGGAGCCTTGAGTGTTTCATAAAGTAGTAAATGCCAAGAGTTGTAGTTCGATAGGTTCCAGGCCAACCTGGTAATTAAGCGATCACGTATACATGTAGTAGTGCAGGGCGGTATCAATCTAAGTGGAACGAACTGGTTGTGTGTGTGTGTGTGTGTGGTACCAATCAACTCGCTTCCGAAGACGGCCTCTACGTCACACGCACGTGTACCCGTCGCGCGGTCTGTGATCAAAAGCCCAGTCAATATTTTCATACTCAAGGACGTTCGGATAATAGTCTTCCTTTGTTTCTGATCTCGATCCGTTGTTTCCTAAAGCGTGGAGATTCAAGATAGATATGTTGGAGCAGATGAAAGGTGAAATGCAGAAGCGGAGACAAAAGATAATCCTACTTCAAAAGAGAGTTAAGATGTACGAAATAATTAGGGGGTATTGTTGCATTGATTGAGCGAGTAGTGGATGGGGTGCGAAGGCTGTTGCTAGGGCATGGGGTGGGGTGGGGTGGATTCGGACAAAACCAACCTTAAAAACGCTCGGATGGGAATAGGTTTCCGGTACCCGGATGGACTTTTTCGAGTTTTTCCCACCAACATCGTATACAGACGGCCGGGAGTAGAGTTGCCGATGAATGCCTGGTCTTTGCTGTCCTTGGAGGGATTCTGTAAGGGACAGGACGAGTGACAATACGGAGTTATGGGCCCGCCCTTTCGCAGTATTAACCCTAAACTTTTAAGAAATCGGCTCCTGCTCATCTGTTGGTGTTCTTCATCTCCCAGACTTCACCATTCGGCAGAGTCAAGGTAACTAACTCCTCCAGCGGATTTTGTTCCAAAGGCTGTGAGGAGGAGATCTGGGGTTATCGACCCTGGCGAGCCGAGAGAAAGGGCCGGAGGGGGGGATCCCGACTCGCCAGACCGGAGAGGTGTCCGGCCTTCAGCTGAAGGCGGGTGTGACACCCGGGTTCGGACCCGCGCCTCCCGCATCGGGTTTTTCGTCGCGTCGACGTCTCGCCCAACCCCGCGCCAAATTAGTAATGCAAGGGAAATAATTACGTTTTCAAAGTAATCATATTTGTCTCCCTTTGAGGAGGAGGAGGAGGAGGAGGATAATGATGATAATAAAACCTACCGGAACTCTCGGATCGTGGGATCTCCTTGTAACGTGCGCTAACCCTCCGTTTCCGAATATTTCTCTCGTGATCCTCTCCCCCAGAGAACTAACCATAGAAACTGCATCGTTAGTTTTATGTTGCTTTCCTAAAAAGCATCTCAGCCAGCGCTGCTGCCCCGATAGGGTCTATCTTGGATTTCAGCCACGTCGCCATTGGCGACAGAAGAGGCGGGCGGATGGAGAGGCCCCCTGGGTCAGCCGCCGAGAGTTCGATCCAAGCTTACGGCATCATATTTCGGCAAAGATACGAGATGTCAGTGAACTGCACACCTGTGGCGTATCACGGGTTGGGGGGGGTGACTAGGACCGACTCCGGGTCGTCTATCGCAGGGAAATAAAGCTAATAGAAGTTCCAATCGCATGGATTCTGTTTACTTAATAAACACCGAGAGACGGATCTCCCCTTTAAAACAGTTATGAACAGTCTGTATATTCGAGGGGCGTACCGAAAGTAATGATCCCTAATTAATTAGAGGGAGGGGGGCGATACTTTCCAGAGAAACCCCCGACTTCCTTCTCCACCGACTAACTTCAGTAACTTCCCTGATACTCCCCAGGCGGCAGCACTGCGGCGAATTAACAAATGCACTCTCCCCCCCCCCCCACACACACACACACAAAATAGATGTGCCACTGCAAACCGTTCGGTAAGTTTAGAATCATTATGCAAATTGTTCTAGCAGAATACACACGAATCGTTAAAATATCCAATTCCCGCTTTGCTGAGTAAGCAAAATCTGTATTTCACACGACAGCCCACGTTTCCGCCATGTAACGTAGTGATGGAAAACAGTCGGTCTCGTCTTATTTGTCAGTGGTTGTCTCCCTTATAATAAAATTGCATTAAGGGAGATAATGCAATCATTCTACGTGACAAAGTTTGACCAAAAGTTAGCGTGGAGAAAGTCCCTAGAACCGTTAACTGTTTCACGCCCGGATGTCCCGAGTAATGGTCTTGGCGCGGCTAATGCTGCAAACTGCAGCGGACCGGCGGCCCCCGACTACTGGAATACAGAAGACGTAGGATCCTCTGTCGGTCCGCGTCCGCCAGGGGGCGCCGCGCCCGATGTCGTTTATGACGTCACAACCATTGTTTTTATATCGGTTTCCTTCAGTCGGCACCGGTCTAAACTGGTTTTCTTTCGTCCTGCTCCCCCCTGCGTCCGCGCGCGCTCTATGCATACACCCAGCCGGGAGGGTTTCGACTCACTTGGTCTGTCGAAAGAGAGCTTTCGTTCGTTCTCTCTCCCAGCGTCGTCAAATGGCGGCTTGCTCTCGGAGGAGGAGAAGCAGAAGTAGGAGTAGGACTAGGCCTAAAACTGTTAGGCGGAGGAGTCAGAGGAGGAGGAAATCACAACGTCCGAAACCCATTCCCATGGACAAGAGGAAGTCGGGGCCCCACCAGATAACCCACAGATGCGTGGGCTACAGCAGGCCGATACACTACAAGAAATCGAAATCGAAATCGAAATCGAAATGCTAGCGGTGAAGACTGAGAAGAAGACGGCTACATCATGAGCCACACACAGAGACAACAGACAGACAGACAGAGACAGACAGACTGACAGACAAGGACACTGACAAGACTGACTGCCAATGGAAAAGAAAATGAGCGAAGAAAAAAAAACGATAAGACCCGAAACCAACTTAAGAAAAGTTGGGTTTCTTCTTCTTTTTTTTTAAGAAAAAAAATAAACTTTTTATTTACAACAAAAGGCCTTTTTAAAGGCCGCTGAATTAATTCAAAGAAGTTTCTGTCTAACTTAATCGCCGCGTCTGGGAACAACAACAAAAAAAAAAAACTAACCACGTGACCAGTGCCGCTTAAGGACGAAGCTCCTGATCATGGCCGCGAACGTGCGAGGGTCCATTTTTACTGTCGATTAGACCTAGGTTCGGCAGGTGGCCATGGATGGCTGGCTGCTACGGGGAAATAATACTACGTCTGTGAAAGGCGAGAGAAGGAAAAACGCATCAGCTGATTTTTTTCTAAAATGAACGTCAGCAAAGATTGGTGACGATGATTGGTCGGCGGGTTTGGGACCTGACCCGGGGGGGGGGGTTGAGAGTGAGGTAAGTCGGGTATATAGAAGATGTCAGGTCCGGGAACTGTTTCGAGGAGCAAAGAAGAAGTTATAGTGAGAAAGAGGGGAAAAAAAAATTAATGAATAAATCGGGGAAAATAGTTTCTTCCCCTTCAAAAAGCTCACACAAATGGGGTTTATTTGAAAATTGAACGAAACGAAGAAATTCGTCTTCTGCTTCTTTTTTTCCCAAAATCACCGACTGTTAACCGAAATAGGAAATTACCTTTCACACTGAACGGCTTCAGATATTACAAACGTCTCCTTTAATTTACTATACAGAAATAATTAGACAATATATTAAATCCTGGTTCCTCGTCAGTATAGAATTTTATAGAAATAGCAAAGAATGTTTTTTTAACATTTTTAAATTATTGAAGTTTCTTTCGATTAAAATCCGTAAATTAAGATTGCAAATGGTTCGGATAAGAATGGCCAGTTACACTAGCCCACCCATGCCATTTAGTATCACAAGAACAAAGCCAGATTTTTTTTCCGAGGAGATGAATCTATTCCAACGGCGGTCGGTTGAGATATAGGACCGAGAGTTTTTAATCTGTGACTCGAAAGACATCATCATATCAATGCTGAGGTTAGTAATCGCCTGCCTCCTCCAGGTGTAAATTAGACGGCAAGTTTTTTTGCAAATTCCTGTGTGTAGGGAGGACCATAGCCAGAAGTTGACGGTCGATACAGTTTACTGTTGGTATCGATCGATTGACCGCCACCTCGCGAGCGAGCAGCGGTTTCGTGGAGCCAAGACGATTCAATATAAACAGAATTGACTCTCTATTTGCTGACAGGTCGCAGTCGAGGTCACAGAAGCGTTCAAGAGAAGGAAAAATAGCATAATTAGGTATTTGAAAAGCTTCCCCGAGTTTTGGCCGGACACATAGCTGTGGCCTGCTTTCGGTCCTGAGAAAACTTAATAATAGCATCCAGAGGGAGGATGATGGTTTAACACAACCGAAAAGATTAACAAGAGTAACACAACCGAAAAGATTAACAAGAGATCTTACCCACTGGTTTATTAGAAATACGGTTTACTTCATACCAAACACACAAAACGGTCCCCGAGATCGTAAAGAGTGAAAGTAGAATTAGGCGATGTCTCAAGAGATGTCGAGCTAGTCTGTCATTCAAAATTATCTTGTAAAGCGCGCTGGATGAATACCAAGCAGAATTTAGAAACGGATACTTTTTGATTATTGATCATATATACTGTTTACACAAGTGGGTAGGAACAAAACAAAACTGTTTAATTATTCAGTAGTGAGACAGAAAGGGAAACTCTGAGGCTGGTGTGGAAGAATAATAGCTATCTTAGGTCACATTCAAAGAGGTCTTAGACAAAGGAACCGTATTCCGTGAGACAGTAAGGGAAGCTCTGAAACTGGTATGAAAGAATCGTATTCCATAAAAAAAAATTGGCAGTAGACAGGCAATTCAGGCGAATAAAGCGGGCATCGTTAAAACAACAAAGAAAATCTAAATAACAATAGCGGCTGGGCGAGGACAGTTAATCAGATAATCCGCATCGTTCGTATTAACAATCTGACGGTTGTACCACTGTGCTTCAGTGTTTCTGTTTTAGTAATGAGCTGTGATGTTTTTATACGAAATAACGAAGTTGCCATAGATTTCTTCCACCGGGCTGGGACTGACGAGTTCTTTTGCACTAATAAATCCACTAAATTTCCCCGTATACTGAGTGTCTTTCCGTGCTTTTTGTAAGCAGTCTTCGAGTCAACGATATTAACATCATCACGATCGAGACATTTCAGAACTCTCACTGTGCTATTTTACAACATTTAATTTCCTGCTGCTTCTAGAACACATCATCGCTACCCAGTCGCATCAGGTCACCAAATACATTTAAGATTTTGGACCGAACCCCAACATTTCCCCCTTTTTTTAACCCAACGTCGAGCGCCGGCGCCTGAGGGGGGTGTGTGTGTGTGATTAACATATAACTCGAGTTCTTCATAACTCATATTAGCTGATGGTTTCTTCTCATGGAAGGCGATAGAATTGTTTTATGGAAACTCTTGTAACCGAAACGACATGCATATGATTAATCACCTGTGCTTTTGCAACTGCTTAACTCGTTTCGTCGCTGATCCGTTCACATTTTTTCCTGCTGCAACGTCTTTTATTTCGAAAAAAACCTCGAGTTCGCAAGACGAGTCTCGCTCCGGGTCTGCGCCTTTAATTAGGGGACCGGGTTTACTCCTCTCACGCGACACTGCTTCTAAGATTGGTCGGTCATCCGTGTGTTGGGGGAGAACATGGTGCAATAGCTGAACTGGAGCTAGCAACGCCGCGATTTCGTATTTTTCTGGAATATCACGTGTGCGATAATAATATAGCTGAACTGGAGCTAGCAACGCCGCGATTTCGTATTTTTCTGGAATATCACGTGTGCGATAATAATATAGCTGAACTGGAGCTAGCAACGCCGCGATTTCGTATTTTTCTGGAATATCACGTGTGCGATAATAATATAGCTGAACTGGAGCTAGCAACGCCGCGATTTCGTATTTTTCTGGAATATCACGTGTGCGATAATAATATAGCTGAACTGGAGCTAGCAACCGCGATTTCGTATTTTTCTGGAATATCACGTGTGCGATAATAATATATAATAATAATAATAATAATAATAAAATAATAATAATAATAATAATAATAATAATTTGGAGAAAGGACTCGGGGCGGTAGGTAATTAGTACCATGTATTCTACATGCTGCCTAAGGTAGCTAAAATACCGGGTGGCGTCACGTGTCTGACCTCTCTGACTGAAGGGTCATTTCACGGTTCGCTATGCATCCGCCATTTTGCCTACACTCGTAGTTGGTCTCGACAACTGTTCAGATGGAGTTAATATCTGCGTGATCAGTCGGGTGAGATAGCGACCGCGAGTCAGCCCGTGGTCCTCTAGGACATCAGTCACTGAGGCGAGTTAAGCGGCACGAGCAACGCAACGCAGTTAGTTGAGTGCGCTGCTGCTGGCCGTGGACGCACCGAATGATCTTTTCCTCATCTAGGCAGCCTTACAAGGCCTGGGTTTTTCTGGAGAGTCACTTTCACAACATGATGTCTCCAGGTTGCAAGAAGTTATAGTGGAGCAAAGATTCTTGCAGGTAAACAAAGAGTTTTGCTTCTTTTCTGAGGACAAAAGGAATTAAGGGGTTAAAATAAAAAAAAAAAAACTCTGCTCAGACACAGATCCGAATCTGGTTACATTTAAACCGAGTTATTAATTTGACACCTTGGGAGCAGGATGACGCTGCGGCTAACGTGCCGTAGTATGGCATGGTGTGTGTTCAGTCGAATGTCTCCGATGATGGAACTCGCCAAATGGCGGAGACTTCGGCTAATTAAATTAATACTCGAAATATCGAACCGATATGATGCCCAACAATAAAATGATGGGTCGATATTGCGTATTTGGCTTTAAACCCATCAAATGAAATTGCTCGTTCGATTTCGGAGTATTACTAGGAGAAGCGACTAAACCAATGATAACGGGGTTTAATCCAAGAATCAATATTAGAGTTCATTTTAAACGATTAGGGTAAATTGAATGTGACAAATGAATTCAAACTAAGCCATAGAACGTGGCCTGGACCTGATAAATACCCATAAGCCGACTGAGACACTAAAGTTTACATTTTATAAAATTTGTGAATATAATTTAAAAAGACAAGTTGTTTTCAAAAATGTTCTTTTTTTTAAATACTTTAATTAACAGGATTTTGCATTGAATGCTAAAAATTCAATTTTAATTTTAATCTCGCTTTAATTCGAAGTATATTGTTGATAACGTGGAATTACATTATTACTATTATTAATATTATTTAAGATAGAAGATCTTGTACCAGGTTTATTTACATTGTCTCTAGCGTCATGTGGTTGCATGGTAAGTCAAAGACGGTGGTGGCGCATCAATCTAACAAGGTAGGTAATCTGGTGAGGTGGGCGAAGTGTCACGGTTGTCCGCTAGGAGGCGTTGCCAATTCTTCGCCATATGGTAAGGAAACTCACGCCGTCAACTAGAAGAAAAAAAACAAAGACAAAAAATATAGACGGAAGATTTGTAGATACGACAAGGAAAGAAGAAAGAAAAAGGATTCAGCCAGGTTTTCTTCTTCGGTCAGAGAAGGAGAAGCCCACATCCGATCGATTTTGCATCATGGCGTCGGCTTACGGTTGTCTCCACCCTTCCCCAGCCCGTTGAGATCCTGCATCAGTTAGCGGAAATTTTAAAACGTGACTGTGGAATCGCTTGCATTGACAATTCATCGTCAAAATGCAAAGTTCAGTTTCTCTGTGCCTAGCTAAGCAGTAAGAACAAACACACTATGCAAATAGTGAACTGAGAACAGTGGAACCGATCTAAACTCGCTACTCAAAATTATCCATGCATAACTCGCAACTGGGTTTGTCTTGAGACGAGAGATGAGAGGATGATATCTACTGCTTAATCAGAAATTTCAAACGTTCTGACGAACTGCCGTGTGGTGCTGCTGATGTTCCAATCTTTAGGAAACCAATGTTTTTATTCGTCCTACAGTGAAGGTGCTCAGCACGAGTTGCCTTCCCTTTAATATATATTTTTGTCACCTGTCTCAAAACTTTTAGCTTAACCGCTGGACGTCCGAAGTTGCCCCACCCTCATTCAGCCGGCTCCCAACAGCTTTCATATTTTTTGTGTGTGTCCATTATCTTGCATTCGCTCAGCAACGAGTGAATCGACTTCAAGCCGACTGGCTGGCGGCGGCTACCTTACGTCTTCTTCGAGCGCATCCTCACAGACCGAAAGCAGAAGGATGCTGGAAAGACCGGTAGATAAATCGCTGAAAAACCATTCAGCAGCAGCATCCAACTGTCTAGGTGAGGTAGAGCTTTGAGAGAGCATCAGAGCAACTGCGTTTTAATGCTTATACGTGGGTGAGCCGTTGATTACCTCTCCAGTCCTGTGGACGGAGTATCGACGGTCTTCCTGGGACTGACTACTGATACGGTAGATGTATTTTACGCACACCTCGACGAGGACCCTGAGCAGTGGCCGGGGTTGTTTGAACCAGTAGGTGCGACTCGGCAACCGGAAATGTGGGTGGTACAAGCATTTCTGGTGGCCGCGATGATGTATGGATCCGGAACGGGATTTTATGGATGAAAATATATATTAAAGGGAAAGTAACTCGTGCTGGAAAATATTTGTAAGGGTTTATGGCGGTAAATTAATATATAACAACATTAGTGATATTGATAAATTGCATTGATGGAAATTGCATTTCATATGCCATTCGTGAGGAACATTTTAATAGGCAGCTGAATAAAGAAGAGAAATACGGATATTTCCGAAAAGGTGACAGTGATATCCGTCTGTTTTCAGGTGCGTGCGCTAAGTCGCGTCGCAGCTAACTTCTGTCGATTAGTGTAGTCCACAAATGTTTGTGACATTCTTGGAAGTTTCCAGAATTTTCTCTGAGCAATACATGGAAAACAAAGTTCTTGAATCCTCTGTTGCTTCTCATGTCGCTAGAAGTAAAAAGAATCGAAAGACCGTTTTTCTGAAATGAACATACAGTAGGCAATAAAGACCCACCAACCGAATATACAGATAACGAGATTTCCGACTCTTATTTTAACCCTATGACCCCAAACTCGCGCCGATCCATCTTCATGCTTGACTGAAACTTCTAATTTTCAATCGGCAAACGACACCCATTTCTCCAATTGTGCCTCCACTCGAACCTCTGAAAACTTCCGGATCCAGATTTCAAACCAACGACACCCATTTCTCCAATTGTGCCTCCACTCGAACCTCTGAAAACTTCCGGATCCAGATTTCAAACCAAGAGTGAGTAAAAACAGGGGAATACACCGCTCGCAGAAGTTTAAACAACCAGGAGGAGGAATCTCTTTGTAAGCGTCATTTCTTACCTAACAGTGACGTCACCTGCTTCATTAACACTCACGGCCAATGAAAACGTAGCACGTGTAGTATTTTTGCGAAGTGCATCTCTTCAGCCACAGCGAACCAAAGTAAATGCAATTGAGGTTATTAGTTTAGTAAACACGACTCATAGACCCTATAATATAATTGCGTTTTTGTATGGGGTATTCCGTCGATTTTCCTTCATTTTGTCTTATCTTTGGACACAAGAAAGAGATCGATTGAAATTGTTCCGGAAAGAGTTACCGGTAGAGAGAATAAAACAATGAACAAATTCTGTAAATTTGGGTCGCGGCTTATACACACAAAGGGCAGATAATTTGTCGTTCTATACACGGCCATCCTTCCGTCTTTAGAATTTCAAATAAAGAATAATGGTTATACGCAAAAGAAATAATTCAAACACACGAGTAAACAAATGAACATTAATTTATTCATGTGTACATTTCGTGTCATAACGCGGAGATTCTTCGTGTCTTTGAGCTGCTGACTTCGGCAATCTGTAACCTAGAGAAACTGATGGACTGGAGACACCACTACCACGTTCCCAGTCGATCCCTGGAGCCCAGCGCACTGGCTATAGACGTGTTTATGGCATTTAAAACACCTGAGCATCTTAAATCTGGCGTAATATCACAGTGAGTGCGAAAGATTGGGAAGTGCAGCGTCGCCTTTCGGTGGTATATACGACGTTACGATTGTAGCCGGGAATTGCTTAGTATATCTTCCGTGTCTCTCGGCCTGCTGGAGGGTTATCTGAAACTCAAAACGTAACGAGGCACGTGGTAATAGTCAGGGAACCTTCGCTTCTGTCGCTGACAGGATGCGAGCTTTTGGAAGCACGGATATCGTAGTGTGCTCGCGTGCGGGCGCCGCCTGTTCGCATCATATTCGTGTCGGGTGTTGTCCTTTTCCTCTTCGACTTTCGAATTGGTGTACAGCACCCGCTTCTCTTTATTCAGTATTCTGCCAGGAAGCCGCCCTCGATTGGCCGTCGTGTAGCCGGCCGAGAGCAGCGACACCTGGAGGGAGGGAGGGGTTAGGGTTTGTCGGCGGCCTTCGCCAGTCCTGCCCACGAATACCGAGGCCAGAAAGCGTAAAGGATGAGACGGAAGCCAGTTTGTTTTTTTCTGATGATGTTTTTATTATACACTTCTTACCGTTAATTCTTACAAGAAATACACCACCGAAGCAAAAAGTAAAACAAACAGTGAACAGAGAGCCATAGAAACGGATACGCGCATAAAAATGGTATAGATTCTTCTAGTTGTCGGTTGGTTATTAGGGGGTCATCATACCATGCTTGGAAATATAGGCTTGGCAAGATTTCTGTGTGCGTATTGAAGAACCATTGAAGACAGAAGGCGTTGGAAGGGAATAAGAGAACACGCTGAACAATTTCTATCTATGTAAGATTACTGTGCTCCATTCTCGACAAAGTCGGCCCAGAATTAGACGAACGAAGGGGGGAAAGGTGAAGTTGGTCTGCTTTTAAGTTACCTTGATCTGGTTGAGCGAGCGTGGTAGCGTAGCGGCTGTTTGCTAGGAAGCGTTGCTGCCCATCCTGTGATACGCAGAGCCCAGAACTTTCGACCGTGGCAGGGAAATCCATACCAGAAATCTTCAATTCTTTTTTTTTTTTAGATATGGTTGTGTGTGGTGGGGGGGGACCGTAGTGGCCGCAAAACTCGTTACCCTGGATCTCAGTAGTCCGGAAAACTACCCACTGGACTACCGCGCCGCTACAAGAAAGAAACGTGTTTTTGCTAGCTGTAGCTTGCGACGCGAATTTAAAGAAGCACGAAAGCTGTCGGCCGGTGGGAGGAGGGGTCGGCAAATCAGCCGCCAGCGATCGGCGATCCGAACTGTTTTGGTGTCTTTTTTTTTACAAAGGCACGAAGGACGAAGAACATCCGTCGGAAGTTCGGCGAACTCGTGTAGTTAGTAGACCAGTCACAGGCACGGGAACAACGGCAGATTACTCAGTGCGTATTTGTCATCTTGTGCGTACGACGGGTTCGGCGGACAATCGGCTGGTCGGTCACCAGACGGCGGGCCCTGCTGGATGGATGGATGGATGGATGGATGGATCTCGCGTAATCGAAACAGGCCTGCGATTCGGGTTCGAACTCCGCTGTTTACGTATGCAAACAATCAAAGCACAATTCGCTTTTATTTACGGAGTCTAGCCCCCAGTTTGTCATTCAAGACGGTCACCCTCCAGCTGACGTAGGGAGCTGACGTCACCGGCAGAGAGAAGACTGACCCAGACTCCGATGGCCCGAAGAGTGCTCGGCCCAATTCATGGAGTTTCTAATCTTCCTTCACCCGAGATAGTAAATCCCGCTAACAATTTAATATCATAGTATTTTCCTGATGTAATTGTAAGGACGCTCTCTGACTCGGTCCATTCTTCGGCCTTAAAATTGCGTCGCAGAATTAAGAATATGGAGTTGTCTCCCCTTTTAGTTTTAATTTCCTTGCCGTTCCCTCAAAAAAAAAAAAAAACAACTAAACTATCAGAAGACATTCGTCTGCGTCGCGAAATATTTATTACGGAAAATTCAACTAGTTTATCAGATACGTAGGAGAGGTAAATAGGCGAATGGCGTCGTGTCGGTACTTCGGTGGCGCTGCTGACTGTGTGCCCTCTTTGCGTTCTCATGAAGTGAGCGGTTACCAAAGTAAAACCTACTACCGCTAAAAGGCTTCGTGCACAACTCTGACGCGCAACGAAGAGAGGGTAGCGAAAGAGAGGAAGAAGAAATCCCGAATGGACCATCTTGAGAAGAAAAGTAAAGGATGATGAGAAGGCGAAGTCCGACTGCGAAGCGTTATATCGCCCTCTATATCCTCTTGTAGTCGTCTGAGGCGCGAGCGCCACAGCCCGCATCTTAGCCAGTCAAAGCTGATACAAGACGAAATGGGGCCAACGCCGTCTCACCCGATAAACTAACACCTAAGTCTAGCCATAGACGCCCAAATGTTTTGTTTTTTTTTTAACCTTTTAATTTCTCCAATCTGGCGGACGAAGAAAGTTCCTAATTACGGTTTCGTGTGAAGTCTTTCCAGCTTAAGATCCAAGATCCTGCTATGTCGTGACACGTGCCAGTTTCGTGCCTGCCAAACACCTACTGAAGAAATGCTTCGTAATGGGTGGCAAATTCCCTGATGCAGATGGGGATATCGGGAGAGGTGGAGGTAGGGGGCTAGCGACTGCCTAATAAAACGCTTAATTGCCGTCTTCAACGATCGATGAAGCATTTCTTCCATTTGTGCCCCGCTGTATTATTTTGAAACGAGTCAGGCCACCAGGTGGCCGGCCGACTGTAGTAGTATGGCTAACGGCCGTAGTCAGTTGGAAGTGAATGGAGCCAGCCAGCCCTCCCTCGTCTACTCTCTCAAGGTTACGTTTCCAGTCAGAACAAACCTTTGGGGTTTTCTGTCTCGTCTTTAACTTTCAGAACGACGAACTGTTTTTTTTCTTTCCACGAAGTAGACAATAAATTTGTGTGTGTGTATATAGGGCGCGATAAGTCGATTAGTGGCGTCTAACCGGAATAAAGCCCACAATGCCTGACCGACTCCGAATGAGATACAGACTTTACAATAACTGGCCTACAATAGCTCCATCCTCCATCCCTGACTTCGGCGGAACTTTCAAAAATGTTTTTTGTTTGCAGTACGAGGAAGGGCCACGGCAGAACGTGAGACGTTACGGAAACAAGTGCCCTTTTGGACTCTATTTCACTTAAGGTGACGAAGCCCTATCATGGCGGCGATGACGATGACACTGATAAAGATGGCGGATGGGTGCCGGGAAGAGGCGACCTAATTAGACGTCTTCCGAACGTCGATAGAAAGATTTATGAAAATAATGTTTGATCTTTCCGGTTGCATCTGCAGCTTGGAGTCTGTTAGCTGCTGAAAGACATTTAAAAAGAAAAAAGGGAAGAAGATGGAGAAGAAGAGAGAACTATGGTCACACACACCCCTCCCCAGTTCCGGCCGTCGCCTGTGTTTTCCCGGTCATTATCCTCACATGTTCACTCCCCTTTTTTGCCATTTTCATTTTCTGACAGGAATTCAATGGCAGCAAATTGATTTACAATCGTTTGACAAAATCACTTCCGTAAATGGAAGGAAAATAGAGAGAGAAAAACAGAGAAAGAATATCTTTGTCTAAGTATCTCGTGTACGACTGCCACGTGATAAAACAGGTTTTCGGTTTAGATTTTCTCTCCTACGTCTTTGGGCATCGGCCCGGGCCGCGGACCCCAAACCAGGGACCATCTCCCTGCGGCGGCTTTACGTGGCCCCCCCCCAACCAGCTCGCCTCGCGCGAGTGGCGTGGGGACCATTGACTAACAATCCAGAAGTATTTTTATCTAGATTTTGCTAAAGTCACAGTGGTGGTTGGTTCTCGTGTCACCGTTGTTGCTTCTATTTGGGGGTTAGCGAGTGCATTCGCTTCGAGCCCCTTTCTTTCGAATGGTTCCGATAAGCGGCGTTTGCAGACAACCATTACGGTCGAGTCCAGATTCGTTCACAAGCAGCTTCTGATGGATGGGATTAGTAAACGTGTATGGTAAAGAACAGAAAATGCTACTACACCGGTCCAACACCTTCGACAAAGAGGACGAAACAAAAGCCTGTTGTTTCTAATTTCGCGGTCACACACACACGCACACGCGCGCACCTGCCGGTTGTTTTTTTGTTTTTTTTTCCCATAGCTAAATGTTAACAAAGCCGGAATTTAGACCGAAACTTTCCGGTTTCCCATCAACCAGTCACCAGAACTTAAAACAAGTCTCAGCAGCCGAAGATGCTCCAAGGTATCTGATAGCGCGAAACGGAATTAACACTGTCAAAGATGCGCGAGAAATACATTATTCTTAAGCCGAACCCGGCGATCTAAAAACAGGAGAAATCATGTCAAAACACGTGGCAAAGAAGAGAGATTCGTGTATACAAAAACACGAGGTGCATTCGGCGAAATTCCACGTAAGTGGGGGAAGGGGTTGGATCTATGAAAGAAGACTTCAAGAAAAGCTTTTATAAAACTTAAAACCCTTTGATATTTCTTAGAGGACGCGCAACAACACAACCCGCCTGGGAATTTCAAATAAAAAAAAGCAAACATCTAAAAGAGGCCACACGTTGTGTTATTTGTCGTCACCAGCTGTTGCTTTTCTTCGTGGGTACTTTGGTCAATAAGTGAAACCATCCTCGGTCGTTGTCCCTTTTTCTGCCTTCTTTGGATTTTTTTTTTAGAAGGCTCCATTGGAACTCTTGCATAGACGCTTCAGGATCGCTCAGGTGTTGTTCGAGTGTTACAAGCACCTGGGTTAGGCTTCAAACCATTGCAAAATCTTTTTGTAATAATAATAATAATAATAATAATAATAATAATAATAATAATAATAATAATAATAGTAATAACGTTTGCACACGTGTTTGGATGACATCATTAGAAGCTTCTTTTTAAACGACAATTTGAAAGAAGAAGCAGAAAGCGGCCGGTTCTCTCTTTCCTGAAAAATAAGTTCGCTTTCTTTCTCGATTTTCTCTCGGCTGGGTATCCGTTCTGGCCTCACGTGACCGGGGGAGCTATGACGTAACGTGGACCGCGACTGCGCAGAGGAAAGACAAGGCGATCAGAGGCGCGCTCCTGGCGGGCGTCCCGTTCAGGCTGAACCTCTTGCTGTTGCATCCGTCTGTGTCGCACGTGCGGTAGCACACGTGCTGGATGGTTGGCGTGGAGTTCCTGGCCACGCACTTCTCGTCCACTTTGGAGGTCGAGCAGTCCCTTGCGAATCGGATCGTCGAACCTGAAATGAGAACGGAATGTATGTAGGGAGTAAGTAACAGCTTCCGGCGAGGAAACGAGAAATGAACGATTGAAGCACCACCAAGCGGTAGGATTTTTGCAAATTAACTCCCTTCCCCCCCCAACCTCTCAGCTGACCGACGGGGCAAATAAATCACGAGATACGTGGGTATGTTAACGAAAACTGATTTATTATTCTGTTCTATAAACTAGAATAACCACGACCCGTTTGTTTGCTTTTTAAAGGTGCATTGGAGAGAGAGAGAGAGAGAGATAGGTGCGGCGTGTGAAGTGGTTCCTTCACATTAAAGACTTCTGCTGTCTCATTTCATCTACATAAACTCATCAGAACCCAAGAGTTGTTCAGAAGACATTCTGCTTTCAAACTAAATACTCGACGAAGATGTCGTCTCAGGTGGAAGCTGCCAGCGAATGCTTTATATCATAAGACGAAATACAGGGTTGTCCCGAAAAAGGTTAATTATTGGGGAGGACGTAAAATATTTTTGAGCCCCCTATTATAAGGGAGAAATCCTGGAAGGGGTTTATTAGAATATCGAGAAATCCATACACCAGAATTAATTTCCATCTATTTTCAAACAACAAACAAACGATGAGATGCGAAATCTGACCATTTTTTGGTAATTGTGGCGTGAGGTTGTCATGTCTGAAGTTATTTTACTATACATAAAAGGATAAAGAGACAACAAGACAACAATATACGTGCAATACACCAATTTAACAAGGCCAGAAGTAGGTCTACACTTTTTGGTTGATACCCACGACGACATCGTTTTATTATTAGACAACTTTAAAAATCGATTGATATTTCTGCACTCGTTGGAACGTAGCAGGCAAAAGACAATCACCAGACTAAAAACTGGGGAAAGTTTAATGGTGCAAAATAAAAATTAAATTATCATCCTAGGATATAAGTCACGAGATATTAAGCATTAGGGCAGTACTTTAATGTGTCTGTCTACGCTTGATTATTATCCCATACCTTATTTGGGTCATTATGACAGATTCTACCAGCCAAATCTTTCTCACCTGCTGGTAACATTAGAACCTGGAGCCGTTTATTGACCTAACAGCTTCTGCGGAGATGGTTTAGCAAACTTCAGTTTCCTAAACCCCTTTTCATGTTTGCGCCGACTGGGAGAGCTGTCGGTAGCGGGCTGTATGCCATTGTTAATGTATCGATTTTCATAAATTGAAAAATCAACACCGTATCTCCGCGCACCCTTTACCCTGTGAGACGTCGGTTGTTTTCTGGATTAGGCCTGTGATGGATGTTCGGTTAGATACTGCTCACACAACCTTTCAATCTGAATCTGAGAGTTGGCTTCTTGGGGGGAGGCGATGAAATGATTTAAATGCTATTTCGCTGTTTGTTTGTTTTGTTAGGGATTTCTGATAGAAGAGAATCTAGAGCAGGATAATCCCTTTCCATAGAAGGCTGTTGATGCATTAGGATTTGCATCTGGTTGCTCAGTCGCCGCACCTGTCACATATACATATTGAAGGGTTAAAAAAAATCTCGACATTTTGCAAAGCTGAAAGAACAAGTGCGTGCGTTTTGCCATAAATTAACATTCCGCACCTTTCCAGGTGTTTAATGTGTTGTCGCTGGTTGCGGTTAAAACGAGTTTAGTGTCTAATTTAAAGGGACCCCCACTATAGAATCTCAACCTCTCTAGTCGTAGCTCACGGACATCAGGCGTAGGAGACAGTTTTTAATGAACATTACCATTCCGGTCAGCAAAGCCATGATTAAATGGTGGATAGCAAGACCCAGGAAGATTAGTTCCACTCGCTGACAGTCTTCCGTATATTTATGGAGAACCGAAGGAGGCGAAAAGTGTAGATGGTAATTCGTTTGCATTATTTTCCAACGCCATTGGGAATGGTTTGAGCCGGCTCATTGTCCGTGATCAATCATAGAAAGGTAGGTGATAAGTGAAAACAATATTACAGTTGCCAGCACGAAGGGTCCCCCGCTGCATGTCTCCTTCATGCGCGCTACAATACCTTTTAGACTGACGCCGTGACTGCGGTCTCTGAAGGTCTTGCATGAATTATTCGTTTTTTTTACTATTTAAGCTCTCCCTATCTTGACGATGTCCTGAACCTCATACATCTTGGGCTTCTTTCGAAAGACGTTTATTCGACGCCCGCTTGTGAAACCTCATTGGCCACCCAGCCTCAAGCCATCTACCGTGTAAATCTGGCGTCCGCACCGACCTCGGAGGGGAAGACAATCCAAATTATTTGATAGCACACTTCAGATTAATCCTAAAGGAAAGTGCAAAAACATAGGGGCGTAAATCGGGTGCCGGTTTTCACTGATATGGAGCCCGCCCATTCGCTTGGTACAAGAGTGGATATTCATGGCGTGATGTGGAAGAGAGAAAGCTACTCAACGTGTAGATTTAAAAGTGATGTGGATCCTCGATCACCGAAACGTTCCCATAGCACTCCAGCCTTGTGGGTAATCTGGGTCGATGAGCCGCTACAGCCAGATCGTTGGGGCGCCAGAGTTTTGAATAAACACGGATGAAAAGTGAGATGTTGATGGTGTGGGGGGAAGAGGAGGGGATGTTCTCTCCTTTTGTAAAGAGTAAACCTTTTCGAGGGGGGGGGTATCACGTGATTTATCTAGTTCTGGTGACTAAGAGGAGAAATCAACACGGCAGCAGTTGGGGTGGGGTTGGTTCAGTCGGATTATCGCTACTCGCGGGAGAGGATAAATTGAAAGTAGAAGCAAACTGCTCGTCGGGTTGGCTTGTCTGTTTTGCTTTCCAAATGGCGAAGCAGGGTTAGGAAGTACCATACCCTACGGGCTGTAATAAGGCCTCGGCGAAAACGAGGCGCCAGGACGTGATCCCTTATTTCATCGTGAAGGGCAGACGGCACCGCCCCCTGTGCCACCAGCCCTCGTAGCGATCAGATCGGCCGTCGAGTTCCGCTCGTCTGTCTGTCTGTTGGTCGGTCTGGAATGAGTCAGTCGCTGGCGTCTGTCGATAACGAGGCCTGGGGGAGGCGGGTATGGAGGAGTGGGAAAGGGGGTGGGTTCACTACCAGACCCACATCGCTATAACTGGTCATAAAATTCCCGTGAAAATCCCCGCCGCTCCTGAATTAGGCTCTCAGCTTTCCGTGAATTGGCCGGTTCGAGATCCTTATTCACGGATGCGCTTTATACTCCGATAGTATCCCGAGTAAGAGGCAGCCTAATTGGCCGGGACCCGGGGCGAGGGTTTCCTTAAAAATCGGATATTCAGCCGTCGATCTTCCAAAGCTACGCGATGCTTTGATCGGGACAAGGGACAACGAACGACACACAAACGTTCGTGCCCGCTATCAGAAGTTCATAAAAATGAGGAAGTCCTCCGACCAGTGGCTCGAAAGAAACGGCAGGAAGGGCAGAAGTGATGTAATTACTATTCACTTTTGCAAGAACCGAATGGTAATTCGCTATACGCCGGCATCGATTTTGAGAGCGCATCCGTCCTTCAGAATGAAAAAAAAAACAGATGCCATAAATACGTTTAGGCCGAGCCGGGACCTTAACGTATAGAGAGGATAGCGCCACACTAACAGGTGGACGGGCCCATGTATCGAGTAGGGGGGGCGGATAACTGTCGATCTACAGGTGGGGCTACTACCGGGCACCAATTGAGAGTTGTAAGATTGATCTTAGTAGGATTATTCCATGTTCCGCCAGCAACAGGATCTGTGACACTACTGATATGAACAGACTGCGAAGAATACGTACATCTCTGACAGTGTTTGTGGGGGGGGATAGCGTACGCGCGCGCCCCTCATCCTCCTCGGCATTTTATCTCAGCTAATTATGGCAATCGCTTGCAGTACGTAGAAACTCACTTGCAGCCATGAACCTGTCGCTTTAAGTTCTTTCGCTTCATTATAAATGGATCCGGGCGACCCTTTGTTCGCGGCCAGTCAAACCACCAAGCGACCACCTCTCCAACACCCCGATGCCTCTAGTTTTCCTAACTGTTCGTAAAAGGAGGGGGACCCAGCTGAAACTTTTCTGTTCCTGACGCGGAAGTTTGGGCGAGAGAGCTGACTGTTGGATAATTAGCACCCGTAGGCTGATCGTGCCACAGTTTAACCCTTCTCCTAAAAAAGAAGAAGAAGACGGAGTGGGGTGGGGCACTGCAATCGCTGTAACATAGAAAGCCGTTTTCTATATCCTAGCGTTTTGTTGCTAAAATCGTTTGCCGTTATTTATACAGCGCCCAGGGCTGCTTCATATGTTAACGTCGGGCGATTTTGAACCTTTGATATGTTAAATATCAGTAAAAAAATATATATATCCCGAAGGACGAAGAGAATATAGAAAATGATCAGTGCCAATTTATTTATTTTTTTACAGATATCTGCTGCGACCCTTTAAAATTGTTTTCCCTTTAAAGTTTCTTGACAAAGCGACGGGAATAGTACAGAACTTCTGTCCTGTACCGCACCACTGATGATAATAATATAATAATAATAATATAATAATAATAATAATAATAATAATAATAAATAATAATAATAATAATAATAATAATAATGGAAGAAGTGCAAATTATTGCCCTTTATCGACCGCTCTTCAAAATGGGAGACAAAAATAGCCCGACTGATTTACAGCGTCAGTTATTTAAGTCTGTCGTGTAACAATTTATTTGATGAAAGGCGTAGACGTTTATACGACTCGTATCCGATAAATCAAAGAAGACTGAATTGTGTTAATTAAGAGCGACAGATCTGATTTATTTCGGATCAAGGGAAAGAAGAAAATGAAAGTAGACAAGCCACGGTATCAGACCCAAACTTAATTAATAGTCAGCGTGTATTTCAATATTTATATAAGACAAGAGAAATAAAATGGAAGAGAGCGATACTTCATTTTCTCTCCCGTTCTGAGCCGGTCTATGAGGTAAAAACCTTCATCCATCAATGGATTTCTGTATCGAGCAGCTAACGAACAAACAGCGTTGTGGATCTAAGGGCGATACCTTATTTAGCATTTCGCTCTTTCTTGGCGTTAGAGGTTGAAGAAAAGCGCGATGGGAAAACGTGATGCTGAGTATCGGATACAGAATCCACAAACTCGGGTCAGTAAAGATAAATATAGTCCATCTTTATACGACGTTTCGACAAACAGCAGCATCTTATACACTAGCACCGACATTTTTTCGCCTTTAAATATTTTCGGAACCCCCCCCCATCTCTTTATAAAAATCTAGGTAGAGAATCGGTCTTTTATTTTCATTCAAGTTACTAATGAGATGTTTGATGAATTTAAAAAAAAAAAAAAATTATCGAGGCCACAATTTTACAGAAAGAAAGATCCACTGATCATCTTAAGTCGAGAAACTTTCTTCCAAATGAAGGACAAAGTTCTGCCTCAAGTCGATCGCAAAGGTTTTTGCCCAAAAGCCGATCTTAAAGTTACCGGTCTAC
The DNA here is from genome assembly GCA_018389105.1 of Nautilus pompilius. Classification (NCBI taxonomy): domain Eukaryota; kingdom Metazoa; phylum Mollusca; class Cephalopoda; order Nautilida; family Nautilidae; genus Nautilus; species Nautilus pompilius. The sequence continues at coordinate 355,617 of JACATO010001459.1, forward strand.
AGATACCAGGATTAATTTTTAGAGTTTTAAGAAAAAGAAGAAAAATATAACAGAATAACATTGGCCTGTTTTCATCGCGAATGGCACATTCGTAATACTTATTGATTTCCCAAGAATTTCGATTATGATGAAAACTAAATTCCAATAATCCAAGATGAATATCATCACGATCTTTTGCTTCATTCCAGCTAATTAAAATTTACGTTTTTGGTAATGGCGACATCACCAACATTAATTCGAAGATAAATGGTTGCTTAGGCTTTGGCAACTGCCTTACATCGCTTTCCGTATTGATACACTACTGTCTATCTTGGCCATTATCTGTAATTCCTTTGTTGTCTTCAGACAGCCCCACCTTTTCGCCACCAGTGGTTTCGACTTTAGATCGCCATTAAGTTGCAGGGTTTTACGTTTAATACGATAACTCTCAGCTGTTTCTAGAGAACTTATTCTTTCCGCTTATGAAGAAAAGGGGGACTCTTGTGCGTTTCGGTTGTTCCGTTAAGAAGGGAAATTAAACAAAAGACCGGAATTAACTGGGTGGGGTTCCCAGAGTTCCTTCAGGCCTCGAGTTCCAGATCCTGGGAGAAATAAGAGCACCCTAAAAAGACACACAAACCAACCATATCATAGCGAATAACCCTAAAGTGATTTATATTTGCTTAAGAAATTATTGTCAACGGATATATATCGGATACCGTCTGGCTCCCTGATAGTAAGGGAGCTGGCGTAAAATTATAAAAGCTGTCGGTTGAAGATGTATGCAAATCTGAGTGATCATGTGACACGAGATCTATGAGCGACGTATTAGTCCAATCGTCCTGGCTGCTAGGAGTGGGGACATTGGCGTACATCTAGCTGGCTGGCATAGTTGCTGTCCTCTAGTCAGTCCAGATGTTGCAGGTCCGAGCCGACCTCATCCTGGAAAGCTGCTTCTGCTTCCGGATCAGGATGAGATACCTCGGGATAGCAGCGCCGCCATCCGTCTGCTCCCAAACCAAGGGATGCCCTTGAGAATCTTATGGAGTCGATTTCGCGAAGTGTTGCGAACGCCAATCAGACCGAAGGACGAGGCGCCCGGTGTTCGGGCTCATCGCTAACGTTCCTGGGACAGGAAGGGCTCATTAGAAGCTTTATCACGTGCTGTCTTATCACGTGTTGTCTTGCCCGACGCTACCCTTTAAGTAACCACAAAACGGGAAGGCAGGTAAGCTGGTTACTGCTAGAAATCCGATCAGGTTCACCGGTGTACTTCCACTAACTACTGAGGCCTCCGTGACGATAGCTACCTACGGCTGTCATAATATGCACCGGTATGTGACGATTTTAGATTCGAGTAAAAAGACAAAAAGGGGAGGTCAAAGGTGTAACGGGGCCATACATCGGCTGATTCCCTTGGGCGATTCTGAGCACGCTGATAGCGAGAATGAGCGAGCAGCCAGCTGAACCCGACATCCGGGTAATCGCTGATATTCCCCTTTGTCGACTCTTGTTATTACGGGTGTCGCGTAATCCGCTCACTTTCTAAATAAAAATGGCATGCACGAACCCTTTAACTAAATTAGTAGTATCGGACGTGAGGAAGACATAATGCGTTTAACCCCCTCCCGACACACGAAATCCGTCAGCGCGCTGTAATTGCAGACGACGGGAGTCGGTAGCAATAAACGAATTAGAGTTTTACACATCTGGGAAGCGATTTACGTCGCCGGTGGGGGGGGCGGATGATGGTAAGGGGAGAGAAGAGCCATCGCCCGTGGTATGCTGATTGGCAGCTGGTGTCAAACGAGAACAAATTGAGACGAGAGACTCCGGCGTTGATGGGAAATCGGCTGGCAGCGGTGGACGACCAGAATTCTCGCTGCTCCTTTCGGAGATAATTCGACGATAAGAGAAATCAAAGGAAAGGACAAGGAGGTGCGAAGAGAGAGAGAGATGACGTCTGTACAGAGAGAGACTTGACGTCTGTACAGAGAGAGACTTGACGTCAGTACAGAGAGAGATGACGTCAGTACAGAGAGAGATGACGTCAGTACAGAGAGACTTGACGTCAGTACACAGAGAGACTTGACGTCAGTACACAGAGAGAGAGATGACGTCTGTACAGAGAGAGACTTGACGTCAGTACAGAGAGAGATATGACGTCAGTACAGAGAGAGAGATGACGTCAGTACAGAGAGAGACTTGACGTCAGTACACAGAGAGAGAGATGACGTCTGTACAGAGAGAGACTTGACGTCAGTACAGAGAGAGTTGACGTCAATTAGTATTTAGTAACTTTCATTGTCGTTTATTAGCATTCGTTCGTAAAGGTGGACTTTACATTCCATGTTTTGATACTTAATGGTAAAAGTGGAGTTTCCATTCATGGGCAGCAATAGAGTTTGCAGCCATCGGTTGACATTTACTAACAGAAGTGAAATATTCATGATTTTTAAAGTTTAAAGGGTTGTTGTTGTTGTTTGACGCCGACCTGTAGAATTAAAGGACATGGGCTGTTTTTTTAGTGTTTTTTTTTTTAAAAAAAGATAAAATATTTCTAGCATGGGCCTCGTTGCTTGGCACGGGGAAATATTTAACCCTCTCCAGACCACGCCGGCTGCACGGATATTTTCCTTTTTCTTCTTACACGAGAACAAGTTCGATTTCTAAAATCCTTTCGATTTAAAAAAAAAAAACAAAACAAACAAAAACCTTTACAATATTCGTTTCAGAAATCTCGAGAGTTCCTACCGTCCACAGAACACCGTACATTTATTATTATTTTTTTAATACACTACAGAAAAAGAAAACAATTCAGTTCTTTTTCTATTGTTAATTTTGTCTAATGAAGTATTTTCCCGATGAGTTAGGGTCCGGAACCTACCCCGGGCCGTACGCGATCATAGCGGGTACCAATAACCGAACGGCGCAAAGCGGGTCCCTGTTCCTGCCGGTAGAGGTCGTCTTTACACGAGTTTTCGAGCACATCGACGGATGCGTGGGAGCTGACGATTTTCGCCGAGATGCTTTTGGGAAACCAACTAAGAAGTGTACGCTTTCTCAGTACTGGGAACTGAACAGAAATGGTTTTCCTGTTGCAGCAGCAACCCACCTCCCTCCCAACACATCTGAAGAAAGAAAAACAACTGGAGAGTTCCACTAGCGTTTTCTTCTGGGTAGAGTCCAACCCCCAACCATTTGTCTGCATGGTGGCCTCGCGAGCAGAATGTGAAGATGGTTGCATTCCGGCCGCGGATGAGGAATTATTATAAGAGTGTCTTTTTTTAATTTCTGTGGTGAAGCTTTGAACTCGGTCTTTCGCGAATGTACTCCACTAGAACGAATTCTTATATTTAAAAGAAAAACAAACAAAAACGGGATTCCGCGAGACTATGCAAGGTTTTCTGACGTCAGTTCCCAGACGCTGCCCGAACTCCCATTTCCAAGCTATTCAAAGAGTGTAGCACCTTTAGCGTCGACCATTCACAGACTTCTGGAAGAACACGGGTTGGGACATTGGAAAGTTTCGCACCATCCAGGCGTAGATGTAGATGGCTTCATCCCTCTGCAATAGAACAGCGTGCTCTTTTCGGGGGCGATGGATTGGACACAAATAGCGGGTGCCGCACAACTCGGGTATTCAGATCGGTACCTGGTGGGTCTTTAATGGTAAAAAAAAAAGACACAGAAGCAATAACCGCTTCTCGTCGTCTCCAAACGGGTCCCAGACCAGTATTGTCGCATTTTATTATTATTTTTTTTGGTTAATCGAAGAAGCGAATGGATGAAGATGTTTTCACACCGGACAGTGAAGACCAAGGTGCCATTATTTCCCAGTAGCTACTGTATTACACCGCGGGGGAGACGTTTAATTTATATCTAAAGTCGCCGTTCTGCAAGTGAAACATCAGAAACCACACCCTTTCCCTCAGGTGAAAAAAAAAAAAAATACACCTGTGTCTGCCGCGGATATTTATTTCTTCCGGGTGAAGAGCGATAAGCCATTGATCCGAACGCCCAGCCGTCAAGGGTGGGCTCGTCGGCAAACAGAGCAGCAGGGAGACTCATTTTGTCTATTCCCGAGAACGAGACGCTTCCGAACTTCCACGATATTAACGAGAGGCGGCAGTCTCAGGCGCGGTTACCTTCGCGAGTGGAGGCTGATGGGACACCAACGGAGAAAACTGACTACGTACGAGGCCGTAATTATATTAAACATGATTTAAACGCTCGCGACGTTTCTAAGCCTGACGACGACTTCGGTCGCCGTCTTCCCGTGCAGCGCTGGGCTTCAGACAGCAGGTTGGTGCGCGGACCCGCGAGAGATGACCCTAACCAACAGCGGGGACATTAGCAGATTTCGCAAAAATTGGCCAATACTTCGGGGGGGGGCCCCCTCCCCCTTTTTCTTTTATTTTTACAAACCGTTCAAAGTGAACGATACCCGAATGCGCGGGACGGACGACGTCGTTCCCAAAGCCACCTCAATGAAGTATTTCAAAATTTTTTTTGGTAAAGAGTAATGTCTCCAGCTGTTTCCGGTGTATACGACAACGCAGAACCAAGGATTGTTATTGTTTCCTTTCTGTATTACATGAGCTACAAGGCAAATTGTTCGTTACCACCACCACTAGTAATACTAATAATAATAGTATCTGCATTAAAATGCTGTAAGAAGAGAATTAAAGAACATTTTAATCAGCTGAACATTATTTTATCTTAACTCCCGTCCACGGTCTTGATTTCCCGGAAGAGTAGAATTCTCCATTTTTTGTTTTTTTTACCAGTCCCCATTGAATACGTAAACATCGACTCAATTCCCAGTGACCCGAGCTAGAAGATCTTGTTGTTGTCGGAGAGAGAATGGGAGAGAGAGAGGGCAGACGCTGAAGCAGACCGGTGGAGTAATATCTGCCCACCGCCAGGGCCGGATCAGCCGGAGTGATCTTCGTCTCACGTATTGTTTGCCTCCCGATAGGACTTTCGACAGTTCACCCGGCTGCGTGGTACTTCGTCCGGGAGCCGTCTATGTGCGTCTCGTGGCCTAACATCCGATTCAAAATACTCGGGAAGCCTGAATTAATAAACTGGATCCTGTTTTATCCCTATAGAAAACCTTACTTTCGGAATTTGCACAAACCATGTTACAATTTGTTTAATGGAATCCGGAGTTCGTCAGCGATAAAGGAGAGAAAATATCCAAAATTTGATTTAATCGTTATCAATTATTTTAATTTCATGATTGTATTTACAAAAGAAGCTGTAATTATTCCACATTCATCAAACAATCCCCAGGATTAATCTTTATTCTCATGAGTAAATAAATGGAAATTAGTTTTCATAAGCGGAACGAGTCCCCATGATTTGAACTTGTGACTATGGCATTCGCCGCCTACCGGCAGCTATAACCTCTAGGCCAGTCTTCAGAAATGGATGTTTGGGTCTTTGCTTTGACTGGGGAGAGAGAGAGAGAGAGAGAGAGAGAGAGGGGGGGTAACCGAGAGATTATGGTCGATAATTCACCAGGCGTCGCTAGATGGCGGGCGGCTGTTGTCAGTGCTCACATCACGGAAAATTCATTTTATTATACAATTTATATGCAAGAAATTTTATTTTTCGAACGGCATAGTGGTTCAGACTTTTTCCCCGTGTGAATACAAGGATAGACAGGGGCTGGCTGCTACGGGGATGGTTTGTTACAGCACTACTGGTTCTTAGTTAAACTTTTAGATGAACTATAATCGCCATTATCTGCTTTTCTGCTTTAGAAAAGATCAAAAGTCAAAGCATGTGATGTCGATGAAAATAACCCTGCTAAACGTTTAATCAAGAATCAGTGGTTCCGTACAACTTATCCCAGCAACAACCCAACCCGGTCTCCTCTGTAGAATAAAGTGAGCCAAATTAAACAAATATTTAAATGTTTTAGTTGAGAATAACCGACGTGTTTCGCAAAATAATATATTACCGTTTTAATCCCAGCTGGAAAAAGAAGATAACAGAATGTGTCAGAAGGTTTTGCAAATTAGGTCTTCGCCGACGCACCGCCAGAAGCGGGCTGTGAGGTCAGAACGTTACTACTTCTGCAGAGCTTATTTTCGAGAGAAATCACTCGGTAAATAAACACAAAGAGTTTCTCTTCTTCTTCTTCTTCTCTCATTTTTTTATTTTTCTATTTTTTATAGTTTTTTTTATATTTTAATTTCCCGTTTTTCTACTGGGAAAAGTCTTTGCTTTCTTGATTGGGATTACTATCACTATTCGAATAAATTCAGACGTGAAATTGTTTAAAAAACATGTATTAGCAACAATAATAATAAAGCTGAATTATAACGCAAATTTACATTTTTTTTTTAAAAAAAAAGAAAAAAAATTAATTAAGTCAGATTTTAATGCAAATTTAAACTGATTAAAAACTCGAGCAGTTCTGACTTCCGGTTTTGTAAAAGCCCAATTTTCTTTTCTTCTTTAAAAAGGGACCTCACATAGATTAGAAAAGTTTTTGTTGTTAGTCTAATAAAAGTTCGTATTGAGAAGCTGCATCCCCTTGAAAAACCCCTTCCGGTTTGTTCAACGCCTGGAAGGGAAAGAAAGATGGCGTACAGAGCGAGGGATGTTCAGCATTGACTTAAAATCCGATTAGTCAAGACTCCTAGAAGCACTTCCGGTTGTTTGACTGCCGGGAAAAACAAAGGAACTAACTGGGAGTAAAATTTTCATTGTTTATGCCAGGTACAGACCCCCCCTTTTCTCTGGATTTTTTTTGTTCAAAAAGGGGAGAGGGTGAATACGACAGCCGTTTGTTGCTCGAGCAATTGTTCGGGTTTCTAAAGCTCGCGCAGTCAATGGGACTTCCTGTTTACAAGTGGTTAAACCAAGTTCTTTCTTCCTTCCACCCTTTGTTTCTCCCCTCTCCATCTCATCGTTTATCCTAGAATGACTCGTTTTGTTTCCTTTTCATAACTCAAGCTTTTGATCTCTCATAATCGCTGTGCATACATTTCTCCTCGTCTTCTACCGTTCTACCTCTTTGCATCTATCTTTTCCATTCTCCTTCCCGCTCTTCCCTTCTCAGTCGCTGCATCCCTCTTCTTTTCTATCTTTCTTTCCTTATCATGTTTGCGCGCACACACTCTCACCCCCCCCACTCAGTCTTCTCTCCACGGTTTTTACAAAAGCCATCAGTAAGAAGTCCCGTTGGCCTCAGAATATCAGGGAAGTCGGTTACACTCACAGACACGACCCGGTCCCGATACGGGTTTTGTTTCCGGATACCAAATCCCTCCTTTCTTCCATCTAGTTAAATAAGCACACCTCGAAATATCCTCCGCATCAGCAGCGGGTTCTTTCCGCAGCCCTAGAATATTAACAGTTTGCTCGAATCTACGCCGGGTAAGGTCTCCTCGTCACAGGCGAACAGAGTTCGTTCTTACCTGTTTGGAAAGAAGGAACGGTCAGAGAACTTGTGAGAGGCTATAAAACAAACAAACGCTTGGCCATTCGGAACCTTCAGGGTGGAGGGAATAAACCTTTGAATAAAGCTATCGCCGATCGTTGTTGACGCGTCTTGGCCAACGCATTTTAGCCGTTCTTCTACTCTCACCTCGACGGTGCCAAGACAAGGGCGGGGAAGGCTAGGCGGTGTTATTTAAAGGGTTCTTCAAAAGCCTCTTCTCTCACCGGCGGCAGGGGCCAACCGTCTCACGTTGCCGGTATCGTTTCCCGCCGCCGCCGCCAGGCCTGTTCTCGGCGATTTCATCTGAAGCTGGTGATGAAGATTGAACGCCCACATTCGCCTATCGAAAACAGCTGTTCTCAGGGTTAACGCGGATGCTGGCGACAGGGACTGATACCCGAAAGGTGGGGTGGGGGTGGTGGTGGTTAGCGAGCTCGGGTACTGGTGGCATGGCGGTAGGGGACAGCCCGACATGGCCGTGTTGTGTTATTTCGGTAGCTTAGCTTGTGTTTCATAATTGATGAGCTGAAGTCGATGGCTGCTGGCTGCGCGAAATGGGAAGGCGAGTTTTGCTGGGTTGGATATAAATTAATTCCACTTTCGAATGAAGTTTTGTGCGACAACGAATAACGGACATCTATCTCCTCCCTCGCGTACCTGTCGCGGAAAGTCTAAATGGCTGGCACCATAGCTTATTGCAAATTAAGACTTTCGATCGTAGGCGCGCGCTGGTGGTTTGTTGTTGTTGTACTTCCGTCCAATCTGTACGAATGGAAGGAAGTCTGCGGGTCCGGCGTTGAAATCTCGAAGATCAGAGAGGCACGCACTCCGACTCTTAGACTACGGAGACTCGGCGGACTGGCGCGTGCATACTGCTGTTGAGAGGTGGTGGGGGGAGGGAAGGAAAGGTCTCGTCGACGTGGTCCTCTTGTAAGTGCGATGTACCGAGAGAGGCGATTCGTTGAAGCGAGCGACGCACCGCTGCACAGGGTGGTGGAGCGGGGGCTTCCCGAGAACCTGCTGGATGCAGTTCTTGCGCCATCTAAAGAGAGTTTAGGACCAGCGTGCCTAGAGACATCAAAAGGTTACTTTGAGGACCGCGGAAAGTGGCGGGCCGCTTGCCTGGGGGGGGGGGGGGAAGACGGTTACTGTTGAGAGCTCTTGAACGGAGTTTAAGCCGCGGGTACCCGGAAAATTTAGGAAACAGCAGTTCCCGGAATAAATTTATGGGGCCGGCCGGGATTCGACCTCAGAACCTTCTTCACAATACAATAGGCTAACCACTACGCTACCCGGCAACAGAAGATAATAAGATGGACAGATGCACTCTTCTAGCATTTTCACAGCTAAATATGTAGTAACTTCTTATGAAGATACAACTATAGCGTAATAGAGTAGTAAACACAGATAAGTTCATTCCTCGCGATATTCTTTTCTGATCAAAGAAGATCGTTTTGTTAAATTGTAAGTAATAGATACAGCGAGGGAAAGTACGCCTAAACATCGTATCTGCCATGGTGCATTATTACACGTGAAAGCATTGGCATTATTTCTGGTGTTTCAATTATCTTAGCCACTGCTATTTACACAATTCAAGGAGGATTTCACCAGGAAACACGCAGAAAGTCGCTAACATCAGCAGCCGCAGATTCCCTTTCACCGCCAAGTTCGCGAGGGCTGTATAGCGACTGCACGTTCTAGGTGTATCGGACACCGCCGCCGGGATACTTCTGAACCGTCTGGGTAAACATCGCGATGGCTTTTAACTTCACCGCGAATACTGAAACTGATGGGAACCCATCGTTTGTAAACACGGCAGGAATGGTCGGGTGCTGGCAGTATTGATCTTTATCGACCCCCCCCCAGCAGCAACATTTTTTTGGTGGGGTGGTGTATTAACGAAATGGTCTCCGGCTAAACGCTTCCCTTAAAGGACCGATGTTTGTTTCTACCCCGTTTCCCAAAGCAGCCCATACTTCCTACACGGGTAGTTTAATGAACACTACCCCGTGGGTGGTGAACGGGTACCCTACATTCGTAGACGCTCGCACACGCAAGTAAATATATCGAGCCGGTCTGACTATGAGTATCTCACTTAACCTCAGAAATCTAAACGTTTTTTTTTAATTATTAAAACACCAAAACATGGACAAAGCAGATTAGTAGTTGTAATCGTGAACCGGAGTTAACCTGTCGACACCAGAGACGACTCTGTTGAGAAAGCGTAGTTCAGCGATTATCCGCTAAGCAGCGCAGTCGCCTAACCCATCACTGGGCAACCGGTCATCTTTGTAACAATTAGTTAAAATCACTTAAGGCCGTTTGAGTGCATATACGACAATAGAGAACTTAATCTCAGCTGGTGGCCGAATTGGCACTTCTGAACTTAGTTTGAGAAATTCAGCATATTTCCCGTGCACATGGAGTAGTCTCCCCTTGTCAGCTCTACTTACAGTATGCACCCGGCGTAGAGGTTGTTCGAATAATGTGAAGATTTCGGACAGGTTCCGAACAAATCTTGAAATAAAGGTTATTTACCATTCCTTTGGCTACATTAGTAAATAAGAGTTGTATGAGTAAATGTCGTAAAAAAAAAAAGGAACCTATTATTATTATTAGATGCTAAAGTCCATTCTTATCAAGAAATTCCTTGTCAGTAAATTCCATTAAGTATCAAGAAACAATCCTATCCTCTTATAGTAAATTGCCACGTAAAGCTCATCTTTCCCAGTCAACGTCAGGTCATATCACGAAAATCTTAGGTCCTGTAATTCCATTGCAAAGGGCGTCTCTTTCGTCGGCGAGTGGATCTCGTCAGTGGTAGCAAACGGGTTAATTCTGTTTTATTTTAAAGGCAACAATAATTTTAAAAATGCCTCAAGGACTGGGGGTTCTTGCCGTATCTATCGGCTGACGTCACTATGGAGTTGGTCCAGCGACAGAGACGGCTTTCCTAACGACGACGACACGAAGAACACAACGAAACGCCGAGTTTGGAAATAAACTGGATCCGGCCGGAGCCACCTGCTGTAACATCTTCTTTCGCGAAACTCTCACCCACCAAAGAAGATCTTTTTACAGCATCTTAGATTCTGGCCTGTGTCTTCGAGGTGTTAAAAGACACACACACAAAAAAAAACTCCAACTTCCTCGAAGTCTGTCGGTGACGGAGCTTTGACGGGTTACAAAGAATGGGGCATAAACTCCTGGGATCTACGGCCTGATGGATACTCGATGACTGGTTACCATCGATGAGCTTCAAGGAAACGGTGTGACCACTGCTGTGAATGCTGTCACGTTGACTCGGTTTTCAACAAAAGAGTTTGGCAGCTAAACTACAATTTATTCTGAACATCTCGTGTGCTTCTTCTATTTTCTGCTTTTTTTAAAAACAAAGGTTCAGTTCAACCCCGCTGTTTACTGTCGTTGTATCCGGGGAATAATTCCTCGGATTATTACTGGCTGTAAACGGCTTTAAACTTCAGCTATAAGTGATAAACAAGAAAGCAGCGTCTGATAGGTGGCCTGGACCGGGGAAACGAAAACCTAGCAATTAAGTCTGCGGAGAACCGATTGGTTCAAGATCGGGGAAGCAAAAATCGACATTTATAACAGTTACAGGAATGAATGTTAATGAAAAAGGGTAACATCGTTATGATATATGTGTAATATTGGTTACTTTATATAAAAACATGGCAAAGGAAATAAAATTGTGATAGCATCGTGAGGCAATATCAATTAACGTCCATCATCAGATTTACCTTCAGACTGAAACATAAAAATAAAATATTAGCGTCACTTTCAGTAACCCACAGAGTCCCCATTAACCTATTGTGACAACTGTGACAACCTTTTGGAGCTCAGGGTAACTGGGGAAATTGGCTCTGTACTGACGTCATGTATGTGTGCGTGTGTCTCTCTCCCTCTGTACTGACGTCATGTGTGCGTGTGAGTGTCTCTCTGTACTGACGTCGTATGTGTTTGTGTGTGGATGTGTGTGTGAGTGTCTCTCTCTCTCCCTCTGTACTGACGTCGTGTGTGTGAGTCTCTCTCTCCCCCTCTGTACTGACGTCGTGTGTGTGAGTCTCTCTCTCCCCCTCTGTACTGACGTCGTGTGTGTGTGTGTGTGTCTCTCTCTCCCCCTCTGTACTGACGTCGTGTGTGTGTGTGTGGATGTGTGTGTGAGTCTCTCTCTCCCCCACTGTACTGACGTCATGTGTGTGTGTCTCTCTCTCTCTCTGTACTGACGTCGTGTGTGTGTGTGAGTGTCTCTCTCTGTACTGACGACGTGTGTTTGTGTGTCTCTCTCTCTCTGTACTGACGTCATGTGTGTGTCTCTCTCTCTCCCTACTGACGTCGTGTGTGTGTGTCTCTCTCCCTCTGTACTGACGTCATGTGTGTGTGTGGTGGCTCTCTCTCTCTCTCTCTCCCCCTCTGTACTGACGTCGTGTGTGTGTGTGAGTGTCTCTCTCTGTACTGACGTCATGTGTGTGTGTGTGTCTCTCTCTCTCTCCCTACTGACGTCGTGTGTTTGGTGTGTCTCTCTCTCTCTCTCTGTACTGACGTCATGTGTGTGTGTGTGTCTCTCTCTCTCTCCCTACTGACGTCGTGTGGGTGTGTGTCTCTCTCCCTCTGTACTGACGTCATGTGGGGTGTGTGTGTGTCTCTCTCTCTCTCCCCCTCTGTACTGACGTCGTGTGTGTGTGTGTGAGTGTCTCTCTCTCTCTCTGTACTGACGTCATGTGTGTGTGTGTCTCTCTCTCTCTGTACTGACGTCGTGTGTGTGTGTGTCTCTCTCCCTCTGTACTGACGTCGTGTGTGTGAGTCTCTCTCTCCTCTCCCTCTGTACTGACGTCATGTGTGTGTGGTGTGTCTCTCCCTCTGTACTGACGTCATGCGTGTGTGTGTCTCTCTCTCTCTGTACTGACGTCATGTGTGTGTGTGTGTCCTCTCTCCCTCTGTACTGACGTCATGTGTGTGTGAGTGTCTCTCACCCTCTGTACTGACGTCATGTGTGTGTGTGTCTCTCTCTCTGTACTGACGTCATGTGTGTGTGTGTGTGTCTCTCTCTCTGTACTGACGTCATGTGTGTGTTGTGTGTGTGTGTGTGTGTCCTCTCCTCTGTACTGACGTCATGTGTGTGTGGGTGTGTGTCTCTCCCTCCCTCTGTACTGACGTCATGTGTGTGTGTGTGTGCTCTCTCCCTCTGTACTGACGTGGTGTGTGTGAGTGTCTCTCTCCCTCTGTACTGACGTCATGTGTTGTGTGTCTCTCTCTCTGTACTGACGTCATGTGTGGGTGTGTGTGTGTCTCTCTCTCTGTACTGACGTCATGTGTGTGTTTGTGTGTGTGTGTGTGTCTCTCCCCCTCCCTCCACCACCCAAGACGGCTTGTTTTTCACGTTCGGTCCGAATCGATAAAGACGACAAATATTTATGAGTTCGTGAAAACCCCCGTGCACGCATCACTGCATTTTTCTATTTCTCTGTGCCCGAGTTTTCCATAAATGGCTCCGAAGGTAGAACTTTCATCAGATAGCAGAGATTTTGCCGTTTGACGAGCCGCGCTCTTCTTTTTACTTCCCGCTGTCGCGCCGACAGCCGCCTTTTGCTGAGGCCGACGTCCGAGTCCTTGTTAAAAATAACAAAGAGAAGATCTATACGGAGGGGGGATTGTTGTTGTTGTTGTTGATGTTTTTAAACCAGCATAAGAGATAAACAATTAATTCCATCCTGTGTCTCGTGTATCTGAAGTAAAACTTTCCACGTACAAGAATATTTGTTACTTCAGTAGACTCGGTTCGCCGACCGAGTTATAATCAGGGGAAGGTGAAGACTGTGAGCTGCCAAATCTCGCCGAGACGTCTCCCATCGCCAGCCATTTTATCAGGACCCACCGTCCCTCGACGTGGCATGAAATCTACAAGGGTGGGCGGGGCTGGAAGAAGGGGTTCTGGGAGATATTTCCCTTTTTCAGTTATTGATATTGTGCGTCAGGCACGTAGATGGTCGTGATGGCGAATGTGTCGGGGGTCGTGGTGCTGGCCATGGGAAATACCTGTCATGCTCTTGAAGCTATGAACGGACGACGCGAGTACGACGGATGGGGCAGTGTAGTTTTGGAAGTGACCGTCCCCTCCAGGGTATCCATGCAGCCGCTAGACGTACATGACTGAAAATAATGCCGAGGTAAGACTTTGGCATTTATTTTCCCCTTTAAAGTAATCAAGTGGCCAAAAAATCTGCTCTCCAAACTATGGATTCGTCTTGAGAGGGGCCCAGGCAAGATCGAATGAGGGTCGAGTGGTTTGCGTCGTTTTCTCCAAATTTGTCTCCGCCCTTCGGTGCAAAATTGGGATGGAAGTGTTCTTCATCTTCGGCCATCGCTGACAGACTCGAACGACCGAAGTTTTGGAGAGCAGCCTGCCAGAAAAACAGTCTGGGCCACCGTGGCACCTGCTATAGACTGACTTCAGATCTGCTTGTCCAAGTCCTGTCACATCATGTAGTCAACCCAATCCGCGTCCGCAGTTCAGCCCAGGCTCGAGTCTGAGAGAGACGGGGGGATCCTAGTAAAGTGACCGGCCCCAATGTATGTAAATTCTTCTCGTGGGAAGAAACTAAAGGACGACGGAGAAGTTTTATTGCTCTATTGGTCAAAGAGTAAACTTTGGCATATTTCTAGATAGCACACACAGGTAAGTATTCCCAAAAACATATTTTAAAAACAGGAGAGACAAAAACAGGCTACACCTTAAAAATAGGCAGGTCCCTTTTTTAAAAAAAAAAAAAAAAACTTCTCATAGAAACGCTATCGATTTGTTTATGCGTAGTGTAAGATAATGTACTTTAAATAGGTATTATCTAGACTATTTTCGGACTTCGTCCACCAAATCGATGTTCATTTAGTTTAGACTAATGCCCTCTAAGCGTATACCACCATTGCCAGAAGTTTTCCGCCGTTATAGAACTATCTAATTTTGCTTGATAAGGTAGAACTAATCTTTCCGAATTTGCGCAGTAATTCCACCTGACCATATTAGAGCTGATGCCGCCTTAACAATCCGAGAAACCAGAGAATATGGGACGGAACATGCAAATAACATGATTTCTCGAAAGACCTCATAAATCATGACGACAAACGCAACCAATTAAAAGCGTTCAGAGGCAGACATTTAGAAGTGGTTACTGGCTCGGTGCCAGACTACGAGCCTAAATCTGAAGACAGATTTTGGTATAGCTGTTTGCAGTCGATCCAAATCTTTCGTCCATGACTAAGATCTTGATTTTTTGAAATATATATATATTCGTGGGGCGGAACTGTCCGTAAGCCAATCGCCTTGATTGACATCTTCCCAAGAGGATAGATTGGGATAAAGCAGGTGCACAGATCCGAAGGGCTCACCCTGGGTTGGGACGGTTTTCTGCCGCCGACGGTAGAAGAGTTCTGATTCACCGCTCCCTGACGCTTCCCTCGGATCGACAACTCGTAACTCGCTCGGCGTTCGTTAGCGCGGCTCTGGCCCCTTTTTTTTGCCTTCCCCCCGCCGGCATCGCTTTTCCCCAAGCACTCGTTTTACTACTTCCTAATGAGGAAGCCGGTCGTAACTCCACGTCGCAGGTGTTACGATCCCAGAATTCACTCGCGTCGGCGTCTCCAGCTAATTGGGCACCGCGACGCCATTATTAGTTCCCGAATTTCGCGGTCCGCCGAGCGTGAAAATTCCAACAGTCGTGTGTGTGTGTGTGTGTGTGTGTGTGTGTGTGTGTGTGTGTGTGTGTGTGGGAGATGGGATTCTCCGCGAGAGCTCCATTGTGCGAAACGGACAAACGGGAGAGAGGTAGGGAAGAATAAAGAAGCGGAATGATTATTTAGTTAAATTAATATATAGGTAAAACAGAAAATTTAGACCAATAATAATAATAATAATAATAATAATAATAATAATAATAATAATAATAATAATAATATATAAACGCAATTGGTATATTTGATGATAAATTCAAGAAAGACACGGAAGGGTCGGCCCTATTATCTGGTGCTGGGTAAAACTCGAAATAACGGCTCTTTGGCCCTATTATCTGGTGCTGGGTAAAACTCGAAATAACGGCTCTTTGGCCCTATTAACCAGTGCTCGGTAAAACTCGAAATAACGGCTCTTTGGCCCTATTAACCGGTGCTCGGTAAAACTCGAAATAACGGATCTTTGGCCCTATTATCTGGTGCTGGGTAAAACTCGAAATAACGGCTCTTTGGCCCTATTAACCGGTGCTCGGTAAAACTCGAAATAACGGCTCTTTGGCCCTATTAACCGGTGCTCGGTAAAACTCGAAATAACGGCTCTTTGACCCTATTAACCGGTGCTCGGTAAAACTCGAAATAACGGCTCTTTGGCCCTATTAACCGGTGCTCGGTAAAACTCGAAATAACGGCTCTTTGGCCTATTAACCGGTGCTCGGTAAAACTCGAAATAACGGCTCTTTGGCCCTATTAACCGGTGCTCGGTAAACTCGAAATAACGGATCTTTGGCCCTATTATCTGGTGCTGGGTAAAACTCGAAATAACGGCTCTTTGGCCCTATTAACCAGTGCTCGTAAAACTCGAAATAACGGCTCTTTGGCCCTATTAACCGTGCTCGGTAAAACTCGAAATAACGGCTCTTTGGCCCTATTAACCGGTGCTCGGTAAACTCGAAATAACGGCTCTTTGGCCCTATTAACCGGTGCTCGGTAAAACTCGAAATAACGGCTCTTTGGCCCTATTAACCGGTGCTGGGTAAACTCGAAATAACGGCTCTTTGGCCCTATTAACCGTGCTCGGTAAAACTCGAAATAACGGGATCTTTGGCCCTTATCTGGTGCTGGGTAAAACTCGAAATAACGGCTCTTGGCCCTATTAACCGGTGCTCGGTAAAACTCGAAATAACGGCTCTTTGGCCCTATTAACCGGTGCTCGGTAAAACTCGAAATAACGGCTCTTTGGCCCTATTAACCGGTGCTCGGTAAAACTCGAAATAACGGCTCTTTGGCCCTATTAACCGGTGCTCGGTAAAACTCGAAATAACGGCTCTTTGGCCCTACTAACCGGTGCTCGGTAAAACTCGAAATAACGGCTCTTTGGCCCTATTAACCGGTGCTGGGTAAAACTCGAAATAACGGCTCTTTGGCCCTACTAACCGGTGCTCGGTAAAACTCGAAATAACGGCTCTTTGGCCCTATTAACCGGTGCTCGGTAAAACTCGAAATAACGGCTCTTTGGCCCTATTATCTGGTGCTCGGTAAAACTCGAAATAACGGCTCTTTGGCCCTATTAACCGGTGCTCGGTAAAACTCGAAATAACGGCTCCTTTGGCCCTATTAACCGGTGCTCGGTAAAACTAAACTCGAAATAACGCTCTTTGACCCTATTAACCGGTGCTCGGTAAAACTCGAAATAACGGCTCTTTGGCCCTATTAACCGGTGCTCGGTAAAACTCGAAATAACGGCTCTTTGGCCCTATTAACCGGTGCTGGGTAAAACTCGAAATAACGGCTCTTTGGCCCTATTAACCGGTGCTCGGTAAAACTCGAAATAACGGATCTTTGGCCCTATTATCTGGTGCTGGGTAAAACTCGAAATAACGGCTCTTTGGCCCTATTAACCAGTGCTCGGTAAAACTCGAAATAACGGCTCTTTGGCCCTATTAACCGGTGCTCGGTAAAACTCGAAATAACGGCTCTTTGGCCCTATTAACCGGTGCTCGGTAAACTCGAAATAACGGCTCTTTGGCCTATTAACCGTGCTCGGTAAAACTCGAAATAACGGCTCTTTGGCCCTATTAACCGGTGCTGGGTAAAACTCGAAATAACGGCTCTTTGGCCCTATTAACCGGTGCTCGGTAAAACTCGAAATAACGGATCTTTGGCCCTATTATCTGGTGCTGGGTAAAACTCGAAATAACGGCTCTTTGGCCCTATTAACCGGTGCTCGGTAAAACTCGAAATAACGGCTCTTTGGCCCTATTAACCGGTGCTCGGTAAAACTCGAAATAACGGCTCTTTGGCCCTATTAACCGGTGCTCGGTAAAACTCGAAATAACGGCTCTTTGGCCCTATTAACCGGTGCTCGGTAAAACTCGAAATAACGGCTCTGTGGCCCTACTAACCGGTGCTCGTAAAACTCGAAATAACGGCTCTTTGGCCCTATTAACCGGTGCTGGGTAAAACTCGAAATAACGGCTCTTTGGCCCTACTAACCGGTGCTCGGTAAAACTCGAAATAACGGCTCTTTGGCCCTATTAACCGGTGCTCGGTAAAACTCGAAATAACGGCTCTTTGGCCCTATTATCTGGTGCTCGTAAAACTCGAAATAACGGCTCTTTGGCCCTATTACCGGTGCTCGGTAAAACTCGAAATAACGGCTCTTTGGCCCTACTAACCGGGTGCTCGGTAAAACTCGAAATAACGGCTCTTTGGCCTATTAACCGGTGCTCGGTAAAACTCGAAATACGGCTCTTTGGCCCTATTAACCGGTGCTCGGTAAAACTCGAAATAACGGCTCTTTGGCCCTATTAACCGGTGCTCGGTAAAACTCGAAATAACGGCTCTTTGGCCCTATTACCGGTGCTCGGTAAAACTCGAAATAACGGCTCTTTGGCCCTATTATCTGGTGCTCGGTAAAACTCGAAATAACGGCTCTTTGGCCCTATTAACCGGTGCTCGGTAAAACTCGAAATAATGGATCTTTTGACGACTACAGACGCCTCGTGCTCAGCAGAGGAAGGAGAGCGAGATGTTTTAAAACGAAGCGAAACGTCCGTCAGCTTTTATTTTAAATGATAATTTCCCCGTAATTAAAAGCTATTCTTCTTCCATTGAATCCCGCGCATAATTTGGCAGAAGGCGACAAATGGTCGACTTAGTCGTTCAGATAGATGGTTTTGTTTTCTTGTCATAAAAATGGCTCCGACATTTTCGTTTGTTTTTCCTCGCAATAAATGTGGATAATCCGTCTCCCTTTTCTCTATCTCCCTAAATTTAATTTTCTGGTATTACTTTGTGGGTTCTCTGTATTCGGCATAAAGATAAAATGCTCGGAATTCGAGTAAACAAGCTCGGTTCGCGAATAAAGTGGAAGAAAGGAGTCGCTTTTAATTGTTATATATGAATTTTTAACCCTTGTGACATTCTTTTAAATATTCTTTTTATCGATGTAGCATCAGCGTTAGAATGATTACTCTGCCATACGACAAATCTGTTAACCGATTCTTCAAAAACACGGTAATAATAAAAAAAAATACAATATTCCAGCAAACAAGAGAAGGAAAAAAAGGAAATAGAAATATAGATTAAAAACATTAATTGTGGTTTCGTTATCATTTCAAACTTTCTGATTAATTATGGACTCAGCGAGTAATCTCTGTGAATGCTAATTTAGTTTATAAGGAGAGCTTGGTCTTATCGCGTTCTCTTCATACCCGTTTCTTACTTCTAATTCGAATAGTCTTCTGATACTGTGCTTTTTGGGATAAAAGAGATGTTAATGGCCCAAAGAATTGATGGCTGCTGTTGCTTTGTTTGGAAGATGAAAACGGAACTTCACGTGGAACAAGAATATCGGTTATTGACCCTTATGAAGCTGGAAAAGTATTTTTTTTTTCTTGTGAAGGTTGGAATTGCAAAGGGTGGACTGAGAACAACCATCTATTGAATGGCTTAGTCACAAGCTTAAAGGGTTAAGGAAGGAGTAATTTCGAAAATGGAACGGGAGGAGGGGATTGGTGTTCCAGAAGCGAAGAGCAAACACGTTTCTCGACAGGTAGCCGTTTAAAGCTCTGGCCACAACTTTCTGCAACAGTCAGCATCTCGGCTCGACAGATAACTAAGAAAGGTTGGGACGGTTGGCTGAGTAATAGGCAAGAAACAAACAAGCAAACAAACAAAAGCCTTTGTTTAGACGCTTCAGCGAGAAAAGACGACTTGAATGGGATAATATACAAAAAAAGAAAGGAAGAGAACGGAAACCATCCGAGCGATGGAGCGATGCGTTGCGGTCAGGGGAGAGCGAATTCGAGACGTTTGGCTACAGGCGGATGACGTGAGAAAGACAAGGGGAGAGAAGCGTTCAGCCCCCCCCCCGAAGTCTGGCGGGAGGGAGGCGACTCGGCGATGATGGACGAGATTCTCACAAAAGAGAGGAACCTCGAGCGATTCCCCGGGATTGATAGGCGATTGGGTTCACACCGCGACGAAATGATGATCCGAAGCGGACCATAGAGACTGACGCGCAGTATCCAGGCAGCAAAAGATCGGAGGGGGGGGTTGCTTAAAAACAAAAACAACGAAACTATGCTTTGCCTCTCCCTCCTCTCTCGATCCACCGATGTATGCGCCATTGAACTCACGTGAGCTGAACTGCATCCAAGAATCGAGGTCCAACAATGCGGATTATTCGTAGAACTACTCGCGAGAGAAGAATGGGTTAGGGTGATTAATCACGAGTCGTTGTTGTGAAGAGTTACTAAACAGGGGAGATAAATGCCCGCCGGAAATTAATTATTCGCATAAAAAAAATTCAGTTGCAACGAAATATCTCGCGTTTCCGCATAGGTTTTTTTTTTTTTTTTTTTTTTAAACGCAGTTGTTTCTTCTGAAGGAAAATCATTTTAGTAACGATAATAACTAGTGGGTTTTCTGACGAGGATGAATCGTTTTTTCCTTGTGCGGTGCGATAGTCCGGGCCAGCTCTGTTATTTCGCATCCACGTTGCAAAAAAAACCAGACGCCATTTTTGTTTTTCCTCCTTAAAAGCAAGAGCAGCTAACTCTGTTCATGGCTGACGGCGGAGGGCGCCGCTTAGATATAAGCTAAATCCAATTTCAACTTATTTATTCTCCTTCGTAAAGAAAGCGTTCTACGATACCCTATAGAATCCCATAGTGTTTAACCGCGTTATGTGTGTCCCCCCCCCCATAAACTGTGTTATACGTCAAAATCTAGCCTTTGTAATTTAATGCGCGTGTGGCCGGCAATACGGTGATCAATAAATATCGATTAGGAGAATCTATTTGTACTTCGGAAGTAGCAGATTACTTTAGACTAAGGAACCAATATGCCGGTTCGCACCCCCGGGGAGTGGGTTTTGAGACGCTCAAAGGGGTATATTGTCTTCATCCTTGTATTAGTTTAGTAAAATTGTCTTGTTAGGTGAAATCAACGACCTCGACATTTCTCCCGCCAGGGGGAGACGGGCCGTGCTATTTTGGTTAGGAGAAGAGATATTTAATAAGGATTTGGTAAACCTTATTGTAGGTGAAAAATTCAATCAAACGCTTTGTACATCTAATAGTCATTCATATAAATTAGTGGAAAAATTACTTTTGGACACACCACG
Organism: Nautilus pompilius; assembly: GCA_018389105.1. Taxonomy (NCBI): domain Eukaryota; kingdom Metazoa; phylum Mollusca; class Cephalopoda; order Nautilida; family Nautilidae; genus Nautilus; species Nautilus pompilius. The sequence continues at coordinate 376,427 of JACATO010001459.1, forward strand.
AACTGTAGTCGGCCTTTAAGGAGAGTTTATGGCTTAATATCGCAGTTTGCGAGTAATTGCCCGTTCGCTCTGCCGACAACAGTCTGGGCTTTGAAGCTGCGGCCATTTCAACGGAAGTGAGCTAGTGACGACGTATGCCTTGGTGACCAAGCGAGTTGTCTGGTGTACTGGTGGGGTGGGGGACTGACTCCTGACTCGTCGTCCGTCAGGTGTATTTCTACCGCGAGTCTGAAATTGTTGCTTGGTTTCAGGTTTTGAAATGCTCTCCTGTCCGCGTTACCTTGCACATCATCGCCACCCACCCCCGCGCTGACTTCATTATCCACGCCCTCATAAACATGCCCCGCCCCCCTTTCGAGGTCTTCTTCCAGGATCAGAGCCCCCCCCCACTTTGGTAGACTCCCTTTTCGCCGGCAGTCGGTAACCCTTTCTGATCGCTTGCAAGCGATCTCCGTTACCTCCGCGAAACAACGGACAGATGTCCCCATCCCGGAATCTCGGGGCGTGCGAGAATCTTCCGAGAAGACTTCACAACGGCCAAGCGGTCACCACCAAAGGCTGGCGTGTACTCACTCACACGGGGGCCAGCCCCGGCTCGGCTAACTCGCCCGTATCAGACACAGAATGCGTTTAATGATGGTTAACTAGAAACTCGTATTCCTGTCACTATTTTCATCGTAAAATAACTTGGACTCATTTCTTCGACGCGCTTATAGAAGAGTTTCTTAATTACTGATACGTCACTGATGCTCGACGCTGGCCAGCCCAGCTGGTACACGGCCATCTTCCAACAATCTGACCAGAGTGGAAACCAGTGTCTGTTTCTGCGGGCGTCAACGGGCGGCTTGTGGAGCCGGAGAACTGCCATCCATCCAGAACACTGGTTCTTTGTGCTGACCGATTGCAAACGTGCAGTTTGTCACTTGAGGTGGGGGGCAGGGTTGCAAGGGTTCGGTTTCCGGCGAGATGGAGGGTAATACTGCATTCTGGGAGCCACATTCGCAGCGGTAAGGTAGAAGAGCGGGATTTTGGTCCCCCACCCACATCCTCTGGTCCTTGGTTATCGAGTGCAGCGGGCGGTGACCAATGAAAGCCGACGATGGCTCGGCCGGCGATCGGGAAGGGGCGATGGAACTCCGCCTCGTTGATGTGAACGATGCTTATCGTGTCCCAGGAAACCAACCGGAGATTCCGACTTTGAGTAGCCAGACAGAAACTGGAGAAAGGCGTTGGCCAGAGGTTGGTCAAAGGTCCGTCATGCCTGTCCATCGACAGCTGACCGGGTCCCTTCCTTGTCCCCCCCCCAACATCTCTAGCGCTTCTTTTCTTTCGAGACCCACGTCAACTTGTGTGGTTTAAAGGTTTCCGACATCCGACCGCTCAGATTCCCAAGGACAGTGTGCCGAAAGGCAAAAAAAAAAAAAAAAATTGCAAGAGAAGAGAGAGAGAGAGAGAGATATGACGTCACTAGAGAGAGATGGAGAAAGATATATGGTCAGTACAGAGAGATATGAAGTCATTAGAGAGAGATGGAGAGAGATGGATAGATAGATATGACGTCAGTACAGAGAGATAGACGTCACTAGAGAGAGATGGAGAGAGAGGGAGAGAGAGAGATAGAGATATGAAGTCACTAGAGAGAGATGGAGAGAGATATGACGTCAGTACAGAGAGATATGACGTCACTAGAGAGAGATGAGAGATGGATAGATAGATATGACGTCAGTACAGAGAGATATGACGTCACTAGAGAGAGATGGAGAAAGATATATGTCAGTACAGAGAGATATGAAGTCATATAGAGAGAAGATGATAGAGATGGATAGATAGATATGACGTCAGTACAGAGAGATATGACGTCACTGAGAGAGAGTGGAGAGAGAGGGAGAGAGAGAGAGATGGAGAGAGAGAGAGAGAGATGGAGAGAGATATGACGTCGGTACATAGAGATATGACGTCGTACAGAGAGATATGACGTCACTAGAGAGGATGACGTCGGTACAGAGAGATGACGTCGGTACAGAGATATATGACGTCACTAGAGAGAGAGAGAGAGAGATGGAGAGAGATATGACGTCGGTACATAGAGATATGACGTCACTAGAGAGAGATGACGTCGGTACATAGAGATATGACGTCACTAGAGAGAGAGAGAGAATCTTCACCTACCGTCGGCCCTCGTCTCTCTCACGATGGAACAGTACGTTTTTGCCTGGTTTTCTGGACACGGGGTCGGTGCCGGTGGGCGGCGCTCACAGTCTTCCTTGTGTTTGTCTTTCAACGAGTCGCACTTTGAGCAACGGATTGCGGCAGCCACACCTGGAAATAATGGGGAAAGTTGGCAGTTGAGGGAAAAAAACCCGACCGGGCGATCGGTCATTTGCAAATAGCGTCAGTCCCAACGTTGGGCAAAGAGAATGTTGACATTAAGATAGAATACACGGTAATAAATGATAGAGACCTGCAGTGATATGTATTACAGTGCAGTGTAGTATTATATTTAGAGGTATAATACAGCGTAATAATAGTATGTTAGCATTTATTAATTTTATGAAGGTTTGTGAGAGTTAGAGCGGTCTTCCTAAAGTAGTTGTTGTATTGTCCTCGCGGCTTATACGTCTTCTTCTTCAAACTTTAAAGTAGAGATAATTTACGAGGAATTATTGAAGAAGATTGATTATGGTGTTTTTTTTTTTTTTTGTTTTTTTAATGTAAAATCTTGGCTTCTGCTGAAAATAAAAGGGGGTTAGTGCCAGCGATATTCATCGTCACTAAGAGAGGTATTCGGAAGCTTGAGGGAAACGGATACATATCGATTATCCGGGCCTTTTGTTAGAAACGTAAACGTCACGCTCCAAAGGTTCGGAATCTCTGGAGGGATCTAGAGATTAACGGGAATGGAAGGAAGATGATAAGCTCGTCTCGGCTCTTTTCTCGTGTCTCCCCTTGTCTCGGGCTGCCACGAAAATCGGTCGCAGTCGCAGACGGAACTGCGGTATAAAGACCGGTCCGGGTTGGTTTTTTTTTTTCTGTGGATGCGAATTGCTCCTCAGCTCCCTTCCTGGTTCGTCCAAGGGCCCGTATGTGTTTAGGAAACGCGATCCTTGGCTTTAAGTACCACTTTCATTATTCTTCTTTAGAGACGGCAGTCAACCGGAATCTATTACAGCAAAATCACCATAAGAACAAACCCGTGGTTTTAATCACGAAAAATATAGCGTCTCAATGAGACAATAGAATTAAGTTAACGTTATTTTTCCACCTGTCCCCGCCATCTCTGGCACCGCATTTCCCTGCCGCGGCGAGGCTAGAGTCAGCCACCAACCTCTTTCACCGATTGAACGAAGCAGTGAACGGTCTTTCATTTTGCCAGATTATTCGCCATGAACGTGAGCCGACGGCCGCTTAAAGGCCACGCCCTCTTCTGTGAGAAACTTCATCGCATGGTAGTCCCCCCTTTGCAATGGCTAGCGTGCTGCCACCTGCGACTACTTTCAGTATACACCAGTATTTACTTATAACTCCTCTCTCCCTTTCGGATACACGACGCAGATGCCCCTTAAAATATTGCAACACGAAAAGTCATTTTATTCCCAGCATTACTCGCGCTAGCCCGGAATTCCCCTTCTACTGCCTCAGTGGAGGGACACGGTCACGACACGAGAGAGAGAGAGGAATTTAGTTCCATCAGTAGAAATTCTTGTTTCTTGTTCGTTATGAACTTCTTTCCAGAGGGATGGCGTCAAAGCAACTTCCTGTTTCTTCCTCTTGTGAGCCCCCCCCCACTCACGTGATGGCATCGATATCCACAACCGGATGTTAAATGGCGGCGTCATTATGTTACCTTAATCGAAACTGATGGGCGCGGCTTATAAACCAGTGTGATATAATTCGATTTAACTTATATTATTAAACTAATTTGGAGAGCTAACCGGAACCAGGCGCTTAAGATGGCTGGCGAACCTCGCCGACAGTGGCGCAGATAAACGAACTAGTATTGACAGAAGCGGCCTCGCACTTCTAGCAAACACACACTGGTAGTGTTTACTCAGTTACTGCCACATTCTCGTGCGTGTTGGGATAGAGAAGCGTGGGCCTGAAGACCAGGGGAGGAGGAAGGGGTGCTGGTGGGGTCGGCAGACATCTACGTTTTATCGGGAGGGTGAGAAGACCGATTCCCGAGCAGACCCGCCTTACAATTCACGCGTCACTCGGGGAGTTCTTGTAGACAGGGCGCTGATCTCCTGCGTGTACCCTTTCTTGCGAATTTAAGTTCTTTGCTCTCCTCCCCCCCCCTCTCACCGGACCCCCGTCCCTCCCTGCTCCTCTTTCTTTAGCTTGACACCAGGCTCATCAATCATTTCTCCTCCAGACGATACGGTCAGCAGATCCAGTGGGTACTGGCTGGAGAGCTGCAGTAGAGATGAGACAAGAATTATGACGCACGCGATCTGTTGATGGACGAGATTTTAGATTTAAGAAAAAAAACCTCCCAAAATCCGAGTTTGTCTGTGCAGACTGGGGTAAACCAAATCGACTTGGATTCGGGACCGCGGCTTTGACAGATCGCCCCGCTAGGTGGCAACTGGCGAACTGAATTTTCGACGGGCCAGCGTAATGCGTCCTGTCATCGGATGTAGAAAGCAATACATCTTATTACAATCCCTTTACTTAGCTTTACGCTACTTTGTACGATAAAACTTCCAGCTGGTCATGTTATTTCAAAGTTGATCACGATTAGCCTTTTAAACAATAAGTTCAATCTAAATCTTTCCTGTTAAAACAAAGCAGGAGAAGTACGCTGGCAGCCAAAAGTGTAGACTCACCAACGGAATAATTCCTCAAGAGCATCATGAAAAAGGGGCTGTTACATCGAAAAATGTATCGGGATGAAGGTTAAAAAGATAAATCCTATTTTCAATCGTTGAGATTTTCTAACAATCATGCACTATTATACATAAACTAGTATACTGATTGTTGAGATATTTCATTAGTGAGCCTGCATTTATGGCCAACACAGTATATATATATATTTTTTTTTTTTTCCAGTAGTAACAAAAGCATTAAACATTAAATCAAATACTATTAAGCTGGGGCATTTTAAATCTGAATTAAAATTTTTAAAATGAAAAATATTAAAAAAAAAACAACAACAACAAACATTAATGAGAATTTTATCTAGTAAAGCAGATCACTGCAGAGAGATGAATGTGTTTGGGCAGCTTTGCTAGATGTTAAATAAAATTGATTTGAAACTCCCTCAGAAAAACTCAAAATGCTTCAAATCTAGATCTTTGAACCATTCAAAAAGTATGCCCTATATTATGCAGATTGGGTATTGATCCATCCTGACAGAGCAATCCCATGAATACACATTTCCAAAGTTTCACAAGCTGTAGAAAGATATACATAAAAACATATAAAAGTAAAAACCCATTAAGACGTAATATCAAATGATCTTAAACGCTAGCAACTTATCTGTTGTCCTTAACTGAGAATGTATGAAATATAGTGTAAAATAAAGTTTAGAAGATGGCTCTTATTCCTCACATTTCCACAGCTCATACATCTGTTGATGACTGGTTATCTATGAGCCTTTGGACTAGTTCGAAATAAAGTTCTATTTATATTATGTTATAAAATGAAACAGTGCCACTAACTCCTATAAATAAAGTACAAAAGATAGAGAAGACCAGTGCTAGATGTTAGTATAATTGCTGTTGTAAAGGTCAATGTATATGATCTCAATTGTAGCCTTAACTATTTGTAACCTTAGGAATTTGATTATAGCCTTATCTATAGGTAATCATATTTGTAAATTATAACCTGCCTTATCTAAACATAATCATATGTCAATTATAGCCTGCCTTACCTATATGTAACTATATGATGATTATAGCCTTATCTATATGTAATCATATTTGTCAATTATAGCCTGCCTTATCTATATGTAATCATATTTGTCAATTATAGCCTGCCTTATCTATACGTAACCATATGATGTTGATTATAGCCTTATCTGTGTGTAACTATATGATTGATTATAGCCTTATCTATATGTAATCATATTTGTCAATTATAGCCTGCCTTATCTATACGTAACCATATGATGTTGATTATAGCCTTATCTGTGTGTAACTATATGATTGATTATAACCTTATCTATATGTAACCATATGATGTTGATTATAGCCTCATCTATACGTAACTATATGATGATTATAGCCTTATCTATATGTAATCATATTTGTTAATTATAGCCTGCCTTATCTATACGTAATCATATGATGTTGATTATAGCCTTATCTATGTGTAACTATATGATTGATTATAACCTTATCTATAGGTAACCATATTTGTCAATTATAGCCTCATCTATATGTAACTATATGATGTTGATTATAGCCTTATCTATATGTAACTATATGACATTGGCTATAGCCTTATCTATATGTTTAATTAGGAATACTAGCATGGTAACAACTAACAACACTCCTCTAATTTTAGCAAAAATAATAAACTGACAATTAAAACATTAGTACAAAAAGTGTTAATTAAATAAGTAATGAAATGTCAACATTTCCTTGTGTGAAATAATCATGGACAGATTAAAAAAAAATTTTATCTGGTCAAGTTTTAATATGAATTTATTTCCACATTGTAGTTTCAATATTTTGTTCATCTGTTGCCTTAACAAAGTATTTATCCTACCTGTAAGGTGACTGAAACAAGGTGTTTATTCTACCAGTAAGGTGACTGAAACAAGGTGTTTATTCTACCTGTAAGGTGACTGAGGCAAGGCATTTATTCTACCTGTAAGGTGACTGAGACAAGGTGTTTATCCTACCTGTAAGGTGACTGAAACAAGGTGTTTATTCTACCAGTAAGGTGACTGAGACAAGATGTTTATCCTACCTGTAAGGTGACTGAAACAAGGTGTTTATTCTACCTGTAAGGTGACTGAGACAAGATGTTTATCCTACCTGTAAAGTGACTGAAACAAGGTGTTTATTCTACCTGTAAGGTGACTGAGGCAAGGCATTTATTCTACTTCTAAGGTGACTGAGACAAGATGTTTATCCTACCTGTAAAGTGACTGAGACAAGATGTTTATCCTACCTGTAAAGTGACTGAGGCAAGGCATTTATTCTACCTGTAAGGTGACTGAGACAAGATGTTTATCCTACCTGTAAGGTGACTGAAACAAGGTGTTTATTCTACCAGTAAGGTGACTGAGACAAGATGTTTATCCCACCTGTAAAGTGACTGAAACAAGGCGTTTATCCTACCTGTAAGGTGACTGAAAAAAGGCGTATTCTACCTGTAAGGTGACTGAAAAAAAAGATGATAAAGAAAAACAAAGCAAAACAATATTGTCAGGATTAGAGTCACGGAATCCAGACTGGAGTGTTTGGAGATGTTCGGAATGTGGGCTCCGGTTAGGTACAGTGGGCCAGGGTGCTGGTAGAAAAACTGTTTGACTAACAAGTCAGGGTTTGAGACAAGCACAGGCCACTTGTATGATCTAGAAATGCAATTTAATGCACTACAAAATGATTCTTCTATATCCTGATGATGGCAGCAGAGAAACCAGTTACTACTAATGTAAGAATGGGGAATACCTGAACATGAGAGATACTGGCCATAAGATTGTTCTGGTAGACCCTTTAGACCAGACCCCATCTGGTCAGATGGATGCTCTTTTGTTTTTTTTATCCCCCAAGAAATGTTTTCCCTGGTGAGAACCCAGCAGTCTCTGGGCTAAAAGTAATGTTGTTATTGTTGAGAAATATGCCATTTTCTCCTAAATGCTATCCACAAATGTGATTTATTGTTTTAGACAAGGAAATCAATATTAACTGATACAAGAGGCTGGTGGCACAGTGCTTTTTATGAAGTCCTGTTAGTGGCTAGGAGGGGATGTGCAGGGAGAGCCAGATGAGAGAGAGGGAGAGGAGAGAGAGGGGGGGGGGACAGGGGGGAAAGGGGCACAAGAAACACCTGAGATAAATTGAATTTGGCCCATTCTATAAAACCCTAAATGGCAGCATCCTAATTATTTATAACATTATGTCAATTCTATTTGTTTGCCACAGGACCCCCCTCCCCAGTTCTGATTAATCCATGAACAGTCAGGGACCAGATCTCAACTCTGAGATCAGGACTTGACAGCCACAAAGCTGGCCTTCCACCTCTCCAGAGTATTTTCATTTTACACACAAGCCCAGCCTACAGGGGGCACTGAGTGCTTTACCAATGGCCCATTCAGCAGATCAGCTTGTAATGATGGTGTGGCTCCTCTGGCCTGATAATTGGGAATGTTTATTGCAAGAGGAGGAGGAGAACTCTCTTTCAAGCAATGTAAACTCATACCACATGATAATTACATATGTTGTGTAGCCAAATCTATTAGCTAGTCTTCCTTCTTTTCTTCTCTCTCTCTCTCTCTTTTTTTATTTTCCTGAACAGAGGTTCCCGATTATTATTTCCCACCCCAGCCAGTGACTCTTGTCAGTCAGTCTCTACCTTTAATCACTGAAGAGTTCTGTTCTGTAAACAGATCTATTCTGCAAGGGCTGGAACTGATTAAGCAACTCAATTTTGTGTAATTTGAGGAGGTGGGGACAAGAAGGAAAAACAGCAGCAGCAGCCTATAAAACTCTGCCAGAGAAGACAGGATAATAATTCCTGCTTAATTATGCTAATGAAATATAAGAGTAAATGCCTCTGAGCCAAAAAAGGTATAAGAGAGAGAGAGAGAGAGAGGGGGGAAATTAAGGAAAAAAAGAAATTCGATTTTTTACTCTTCTGAACGTAAGATCAATCAGGTTACTGAACATAAGATGGTAAGCTCAGACACTTTGTTGTTCTGTGAAGTTGAATCTAACCTCATTTAAAAAAAATATTTTTTCTATGCTTATTAACGTTGATAAATCTGGACTTAGATTGTGAACTTTTTTTCTTTAATACATCTTTTTGTCAGAAATGAAGAAATGATAATATATTTAAGTTATACATCCATATAATAATAATGTGACATCAGTTGGGATCAGAAAAGTATCCTTAGGGATTTGCAGGGCCTCCAATCTGGGTCATCAGCTGTCACCCATAACATACACACATTATAGTTGTTGCTACTGGTAATGCTATGTTCCATAATCACAGAAATTCATGAATGGATACCGATGTAGGTACAATAAGTCAGATAGACAGGGCCAAATAAAGGTTCTTCCTTCCCAATTGAGATTATATAGCAGACATAAATATATAGAAGAGCAATGCAACACTCCAGTGATAGACTGCTAAGGTGAGAGCCCACCACTGAGGTTGGGCATGGCTGGTTCTTGGTCGTCTTCATCATCCACCTATGTTGGTCTCCAACCCCCAATCTGTAAACGAAGACTTCTAGTAAGCATTTCTGTTGCCACGTCACCTATTTTGTGCAACTGTGATGGGACCCAGCAACTGCTAGCATCCTAACATTCATCAAAACCACCACCAATATATATATATATATGTACACATACATTACAGGTGTAAAGACATCAAGGTAAGAAATTTCAGCACTTGTTCAAAGTTCCCATAGGACAAGAAATATAACACATCATACAGCAGACTATTTAAAATCTACATGAGGTAAACATAATGATCTAAAAGTAAATATAATGACACCAACAATGTGCACAAATAATTGCTCAGGTATCTTATAATAATGTGTTTTTTTTCCCCCCGAGTTCCACATGTTCCTTAAAAAGGAGGCAATGATATTTGCAGCTGGCTGCACAAGACTATTGCTTGGCAAAATTTTAAAATTATACTTTAAAAAAAAAATGTTTTTAAAGAACATACAGCAGCAGTTTGGCAACTGACCAAACCAGAGCTGGAGGCAGGGTAAGTAAACTTAAACCTGATCCTCATTTACAAAACAACAACAACAACAACTGCTATGGTAACGAGGTAGGTAAAGCAGCCGTTTGATTGTTGAAATATCCCTTCATCCATAGAAATAACAATATGCTACCCCCAACAAAAAGTTAAGCAGAAATATTTACTAAGAAGCAGGAGCAATTGATTTGTGGATGCTTCTTTCGCGACAGTAAAATAAAACAATTTTGAAACACTAATCTTAGTATTACGTGTGCTGCCATATTTAATTAGAATAGAAGCAAAAAGCAAACGATTTTGCCATCGTTTATGTTATCCTTCCTTCGTTTAAAAAATAAAAATAACTTCCCAGGACTTTACTGCTGTTGTTGGTTCAGATATTAATTAACAACAGAAACCTAAATAGAGGCTTTTCTTATTTGATAAAAAATTCATTATCTGGTTGTCATAGTTTTTTTTTTTTCTTTTCCTTCCTTTATTCATTTCTTTGTAGTATTTTTGTTAAAGCCTCCGTCCTTCCTGGCAACAGGAGATTGGGCAGATATCCACTGTAAACCACTTGTCAGATCAGAGAATCCAAGCAAAATACAAAAACTGGATTTGAAATATATTTATACTGCATCTAGTAATATGTATGTATATATATATGTGTAAGTCCTTCAATAAAAGAAATAAGAATTCACTGAATTATATCATATTATCAACTATCAACCTTCAAAGATCTAACAGGTCAAATGAAGACTAGAACCAGGGTAAGTCAGTTTAAATAGCTAACAAACTTAACAAAAGCAGGGAACGTGCGCGTCAATTGTCTACCTCCAGGCAACTAGAAATCGTATCCAATAAGAACCAAAAGATGGCAAGAGGTCAGCATCTTGCGTGTACGGAAGTTGTTCTCAAGAGTAAACAAGACCGGAGTCAACCAGAGACCCGCAGAAAATGAGAGACAAATGCAAACGCAATGAAAAATGATACCAGCGGAGCAAATCACCAGAGTGATGATATGAATGCACCCATCTCTATTTAGTGACACTAATCGTAACCATATATAAACATTCCTTATCATGTCTAAACCTCAAAAAGCAATTAAATATGAGCCTAGATAAACCATATTTGATATTTCTAGGTTTCAAATAAACATTTGGCAACATTAGATGCAAAGATCCAGTCATAAAATGAGGTCCCATGACTGACAGCAGAAAATTTCCATTAAAACTTTCCACTAGAATCACCGTAAGGAGCCCCCTATTCAATAGGAACTTTAGTCGAAACTAGATGCCACCCCCCCCACCCCTACCCATGAAAAATTAACCAAGTAAACCCCATCCACGAGGCTGTGCGGTGTCGATCTACCACCGGGAAAGAATGTAATCCATGAAGCGTTGTTGCGGTGATAACAACGCGTGATATGATTGGATAATTTCGCCTGGTTAATTAATACCAAAAAAAAAAAAGAAGTGGCTCCTGTGCTTCTGTTACCGCTGTAATTGCCAGATGGCATGGGTTAATATAGAGATTGGCTGTGATGTGAACGGTCGAATCCGCATGCGTCTTAAAAGCATGGTGAAGTGAGAGATGCCGACTGCACAGGGGGGGGGGGGACAGAAACAATGTGCCACGTGTGCATGGACCAAGGTACTAGAAACTTCCTTCCGTGGACTTGAAACTCTGATTAAGAAACTGGAATACTCCTAACTCCCATACATGACAGACAGAACCGGTACCAAAGAGGGAGAGAGAGGGAAACCATGGCTTGGAACAAAGCCTGATATGGCCATCGGAGGAGCAAAGAACCCTTCCTTCCTGTGTACTACTGTGTGTTTGAAGCAAGAACAGAGCAGAACAACAATCACTAGAGGACATCCACAAGTTCATTAGAATCCACTACAAAATATGTATATATTTTTCAAACCCCCCCCAACCCTTCCTGCTAGCTACACCCTCCCTAAGAAGCTACAAATGAAAATACAGGGTTTCTAAAATTTTATTATGGATAAAATTGATCAATGGGCCCCAGAAGACTACCAAGTTTAGGATGCCCATTGTCCTAGCTAGAGAGAGAGGTTAGCCGTTACGTAATCCATTGAGAGCATGAGTCATACAGTAACAACAGGACCACCACCACAGACAGTGTTATGGGATTATTCAGGGTTTCAAATATATTTGTATAACCTGACTTTTTTAAAAGTGCTACTTAATGTTAGGTAGCCAAATTTTGATAATATCCAAAAAAAAAGGGTGTGTGTGTGTGTGTTTGGAATACAGTGTCACACCTCGGGGTAGCCGAAGCTCAGCAATCTGGGAAGTATGCACTCCGTCCAACAGAGGGAAAAGGTTTTCTGGCCAGTTGTGCTGGAAAAAAAATTTTGCTTTACTCCTCGAAAGTTCTGACCTTAGAGGGACACGGCTTATTTGAATTGCTTGCTGGTTCTAAAAAGATTAAATCTCTCCTCTTACCCAAACCATAGTAATCGAGAGAATTAACTGTCACACTTCCGTAACAACAGTAAAAATGAAAGCCAGACCACCGTAAAACGGGGAAAATAAAAGCACCTATCTAGGAATTATGAATTATGTCTAAAATTCCTAAAGTCAGAGTGCATCCCCAACCTGGAAAAAAAAAAGGAAAAGGAAGTCTGAAGGGTTAATAATAATAAACACTAGCAGTTACTGGCGTTTAAGTGTGATAATAACAACCAAATATAACTTTAAGACAGTAATGCCAATGTGAAGATCTGCTACATAAAATCAGATAGCTACAGTTGGCCAATGTCCTTGGTTACCTTTTAAAAGAATATCATAAAATTTTGGAATTTTTCCACTTTGATGTGTTGTGCATGTTCAGGCCAGAAGAGCTCTGATAGGATGTTACTGGTCTGTGTCTGGACTGCATGGTCACTTCTGATTTAATGAATTGACTAACCAAGATGATAAAATGAAAATATGCATTCAGTAGCACCTGGTAATACAGGAACTTTAAGCATACTATGGAATGGCAGGGTGCCCAAGCGAGGAACTCACTGATGACAAATGTTTAAGAATGATTTGATAAGGTAAAAATCAAATCAAACCACATGATTTAATTAAAATGTTCAAATCAAATTCAAAGCACTAATCTCCAAATTGGGAGTTTTTGAGATCAATGTTTTAATCGTGTCGGCACATTATTTGGAAAAAGTGTTTGCAATGGGAAATACCTTGTGCCACTTGGGATCCTCAGAAATCTGCGTCTGACTTTTGGGAACTTCTGATTTGTTTGGCAATGAAAAGATGATGATATGCACTTGAAGCTCGGCACAAAGATGTCCATACATCTGATCTGATCTAATGCTGGGCTTCTGCCACTCTGTGACCAGAGGCAGATTTTGCTTAAGTATTTTTGGCCCCCCCCACACACATAGCAGATAAGGGGGTGGCTCTGTAGTCCTACCACCCTCGTTCTTAACTTCCTGTATGATCAGGGATGCAAGTAATCATGATTTGACTTTCCCCCCAAATCTAATCAAGGAAACATCAGAAATGATTCAAATCAAACCAAATCTAATCGGATCATTCAATTTGAATTTTCAAATCAAATTCAAATCACCAATTTCTACATTGGAATTTGTCAGGACCAATGTCTTAATCATGTTTACGCATTATCTGGAAAAAAAGGTGTTTGCAATTGGAAGCACTTTTTGTACCGCTTGGGATTCTTGAAATCTGCATCCAAATTTGGGAACTTCTTGACTTGTTCGGCAATGAAAAGATGATGATACATGTGCTTGAAGTTTTCGTTACCATGGTTTTTTTATGCACCCCCCCCACACACACACAATACGCAACATGTCCACTCATCTCATCTAATGATGGGTCTCCTGCCGCTTTGTGATCCACCAAGGCAGCAACATTTCCCAAAATATTCTGGCAGGCACACTCACTCAACCCCCCCTCCCCCCCGAGTTATTCTCATCATCTTTACTATTTTCAAGGTCGTTCCATTCCTTCTACTGTGTATTTTTGCACAAGTCTACAAATAATTCATTTTTATATACACAAGTTAAAATGGTTGGAAAAGAGTTAACAGGCCAAAAAAAGAAAAAAAAGGAAGGGGAGGAGGGGACTCGGTTATGTTTAGAATAAGTGCAGTCATAGATATCATTAAAAAATTATGCCTCGAACCTTTATAATGCACTTAATAGTGGAGGGAAGTGCATTACGTGGGATTCCAACCCCGACCATGACCCTATCCAACATAGTCTTTTCCTTCACCCCGCCCCCCCCAAAAAAAAGGCGGGCAGCAAAGTCCCTTGCGGCCTGGAAGAGACAGCAAATGGAAAGCAAATACGTTTTTATATTCTGGCGGTCTAGGGGAAAGATGAGACCCCTGGACGACTGTGGGGATGACACTGACCAAAGCACATTTTGATCCTCATTGCAGTCTCATTAACTTCTTCATTCGTGCATAACCGCACCCCTCCTCTTCCCCCCCCACCCCACCCCCGTTCTGTAGATTCCTAATGCGGAAGGATGAAAATCATCCACTTTGCTGTCAGGGACGGCATTTTTATTTGCCACACCTGACTCCTGAAGTAGGCGATCCACACTTAAGATACAGACAGAGTGCGGTCGTCCATTGGGCAGGGTTAACCACCTGGAACAAAAGTGCCGCCCCTTTGTAGATTCATCTGATGAAGGCAAAGTGCACACTCCCCTTAAAAAAATACGAACAGCAACGACGAGAAACTCCGTATATATTTTTTCTGTGTCGCTGAAGTCAGTTCTCGTGGCGGCCCTGCTGCCAACCTTTTGATCTATCTGCATCATCATCAGTCAGGTCACCTGAACAGGGTCGGCGGATTACTAACGATGTAGTGCACCTACAGTGGAGGAGGAGACACACGGAAATCCCGATCTCCATCCCTCTACGGCAAACCCTTGTGGGGGGGGGGGGCCGAGACGGAAATATGAAACGGCTGATCTCACGTGGAAGGGACCGACAAGAAAACAACAACAACAAAAAAAAGGAGAAGACGCCAATTAACGAAACAAAAACGACGACGACAAGCGAAGTTTTTACAGTGTAAAAACATTAACATTTTTCAACACCAATTATCCTAATGCAGTCATATTTTTCCTCGAGAAGCGAGAGGTGGGGGGGGGAGGAGGAGAGAGAAGTACAGATGGCTGGCTAATGAGAGATTCAATGAGACTGGGGGGGGGTGGTGGTGGTGGTGGTGGTGGCGGTCTCCAAGACAGCTTGGAGCTGCGAAACTGACATCAAAGAACAGCACCACGAAGCACTTTATTAATCTAATGGAGAAAGCATCTCTTTGGTCTGCTTTGTAAAAATGAAAGAAAAAAAAAGGTGGGGGAGAAAAAGGGAAAGAAAAAGATGGCAAAAGGATTTAAACCTGAGTTACTCTTTGCTTTATGCCACCGGGCTAAAGAAATGATGTTCATTCCCTTCAGGATTGCAGTCAAATGCTTTTATATTAAGTGGATTTTCCTGCTGTCGGTGTATTTATCTACTTTTTGTATTCTATTCCAAATTACAGATCGTAATTAGGGGAAGGAAAGGCACAAATCAGGGGCCCTTTTTTTCTGTTTTATTTATTTATTTATTTATTTTTTTTTTTTTTTGTAGATACCCGCCATGCCACTGTGTTTGTTTTAACAGTTTGCTCCCTAATAATAATCCATCTGGGATGATTACAAGGGGGCCTGAAGACGCGTCAGTGATTTGCACTGTTCAAATGCGTGCGCGCGCACACACACACACACCACCAGCAGCAGCAGCAGCAGCTCCACGAAGTGGTGTTTCTGAGACAGGTGAGAGCCAGAAGTAGAAACCGAAGTTTTGTTTAACCCGGCTTTGATGTGATCAATTATCAAATGTATCCCTAGAAGGTGGAGTGGGGGGGGGGAGAGGAGGAGGGGTAAACAACAAAACAGCAAACACACCCCCCCCATTGAAATTAAGGAAGAAAACGATGTGAACAACTGATGATCATCGCGTGGATCTGGAAGTCAATTAAGCAAAGCACTGAGCGAATGCGAGTCTCTTTTATTTCTCTCTCTCTCTCTTGTCACGTGCAGGAAATGTCTACCATGGGTGGGGGTGGGGGGGGGTGGAATAAACCCCAACATATTCTTTTTGTTAATTTTATTTTAAAATTTAACTTGCAATCAGTTGTCTCCCTTGATGACCAAAATGGCAGACTGTATCCCGTGGTACATAATTACAAACAAATCAATCAATTAAATAGACATTACCAACACGCTTAGCTGTCCCCGCTTTCCTCTCTATTTTTATAGTCTCCCCCCCCACACACACACACAAATATTTGCTTTAAAATTAGTTTCTAAACTGAATGGTTGCTGAACACAGATATCACCCGCTATCAAATTAAAATAGCCCAAAGAATGGCCTTTTTTCAGAAGCCACCAAATCAATCTATATACATATTCAAACTATTCGTTCACTTTCAGTGATTTTTCACTAACGACTGAAAGCAAAAGGCATATTAAAATGTAGCAAAATTCAGACTAAATTTCCTCTTCTTTTTTCATAATGGCATACCTAATATTATTAGTTCCAAAAGAGTTTTGTAAACTCAAACTTCCATTACTTCATGGGTTCTGTAATCTCGCAATTCAACAGAGGTCTCAGACGCATTTGCTAATCTCCGACTGATTGCTTTAACAATGAAGCCATTTTGCAAATGGCGGAAATATGAGGGGAGACCACATGTTAGTTGTCAAAGTATCAGTGATTTCCAGTTGAATGTATGAAAAGAGGAGACTATAATCAACACCAAATGCTCCGTCCTTTGAATAGTAGTTTTCAGCTCATCTATAGCTATATATATCAGTGGGGCAGAGAATTTTCCTAGGTGACCATCCCATGAAGTTACAACATGCCAGATAAAGAAAATACAAAAAACCCCAATTTTCTAGTATTGAATAAACTCTGCTATTTGTATAGTTCTGACAAGTGAGTCAGTCTGTACATGTTGATCTAAGGTTCAAGAACTTTAATAAGCTTTTCTTTCCCAGCTAAGAGTCTGTAAAATTTCTATCAAGTCTCATTTAAAACTTAGGATGCCAATCAAACCAGTTAATTCTGACAGGTTAAGATATTCGTCATGACTACATCATTCACACTATTTAACATAGTAAGAACTCAAATACTGTACGACCTGGTGCAGAATAAGTCTGACCGATGTCTTATTAGAAGATACGGAGACGGAGACAAGCACATCCAATGTTTTACAGCTGATATTGTACCCCAAATGTCATACAGTACTGATATTCTAGCACTACCCAATTTAAAATTGTATTTAGTAGCATTAATGTGATAAATTAACACGATCACATTTTGGCAATGTTATGCTTCATTTACTGAGACTGAATGAATAATACAAAAATGACTTTTTAAATATAAGTGAGAGGTGGCCAGTCATCCAGTGGTAGGCTGCTGGGCTGCCACATTTGGGGGGGGGGCCCTGAGTTTGAGTCCTGGTCGGGACTGGCTTGGTTTGATGTACCTCTTCTTCACTAGCTGACAATGTGGGTTTCCTCCCGCATCTAAAAATGAAGTGTTCTAGTAGGGACTTTCTGGGTATGTGGTGTAGACTTTCCACGGGTAAGTAACTGGTGTCTGGCCTGCACAATGACCACTGCTCAAGACCCCCTGTACCAGTTGTACCCAGGTAACTCACTCGGTCACTGTGGCTGATAGGCTGCACCTTCCGCCTGCTGGAGCCCTCTGGTAAAATGTCTGTCCTTAGACTTTGAAAGTAAAGACGAGTTCGGCAAAAAAAAAGGGGGTATAAACAATATTCAAAAGAATTGCTGTTTCTTTTGGGTAACTTAAAGATGGTGCGAGTTCACGTGCGGTCTGGAAAGGTTAGAAGATCCCCACAGTGCGAGATTTGGATTAGACTGGGCATATTTAGTGATGAATGGATCTCTTACAACTAAAAAAAAAAGTTGTAAATCTGATCCTGGTTATAGCAAATGGCAATAAGGGCTCCTCACAGTAATATTGGCCATGAAAGGCCTTCTGGTTTATCTATACAGGAAACTTTACTAGAGCTCTTCTAATTAGAAACAGAAGGAAAGTGGAGCACCCAGAAGAAACCTACATGGCATGAGCTGGCAGAGAAATGCATGAAACATCATACCACATTGCTGGATATTAAATCAAGTCTGAATGCGCTGATAAAAAAGAGCACTATATGATTTTTCATAAAAAACACATGTAAGTATTATAAATATTGCTATCATTTGTTCTCATCATCATTATTATATTTTTTAATTAGCATTTTTATGGTGTTTAACTTTTTGGTAAAATTTCACTTCCCATTTGCAAACAAAGTTAAAAGAGAGAGAGAGAGAGAGAGAGAGAGAGAGAGAGAGAGAGCGAGAGAGAGAGGAGAGAGAGAGAGAGACGTCAGTACAGAGAGAGAAGAGAGAGAGAGAGGAGAGAGAGAGGAGAGAAGAGAGAGAGAGAGAGAGAGGAGAGAGAGAGAGAAGAGAGAGGAGAGAGAGAGAGACGTCAGTACAGAGAGAGAAGAGAGAGGAGAGAGAGGAGAGAGAGATGGAGAGAAAGAGAGAGAGAGAAGAGAGAGGAGAGAGAGAGGAGAGAGAGAGAAGAGAGAGAGATGGAGAGAAAGAGACAGAGAGACCCTGAAATCCTTTGTTTTTCTCTATTGTTGCAGACAATGGACCGAGACTTAATTGGCCACAAACTGATTAACGTAAATATGGTGCTGCTGCCAGTTGTGAAGTAACACTTTCACTAACAAAACCCTTTGTCAGCGTTAATCTCTGCCAGTACTTCGCAGGTTATCAGAATTACGGCTTCGCTCCATCTTCACCCCTGACCCTCCATCTCCCGCTCCTTCCTTAAACACCCCCCCTGCTCCCTGAAAACAAAGAATAAATTGTCACTCGTGCTGACAACATAACAAATTGCTCCGAAGAGGCACTTCAAGATTGCATTATCGGAGATTGATGCGAGATTTACAAACCATAATGCAATGATCCTCACCACAGTGATTTGCCAGAAAGTGGCAAAGAAATGAAATAATTTGAAATGAATGAGCATCCTTTGACTCCGGAATTTTTTGTTTTTTTGTTCATTTGATTTTTCTTGATTTGTTTCCCCCCCCCTCCTCCTCCTCTCCCAACCTCAGCCTCACTCGATACACAACTAGCTGACAAAATGTGACAAGTGCTGATCACCCAGCTGATTCGAGAGATGGGTTTATCCAGGTTTTGGATAATGAATTGATGGACATGCAGTAATGTAGTTCTTAATTCATATTTAATTAGTTTAGATTTTGCAACTGAAATGAGTTTTATATTAACTTATGTGGTAAATTACTCTAATGCACTGAGAGGGTGCTGGCCATCTTCATTATGTTCTGGAAAAAAGGGGGAGGCAGAAGAATAGCAGCCAATCATTTAGTGACATTCACTGTCGATTTAAAGGGAAAAAAAAAAGAATTTAACATTCTAAAGTTACTGAAGATATCAGAAGTACATTAATGAAAGTAGAAGCACTAATTGGATTAACCTTCACAGTATTATATTCCAGCTTCACACTGCAGTACCGTATGAAGTTATTAAAAATTAACTTTGACAGTTTCTGAATAACAACAATTATAGATGACAAGACCGTGAACTGTGTGGTAAAATAGTTGAGGATAGCTACAACGATTTTGACAGGTGAAATAAGGTAACTTATTACATCACAGGCTTGAACTGATTCTTGCTATATTTAAAAACCTGAAGATCATTTACGAAATTTAGCATCAGAAAACAGAACAGAGACACACCTGCTCCCCCCCCCCTTATCAGGTGACTATTGCCTACTCTAGGTCTCCTACCTAGCACTGGCAAATAGGATATTAGGTATTGCTTTAAAATGTTTGGTACAAATTAATTGCAATAATTAACAATCAAGCTGGGTCGGCCATATCTGTGCTGTTCAATTAGCTGTTGATGTAACTGTAATAACTGCAACAGAAGCTACAAAGCGAAAGGCCAATTGGCTAAGAATGTTGTTTGCGTACACTTAAACTTTGTAAAATACAGAATGCCCAGTCTGCCCTTGTAGCGCGGAATGCAGTACAGAAACCTTCACAAGAGCTCAGAGAGATGAAGATGGCTGCAAGCTAATGGTGGGAGGGGGTGGAGATAGAAAGAAGCAGCGACACTTAGTATGGAGCTGAACGTTTTAAACTTGTCAAATGGAAGGAAAATGTACTGTTGATGGCCAATGTTCAAATGTCCCCTCCCTTCCCCTTCACCCATCTTGGTTAAAGCAGTGTGCCAGGGGAAGCGCCGTATATCTTCTGCATATGACTGCGTGTCGTGAAATTAAATCTCCCCTGACAACATGGGGAGGAGAGGAGAGGGGGAATCTTTGCACCGACATGGCACCATCGACTCCCACTTGACATAAATCTGATCAGGATGCGCCGGGCAAACTTCTGACTTCAGACGGGACCAGCCAGGCAGGGGCCCCCGCCCGTCGCTGCGGAGTCTTTCCCCCCACCCACCCACTAACCCCGCACTTTCTTCCCTCTCAGAACACTGTCTACAATAACCACATTAGGAGAACAGGATAAAGGGCACCCTAGAGGATTGAGTTTCTCCAACTCGTTTTATGCACAAACAGTCTAATCGATCCAACCCTCACGGCTCGCTTCCCCCTTTTTTTAAAAAAAAAAGGCAAACAAACAATAGTAAATAAATAAAATCTTGCCGTTGAAACGCCAAAGAACAATTTAAAATCAAAAAGTGGCCTGGCGATGTTTTCGAATTAAGAGAGAGAGGGAGGGAGAGAGAGATGAAGAGAGGGAGAGGAAAACTACATAAAAGTATAATCATATTTTTTTTATCTGATTTATAATTTAAAACATGATAACATTTTTTTTTTTTTGATATCGAATTTACCGTTTATGAAATAATTGCATATGTTTTTTTTTTCCCTTCCCGCAGGATTTAAATAATATCAATTTTGCATTTTTTTTTGTTGTTTTTGTTGTTGTTGTTGTTGTTGTTTTTTTTTTTTTTAAAGTGCGCACGCGTGTATTTGTGGTTAGCTCATCTGAGGACCAGGAACCAGTCTGAAATGAGTGTTTTTAATTCACTCTGGTGGTGGGTGTGGGAAGGTCATTACCATGTCCATCAGTAGAAATTATCCCGGAGCCCCAACGTACTTCAAACATATTACTGGTTTAGTGAAGCAATGGCGGTATCGGCTCTACAGCTCAACCCATATCTTCTCGTAGATAGCCAAATTTGATATAGCGTTTGTTTATGCCCAGCCGATTTTTCTGTGGAAGCACAAAGGGACTACAAAGGATTTTATAATTAATATGTATAATTTTCTGATGGGCAAGGGTTGGTGAACAACAGTGGGGGGGGGGGAAATAGAGTATTGGGGCTGGTAACACAGGTGGCAGCAAAAATCTAATTAGATCCGTCGTTAGGCATCCTCCAATTATGCTGCCAGGTGAAAAGTGTAAAGTTGGTTTAATAGGTAAGTAAAGGGGCTGATATTAAACATGGATTATCATGGGTCGCTGAATGACAATTACAGGAAACAACAACAGAGGAAGCAATATTAACAGAAAAAAGATGAGATGAAATTCTGGGGGGGGGGGGGGTAGAGGATGCAAATCAAGAAAGAAAATAAAAAGGGTAAGAGAATTACTGTGCTGGTTATAATCGCCGCCTGGGCATTTATTGGAACTCACCTGATGGATGGGTGGTGATGTTGCGGGTGGTGGGGGGGAGACCCCCGAGAGTGAGTCAGAATATGCCGAAAACCGAAAAGGAAAGTCAAACCATCCTTCAGCAACAGTCGAGTGCACTGCTACTAAACCAATGAGAACGTCTCAAAATGATAATGCAAAATAACAGACAGGCAGCATAGACCCCACATGTAACGAAATAGTGGGGGGGGGGGTGGAAGAGAAGGAAGTATTAAAACTATCCTTCGGCTGAACGAGCGCGCCAGCGTGAGGAATTGGTACCCTGGTAGAAAGGACCCTGTGTGGCGACAACTTGGCAGACTGAATGATGGATGGATGGTCCGACCTGACACGGTCAGCAAAATGGCAGGGATCACGCGCCAAGGCAAAGGTTGGGTTTCCAAAGTATTTACCAAATGGAGTAAAAATACATTAAGTATGGAAGATTCTTTAGTAGCATAAAGTCTACGCCCCCCCCAGGCTTTTTCTTTTTTTTTTTAAATGGAGATGCTACTTTAAAAATCCAGTAAGGTTCCATTGGGACAGGTGTAAGTGACAGCTAAATCTGACCCCTATATCTGGTGTTGAAAATCTACTTATACATATATATATATATATATATATATTTTTTTTAAAAATTTGTCACAGAGCCGGTGATGACAGAGTCGGCGCCTGCAAACGAAAACTGGCACTGGACCCTGCAACTTCCATCGCTTCACCTGGTTTCAGTGTTCTCCCGCACAATGGCCCGCTGGTGAATAATAATACAGCGAAACCACATTGCAACTTCGGAATTCATTTCCTCCTCGCGCCTGTTGACACACACAACAAGTCACCGCGCCGTTACCAACCATATTCTTAGCACCTCGCCGGCGACACTCTTCTGCACCTGTCTCCAGTCCAGGACGAAATCTTCCGTTTCTCACAAACCCCTAAATGTACGATAACGCGGGTTCTCTGTAATCCCCGCTAATTCCTCTGATGAAGACAAGAAGTTGAGCAGTGATTGAGAACGAAGATCTTTCCCTCCTCCTCCCCCCCCTCAATCTCGTGTCTTCAATTCCTCCTGTGATTGTACTTGCAACAGGTTTTACTCTCTTTTCTGTCAGGAGATGCTTCGTGTTCAACCCCAAAAAAGAACGAGCACTTCCTAATTAACTCTCCACCTGTAAATGCCTTACCTTTTGTTCAGGGATCAGTGTAGCCACCCCTCTATAGCTTCCTTCTGGTTCCACAAGTGTATTTTACTGGCTGAGGGAGCCTCGTTGTGTTTTTTTGGTCAGGGGCTTCTGCCTTTTGACAGTGCGCAGTTTACCTTCAAAAGGCAAACCTGTGTTCCATCTCAAAGCAGCGCCTGACATTGCACAGCAGCAAGCGCACAGTTTTACCTGTACACTTCGCATACACAGCCCCACTGTTCACTGAACAGCCCCGCCCTCAAAATATACTTCTGCCTTCTATTTATTTTATTTTCTGATAAAGATATCCTATTACTTGCCCAGGGGGAGGGGGCCCTGGCCCTTAAAAATTAATGATGATTTCCAAAAAAAAAAAACGGAAACATTCCACCCCCCCCCCACACACCTGCTAAAGTTGATGTTTAACATTAATACCCTTTTCAAAACAGTGGGCCAGATATAAAGCCTCATCCCCTCAGGCTGTAGCTAGAAGATCCAACCCCCTACTCTATACCAAAAGAACTTCTTTTTTTTTTTTAAAATTGAGAACAAACTGAGATGCAGTTTGAAATATTCCCTAGGTCTGGATTTAAAAAAGGAAAAAAAAGGGTCTTTACTGTCATTTTGATATCCTTTGTTCAATTATACACACGCACACACATATATATATATATCCCATCCCAATGGCTATGCCAACATCTTATAGATTATTCAGAACATGCGGAGGAGAATTAAGAATATGGGAGGAAGGACAACCTGCTAATTTCACTATTTTCATTCAATCCATATTTGTTTCCATTTCTATATAGTCGTTAAGTCGTTTTCTATAGGCTGGCCGATTTCTCCAGGTATCAAGTCCATTTACTGTAAAACGATATTCTACAGCAAACGATGATGTACATCACAAACTGAATAATAACTTCAAAACTTTCATCCTCAAAAGATCCCCCCCCCCAACTACTTGTCATTTGCCCATAAAACTGCAAATATCTGACTGCCTCTCCCCCCCCCCCTCAATTGCATACACGCACACATACCACTAATTTATTTACGTAGAAAGCTATCAGACGGTAAATTACTTTGACAGGTAGATCAAAGGAACGGGAGATCACAGAGGTCAGGTTGGAATGCATGCTCTACACCGCGCTGCACAAAGAAAAACAACAACAGAAAACTTGGCTTTGCTGCATGTCCACATCAAACAGTCTGATGAATCATTGAGCATGCACTTTGAATTAAACAATAGGAAAAGACATCCGG
This sequence comes from Nautilus pompilius, assembly GCA_018389105.1. Lineage (NCBI taxonomy): Eukaryota > Metazoa > Mollusca > Cephalopoda > Nautilida > Nautilidae > Nautilus > Nautilus pompilius. The sequence continues at coordinate 400,503 of JACATO010001459.1, forward strand.
TCGTCTAGGAAAACTGCTTTCATTCTGATAATCAATTAGACAGGTTCGGGTTTGGAAAGGAAACACCAGTCACGATATCTGTGTGCACTTCTTATCATCAACAAATCTCCCCAGTATTCAGCCATCTGTCAACTTTCATCAAGGATTTCATGTGTATACAAGAAGCTTTATCCTCCTTATCTTTTCTCCATCCTCCTCTCCCCCCCCCACCTCTTGCCATTTCTCTTGTGATTTTAATTTCTTTCATGAAAGTGTTTTGCAAACTGGCAGTGGAACAAATTAATTTCAATCTAAATAAGAAATAATTAATAGGAAAAAAAAAACAAAAAAAGGGGTAAACCAAATAAAAACAAAGTAAATTCAGATAAAAGCTAATATCTTAAGCCATTTCCTACTAATCTGTTCACATCAGCGAATCAGCCAGGTGGAATTTCACTGCATTATCAACGTACAGATCAGTACGTATGTTCTAAAGTACAGATCCTATCTTTGGATTAAATTACTTCTCAAGATTCACCTTTCGACGTGCACAAAGAGAATTAAGCGCCAGGATAATTTAGCAAAACTGTTCAACGCGCCATTAATTCATTAAAACAGAACAAACAATAATAAAAAAAAAAAAATGATAAGGTCAGGTGTGGTGGGTGGAAAAGATGGGGACGCATTTTTGTTTTTTGTTTTGTTTTCTGTAATTGGAAAGACTTTCGGTCTCTCTCTCTCTCTCTCTCTCTTCCGATAATAACTCTTATCTAAAGTGAAAGTGCTATCTCACTGATTTTTTTTTGTTGATGAAGTGGCCGAGCAGGCGGCGGTGACACGGCATTCCAATGATAGAGCACTGCATTGCAGCTGCTGGTCAAGAGCCCTAAGTTTGGTTCTTGCAGGGGTACCGACTCAAGTTTGGCAAGTCACCCCCCCCACCCACACACACACACACACACACACCTTCCGGTTCTTCTTCACCTGTCGGCTATGCAAGTTTCCTTCCGCATCTAAAAGCAACAACAACAACAACAACAACGAAGAGCTATTGCAGAGATTTCCCTGCCAAAGCCCGAAGGACAGACGTTTTACAGCAGGGAAACAGAAGGGGAAGATGTTGGCGCTGGCTCCTGCCTCGGTGACTAAACAGGCTACTCTGGTACCGTTGGAGAGCTGCTGAACAGCGGGTCAGGGGGCAAGCCAGTAGTAACAAGTTGCCTGCCGGATGTCCCTACCACATAATGCCTCGAAAATCCCTACTGGGACGTGAAAGTGAAATCCATGTAGCTGGCTGGTGCTGGAGCAAGAAGAAACCGTCCTGGGAAGGTACGCCAAGGTGAGCTGGTCCTGACTGAGGTTGAAACTCAAGATCTCAAACACTGCTCACCAATGGGCTACTAAAGGCAGGCCATCATCAACCACACACTTTGATTCCCATTGTTTCCCCCCCTATTGTTTGATACCTGGTATGGAAAGTTTATAAAAAAAGATAATGTTACGCCACAAGCGTTTCTGTTGTTTCGGCAGTAAATTCTGAAAATCTTTCGGTTTTATGCTCGAACACAATAATTGGGAATTAACATTTAGAGATCTTCAAAGTTAAAAGATACTGAACAGGTAAATATTCATATTTGCATTTTCTTGATGCAAAACTCTATTTAACAGCACGGTTAGTGCGGCTTTAATGCAAAATATTTACTTAACGATGAGTTTATACTGCCAGCACCTGCTTCCACTCTATGTCAGAGGGTTACATTAGTCTGAGAGGGTGAAGTAATGGCACATGGCATTTAAAATAAACTGCAAATTTTTTTTTTTTGTTTTTGTTTTACCTGAGCAGTAATAGGCAGGAGTTAGCGAAAGTTTCACAAGCCAACTTTACAAACCCCACGGATCAGGCAGTAAGTCTTGGTATGCCTCGCGGTGTAAGAGCAGCACCGGCTCAACGAAGTGATTTAAGCGAAGATCTCACTTAACCCTTTGTGCACAAGACTCCTTCCTGAGCAAGCCCCAAGGGTTTTGAGACTATGTACGGCACATGCAGACAGGTGCAGAACACAGCTTAAAGTCATGCCGCCTCTCTCTCTTCCCCCCCCACAAACAGATGGACATGAGATGAAACTACGAGAACGATATATTGACAGATCACCATGGGAGGGAGAGAGAACACCGAAGCTGGTTGTTACAGAAGGCGCCGGTAAGTCTTAATTAAACATAAAAACGAGGCTATGGTCAAAGCAGATGATGATAATGATGATTATAGCTAACTACTGTTTTTTTTTAAAAAAAAACAAACTATCTATCCCCAGTCTCTGCCCCCAGCAGTTCAGTTCCCCTCCATCTAACTTTTAACGTAACTTAGCTCCTACAAGTAAAAAGAAATGAAATTAGTAGTTGCAACAAATCTGTTGTTCACTGTTTAGTCACTTAATATAAAATGTCGGCTGCAGGCAGAACCAATGAAACTCCAGCTAACATTTTCATTTGGTAAATATTTGGATATAAATCAAATGCTTCATAGTAAACCCTTGGATTAATAATCTGCGAATGTTTTAAAAATATTTTACAAATTATATATATATATATACACACATAAACAGACACATATGTATTTAATAAAATATTTATTATAAATATATAGCAGCATTTCTGCAAATTCCTTAATTGAGCGAGTTGTTTTTGTATTAATTTTTCCATTTATGCAAATAAATGGTTATTATGAACGCCGCCCATGCGGTGGCTATTTTTCTTGTCAGTTTGCTCAATATTTTGTTTTGGAAATTATAGTCTAATCTCAAAAAAATAAAAAAAAAAAAAAGAGGAGAACAAAAAAAAAATATTGCTCTGGCTGTCTCTGATCTTGCGTCGAACCTTTCACATAATTATGTGAGTTAATTAAATATAATCAAAAGAATAGTTGGGAGGGAGGGAGAGAGAGAGAGAGAGAGAGGGAGAAAAAGATCAAAATTCCACTTCCTCAACTGCTTTTGAGCGAGAATTCCGTTTGAAGACCTCTCTTGGTTTGTAATTTGCGCTTGTCTTTGTTGGTGCATAATCACCGGAGCATGATAAATACGACAAAAACAACAGAAGGAGAGGGAGAGAGAGAGAGAGAGAGAGAGAGAGATGAGAAATTTATTTGAACTAAAGTTGGCTACTGAAAAAAGAGAAAGAGAGAAGCTGGCATGTCTTTTTCCTCTCTCCGAATATGACGTGATGCAGAAAACATGCAAACATGTCATTAGCGGCTAATGTGTGATCAATCTGTAAATACCGGCGGATTCTTCTGTGTTAGGAAGTCGCTCTCGACAGATGGCATTACTACTTTGCTCGTGCCCCCAAAGTCTCAGTTAGAGTCTCAGTTAGGCGACACAGCTGGACCCGCAGTATTCATAGGAGTCAAAGAGGGCCAAGTGTATTCATAACCCCCCACCTTCGTCTTATTTCTAATTTAACCAACATACAAACATTTAGGAGACAGAGCCAAACAAATATATATATTATATGCAAGCAAACTACTGCGGATGTCCATTTAGAATTTAAAAGAAAACAACAGCCATTTTAGCCAACAGCATTTCTTACTGCTATTGATGCAGAGGATTCTGAATTAAATGCTATGCATTCTTTCATCTTATATTCTAGTGTATCTATTTAGAATTTTTACTTTAGTTTAATTTGGATTTAAAAAAAAAACAACAACAAACGAACGAAGGAGAAATGCAAAACACTTAAAGTAGCTCTCTGAACCTGTTTTAGATCATACGATAATTCAGAAAACCTTCCCACAGTGCAATGCTATGAAAACTCACGAATGCCTACAATACAAGTAAAGGTCAGTAAAACAAACATTTGCCAATCTTCAAAAGCAGATCAAAGGCTAATTACTTTTGTTTCCATAACTTTTTTTTTTTTTTTTTTGGCTGAGTTTTCTTTATGGAAAAAGTTCCGCATTTTTCTTTTCTCCAAGCTTTGCATTTTTTTACTTCATCCACCATATTGATTTTATAGCAAAAGCAAATGCCAACAACCAGAACCCAAATCACGAACTTTTGTAGTGCTGCATTGTGGGAAATGTTTTCTAACTGGTGGCAGAGAAGAACCAGATTCAGATCACAAAACGCGAGCTGCTTTAATTAACATGCAGACAAACGCGCCAAATTCGCAGCCAACTGCATCTGTGTTATAAGTGTCCACTAGTGGAAATCCACAGCTGCAAAACAAGTGTGCGTGATTGGTGCTACCCCATTTTGCATTTACAACCATGCATTCTCCCCCCCCACTTCCGCCTGTCTAATTTAATAACAGTATAGGGTTACTGCACTAAGATCTCCAGTTTCTGACCAAATATTTGGTTAAACTGATGCTCTGGCACCGCGTTATCCGCTATGGATTCCTGGAACTTCTCACATTTCCCAGGATTCCACATACTAATCTGAGCAGCATAATAGCATAGGGCTGGCCATCAGAGGACACAACTACTGCATCCTGATGATACAGCAAAGACTGTTACAATTTTTTCTCATAATAATAATAATAATAATAATCAAAACAGTGAAAGATGTAACAGAGTAATGAATAAGAATGAGTCCTGGTGGCTTGTGGCTGAAGGTTTATTAAAAACTCCACAACTGATTCCTGAAAAGTATCCTTAAAATAAAATAAAAAAATGGCGCCCTTGACATGCATTAAAAAAACAAATTCATAAAGATATTAAAGAAGAAGCTATTATGAGCCATAGCATCTATGGCACAACCTAGAGATGTGAGTGATAGCAGCACCCTAAAGTGGCATGCCAAGAATTAAAAAAAAAAAACAATGTCAACTATAGAACCTTAGGAAGATAGAAAAGAAAAACAGGGAAATTAAAGGCATTTTACCTTTAAGATACTTCGGTATGTATATTTACGGGCATCAAGTTCGGACACTGAATGTCCATCCACGAGAACAATTAACATTATTAAGGTTCTTTTGATACAGCCATTTTTAGATGTTAATAGTAACTCATTAAGAGGCAGCTTTCAAAATGCAGGTAAAAAAAAAACCATTATCTCTCAACTGTATTGAGTATCCCTTTAATAGTTTTAAGACATCTGAGATTAGACAAAGGAAAGCCGTCCAATACATGAAAACACCCTCAAAGATTAATCAACTGGATATCAGTCTCCTTTTGTAAACAAAGGACAGAAAGATTTCGGTTGCATGACCATGATTTGTATTTCTATCAGGTTTCAGGCTTTTGTTCCCTTATTAGGATTGACTCCATAGCATGCTACTCACATTGTTCCCAGTGCAGACCGTGGAAACGGCACATGTGGGGGGGGGGGTACCCACTGAAAGAAAAGGTGCCCTAAAATTACAGACCCAGCCCGTTCAGACGGATAAGTTACACCACCTTCCTATTATTAGGAGGCTTTCAAGCCAAACGACATACCTTTCTCAAAATTGATCTGTCGCTCGTGGTGCCTCGCGTTCTCCGCGGCCACCTTCAGAAGGCCCTGGATATTGAGGAGAAGTGTTTCTATGGAGGAGACGCCCTGGCTCTCTCCGTTCAGCACCTGCGAGGTGTAGTGATGGCCCTGCGCCGAGCTCTTCTCCATGGAGTCGCCGTTTGGCATCGAGTCACTCGCATCTGCGCTGTCGTCCAGATCTGCAAACAGAAAACGGGAAAAATAAAACGTTCAATCCGCCAACATGTCCTCCAGCCGCGCAGCGGGGAATTCGGCCAACGAGTTAAAAAAAAAAAAGGGGGTAGTTTCAGCAACTGCAGTGAAGAGAATGAAAGAAAAAAGGAGAGAGAGAGAGAGAGGGATTACCTTGCACCCGACATTAAGAAACAAATAAACCTTTTCCTCTCCACTCACGGGCACTGAGTCTGACACCTCCCCCAGTCTCCAATTACGAGGTTGAGCACACCCCCCCTCACAAAATCTTCTGCATATTTCCATCGCTGTCCACAATTGTAGACATGTACCAAATGAGCGCCGCCGATTCTGCACCTTGTGGTGCTTTAGCCCCCACTCCCCTGCTTACCTGAAGGTAGAAACCCAAGCTGGCAGACCAGTATTGGAAAGACAAGAAGAAACTGTGCCATGGAGAGAGGGAGGGGGGGGGGATGGGAGGTTCACCAAACTAACTTTAAAGTCTCCAGAAGAGGGATCAAATCCAGTCCCTTAGTCACAGCAGGCTGGCTGGCTGGTGTGATTGGCACGCCATACACTTGACTCCCATTAATCAAGAGGAAGTAGCTCCTTCGAAGTTCATTTTTAGTTTTGAATTTTGTCTCAAGTTGACAACGAACTCTGAACAAAACAAAAACAAACAAAGAAAAAGAAAGAAGTTTGCCTACCTGTTCTACACCTTTTGGACAAATTAAAATTCCCCGTCTAATCTTTTATTCTACACGCTACACCGAAAGCGTAACTTTTGCTGATGCCCAGAAAGCTGAGAGACCCCCTTTTTTTCTCCCACAAATCATTTTGGCAAAATGCCTTCGCATCCTTCTTGGGCTTTCGTAACCACCAGGTACAATTTAACACCAAACTTGGAGCCCAAAGTCCAAATAACCAACCAACCAACCAAATCTTTAAGGAAGAAGAAAGTCACAAAAATCCAAGATTCTGTCTGCCCCTTCCCCTCTCTGGCTAAACTTCTTATTCCCTCTATAATAATGGACAATTATTTAGAGAAACTAGTATATCATTACCGAGGTTAATAACAACAGTTCCCTGCATGCAAAATTCTTATGATCAACCTGACCCATGCGATATGAAATTATATTTTTGATGACTGATTCTTCATTGTTGCTGTTGCTAAACTTCTTTCTTTTCTTTTTTTTTAAAATCTACAACAGCGCAGGAAGTCAACAGTGTACAATGAGAATGCCTGGTAGTTACCTAAAGCTAAATACCACTCTTTCTTTTTTTAAAAGTAAGGTCAAAAAGGGCTGAACTGGGAGAGACTGAGCTGGTTATTTTACAGGGCATGGGCTAAATGTATAAAGGTAGACCACCAAGGCTGGGGGTTGTTACAGAGGTAAGTTCTGACATCACCAGTAATTCCTAATTAAACCTACAGATGAGCCTGCAGTGTGATGATGTCATGAAAAAAGAGAAGACATGGATTATGGTCTCAACTCTGCGTGCGTGCGTGCGTGTGTGTGTGTGTGTGTGTGTGTGTCTAATTAGGAATTACTGGTGCTTCAAGAACTTAGCCCCAATCTACTTCCTTTATTCGTGTACAAAGGTTGATAGCTGGTGATGAATGCGAAGTTTCCTTTCTAGTGCAGCTTTGTGAACAGAGGGAATGACGAAACAGCAAGGACATGACTGGCCCACTGGTGAAAGAATGCGAATTTCTCGTAAGGCAAGAACTGTTCACAAGAATGTCCCTGTACTTTGAGTGCAGGCACAGAAAAAAATTTGAAGATAATTAATATTAAATAGTAATGCAATGAAAAAGAAAAAGAAAAAGCAAAAACCAATTACTGTCATAAACTACACTCACAGAATAATAATAATAAAAAATTCCAATTAGTTTTTGCATGCGACTAAGACTGATAGTTGGGAGATCTAAATACTAATTTAAACATGAAAGAAACAAAGGAAAATATAAATGACATAAATAAATGAAGTTCTAGACAAGAAAGCATGTGGAAAAAATTAAGCTACTCTGTTGCTTTTCATACAGAATTAACTGGCATGGATAGCAGGCATTCTTTGAAATAAATATTTAGGGGATTAATAAAACGGCCATCTCAAAAGGTTCAGTACAGAATTGAAACCGAACAGATGTAGTTTCATTCAGTAAGTGGAAAAAGCGAGAGAGACATACATAGCTGCTGCAACAATGACGTGAAAAGAATTAAAATTTTTATATTTAAAAGAACATCAATAGCCACGCAGCTTTAACATTCATCACAACCCTGGTAACAATATCAACAAGCAAATTATCAAGCAAGAGGTAAAAGAATAGTTAATTAAACATTATCATATCCATATTTTTGGCATTAATTCGCAGGCAAATGTCAGAAAAGCAACGGCGTTGGCAGATGCTGGAACCCTATCACTTACATCAGCTCGTGCAGATTGTACGATTTGCTCAATCCTCACTAGAAATCTTCATTTTCAGATGGGAGAAACTGGAGTGGCCTGGAGGAAGGAAACTCATGAGCCCACCTGGTGAAGGAGAGCAAGAAGGAACCGTGCCAGGGCCAAACTCATGAGCCAACCTGGTGAAGGAGAGCAAGAAGAAACCGTGCCAGGACCAAACTCATGAGCCAACCTGGTGAAGGAGAATAAGAAGGAACTATGCCAGGGCCAAACTCATGAGCCCACCTGGTGAAGGAGAGCAAGAAACCGTGCCAGGGACAAACTCATGAGCCAACCTGGTGAAGGAGAACAAGAAGGAACTATGCCAGGGCCAAACTCAAGAGCCAACCTGGTGAAAGAGAGCAAGAAGGAACCATGCCATGGCCAAAATGAGCCAATATTATTAACAGGAACCATACACTCCAAGAGAGGAAGAGGTAAGATCAGAATGCAGTCTTGCATAACTATGACGTGTGTTAAGTTGTTTAGCTTCTTCTCAACAGGAGAGCTAGGGCAGATTGTTCATACGTGCTTAAAAAGCTTTAATTGTACTAAAACGTCAATGAAATCAACAGTACATGTAAGTTATTAGAAAAGTACCAGACTTCAGTGTTCTGTTAATGTATATGACATATTCTGTTCAGTACATTTTGTAAAGAATTAAAAACTGTTATAGAAATCAAATTAAGAAAACAAGTCAGACTGAAGCAGTCATACTAATATACATGTACAAAATAAAATATCTTTATGCATCACGTTAGATTATAATTATTTAATCTGTTAGATTTATAACTCAACTAATTTAAATATTCAGTTCTGCATTTCATAAGCAGATACAATGTAAGCTCTTTGAGGGGATTTGTGTAGAAGTTACAATTTCCAAATTAACACAGAAAACATGGCTTTTTTTAAAATTACAGAAATGTTTAGCTGTATCTTAAGAAGCTGGATTTTGAACAAATGTAGGTGAGTAACTGCTGATGTGGCTCTGGAAAGAATGGTTGAATTACTTCCATTTTATTTATTTATTTTTGCTGGAAGGGAAATGCTTCCAAGAGTATAAACCCAAAAGAAATAAACTTCACAGCTGTAACAGTGAATCTTTAATATTATAATTTAACTGGTAAAGAATATTAACAATTAATATCCAAGAAAAATAACTTTCACTTCCAAGACAACACAGCTTTAACATTAGAATTTAAAGTAGCAGAGTATTAACAATCTGCATCTGACGAAGCTAACTTTTAAGTTTCTTGATAATACAGCCTTAATATTACAACTCACTTAGCATAGAATGACTTTACTTCCTTGACATTACAGCTTTAATTGAATGATGTAAACTTTTGCATTAATAACAAACCTAAGACTGTCTCTCAGTTACGTTTCCAAAAATGCTTTTGGTCTGTTTACAATCACTTTTATTCCATTAATCATCTCTCTGAATCTTCAAAGTTTTGGGGGGAAGGGTAGATAGAGTCCTCCGTTGTTCTAGGGTTAAACGTGCATACCAAATATTAAATGAGAAAAATTAATTCTCTTAAACAATAGCTAAGTCCTTCTTTGTTTTGGGTGTTTTTAAACAATAAAAAAAAAGAATTAATATTTAGATTTAATTTAAATTTCTGTGTTTGTAAATATTAAGGAAGGATAAAACCACGCAGAGAGAGAGAGAATGGATTTATTATTCTACATGGTTAACCTCAAATAGGTCATCAACAGACGATGAATATTTTGCTGGAAGGGTCCCTAACAAGAATTTGTTTGCAGATGACAGCAATCAATCAATTTAATCAATTTCAGATTCATTTCACATTACTAAACTGCTGTTTCTTTTGGGGCGAAACAAATTTTCCAATGTTGATAGGAAATAAAAAAGAGAGAGAGAGAGAGAAAAAAAGTAAATGTAGAATATTAAAAAAAAAATTGAGTTGTGGGGGGGAGGAGGGAGCCCCAAAAAAAGGAAAATGGTGGCAAATCTTAATCAAATCTGAGCAATAAATATCAATATAAAAATGAGGAATGAGTTAGGAGACTAACGGCGCTGACAAATCTATTTAATAATAGCGAACAAATAAACACAATTACAATATTGGCTCACTAAATGAACTATAAATCTCGTTTTACATTTGTACTGATGGCGTGAATTGGGCTCACAAATGGAACCCAATGTGCGGAGATTGAATTGGTGCACACAATGGCGATGATGGTCGTTGGCAAAGAGGCAGATCCGTTGCAGCGACTAAGCCACTTCTAGAAGCAGCGGCCCGAGAATGGTTCCCGTGAACCGAAGAGGCTTGCCAGTTCTTGCACAAAGACACTGTGCGTCAATAGATGTGCACGGGAGGAATAGCTTGCAACTTCTTTCAATCTATAAGGTTGTGTAAGAGAGAAAGGGGATGGGGGGAGGGGAGGGAGGGAGAGAGAAGAGCATTGGGGCAGCAGCAGAAAGTGGATGGAATTGAAAAATTTTGATTGACGGCGGCAAGAACTTGCAATATTTCACAGGCGGGTTATCAATGGGTGTCACACCTTTGGCTGGGAATTTTAAAACCAGGTATACACAAAGGTGGAAGGAACCATTTGCGACAAGATTCTTGGTGCCTGAGAGTTAGTGGGTTGGTTGTGTGGGGAGAGTAAGAAACAACGAAGTTCCACGTGCTGTTGATGGACGCCGTGAAATGCTATAAATTTCCACTTCCCCCTTTTCCTCTCGGCTTCTCCATCTTTGGTCCGGTCTCCATTTATAAGCAATTTGCAATATTAGTCCTGCTGAATCACAGCCAGGCACCATGGTTTGTAATGAACCTTGGGAAGGTCGGTCGAGTGGACCATTAATGAAGTATGAAAGATTGTATCTGTTGACTGCACACTTCTGTGAAAGATTGCATTGCAGGTCAGACAGTTTTTTTTCTCCCCCCCATCATCCAATATGGAGCAAATAGAACATCGCCAATATTAAAGATGTAATATGGTGAGAAAAGAAAGCGAGGCTGTGAAAAATGATTGCGGTTTTCTTTAACAGGTGAAAAATTACAAATTTTAAAAAAAATTAAAAGCCATAAATAAAAGTCTAATTCTCTCTAAACCTTTTGTTTGCTTTTTTTTTTTTTTTAAAGTATAATTTCTTAAATTACAAAGACGGTACACGGGAAAAAAAAAGAGGAGGAGGAGGAGGAGGAAAGAAAATTAAGAAAAGAGCTCTGAAACTAACTGAGGTACCTCAAATGAGATCAAAAGATTTCTTGAAATGTAGATTCGTTGGTTAGTTTAGATTATTAAGGTGACGGGAAATGGATGGATTAACTTTTTCTACTTTCTAAGATAATAAACTTAGATCAATGAAAGCAATTCTATTTAAAAAACAACAACAACAACAACAACAACAACAACAAAGATATACCACGTATAAAGTCCCGCATCGGAACTCTTAATTTTTAAAGAGCAAGAAGGAACTATGGGCAGAGAAGTCTGCTAAACTGAGCCGACCCCAACAGCTTTGGCCCTTGACTTGGCAGTCCAGTAGTCCACCAGCAGCCCAATGCATAGTTATTATACTTGGAAAAAGACTGCATGAAATGTGTTAACAAAAGCATCTTTTTTGTTTGCATATAAAGTTATTTCACAGCTCAGCAGCAGTTTTGCTTGTTAATGGCATCTCTAATTAAGTAAATATAGGTAAAAAGAGAGAGAGAGAGAGAGAGAGAGAGAGAGAGAGAGAGAGAGAGAGAGAGAGAGAAACAATGGATGTACTCTAAACTGACCAATTGGGCAAAGTTCGAAAATCTATTGTTTATCATCATAAAGAGATTTAATAAGTGCTAACACTTACACTGCTGCAAAGTCTTATAATAATGATCAAACATTACAAGAACAAAGACATAGTGAGAAAACAGCAAAAATCCGACACAAGCACATAAGATGGATGGGGGGGTGGGAAGGTGAAGCAAGCAAACAGAAAAAAGGGGCTTTTGGTAAGGTCAGCTAACTGTATACATGTTTGGACACCTGGCGACTGACTAGAGGCAAACTGCTGCGATGTGGCAAGCGTTCTTTTCTGAAGCGTTTGGGCAGCACCTGCTCAGAAAACAGTTTGGAGGAGAATTTACCTGCTGCGCTGATTCGCTAAGCTACCTACGGCGGACAGTCCTCGCGAACATGGCACACGACCCAGCGATTACACCTGATGCACGTCGGAAGCCGTTCCTGTTTACACAGATGTAAACCTTGCTGTAAATCATGGCTACCAATTTCTACTCTCTGTCTGCTGGGATGGGCAATAAGCAGGGGGTCCCCCCCTCTTTTTTTTTGGTTGTTTTCGTTTTGTTGAAATTTTCCTTGTTTACAAAATGAATGATTCAGTTCAATTTAATTTCACTAAAATGTGAATAAATAGGTTTTTTTAAAAAAATAACTTCAAGGTGCTTTCTTTGACTTGCTCAGTCAGCTTAAACAGACAACAAAACAAATCACTAGTACTGACCACAAATGCTTTTTCAGCAATAAACCTAAAGTAGTTACAACAACCTTTTGTTTCATAAATAAATTGTTTTCAACAGAAAGAAAAAACACAAACAAAAAGTGGAAAGAGACGGAGAGGATCCACATTTGCCAGGATTTTTACATGGTAACTGACATTTTAAGTCACCAAAAAACAAAGCAATCCCAAAATGCAATGCGAATGAAACTCCATTAACTTTATCAGACAGGTAATAAATATATTGTGTTCAGGTGTTTTTCTGCCATCTTTTGACTTTATTTTTTTTTTTGTTTTTACTGGATAGTTCATCTGCATTTTTTGGGAAATAACTAAAAATACCTGATACATCATCTATTTTATCCCAATACGATCTTCATACGAGGTGGTTTCTTATATGAAAAGCCATTAGATTTCAAGATAATTCAACATTTTGAAGTGTTGTGTGATAAGTTTCCTGGATCAAATAAAATTTATCACTAAATTTTTTGCATCTCATTTCCAGTGTTCTTTGTTCAAAAAAAAAGTAGGGAAGATTAGGGCTAGTTTTCAAGGGTTAAGTTGTTGCAGGACCAGTCATTCCTGGCTATGGATGAGAGAACGTAACCAATGTCACATGGTTACCTGTAGATGACGCTATAATCAACGTCATATGGTTACCTATAGGTGAGGCTATAATCGACGTAATGCATTCCAGTCCTTGGTCTTTAAACAAGATGTTGATCATTGTTTGATCTCTATGCATCTAATCAGGAATTACTGGAGCTGTAACAACCAACCTTGATGGTCGTGTGATTGACTTTAGGAAAGCAGTCTCCAAAATGAAAGCAGAGCTTGTCTGTTTCTAAACATTTATGTTTTGCATTGGTAAACAAATTTTAAAAATTGCATCGTTAGACACACCCTGAGTGTAGGGATCACAGCTGACCTTGAAGTGATAAGGAATAACAAAGAATTTTGTTTGGGGGGGGGGTCTTTTCATTTATGCAAAAGATTTATCATCAAAATAAAATTTAAAAAAAAAATAGCAAAGAAACCATCTTGGAGGTTTAATATGTTTGTACGTATTTGAGCATTTGTTTATAAATTTAAGAAGAGAGAGAGAGAGAGAGAGAGAGAGAGAGAGAAAAGAGAACATCAGGTCAGCGGAGATTCTTTTGTTTGTGTAAACTGATTTTAAACTGAAAGTAGAGACTCCCAGCACACACACACACACACACAAATATTTTTTTTTTCTTTTTCTCCCTACAACACCAATAAACGAAAAAACTTTGTTAAGTATTGCAAACTAAAGGAGGGTTGTGTTGTGCTCGAACTGATAAGCAAAGTACATATACAGCCAGAACGGACTGGTTAGCGGCGGGTGTCTCTAGCTCAGAAACTAACGAGTGTTGATAATCTGTTTCTTTTGACAGCAGTGTAGTTCTGCGGTGAAGTGATCCAGAAAAGTATGAGATTTTATATCTCAAAGGCTTTGCTGCAGTTTGGATTCCGCGATGGGTAAAACCAATAGATCTCTGTTTCTTTTTTTTCCAGTAGGTGTTTAATGCTAAAAAAAAGAGGAAAAAAGGGAAAGGGATAGGGAGAGATGGGAAAAAGGGGGGAGGAGAGAGAGAGGAGAGAGAGAGAGAGCGAGGCGAGGGAGAGAGAGGGAGATGGAGAGAGATGGCGAGAGAGAGAGAGAGGAGAGAAGAGAGGAGAGAGAGAGAGAGAGAGAGAGAGAGAGATGGAGAGAGAGAGGAGGGAGAGAGGAGATGGAGAGAGAGAGAGGGGGAGGAGTGAGAGAGAGAGAGATGGAAGAGAGGAGAGCGAGAGATTGGAGCGAGAGAGAGAGAGAGGGGGGAGAGCTAGAGGGGGGAGAGAGAGAGGAGAGGGAGAGAGAGAGAGAGGGGAGAGAGAGAGAGGGGGGAGAGGAGAGAGGGGAGAGAGACGTCCGTAGTGGCAGAAGAATAGAAATCTCCCAAAAATGACAAAGTGAACAACCGTTTGGGAAGAGGTTTCTGGATATAAATTACTTTTATAATCTGGCAGTTGCTAGATATGTAAAATTAAAGTGATGACACATGTTATGGACAGACCAGAGATACGGCGAGTGCCTTTTTCTATTGCAAGTCAGAATTTATGGATCTCCAACCCCCCCCACCCTGGGGGGGGAGGGACAAGAATCATAATGAACTTCTGTCGTTCGGATTGATGCCAATCTCCTAGTTTATGATGAATGGCTTCACTGAAGCTAATGTAGAACAACCTCCTTCGCTGAAGATTTCATCCCTTCCTCTCCCCCCCCCATCAATGCTGACAGATATAGTTTTGACGCATCAAAATTTACCGAAAACCATTGTTGCGAATTGTGATGTTGCTTCCACCAGAAGGGATTGGATTGTGTCGGTCATTATGATAGATGACCCGACTGGTAGCGCCTGATAAGCGGATATCAGAGGGTCGAATCACTCGATTACAAGCCCATCCGAAAACAAGCAGGATCGCGGTGTAGATCAACAGCAGTCCTGGACGTGATGTGTCATAATAACACCACTGTAAATATAGGAGTTTGATGATTCTGCAATTTATACTTTCGTAGGCACACTTGCCATGCGGCTGTAGATAAGTGAGGTGTGAGTCATTGCAGAGCATGCTGTTGTATACGACTCGCAGTTTGATGGTTATGCCGATAGAACGTTAATACCAGAAAGAACGTGACCACCACGGTAAGGAAGAAAAGAGGGTCCGTAATAATTTTTCAGTCAGTTTATTCTTTTCTGTTTGGGCAGAGAGAGAGAGAGAAAGCCCACAGTGCCCCTTGCCTGCTTCAGTGGGATCAATTTTTTTTTTTCCTGGTCAGAACCACCACCACCACCACCACAACCAGATTACGCTCAGTTCAAATGACCGAAGGGGGCTCAACCATCCTCTGAGATCCCTCTCTAACTAAATGTTTTCTAAAAAAAATAAGATGTGCTCTTTTGAAGATAGGGTTCTAGTCTACAAGTGAACTGCCTTTTTCTCAGTTCCCTTGATCACCAGAACCTGAGCTAAGGTCTGTGCCTCTACATACTGACATGCATATCCTGTTGCCCCCATAGCAACAACCTCAGAGCACACACACACACACACACACACCCCCTCCAATCTGTCCATCCCCTATGGCAAGGGATACCCCATAAACATACTAGGAGAGTAGGAAAGAAGAGGCTAAAAGGACTAAATACAGAAAGTAGCCATACGTAAAAAAACGCAGTAAAATTATAAACTTTATATATATATATATATGACTGTAGTAAGCCAACATATGTTGGCATTTAAAGAGGAATTGTGGGAAATATCAAAATGGGGTCTGCGTGGATTTGTTGCCTGCAGCACTGCACTGACGGCTACTTATCAGTCGAGGCTGAGAACCACAAAATTAATAAAGACCTGAACTAAACTATGGCTTTCCGGTCGTTAACAGCCAACTAAGCAGGGGCTAAGGAAGCAACTTATCCGATGCTGGTCAGGGGATTAGAAAAAGAAGAAGAGGAAGAAATTATGTCCCACCCTCCCCCCCCCTGAAGGTACAAGAATGCCCTGGCATTGTGCAGAACCCCCATATTCACCGATACTTGTTGACGCGGCGGGTGATCGCCAAAACCGACGGAAAACCTGCAGTGAAGAACGGTAAAAAGGTAAAAAAATGCTCTCCTAGCTTCTGGCAGACACGGAACGGACGGACTTTGAGGGACTTGGGCTTCCTTCCAGTGGGGTCTAGCGCGGGTGGTGAAAAGAAAAAAAAAAAAAAAAAACAAAGCACAAAAGGTTAGAGCGAATGGGGTTTTTATCAGTCTCTTTACATTGGTCTCTGGGCCCCGACAATTTGAGCTTTTAAAGTGAATCCCTAGTTATGGTGATTTGCCCTTTGAAAACTGCGTCCCCTGGGAGGGAGGGGTTGACAACATGGCTAATGGATGGCAATAAAGAAAGAGAGTAAAATAATCTATGATGTCTTAAAAAAAAACACAAAAATTTAAAAGAAAAGCAAAAACCGAGAATCGATTGCATGGAGATCCTCTCTTTCCTCTCGTTGATCCTTGTGTATTAATTATTAACCAACGTCATGGCTGTTGCTGGTTTTTCCTCCATCCCACTGGTGTTTCCTATCTGGGAGCCCACTCTTATATAATCATATGAACATTTTCCAGTTTCCTGCTGGGTCTGAACCAATTTCCTGCTCAATTCTTGCTTGGTTTATGCTGGCTGCACTCGCCTGGTCTTCTGTTTAATAACACCATAATGACATCCTGCATGTCGATGGCAGGGCAAGTGCCCCCCCTTTCCTTTCTGTGTAGCCCCCCCCCCCCACCACCAAAACCAGGGGCCAGGACCAGTCAGGATATTTGTAATGATTTCTTAATTACTTAGGTATTTAATTTAGTTTCAATGGGATTCTCTTATTTTGATTCCCTCCCATGTGATTTCCTGTATATCTGGAACTCACCAATTGGTGGGGAAATCTCTGCCTGTCCCTGAAGTAGGTTTTTAATCACAGAGGCAAACGGGAGAGTTAAAGAGAGCGAACTTTGATTATAAAACAAGTCAGGTTTGATTACATTTTGATTTAAGGATGAACACAATTAAGAAAAATACAACCCTTCCACACACAAAAACAACAACAACAACATACACCCCTCTCTCTCTCTCTCTCTCTCTCTCCAACCATCATGCTACTTCATCGGTCTTGTTAAAAACACAACGGAACCTGGCGAGATTTCAGCTTTCAGACGACTGGTTGATGCTATTCCCAGCCACCGTCCTCACTAATGCAGCCATCCTTGATTCACGTAACCAAACAGATGATTTTGTGACGACCCTTTTTTTAAAAGCCGCAACACAGAGAGAGAGAGAGAGGTGGGGAAAGCGAAAGTACTCGAAGAATTAAACAAGTCTATAAAAATTCGACGAATTTTCCTCCCACTGCATCGAGTAGTGAGGACTGTTGGTGGATAGAGAAGGTTATTTGTTTCCACATATGGCTGCTTTAAAGATGAAGACGTGTAGTAGGGCCTGTTACTTTCTGCCAAGACCTCATACTAATAAAACAATTAAAAACGGAAAAAATTCATATGCATTATTAAATAGTAGTAACCAACAATATATATATATATTAAATTAAGTTTATACTTGTTGTGTTTTTATTATATTTCAATCATAAGCATTTCAAGAGCACCCCCCCCCTCACCACATTTATATGATTAGAGTTCTTGCTTGGTTGTAATATTTTGTTAAGTTATCATCAACATCATGCAAAGGCCAGATAAAAGTTTCCGCATCATTTAGCAATGTTGGGCTGGCTGGTGCAGATATAGGAATAATTTTCCCTGAACAAAATCAGGGGAACATCAAGTAATTTCGGATTAGACAGTAAATAGCATCACAAGACACACATCAAGAAAATAACAGAATGCGGATAAGTCAAAAAAAATAATTATCCAATCCCACGGCCATCTAGTAGTTTCCCTGATCTATTCATATACGAAACTCAGCAGCGGCAAATTTCCTTTCCCAGAAGGCCTTGTGTAAGCAGCCATTATGGGGTTTCCTTCTTTCCTGTAGCATATAAACTAAACCAAAAACATCAGTCATGATTTTCAATACAACTCGATTTCAACCAACATCCCAGCAGCCCCTCACGAGGTCTTTGAGGAAGGGGAAGGGGTTGGTGGTGGGTACTCTGAAATCCTGAACAGGTTGTAAAAATGGTAAGAGCATTTTAAATACAGCTTCCCAATCAGATCCACACTCAGTCTTTCAAAGGAAACTGTAAGACATGGCCAGTGTCTGTTGACATCTTCTGAAATACTTTCATTCTGCCAGGAAAACTCGTAACGTTAAAGCCAAGAATAAAAACATTGCGCTAATTCTGATGAAATTCTAATGATGTATTTCTCTCCTGTTTATCTTTGCCAATATATTCTTAGCAACATAATACACTACCTTTAGCATTTCATAATCTTGATAAGCATATATATATATATATATACAGTTCTCTCCAAAATTCTGGAAGCAAAAATTTCATTGTCTGAGAAAGGACATTTTTCTAAGGGTTTTTAAATACATTCACCAGAGGTTTAACTACTAAAAGACTGGGCCAGCACCAGCCGTAGGTCTACTGGCAGAGACTACACGACTGCTAAGGTCGAAGGCCTGAGTTTGATCCCTGCTGGTGTCGGCTCGATTTGGAACATCGCCCCGGCATGGTTTCTTCTCTGATTTCCTCCCACATCTTACAGACATTTAAGCGTTGTAGTGTTTGTTGTAGGTGCTGAGGCCTTTGCAGAATTGGCTAAGGCTCCTTAGTGTACCGTATGCCATTTGTGGCGGCACTGAGCTCACTTCAGAAACTACTCTCGCCGAATGAAGCCTCAAGAAAATGCAGTGGTGAAAGAAAAAACATCTGATCTTTAATGTACAACATAAGACGGCTTTGGTGGGGGCGGCCCCTGCTTCGAAATCTGCAGGCTGAAGAAGCTCAAGAGAACTTTCCGACTCTTACCCGTCATTTTGTACAAACAGAAAAACAACCCCAGTCGTCTCCCCCTTGATTTTATCCCCCCCATACCTCTGTCGATGTCAGTGGCGTTTCCTTCCGGCGGCATGGATCTAGAACATATCGACCGCATGGAACCCAACAGAAGACCAGCTACACCGGTACTGTAGGGCGATATGGCGCACTGAATGGCAAGCATTTAAATACACGGGAAGTTTCCATTTAGTTTCAAGTTGCTCCTGCCGGTGGCGGCATTCACTAAAGACTTTCTCCCCCACCAGGGGGCGATAATGGCGGGGGTGGAGAGAGAGAGAAAAGAAAAGAAGTAATTTCAAAAACAAACTGCTGTTTGTTCTGTTCCTTTCCTAGAATTCTTCAAACGAGAATTTTCCTCAGTAAAGTGATTCAGCTCGGCCAACCTCTCTTCCCAACCGCCGCCCCCCCCACACATCTGATGAGGCTCATTTCTTGAAAATTCTTTACTAATTAAACAAATATAAAACTAAACGCTTGGTTATCATTTAGAATTCACGGGGAGGGGAGGGGAACACACTTTTGTTGTTGTTGTTGTTGTTGTTCTTGCTTGCCTTCATTTCTTATTCCTTCAGTTTTGATGACTTTACAAGAACGAAGAAACCGCAGATTGTTTAAGAAAAAACAAATTTAAATTTATTTTCCGATTATTGATTTTTTTCGATATTTAATTTCCCCCACTGTTGTAGAGAGAGAGAGAGAGAGTAAACCACTGGAGAGGAGGAGACGGACACAAAAATATTTTAAATTAAAATTTCGAACAAATCAAACGATTCTCTGCTAATTATGACACTTGACTGAGCTATTACATGTGTGGTATGAACCAATTTAAAGTTTTTTTTTGCGATAGGAAAAAATGCAAAGAAAAAGAAAAAAAAAATGGAGGGAGAAGAATTCATTTTGGACATTTCAAATTCTATCAAGGTTCAGGGAGTTGAGAAAGAAGGGGGGGGGCTATCCCAGCAAGCACCAGCCTGACTCAAATGTGAACTTGGCAAGTAAATTCACGGGAGATTATGAAAAGAAAAAGAAACAACAACAACAACAACAACAACAAAAACATATGGTATTCATAATTTAGGGGGAAAAAAAATTGGAATTCGAAAACTTTTTGGATTTTCTGCTTTTTTTTTTTAAAGTGAAAGTCTGTTTTACTTACAGTTTGCTCGCAATCTGGTTCCTTTGCGAGAATAACTAGATCGAATGTATGTACAGAACAATTATTCTCACGCTGCTGATACTTCAGACACTGCGCCATCTCGTGCTATAGAACTCTCTTGAAACGAAGGTTAAAAAAAGGGAAAGGAAAAAAGGTAACAAACCCAAGAGCCCCCCATGCAGATTCCATACGGCGCAATGCACGATTATGATAATGCACAAGTCATTTGTGGTCTTCGTGGCAAGAAAACACCGTCACTGGCCATGTGTTTTCCGCAGTATCCAAAGTTTAAATTTACTGTAGTTCTTTCGAAACCAATAAATGTGGCTAACTTATCCTGCCTTTTCCTTTGGTTTATGAAGTAAATTAACTGTGTACACAGTCAACTGCATTTCTTTAAAACAACAGGAGTGGAGCCAAACTTGTTGGTAATTAGAAAGACGTTCAAACAACAGATGTATCAATTATAACATGTTTTATAGAGAACCTAAACAGGAGAATATCCTTTTACTGTGATATTACTACATTAAATGACCAACCCTTCTAAATACCTAAGTTAAAGGAGAGAGAAAGAGATCATCCATGAAATTTAGGTAGGTTAACCTGATTGTACTACTACATTAAATGACCAACCCTTCTAAATACCTAAGTTAAAGGAGAGAGAAAGAGATCATCCATGAAATTTAGGTAGGTTAACCTGATTGTACTACTACATTAAATGACCAACCCTTCTAAATACCTAAGTTAAAGGAGAGAGAAAGAGATCATCCATGAAATTTAGGTAGGTTAACCTGATTGTACTACATAGCATACAAGTCAGGTAAACTGTATTATCCAGTTAATACATATAAACAATAATTATGACAAGGTTTGCATACTTCACATTATAGTCTTTCTTAGCTGATACATGTAGGCAGAAGCCATTAATAACATGTGCAGGGCCTTCCGGATATGTAATGTGTTTTACAAAAATTTCTAAACTGGTTTACACAATCAAATTCTTCCTCTGGCAATTTATTCCATTAATTTAGAAGTCTAATGCAAAAAAATATATATATATAAAAGATGCTCTTTTTTCTAACCTGTTTATACCTATAAGTGGAAACTCTCCACATAGTGAGCGACTGACTTCTAAAAATTCCCTTCACCGATACAGACGAGGCTATAATCAACATCGTATACCCTGACCATCAGTCTCCAAACATATATGACGTCAGTTATTGCCTCATGCATTTAATTACAAATTACTGGTGCTGCAACAACTGACCCTAACCCCTAACCCTACCCCCGGTCTGTCTCCGCTAACTTGCCAAAGTACAGGAAATCTCAAGATTTGTATAAAATCTCAACTATGGGCTAAAATAAATTATTCTTGAGAGAAAAAGTTCAACAATATACATATATAGGTATAGCTTCCATCTGCTGCTGAACCAGTGTCGTTCCCGCAATAGTCTTCAATCAAATAGAAGTAAAATAACAAAAAGGGAAGAAAAATTGCTTTATATGGAAGATATCTCCTGTTTTATTTTTTTTCTTCTTTCTTCTTCTATTTTTAGGGTGCTTTACTTTTTGTTAGGTGTAAGGGAGAATGGGAATGGGTGGGGTTAAAAAGGTGGAAAACCGGAGATCACTTATTTCTTCATCAATCGTGAATAGGAGGCGGGGAGCAGAAGGCGGGGGGGGGGGAGGGGGGTTAATCCAACGACTCGCAGTGGCACTAAGTTTTTTTTTCTTGAATCAAAACAAAAACAAACCCTACCAATGAATGAGAGAGGGGTGAAAAACCACCAGTTTGCACTAAGGTACCCAGTAACCTGTTTGCACCATCATCTACCTGGCCCAGGTAAAGGGGATGGGTGTCGGGATGGGTGAGTCCTAAAGCGAACCGTGTTCAGACAGGTGGCAAGGTCTTCTGGATAATAACCAAGCATTTCCACAGCAACTGGCTACACCATAAACAAATATGCTTACCAGATTTCTCACTTTAGTAAATTATTTTTATATATATATATATATATATTTTTTTTTTTTGGATTTCCTCTCTCTTGAGATTAACACATAAGACCCTGTAATCAAAGGGAGATGTTTCTCTCTCCCCCTCCTCAGCCCATCAAACACGAGACAAAACCCTCTTTGTTCGATGGGAACTGCCGTCAGCCAGCTAATGGATTCTATAACCAGTGCAGCGCACGGCGAGGCCTTCTCTTCCGAAGCTGGACAAATGGAAAGCATTTTTCATTTATTAGCGTTACGCACTTATGCTGCGAATAGTTAAATATCTGGGAATGGTCGCCCTGATCTCTAAACAAGACTGATGGCAGACAAACAGAAATTAAATTTCCACTGCCACAAGCTTTCGGTCTTGGCAAAGGAAATCACCTATGACGATGCTCGCAATCAAAGGCATTTTTTTTTTTCACAGAAAAGAAAGTGGGGAGAAAGGGAGGCAAAAATCGATTCACCACCTGACCCGTCGTCGTTCATCAGGAAGGGGCTTGGAAAAATTCTGCCCCCCCCCTGTCAGGACTATTATCATTTCATTTTTTGTTTGCTTCTTTTTTCGGAAGAGATACCTCAACTGCGAATAGGATGCAAGACAGGACATGTGGCAGATACAAGCGCAGCAGGCTTGTCTTGAATGCTTCACCACTAACCCCTCGGGGACTCGACCAAACTCTCAAAAAGCTGACTGACCCAAACCCCACAACTCCTCTCCCTAAAGGGCATCAACTTTCCTCCAGGAAGACTTACTAAAGATAATACCCACTCTGGTACAAATACTACCAACACACACACACATACCCCCCACAACTCCTCTCCCTAAAGGGCATCGAGTTTCCTCCAGGAAGACTTACTAAAGATAATACCCACTCTGGTACAAGTACTACCAACATCTCCCCCCTCAGTCTCCCATAATCCTCTGCAACAGTAAGAAATCAAACAAAGTTTGTTCTGTCTTTTTTTTCTTTTTCAAAATTAAAGGAACCGCTGCCCGCTCTTTCTTCGCACGAGAATTACAGATCAAAAGAACGGCTTCCTCGAGAAATCTCTTCTAACATAAAGATCATTTCCAATGCATCAAAATCTCAGTAATGGAGTGAATGGAGAAGGGCCAATTCAATCACGGTGCCTGATAGACCCTTTTGCAGAGACGATGAACTCTTTAGCTACTCTTTTAAGAGCCTCTTTAGGAGATTAAATTTTTCCCGTTTCGGTCCTCCGCACATTGCCAGCTGAGACAGAAAGGAGGCTGATGGGAAAGAAAGGAGTTAGGGTGGGGCGGGGGGGAGTTGAGGGAGAGGAAGAAGGAAGAAAGAAAGGGAACGATAAAACAATTACTTTTAACTTAAACGTAAAGACCTCATAAAAAATAAGAATAAAAATTCAGAATGCACATGTGAAGGCGAACAGTGCCTCCTCCCCTCCAACCCTAGCTCGATGATAATTAGCTGTGACTGCTTCGGAACCTTTATCCACACACGCAGCCTCCTTTTCTTTTCTTCTTTAGCATCCTTTTGACTTTTGGTCTGTGCTCATTGTTGCTGTTTGTTTGTTTGTTGCTTCTCCCTCCCCCCCGCGCCCAATCCCAACTGACAATCCGTTTGCCATTATCGGTCTGTTGTCTGTTGGGCGTGAGCACGCATTCAGTTAACTCGAAATTGTTCAATTCAAGTCTCCTCTTCCTCCTCCTCCCCCCTGTTCCGTTCTTTCTTTTCATCTCCTTCACTTTCCAACGGGTGATGGAGAGAACTGATGTATAAAAACAACAACGACAACAACAACAACAACAACAACAAAAAAAACCCGTGTGGCGTTTATCAGTGTGGGGGCTTATCTGTCGATCAATTGAAAATATAAAAAGAAAAACAAAGAGGAGAAAGAAACAAGAGCAACAAACTGGTGGTAGGGGCTTTCATGATTCGATATTAATAAATAAAACTTGGGAGAAACTCCCGCAGTTGATAGTTTTGTGTCTCTCTCTCTCTCTCTCTCTCTGTGCGCGCGCGCGTACGTGGACTGTTTGATGTTCTGAAGCGAAGCTTTATGGCCCCTGGGCTATGAAAAAAACAGAGAAATTTGTTTTTATGATCTTAATTGAAAGAAAAACATTTTGCTATCTTAAGTCTTTAGCAGGAGGAGAGGGGGGGGGCCCAGGCAGGCTGCAGTAAAGGGGATGAGATGGAGGGAGAGGGGAGAGAGAGGCGGTAATGCATTTATTTTATCTGGCAAAGCGCCAAACAGTAAATTAATAGCAATTAAAGCAAAATGTTGGTTGGTGGTGGTTAGGGGAGGGAAATGGTGGGGTGGTGGTTGCGGGAGGGAAGAGAGATGGATGGGGGTAGGGGGGGAGGGGAAAGGTGTCCGGCGAGGAGATTGGCACCGATTATTATCCTTTAGACACATGATAATGTGATCTGAGCGATAATTCGAAGATAAAAGGGCATAGGTGGGCAAAAATAATAATAATAAAAAAAAAAAAAAAAACAACCAAGGGCAGCATTAGGGGGATGGCGATAAGGAAAAAAAGAAAGAAAAACAGCAAGAAAAGGGCTGGTTGTGGAAACGGCCACAGAGGCTAAATGCGCGTAGGACTGATGCGCATCTGATGCGTGCCAAATAAAATGGTGGAAATCGGGGGGGTGTGTGTGTGTGTGTGTGTGCAGAGGGCCGGCACATATCTGTGGGCAACAGTCAAAAGGAAACATGGCTGCCGGCCAGCGAACAATAATTTACTGCTTGCTGCGGGGTTGGGGGAGGGAGGGAAATGGTCGTTTATCCACTAACAGAGCAGAAAAGCGAGAGAAAATGAGTTAAGGTGCTCAGTGTTTACCGGCCATTTTGAGAGGTGAGACGGATGGAAAGTTGTTGGGTAAAAACTAATGGCGTGTAGGGACTGCACCCCCCAAAAAAAAAAAGAAAAATGCTACTCCCTCTCTCTCTCTCTCATTACTCTGAGTCTTCCATGAGAAAACAAACCAACGGATACCAAACTTGGTGCCAGATTTATTTGTATCCATGTTGCATATCACGAGACAAGAGCGCACACCTTTTGAGTTAATCAGCGAATGCCTGACAGTATCCATCTTTATAAACATCAAGAAAACTCTACCCTTATCAGGAAAATGCTGAGTAAAGTCCATCCATGTCAATAAACGTCAAGTATCCGTGTCAATCAAAAAAAAATTCCAAGTAACATCCATCTTTAAGAATAAATGTCAAATAAAGTGCGTGTTTAATACCAAATCTCATTTAAAATTTCTCTTTATCAGCGAATTTCATTTATGTGTGGAATTCACTTATCTTTACCGACTTAGCCAGCGTAACGTTCTGTCTTGGATCTTCAATAATGTTACTTACTCTCTGCCCACTTCGCACGTTATAACAAAAATAAACAACAACCTGGTACCGCATTTTTAGAGCGTCTAAAAATATTACCATATATGATTTAATTTCATTACTAACTACAAACTACTGTATGCATACGAGAATTAATTAATTGAATATTTTTAGATCATCACCTTGGCAACTGCCAACTCATGTTTTTGAGCTTAAAGCCATTTACAGTTTTCTCAACAGGAGAGTTACAGTGTTACCTATCCAAGCATTTTGAAAATATCAAATGTTTACGCTTACTGAAATGCCATTGAAATTATTGCCATAAATAAGTTGTCACAGTAGTCCCAAGTGTCTCATACTATTAAGAAGCTTTCTATGCTAAAATGTTTTTTTCTTTTAAACAGTGAACCTTTGAATTTTCCCCGGCAACTGGACCCTACCATGCTGTTATGTTAAATAGCTTACCCTGAGATATTTTCCATCACTGCTATTGTTGACAGAGAGTTTTCCAACAGTAGGAAACTACCACATCGTATACCCTCCCACACTGGCAAGCCAGTGCTTGCTTATTTAAAAAGCTATGATCCCGGGCTTTTAGCATAGAGCCGTACGTGTCAACATCTAAACTAAGAGTAAACAGAAGCCTACATTCCAACTCCCAATGTGGGTGTTAGGGGGGGGGTGGGGGAGGTCCCTTCTTCTGTGGTCAAATAACGGCAGCTCTTATTTTATGGGTCCAACGATGAACAATTTTGCGGGACTCCTAAATAGGCGTGTCAGTGGCAGCAGTTTCACGGCTGCAGAAGAAAGTTTTAGAGTTCTGGTGTAGCGGAGCAGTACTTGGTTTTTTTTTTTTTTTTTTGCACAATAAAAGATGAATAGCGCAACCAGTTTGAAATGGTGAGGATACGTGGGAAGAGGTTACAGTATCAAAGAAACGGCTTATATGCTTCATTTACTAGTCAAGTTATCTGTTTTCTTCACGATAAATGGTGTCACTGAATAACACATTAGTTCTGCATTAACTTTTAAACTCTTCAAGACTCCTATATTAAGAAGTTAATTTTGAAGGCCATCTTTGAAACCTAAAGGGACGCTACCAATACATTTTCATGCTTGCCCGCCCCCCCCAACTTTAAGAATGTTAATAATAATTCTCAAATTCCTTGCCAACAAGATGCGGAGCCAGTTTATCTTTAGCTTAATGGGATTGATCGCAATAAAATTGAGTTATCCACCCCTGGAAGTTTTCTTGAAAGCGGAGTTTCGTCAGACCTGCAAGACAGGTTTACATTTCTGAAGCACTTATCTCCTTCCAACTTTGACCACCATTCCATTTAAAGGGAATAGGCAAACAGAAGCAACCCTGACAGTTGGAAAACCCCTAAATACAACTGTTGAAAATTGGAGAAACAGAAGAGTTGTTGTTGTTGCAACAGACCTAGAAGGCGATGAAAGGTCACCGAGTACACCTCTCAATGCCCAACAGTGACTGCAGCACAAAGGATCAAGAACACTCAATAAGAGTTACAGAAGGATGGCCACATTATTATTTTGAGCATGCGATCCCTCTTTGCAACCATCTAAAGCCTAAAAACCATTTAAAACCTCTCTTACCCTCGTCTTTGTCGTCATCGGATTCCTTATCGTCATCGTTGTCTTCCTCTTCATCCTCTCTCTTTGTATTTGACTTTGAGAAATCTCTGGCGTGTCCATTTATATGGAGATTCAATGGCTTATGCCCTGAAAGATGAACGGACGGATAAAAAACATGACCCATGACAACATGGGAACCAATGCTTCTGCCACTACATGACATTCCCCCCCCCCAACCCCATCCTTTTTTTTAAGAAACGAAAGTGCTGTTAGCCCATTCGTTGAATTTTTAAAAAAAAAAAAAAGAAAAAATGAGAAGGAAAAAAATCAATGAGCTTCTGCCGCTGTCACGCAGATTTCCAGCAAAATCCGACAGGTACGGGTATAGAGTTGTGCAAAACTTCCACGTAAATGCCACAGATACTTAAAAAAAGCAGCAAAATCTGACAGGTACAGGGTCAGAGTCGCAACACCACAGTAAAAAAAAGATACCAAATCTTTTATTTCAGATTTTTAACTTAAAACAAAAGGGAGACGAACCATTTAGCAAAGTGGCGAAACCTTTCAATAAAGCACCGATAATACTGGAGTAATTACTATAGTTGTTGTTGTTGTTGTTGTGCTTTGACAGCAACTCGTTCAAAGTCATGTGAAATCCTAACTTGTCCAGATGGCTTTATGGTCAACGCAACAAATGAACCGCCAGTACCACCACCATGCTACTATCTTGCTTCAAAGTTCTTTCCTTTCCCGAAGGAAGGAAGAAAGCTTTAATGTTGTTTTGCAGTCCTATTTGGAAATTCGCTTGTTGTAAGACAATTAGGTGCTTAGACATTGAAAGGTTGCGCTTGCCTTTTGACCTTTAAAAACGAAATTGTCGACAGCGAGAAAATTACATCAAACTGAAAGAAAGAAAGAGAAAAAAAAAACAGAGCAAGATGATGCCATTCATTTTCAAGATTTCTCTGGATAGCCAACTAAAACTCAAACAGTTATGGGTGCAGAAGTTACATCTTTGTGCGCATTTACCTGTGTCCATCTGACTTCCAACAAGATAGTGTTTATCCCCTAGTTGTTGTGAGAGAAGAGCCCTCTCTGCTCCCTTAGGGGCTCCATCTAATCTGTCCTCACTGGACCTGCAAGCAAACAAGAGAAATCTATTTCGGTTCAGAGACTCCCAACAAACCAAGGACAAAATGAAATAATGCATAACTTTGTTAATCTATCTATCCCTGCCTTGAGGCCAACAGGTGTTCGTGCTTCATCCTCCTCCTCGGATTTTCGAGCCTCCACCATCCTCAGGTAATACCTACAGGTTACTACACATAAAAGTGCCATAGTGACCACCAGCTTAATCTGGACACACCTACTTTAGTATACCTGCACATCCCAAATTCAAAAGGAAGAAAGCAGTGATGGACTGCATCATTATTACTTTGCAAACTTTTTTTTTTGAAATAAAATAAATTTCTTATTTTGTTCTATGATATTCACCCAGGGATAATTCACCTGTTTATAACTAACTACATTCCTCATTTATTTTTCAGATAAACTTTCTGAAAAAAAGTCATAAGCTTTATTAATGTTTGAATGCTGGTTCTGATTTTAAAACTATCCCAAAGTGAGGGTGAAAAGATTCTTGATAACTCGCAAGCCAAACAAGCATAATGGCACAGAGACAGGTAATGGGGCAGTTTACCTCGCTTAATCCGTGGATTGGGAGGTTCCACAAATTATGCGTGACATAGGAACCCACTGCTATCCAAGTATGAGGAAGACAAGGGTGGGCTGTCATATCACCAGTAATTCCTAATTAAATGCATAGATGAGATATAATCGACAAAACACATGTTGATGATTACTGGTCATATCTATGTTTAATTAGGAATTTCCGTAACAACTAACCCCCCCAATCTGCTCCCATCTTTTAACTAACATTTATAAATATTTAATAATTAAAGAATCCAAGTGTTCAGCACTGGTTAGTATGACATGTGCTGTGCTCCCTTATCAGGTTGCTGCACCAGCGTTTCTGATTCCAATGAATCCAGGCTGTATTTTTTTTTTTTTAAGTATAGTTTCTCTTGCTTTGCATCTGCTCCATGTAGGGTTTTGCTCCCAATACTAATTAGAAAAATTCTAGCACTTAGGGGTTAATATTTAGTGCTTGTTAGTTGGTTCCAGGTAGCATTAATGACCACCAGCTCAGGTCTGAAATCAATCAAACTGGTTAAGTTATCTGGCCAGCAGAGATAACATCTCACCAAAAACCTGCATAAATCTGTGAACTCCACAGAGTATTTAACCCCCACCCCTCCGTGGCGGACGGAAGGATCGCACGGTGTAACACAACCTCTCCACTTAACTTTTCAACAGTTTGTGTGTAAACCAGTAAAGAAATGGCTTCGAACGGAACCCACTGGCAAGATGATAGATAATTTCGCTAAGTATGATTTCCCTTTGTTCAACTCGCACGAGTCTTATTTATTAAAACCTGATTTGCATGAATACTAAATTGGGTATCACATTGCAGCTGCCACATCTCCTTTTTTCCTAAACACCGGGTCATTTCGTACCATAATTGCAAAGAAATGAATTTTCAGGATTAACAAAAACAAAAGGATGAAGGACAAAAGAGTATTCCTAATCACTGGTAGCTAATAATAATAATAATAATAATAATAATAATAATAATAATAATAATAATAAAATAAGGGGGGGAATAAATGAAGGAAAATCCATATGGCTTCTGTTTTCACACACGATAACTTCAATTAACCTAATTCCTGTAAGCTGGAAATTGATTCTAATACCAAAATAGCTCAGGCTGTTTGTAAGAGTTAAATAAGTTACGGTCCTTTGTTTGTAGAAAAACTACGCGACAAGAGGACGTAACTGTGCTAGGATTTTTTTTTGGGGGGGGGAGAGTTGTGGTTCTTAGTTAGTTCATAACTCTAAACTCATAAAAATATACCCAAGTTTTTTTTTTTTAAAAAGTGGGCCGGGTTTGGTTGGGGGGGGGGATTAACACAGCTCAAGATGGTAGCATCTTTAATAGATTTAGGAGGTCATGCAAAGATCGGGTGCAAGTTTAATATGGGTAAGATTAAAGCTTAAAGCAAACGACATAGGGAAAGAGAAATTACGAATAGCAAGGTCTGACATCGGTAACATCAACCACAGCATGCGTTCCCTTAATGGTCAATCAAACGGGTAATAAAACAGCATTTGGACACCTGGACATCCACAGAGGAAACAGGAAGGACTCTTACCACTGGGTATTTTACGAGGAAAGCCGAGTTGGAATGTATTTAGGGGTTATTAACAGCAGAGGTTTTGAGTGTAAAGAGTGATAGGTTGTTATTGTTGTTTTATTCCACACCTCTCTCCCCCCCCCCTGCTGCACCCAACCATTAACGTTAAGCCAGGACCCAGAGCCCCCCCCCCCCCCGGCCACATGGGGGAGGGGACTGAAAATTATAACCAGGTATGAAAGTGCTTGGTGCGCTGTGAATCTGATTGATCTAAAGAAAAAAAAAAAAAAAAACACCCTACTACTGAAAAGTTACCCCCCCCCTTTTTTTAAATGTCGGAGGAAACTGGATTGCAAGGAGGTAAACCATGTAGCCGTGTGGTGAGGAACAGGGAGGCAGGATTTAAACTCAGTCCCTCGATGTTAGCAGTCCCGCTGTCTAGCTACCAAACCTACTACCCCAGCCAGAGCATTAGGTGTCTGGCCACAATAAATCGTGGACAACAATGGAACAGAACTTAAAGTATTTGTTGCGTTCGATTACACGTTAAACATGCGCCAGCCACGCAGTGCGAAGTCTTTAATTGGATAACAATAAAAAGCAGGTAGATTTTGCAGGTATGTTTTTTTAGGAATCAACTACTTTCTGTAAGATTACTGAAAATAATTTTTAAACATTCAGGTAAGCCTTGCTTGTGATCTGTACATGTCCGAAGAGAAGAATTAATAATGTACAGCAAGTGTTTTAATCTCCGGAAACTATCAACTAAATAATCAGAAATCTAGATGATTGCTTGTAGCTTTTTTTAAAATAAAGACAGTGAGGACTCTCTAGATTGCAAGGTATACGTACGTACCTGCAGTTAAGTATTTCCCTTTTGAGGTGATAAATATACATATAAGCAATTCTTTTTTTAAAATATGCTAATCAAAACCCTTAAAAAGAAAGAAAGAAAAAAAGGAGAGTTTTTTTTTTAATGGAAAAGTTAAGTGTTTCATCCAACTAATCTAGGAAATGAAGATAGGGATGTGAAAGAAAGAGAAGGAAAAGAGGAGAAAAAAGAGAAATTGAGAGACTCAGTGAGTGAGTGAATGTGAGAGAGAGAGAGAGAGAGATGACATCAGTAGAGAGAGAGAGAGAGAGAGAGAGAGAATGACATCAGTACACACACAGAGAGAGATGACATCAGTAGAGAGAGAGAGAGAGAGAGAGAGAGAGAGAGAGAGAGAGAGAGAGAGAGATTGCTGCTTTAAAAAATGACTTAAAGATAGAGCAGCACAAAAGGTGAGATCAGACAGAGAATGCCTGCATGTTTGTCAAGATATCGAGGCGACTAGTATTCCAATTCTGGATAAACATCATTAAGCTCTGCGACATCCAAGAATCCCATTGTCTCCCATTCTATTTTATGCTGCAAAAAATGTTTAAATAATAATGTCAACAATAAGGATGATGATTTTCATTTTATTTGATGCTTCATCTAGATCTTAATGAGAAGATGTGACCACCCAGTCATGTACTCCTCATCCTATTACAGAAGCTGGCAATCTAAGAAGTCTGGACTGAGGCTATATTTGGTATCTAGCCACTATTGGAGTTTACCCACAGGTGAATTTTCTCTGGATATTCCAGTTTTCCTCTCACCATCAGTTGAAAAAGTCTTAGTGGGTTATCCCTCCATTTTTCTTTTTCTTTTTTAGGGAAGTTAAAGCTGATGTATTTTCATGCCAGCCAGATGCCTCAGGGGCCACAAAAACCAGGTACCAGGTAAGCAAGCAAGCTACATCTGTAATAGTATCATGAGGCGGATGAGGGGGGGAAACAACAGTTTACATCACAAGGGAACTGGGAACAAATTATATTTGTCTGGCTGCTGTTTCACCATCAGCAAATCTGTCGAAAATCACTGATCTGGCTGGTGAGCAACAAGTCGGTCCCAAAAACCTCGTGGTGGTGAAAGGGTTAACAGCAATGCGAAACTAAATCCCTACAGAAGGTGATGGCCGAGGAAAGGTTATAAAATGCGCATGCACATAAAGGGCTTTTAAGTTTCAGTTTTTTTCCTATCCCCTCCCATCTTCTCTCCCCCCCCCCCCGCCCCTGCCAAAGTGTAAGGCTGGGTCATGGCGGAGGGAGAGGCTCAAGGAACACAATGGGTTGAGGATTCCGAATGACTCGTTATGTGCCAAAGTTTCATCTGATGGCGACATTGGCAGAACAAGTTGGGAGGGAAGTGGTCAGTTGGTCCAGTGTGAGAAAGCAACCCACGTACACAAATTAAATCGCAGATGTTTGAAAAAAAAAGAAACAAAAAAGGGAGCAAGATGTTTCGAGCTCTCCCCCGTGAGGAGAGTCTGTAAAATAGAACAACAGACACACACACACACCCTGCCTGCCCCCCTCTCTCTCTCGCTAATAAATATCTAACTACAGAACATCACCAAAAAAACAGAAATGCTCGCTCTCAAAGACATTTAAAAACATGCGCAAAACCTCAGGGTGTTTTTAACTCGGTCGAACATCTCAGCTGCTGACAGCCAACCAGTATAAATTGGATTTATAAAACTGTGGATCAGAGATTAGCATTACTGAATGACAGCCCTGCGCGAGATTACCAACCAGTCGATGGCAATATTTCGGTGTTGAAGACAGATAAAATCTGATAACAGGGAAGTGGGGGCGGCGGCGGCAGGGCAGGGAAATTTGCAGGCAATTCATGCTATGAGGACTGGCGGGGAGGGGATTGTTCACTTCTCTGACATTTCCCCTGGGGGGTGGTGGGTGGGTGGCAAAGGTCCCCCCCCCTGCCCTGGTGAATGATTAATGAAGGATACTATATCTTTTTCTCTTTCTCTTTTTTTCCCCTTTGTTTGTTTCTTAAATTTTTATGGCCTTTTGTTTGATATATATATATATATCCATCTGCGTTCTGGCCGAGTGCACAACAATTGTTTCTGACAGCCTTTAAGCTGGGGGACAGGGCAGGGCAGGGACAAATTTTTGAAAACCGACGGAGAATTTGGAAAAAAAAAGAAAGCAAAACGAGAAGACAAAACCAAGCGGTTAGTTATGGTTCTGGTCCTGTTCCCAAACAACCAAAAAAAAAAGAAGAAGCAGAGACGAGAGTCAGATAAGTGAGGATTCCTGGTTTAACACTCTCAACACCAAAACAAAAAAAAAAAAAATTCAATTTCCTGACGCGATTCTAATGCCCAGCCCAGCCCCACACGCCCACCGACTCAATCAGGTTTTGCTTCGAGCCTTCTTGGGTTGTACGTTGTACGTACCGATACACAACAAATAACCGGTTCTACTTTTCAGGGACGTTAACAAAGGATATCCGAGAATATTTGCAAATTGCCTCCCCTAAACTGTACTTCCACCGCAATATCGAAACTTGGTTAACTGTAGTAGAGAGCATTTAAACAAAACAAAAAAAAAAAAAAATTTTAAATCTCCTCGGGAAAAACTATCAAAAATGAAATCAAATTAATTAATATATGGACTTTTTTCTCTCCTTTTTCGGAAATTTGCATGCATAATTGAACTAAACAACGAGGAAGCCATCATTTGTTGTCACCCCCTCCATGACAATGGTACGTTCTTGCATTTTAATTTTAAATTTCACATTATTCACTACTTTCATTTTCAATGGGAATGCGAGACATTTGAAATCTCTCTCTGCCACCCCATCCCACTTCTCCAATACACATCTTTCTCTTCCACAGATTCATTAAAAACTAAATTAGTTTTCTGGTACAGATCAAATTGTTTCATAAATATTTGAGCTGCACACACAGTTTGAAAAAAACAAAACAACAACAGCAACAACAACAAGCCCCTGGTATCTCATAAAATCTGATACATCACCAGTAAGTGCTCCAATCACACACCAATTAAAAACGAGGCCATTTTTTCTCCCCTTTGTACTCTTTCTTCTCCCCCCACCCCCTTCTGCATTTCCCCCCCTACAAACTGCACAATTAGCATCATACTTTCTCATCCATTAAAATCTCCGCAGAAACAAAGCGACAAAACTGCTTGACTCCATCTGTCTTTTATCAGCAGTCAGGTAAAAGCTATCATGAAAGCCATGCCAATTATTTGAAAAAGAGAGAGAGAGAGAGAGAGTTTAAGTTGATTTTGATGAGTCAACAATACTTAAGCCAGAGTTTTTATGTATCTATTGTTGAAGTTGATATTTGAAATCCTGCAAACAACACAAAAGCAAACACAAGCCAGTTAAATCAATCACGTTACCTGCTTATCCAATCAAAAACATCCATCCCTTGTTTCTCACTTTCAGATAATACAGTAACAGAGCAGCTGTGTAGCAACAGTTTTTTTTGATCTTCACAAATTACAGTTTTGTGCCCAAGTTTGATATTAAAGCTGCTGGTCAAAACATTAAATTAAAACTTTAAATAAGCCATAGTGTGTGTGTGCACATATTCTCCATTCCAAGCAACAGTCAATACTTCAAGTTTCTGCAAAGGGAACCAATAAAACAATGCTAAAGGTATATTTTTTTTTAAAAAAAAAGAAAGATTGGCCCATTGTTGCAAATGGCACAGAACCAATCGGTTGATAATATGGCAGAATTAGCCCACATTGTAAACCATCGCAGAAAACACGGCTTCCAAAGAACACAAGGTAACCTATATGATGCTTTGCATGAAGAAAAAGTATCCTTTTCTGGCCAAAAACACTATCTAAAACCTGGACTGAAATGCTAAAGGACTAATATTTCCATCATTGTTTTTAAGCTTGAATACCACAAAGAGAAAACAAAAGCAAATTTCTTTTCCTCCTTCCCTGTCCTGAATTCTGCAGCCAAAGAACTTTGCACAGTGGTAGTGAGCCATAGAATAGAAAGATGTTGGGAGGGGTGGGGTACCTGCCTTACCACAGAATGCCATACAGGTAATATATCTTTACAATAACATCGGACTTCTCCAAAAATGTCGTGCTCTACGCCCAACTGCCTTCTTTCAATCATTACCATTTTGTATTCCCAGATTATTCATAATATTTACCAGAACAAATTTCTGACACACACACACACAAAAACAAAAGCTCTATGGCCAATTCCCCGCAGAGAACTGGTTTAGTTTTGCACACACCTCCCCACCTCCTAGCCCGACAACGTGGGTTTTCTCTAGGCTCTCGTTTCCGCCCATATCTGATAAATGAAGGGTCCTAGTAAGTATTTCCCCTTGCCAAAGCCAGAAAAGTGCAGAGCCAGTCCTCTCTCCCCACCCCCCAATGAGGTGTGCTTCCTAAAATAAAGCCACAGCAGCATTCCCTTCCTCCTCGCCATCTCCTCTGCGGACAGTGTCAGTGGCTAAATTTCAGAGAGACTAATTGGGTCTTGCAAGTACTGGAGCTGCTGAATTCAAAAATGTACGTGAACACCACTTTTCATTTTCGACAGTAATAAATACAATTTATTAAACATGAAGGGTTAAATACCAGTGCTACGGAATAGGCACATTCTAACTTCGGTTTGCATTCGTTACTTTCCAATAAAATGCCCTGATGGAAATCTAATATAATCTTTTTGTTTCCACACATAAGGTATTACTCTTTTTCACTTTCTCACATATATAATATACGTGTGTGTGCATAGTCAATAATAACAACAATAATGATGGAAAGATAGCAAGAAAAGTTAATGATGCTGAAAAAAAAAAATGAGAGAAAATGTTTTTGATGCAGATGCTAAAGAACCTCTACACATCTGTTCTTATTATCACAGTTTTCATTTATTCTTATGAACATAGAGAACATTCCCAGCAATGGATTCAAACCCTCAGTGCTCATAAGAAGCTGATCAACTAATTACTGTTTAAATAACCAGTCACAGTCGCTTCTTTTAGCTGTTATTGCTACATGATGCATTTCCTTAGACCCCAGGAGCCAATTATGAAGATGTCCAATCCCACAGACATCCTCCTGTTATGAGGAAATTCTCTGCAGACACAGAGAGAGTCTCACCATTTTCCTTCCTTGTAGGTGGAACAGCAATCTTAGCAGTTCAACTCCAAGTACATATCAATCTATGTTTTTAATTATTTTATCGTTGGGAATTAAACAATTACAAAAAAAAAGTAATTAAGAAAAGGAAAATAGTCTACTGCCATTGTGGAGAATATTGGGAAAGGGGTGGGGATGGGCTGGAGATTTGAAAGGAGAGCTGTTCAAATTAAAGATAGGGTCAGTTCATCAGCCATTTACTGAGCTTGAAAAAGGAAAACCATCAATCCGATACTTCTTCTGCTGGTTTTAGATACAGACTAGACACCATTTAAAATGGATTACATAAAAAACAAAAATACAAAACAGGGTGACCATACAGTGGGTGGGGGGGGGGGAGAGAGAGAGAGAGAGAGAGCATTTAGTGCGAATGAAATTCTCATTCTCGAATGCCAAAGAACGGTTCCAGAGGATGAAAACTCTCCTGCACAACTTTTGCCAGTCAACAGCATAGCAGATGAACCAGGTGCACATTTTGGAAAAAGAGACTTCCGCTACCTGAAACTTACTCATTACCGACTTCATCTGGTCTTCTTTACTAATGAGCTACACGCGCGCGCGCGCGTGCTCAGAGTTTTCGTTAGTGGGGTGGAGGGCAAGAAACAGAAATGAAGCCGATGCTTGGTTCTGATCAGGCTTTGCCATGAATGATGGGTGGTAGATTTTCAGCAGTGCGCGGCTTAAATTCAAAAAAACAAAAAGGGGGGGTATGGGGTGGGGTGGGGGAGAAAACCACAAACGACAAAGGCGGCAACAGCGCAAGAAGCACTCGAAATATTTTTTTTTTTACACACGAGATGCCGCTTCCACTCCCCACTCCTGAACTCGATGAACCCATAACATAACATGACAGGTCTGAAACACCATTAAAATCTTCATGCTGTTGACTAGCACAATGCAAAAACATATAAGTAGCGGGTGAAAAAAATGTGAATTAGAAGTGCAGAGAGAGAGAGAGGGGGGTAGGGGTGGAGTTCCCCCCTGACACTTCATTATAAGAACCAATATGTCTGGTGTTTTGGCAATCTATCCCTAACTCGGGGAGACTGTGACGAGGAAAGGTCTCCGAGGCAAAAAGTTTAAAGTTAACTTTATCCATATAGATGGAAAACAGTTAGGGATCAAGGCAGTTTTTTTTTTCGTTGTCTTTTAAGTTTTGTTTCACAGAGATATATATATATTATTATGGTTTATTTTCATCAAGACTCACCTGGCATATGCACCTGCATTATATCAAATCACCTGCTAGCTGAATAGAGAGTCATTAGTTTTGTGTTACTGGTTCCATTCAATTTTGTTAACTGGTTCTGTGCATTCTTTTCTTTTGAGGATTTTAAACTGGAGTGGATTGTTGCCATAGCTTTAGTATGTGACAGTAGACCGAAGAACGTGAATGGCAGCAGGGCTTTGTTTTTTTTCTTCTTTTAACGTCTTTTTGCGCAATGAGCTAGAAACCTTAGAAGTTAGAAGTTTGGAGATAACAGGCAAGAGAGAGAGAGAGAGAGACAGAGATGAAGCAACAGATGGAGAGAGAGAGAGATGAAGCGAGAGAGAAAGAGAGAGAGAGAGAGATGAAGCGAGAGAGAGAGAGATGAAGCAACAAATGAAGAGAGAAGGGAGAAATCCAATTTTAAAATAGACATCAAGGATGGTTTGCCAGCTAACCAGCTGAGTTTCAAGAGAGCATGTTCTTTCAGCAGATGCCTCCCTTTGAACTTATCTGTGGCATAAACATACACAGTATCAATTGTGCGTGCGTAGATCTACAACATTCATAGTGTAATGTAATATTCTAAAAGAAGCACAGAAACTGTTTTGGCCTTTTCTCTTGTAGCTGTAGCTGCACTCAACTGTACAGGTGCTGAAGAAAGAATCAATTACTAGCCTCTTGTATGAAGCACATCGTAGGTTTCTCCAGGAAAAGTTACACATATCCTATATGAATGAAGAAAACCATTTGTTATCATCTTTTAAATAGTATTTTTTAAATTAATTTGATGTCTGCCTATTTAACCCTAGCAAAACTTGTCATGAGAGAGGGGCAGACTTATTCTTAAAGACATAGTAACCAAAGAAATAATGCTCATTTCTGATAATAAAGAATTCTCATATCCATATTATCTTCATATTTTTGTGTTGTGTTTAATCTGGTACCTTATAAAGGCAATGGCAATTTATATAATCTTTAGGGTGAATGAATGTTTTCCATATTTTTTCCTCAAATGGATATCTAATATTTTGGTCAAAAACTTAGAAGATGGAATTTAAATTTATAATTAATTTTGCTTATATTGTTAAATTATCTAATATCGGACAGAGAGTGAAGATTAAACAGTATGATGATTTGCTTGGTGTAATGAGATGCAAAGATTTGAGTATTAAAGATATGATTTCTTTAGTCCCACTCACTTTAATGCTGTCATTGATTAGTCAGAGAACACAACCTGTTCTTCATGTCTGCTTCCATATTTTGCTGAACCAACATCGCCTTTCTAGTCTGAACGCAACCTAAGATTTTTGTTCTTCCAAATAAATTCCAAACTTTAAAGATGCCAAAAACTGATAAAGAGATATACTCGGAAATCCCCGATATCCTGATAATGGATTCCTATAAAAAGAATTTGAACACCGAAGTCATTGTACACAGGAGGGTTCAACTGAGAACTGAGCTAAAATGGCATTGCCATTCATCTGTTATCTCACTGTTAAATAATCAAAGCCCCAACCCGGTAAATGGACACAA
The DNA here is from genome assembly GCA_018389105.1 of Nautilus pompilius. Classification (NCBI taxonomy): domain Eukaryota; kingdom Metazoa; phylum Mollusca; class Cephalopoda; order Nautilida; family Nautilidae; genus Nautilus; species Nautilus pompilius. Next base: position 439,724 of record JACATO010001459.1, read on the forward strand.
AACATAGTTAAATATTCACATCTTGGATGCCATCATTTTGAGATTTCAAGTTTTGTTTTTATCTAAGTGAGAGTTGAAAAGATGAGAGACATCAGAACAACGATAATATAACATCTTTACAGACAGGGAAATAGATTTCAAGACAAATTAATCATACAACAATCAGTAGGTTACTACTGCTGGTATTATTATTTTACAAAAAGGATTAACAGGAAATGAGTTCATAACTTTTCTCCCTTTATTAGATCATTAATACACCAAACAGTGGAACTTTAAAAATCCTTAACAAGCAAAACAAAAATAAAAAATTTTAATTAAAAATGAAAATGAAAATTCGAAAGGAGACAAATATTCTTAACTTCCTGGTTAATGCTTAAAAGTTAGCTTCTTTTGCCATATTGCTTTTCCATCATTGGCAAAACTTTTGAATCATCAATCCACCAAATTAATTTAAAATGGTATACTTTCCAGACCCAAGTGCCAATGAAGAGGGGGAGAGAGAGAGAGAGAGGAGAGATGGGGAGAGATGGAGGAGAGAGAGAGGAGAGAGAGATGGGGAGAGAGATGGAGAGAGAGAGAGAGGAGAGATGGGGAGAGATGGAGAGAGAGAGAGAGGAGGAGAGATGGGGAGAGATGGAGAGAGAGAGATGGGGAGAGATGGAGCGAGAGAGAGAGGAGAGATGGGGAGAGAGAGAGAGAGAGAGGAGAGAGAGGAGAGATGGAGAGAGAGAGAGGAGAGATGGGGAGAGATGGAGAGAGGAGAGATGGGGAGAGATGGAGAGAGAGAGAGGAGAGATGGGGAGAGATGGAGAGAGAGAGAGGGAGAGATGGGGAGAGATGGAGAGAGAGAGAGGAGAGATGGGGAGAGATGGAGAGAGAGAGATGGGGAGATGGAGAGAGAGAGAGAGAGAGAGGAGAGAGGGAGAGATGGAGAGATGGAGAGAGAGAGAGGAGAGATGGGGAGAGATGGAGAGAGAGAGAGAGGCGAGACTCTTTATATAAAAGTGCAAATAAGCACACAAAAAAAGTTTTTATCCGGTAAGAGTGCAAAGTTTCAAGCTGTTCTGACAAATTAAGTGAAAAGTTTTGGAAATTAAAGGCAATTTCATAAAACATATAATGAAATAAAACAATCCCACATAACATTAACTGGGGGAAAAAAAAGAGTGTCAGCTCTGCGTATACAAAGTCCTGTGGCTATCTACAAGGTGCAGATAAACACCCTACTTGTCACATGCTGCTAGTACCGATTTCTTTTGAAACGTCTAATTGTCCTGTCACATGATTTCCATTTGATTATATCTTGCGTTTGTTTCAGTTTTTATTCTTAATCACCATCCCATTTAAACCAATCACAATTCCCTTGATTTACATAAAAAAATATGCTTAAATTCAAAGACAGTGAGATTGCGTATTTATGTTAGGGGAAGTGGGAAGGAGGTAACTTTGACGTTAAAACACACGAATATTGTTGTTCTTGTTTGCTGCCGCTGTTGCTTTTCAACATCCCCCCCCCAAACACACACACACACACACATGCCCCCTGGAGGCAATATAACTGTCACCAACCCCTCCATCTTCTCAACTTTTGAAGACAACCAACAGATTACTTTCTCCTCATCTGGCTGTGAAAGAAAGCAAGCAGGTTTGGCTACATCAAAACAACAGCACCAACTTACTATAACTTCTATCTTTCTCTCTCTCTCTCTCTCCCACCCTTCTTTTTTTTTTTGCATTTTGATTGACAGAGGCTAAAAACCCTTCCCTCTATAGGACAGAGGATGGCAGCAGAGGAGGACAGAAATCCAACGTTTTAATCCGCTGCTAATGTAAAAACAATTTAAGTTGACATGACAGAGTAAAGTGCAAACTTATAGGATAAGGCGCCTTAGTGTGTGTGTGTGTGTGTGTGTGTGTGTGTGTGTTGGGGGAAAGGGAGCAGCCCAGTGGTTTAAGTTGTTTGTACAGTGGAGATGACTTTCCATCTTTGTTCCTCTGGGGAGTCAGGGGATATAATTTATTTATAGCGAAAATGGAATAACATATGTTTAAGGAATGCACTAGAGCTCTTACGAAGCAATATTTTGACTAATTCTCCTCATGTCATCAATAGATAGGAGAAATTTTAATAGCCAGAACTAATTGGATTTTAAAAGTGAAAATGTTGCATCCTTTTAGGAAAGAAGATTAAGAGGAAAGATGGAAAGTGGGTCTGATAGATCAGCCGCGGTCGCCACGTCCATGCACATTAATTATGAGAGGGGGAGATAAAGTTTGGCTTGGGCGAGATGAAAAGAGATAGAGAGAGCTTTGCCAGAAATAGTGTTGACAATAAACTACATTTCTTTACAGTGGCTTTTGTTCTCAGTAATAACACCATGGTTACAGGAATATCCAGAATTATTCCCATCACACACACACACTCTCTCTTTCTCTCTCTCTTAAATGAAGTCAGAAGAAACAAATCAACATACATTTTAGGCATTATTCTATTCATTAGACTGAATATTTTTGCCAAGGGGTCAAATTAGATTTTTGATTTTTCTGCTAATTTAAAAATTATTTCATATATCCTCCAGTTTTCCATCAACCCCTTTTTAAATGAGGTGCTGGAAATAATAATCCAGCTCCGAGCAAATCATTTGAAGTTTTAAATTGTTTTTGTTGTTTTTTTAACCCTTTAGCTCACAGAAATGCCAAAGGGGGAAATCTTATTAATTTTTATCAAATTACTGAAAAATCGTTCTATCTCTTGCAGTTTTATTGCACTGAAAAGTAGATCTCCCACCACTGTACCCAGAGCCTGTCTATGCAGAAGAAGATAAGCTTTCTTATTAAGTTGATTGAGATTAATGAGAAAGTAATGAAAAATCTAACATGCTTTTGTGAACTTCCGCAGTCCAGAGGATGTTTTGTACTTGAATCTTCTTCTTTTTTCTTTCTTTCTTCCTTTACAGGAAATTGTATACGAACATTTTTTTGCTTTCGCGCCGTTCAACGCCTAAGATCAATAAGTTCAGAACTGGCTGGATGTAGCCAAGGTGTGGCCAGCAGCCCTATGAAGAGCCGCTCCTCAACAAATGGTCTCTAGCTCTCTGTATGCAGCTGAACATGGGATATCTTATTCCAAAAGTTTACTTCGCTGTAGAAGTGAATAAATATTAACAAATAATAATTTTAAAAATGAAAAAGAAAAAAAAAAAGATGCTCTTTCTTTCCACACCCACCCACCCCACTAGTACCATGCTGCGAGACAGGTCCGGAGCCACAATTTCAGATTAGAAAGTATATCAGATGCCAATTCTAGAAAATGAAAATCTTCGCAAACTTTTCCATTACTGAAAGCTACTATGGCGAAATAAAATTTACCCGGATGCCTAAAGGTGTTTCGAGTGCTAGGTGTATTTTGTAGTAAGAAACTTCTTTGAACTTGGCATGCCCAACATACACCAAAAAAAACAAGTTCCCACTAGAACTCTTCATTTTTAAGTGTGAGAAGAAACTCAGAAGAGCAAGAAGAAAACCATGCCAAAAAAAATTGAACACAAAAACCGAGTCAATCCCGACAGGAATTTCAACTTAGGCCTTCAACTTATTAGGGACAATGTTTAAAATCACCGAAAGAAGATTCCAAGAATTCAGAAGTGGATACACTCCTGCTCTAAGACAAAGATGGACACGGTTTTACAGTTTTCTGAATTCAGTAGCCACGAAAAGTCTAGGTAGTAATGTTCTTGGACAGAATTGGTGGTAAGCAGAACAAAACTGGCAGAGCTAGGTGTAATCAAAGCATGGATCGCATAAAAGCAACAAACACGAAAAACGACAGTTCTCAAGCCTGAAGGTCTTGAATAGATTGTGATGACTTCACATCTCCTTGCAATTGTTGTATGTCCACTGCGTTCATTGGAATGAGTCATTATTCGTGAACGCAATACCCATGAGTTGTATGTCCACTGCGTTCATTGGAACAAGTCATTATTCGTGAACGCAATACCCATGAGTTGTATGTCCACTGCGTTTATTGGAATGAGTCATTATTCGTGAATGCAATACCCATGAGTTGTATGTCCACTGCGTTCATTGGAACGAGTCATTATTCGTGAACGCAATACCCATGAGTTCTTTGGTGGTTCCACAAGACAATCTTGCACTAATGTTAGGCAAGAGTGTGATTTAATGAATGTTGATAACCAGCAAGCTGTCCTCTGTTAACCCCATCTGGATATGCTTAGTCTTCTAGAATTTTAGTCCACGGTGCCATTTGGAATTCCGCAGTGTCCTATTTCCTTGGCTAGTAATTCCAAGATCTCAGGGGTCAGTCTTACATGCCTAAAGTGTAGTCTCTATCTTTGAATCTCCTCTTTTGGGTCTCCTTGATTTCTCTTGTCTACAGCTAGTCCACTGGAGAATGTTCTTGCGTTGGCATTCTAGAGTCATCCATTCTGACAAGATGGCCAGTCCAGTCCAGAGCAGATGAGCATTAAATACCCCTGAATTGATGTCAAACTGGTTGCAACATTTAAACAATTTGACAATAAACACTTGGTCTTGCCACTTGATTTTCAGTGTGGCACACAGGTGACATCATTGGAGCCAGTCTAACTGTTTGAGATAACAACTGTAGCAAGTCCAGGATGAAGATTAAAACTGCCTTAAATATTTCCTGACAAATTTTAAGATAATAAAGTACCGTTTTCACTAAGTTAAAACAATAAAAAAAATGACAAAATCTTCTGCAGTTGACTAACCTATCGCATAAACTTTATTCATGCATAATTTGCAATGAATGGGCTTTTTTTGAGGGAAGAATGTTAGTGTAGATGGACACTTTAGAAAAGGTTATGTAGCAGACTACATCCAAATTAAATAGTCAAGATTCTTTTCATGTCGAATGAGAGAGAGAGAGAGGGGGGAATGGACTGATCAGGCGTAGAAATATCTGGCTCCTTTTTTTGATGCTGTAATTGAAAATGATGCCTGCACTGTTTGAATGTCTTGGTTCACTTCCTGCTGGAAGCCAATTCAGCATGGCTAATCTACTTGGTTTCTTCCTACTCTTCTGTACTGTTCTGCAAGCATGGGATTCCCTCTGCTGGCTCGCTCCCATCACTAAGTGATTACAACAGAGACTATCCAGTATATGTACCAACGAAAAAGTGGGAGGGGGACTTTTTTTTTATTGGTAAATGTCTATAAACGGAATACCATCTGACTTCAGTTTCAAGATTCCCCCAGGACTGTACTTTGATGACCCCCCCTCCTCCTCCCCTGCAGCCAGTGGGGCCCGACAAAAACTTCAGACTGACCCTCACAGTAAGGGGGGAGGACCTTGTGCTGAAGGACTGAAAAACAAGCTGTAGCTGTAACACAGAGATTTGGGACTAAAGACAACAAATCTTCATCCTTCTCCCCCCCCCCCCACCACCCCTCCCCTCAGTTTTGCGAGTGCAGTTGCTACCAGACATGAAACCATAACCCACAAGGGGGCACGAGGGACAAGAGCAAAAACAGGTGGGGGAAGGGGTCGTTGTTAAACCCCACATTTACTTGAACACGTACGTAAGCCCTTGTGGGCTATACAACTGAAATAAAGGAAAATAACAAAGAGCACCGCGTATGTACCATCCTCCCCCCCCTTCTCTCTCTCTCTGAAAAAAAGTGTTTCCCCTATGCAGTCTGAAGGATTTATTAGCTTTTAATTCTTCAAGAATGAATGAGAAAAACGAAAAGCATTAGCTGTAAAAAGCATGCATTAATTTCACTTTATGCCAGCCCGGGAAATAAGCATTTGCTTTTTATAAAACCGATTTTAAAATAAACACGGGGTTTATTTTCAGTTTCTATGATGCATCTCAAAGAACCAATTACGTAATGGATTTATCTGAATGCATTTTCATTAACAATATCCAACATTCTCTTAACAGCTTTCCATTATTACCTTTGGTGCATGAACTCTTCTCCTCTTACATGGTCACACTACCAGCCAGCCACCCCTCCATTTATTCCCTTCCTCCAGCAGAGCAGCGACTGCCACCCCAGTTATGTCTACTTTCCATTTTTCTCAAATAGTGCATTCTTTATTTCTGAACATTATTTTGTCATTAGTACTGTCATTCCAGAACTGGCCATGTTTTCTTTTAAAATAAGGTTTCACCCTAAGTGCGTTTATTAAGACCAACCTAATAACATTGAGTACGCCATAACCTCCCCCATCTGTTTGTGCCAACAAGCTCTATAACCACCTAAATCCAACAAGGGGGAGACAACCTCCTAGCAATGTTGTTGGTTCTTTTTTTTTTCTATTTTTTAAACACAGACTGACTTTAGCCCAAAATGTTACGCTGTAGCGGTGGATTTTATGTAAACCTCTTCTGCCCTGCTCCATGCAAAGACGTTCTACTGACTGTAGATCTGTTTCAGTATCGAGCATCCCATAAAATGGAGTTCTAATCGCTCTTATTTGTAGTCATCGCGTTACAGAAGAAAACATTGAAGAGCCATTTCTGTAAAAAGAAAGTCGTACTGGTGAAGAGTACTTCTCTGAGAGAGAAAATAAATTATATACGTTGCTTAACTGAACTGACAATAGGGAAAACAGCCAACCATCACGGCTATAGGTCAACACAGCATCAACTGATTCTTACCCCAATTGTAGAGATGAGGCGGCTATAGTCAACGTCATACACCCCGACCCTCAATCTCTAAATATATGGCACCAATTATAACTCATCTGTGTATTTAATTAAGAATTACTGATGTGTTAGCAACTTAACCCTGTAACAACTAGCCTCAGTCTGTCTCCCTTACAAAATAGCCAAATTAATCCATCCATTTTAAAAAAAAAAAAAAAGCATAGCAAGGGAAATAGTAACAAAATATAAAGGTATTCAGAGTCACTTATTAACTATCTAAATTGCTTCAGGTGACGTATGTAAGTGTTAAATATGAAGTTTTCTTTAAAATAAATTAAGATTTGGTGAGAGAGATAACTGTAAGCACAGGATCATCTCCCTTTTCAAAAATATGAATAGAAAACAAAATGTTGATATGAGAAATATAAGTGGAGAGGGAATTCCGCTGACTAAATACACTGCGTACAAAAAAAATAGTTCTAGGACAGTTTTAGTGCAGATATTTACAAATCTGTACAGCAAGAAGATGAAACTGTTTATGTCTGTAGGCTAGGGTTTACAAGAATGGCTTCAATTCCGCCTTACTTCTTTTCCCCATTGCCCAGCCCATTCTCTACTGCACAGGTACTTTTATATTTTTGTCTAATGTTGAAATAACTCACCCCCCCTCCTTTCCTGTTTTTGTAGGGAAGACCAGGGAATAGTTGCCGTTAATCCCCTATTAAATGCATAAACGAATTGTAATTAATGTCGTACGTTTGGAGATCGAGGGTAAAGGTGGGTGTGATGTAATTCATAGCCTCACGTCTCTATTCGGCTAGGAGTTACTGGTGCCGTGGCGACTATACAATGGCAAAAAATGTCAGCGAGTTCTGCTTTGAGCACAACAGGTGCGATGAAAGAAATCGAGGTAGCCATCGTAGCTTAGCAACCACACAACCTTCTACTACTCCTGGCTGCTGATAAAACGTAAGGCATAAATTAAAAGTAAAAAAAGAAAAAAAAAAACAATAGTAAAATTGAGTCTAAAGATAAAAATAGCAAATACATTTTTAAAAACCAATCATGATTATCCAAGATTTAAAAAAAAAAAAAAATTTAGACATTTAATTTGAAAATATGACCAAAAAAAAGGGGGGGGGTTTCAGAGACGACAGTGATAATCAGTTTACTCCCTCCTGTCTGTCTGCGTCTTTCTCTCTATACCCAGGCAGATATACACTGGAGGACATAAATGTAAACCATAACCAATAAAGACAGAAAAAGAGGATTACTTTGATGAAAAAGTCATGTGATCAGTTCCGACATATTCCTAGCATGCAAATTAATCGGTATCACGTCACATGACACAATGCAAAACATAACGGATGAGATTCAAGCTGCTCAAATCAATAGGGATGCTTGCATTCTACATAAAGCGGTCGTTAAAAGTTAAATTAATTAAGCTCATCATTATGCATTCATTAGTATATAGTACATCCACTGCTTGCAGTGATTGTCCTTTAGTATGGAAATAATAAGTTTTCTTCACTCTCAACCTAGAATATGATCACAGTGGATTAAAACCTTAATTATTACCCGCTGTTCCTGAACAGAAGGTTAAAAAAAAGAGAGAAAACTTTAAAAGATACACTGTTTTGGGGTGTGTGTGTGTGTGTGTGTGTGTGTGTGTGTGTGTGGAGAGCACTTCTGGTTTCCTCAAAAGTCTAGTAGGGACTTTTGCTATGTCCTCTGCAACTCGTACAGAGGAACTCAACTCCACAACTCAAGATCTGCACAAACTGCCATACAAATACAAATATTAGCAAACCACACACCAAAGAATCTAACAAATAACAATTAAAAAGGTAGAAGGGAAGTAGCAGCATCTCTACTATGGACAGACAACATTTGATGGCTAAGTATGCATCCATAGATTTCTTATCCTTAGCAAGTATTAATTTTTGTTTTTTTTTTTTTATAAAAAGGATAATAAGAAAGTTTCATATTTCGTTTGATGTTCTTTTATCATTTTCTTCATTCAAAAAAACTTTCTTTAATTTCATTTTTTTTATAAATTAAAAAAATAAAACAGGAGAAAAAAAAGTAGAGTTTGATTTGTTGTTTTTTTTAAATCCTGAAAATGATGGGGAGGGATGGAGGGGGGGGGAGAGATGACATCATTACAGAGAGAGGGAGGAGAGAGAGAGAGGAGAGAGATGACATTATTACATTACAGAGAGAGATAACATCATTACAGAGAGAGGGAGATGACATCATTACAGAGAGAGGGAGAGAGAGAGAGATGACATTACAGAGAGAGGGAGAGAGATGACATCATTACAGAGAGAGGGAGGGAGAGAGAGATGACATTACAGAGAGAGGGAGATGACATCATTACAGAGAGAGGGAGATGACATCATTACAGAGAGAGGGAGAGAGAGAGAGATGACATTACAGAGAGAGGGAGATGACATCATTACAGAGAGAGGGAGAGAGAGAGAGATGACATTACAGAGAGAGATAACATCATTACAGAGGGAGAGAGATGACATCATTACAGAGAAAGTAGAGAGAGAGAGAGAGAGGGGGAGAGAGATGACATCATTACAGAGAGAGGGAGAGAGAGAGAGATGACATTACAGAGAGAAATGCCATCATTACAGAGGGAGAGAGATGACATCATTACAGAGGGAGAGAAAGATGACATTACAGAGAGAAATGCCATCATTACAGAGGGAGAGAGATGACATCATTACAGAGGGAGAGAAAGATGACATTACAGAGAGAAATGCCATCATTACAGAGGGAGAGAGATGACATCATTACAGAGGGAGAGAGAGATGACATTACAGAGAGAAATGCCATCATTACAGAGGGAGAGAAAGATGACATCATTACAGAGAAAGTAGAGAGAGAGAGAGATGACATCATTACAGAGAGAGGGAGAGAGAGAGAGAGGGAGAGAAAGACAGATACAATTTCATTGCATGAACGTGCGCACACTTCTTCTGTGCTATCATTAAATAAAGTTTATTAATGTAATAAGCGCAGTTCCTACGCCGAAGCCGAAACAGAAACAGTTTTGATTTTATGCTACTTAATCAATGAACAAATTAAACACAGAGAAAATCTGCTGCCTTTCATTTCCACTGTCAACGGTTTCACGCCAATATCTTTAATGTTCAGAGTTCACAAGATATGTCCAATAAACCAGATCTCATAAAGAGATCTATGTTTTACTCCCCCCCCACCCCATCCATCCCCTTCCTTTGCCCCGTCCTCTTTGCTTTCTTGTAGTTTTCAAAACATATGACGTGGTAAAGAAATTTGAATTAGCGCCTGAACCTCTGCAGCAGAGAGCAATTAATCCATAAATGTTATACTATCGAGAAGATGAGAGCAAACACTGAGATCAAAGACGCTGGTGTAATGTTTGCAATTTGATTGCATTTTACAGTAAAAACGATTTAAAAAAGAAAATAGATAAATGGCCTGACAGATATCTCCTCTTTGAATCAGTTGCATTCAGATGCTTCCCTCTGAACGGTCCAAGTTTGTTTTTTTTTGGGGTAGCATCGCCATCTGACCAAGAGAAGGATAATTAGTACTAAATACCATTTGTTAGGAAAATTCATTGCCTTCCGAGTTCAGGCGGTGCTATTCTTGTTAACGGCGAGTGTTTGCCCACTGCTTCTCTTTGAAGCGTCGACCATATGACCGGCATGGTGTGGAGATATGGGAATTGAAAGATGAGATTTACATGTGTAAAACCCTCCTGCCTGACTCGACACGAACCACACAGACTTGGGCCTTTTGGAATAATAATAATAAAAGAAAAAAATTAATGAGCTGAAGCTGACGCGTGGAATATTACCAATCTCTGTCTCCCCTTCTTCTTCTTCTTCTTCTTCTTTCCCCCCTTTCTCTGTCCGCTGAGAGAGAGGGGGGAGAGGGAGGGAGGGGGAGAGAGAGAGAGAGAGAGATGAAGAGAGAAAGAGAGATGAAGAGAGAGAGATGGAGAAAGAGAGAGATGGAGAAAGAGAGAGATGAAGAGAGACAGAGAGAGAGAGTCTTAGTGCTATAATATTAAAATAAATACATAAAAACTGGTTTTTAAAAAATAAAAATGAGAACCCTAGAATGCTAGATTCAGTGTTTTTGCCTAACTTCAAAACCCTGGAGGTTTTCTTCTTCTTTTTGTCTTGATTTTAGTATGATGCTGGGTGCTTGACTCTACGTAAACAACGAATTGCTGCTGATGGTGAACTGACAGATTCTCAAACTATAGTCGGCACAGGATATGGCCAAAATACTTACAGCACCCAAGTAGATCCTATGACTTATACAGAGTACAATCACATGGGATTAGACCTTCCCACCAGTTCCTGTACAGACTACAGCCACACAAGATTATAGTATTAGAAATACTAGAAATTTTAACCATTTTTAGTGACTGCAATCACAAAATGCATATCCATGTGGTGTGGGTTTTCTCCTTAAATTAAATTTAAAAAAAAAATTTCATAAAGCACTGCTGGGTAAATTTGGTCTCAACTATGACTAAATTGTATTATTCTAAACTCTTCCCACCTGAGATCTAATTTGATTTATCTGTTTTATGGCTCCCTCAGCATTACAGCTTTATATATATGGAGTAGATGCCTACTATGTATTCAATAAGGATGGCACATCAAATTATGGAAATTTTCAACTAATAAGGTATAGCTGAACAGATCTTCAGCCCCTCCTTGGCATAGCTCTAATAGACTGCCCAAAAGTACCTTTATCATCACAGCCCACTGCTGTTTGATGTCTTACCTATGTAGATCCTACATGCGCGTTGATTTACCAGGTAGCTTTGCTAAACACCACCCTCACTAGATTTCACGTTGAAAGTAGCTACGGGCCCTTACTTGGCTACAGTTGGAATCTCTTTGGTTGTAGCGTCGTCGCCGCCCTTTTGTCGTGCTGACATATCCCAATTGGAAAATAAATCCGTGTTGTGTCTGTCTGCCTGGTATACCGCAATTGGCCAGTCTGTAATGCTGTCCACTTTTCCACTGTTGTGCAGACCAATATGGCTAGGAATCTATACAGCAGCAGTAATATCCTTTGGTTTTACAAGAAGTGGGAGACTCTTGATTAAAAAAAAAGGGGGGGGGCAAAAAGAGAGACCGACTTCTAGATCAGGGCCTTTGAGTCTGCCACATACAGCACCTCCAATGCTAACAGTGCACTCGTGCTTTGCCATCAGCCAACAAGTTAACACTGGTAATGATTTCCATTTCTTGGTTGGAATCCAGAAGCTTTGAGAGCCATTTCGACTAACAGCTGCAGAGCTTGCCCCCATCGGATGACCAAATTCACATTATCTAACTCCTAAAATCAGCCAGGATTCCCTTTCCTTTATGGAATTAATCTCTTAGCATACACCTAAAATCCCTCATTTGAATGCAAATTCCTTGTTTTCACCACACACACACACACACACACAAGCACATGCTCTGAGACATTTACCGATTACCAGTTAGGGTGTTTGTAAAGGGTTAAATGAACATAAATTTAATTAATAGGCTTTAAAGTTCAACGCTTTACCCACTATCAAGACAGTATGCCAAAAAAAGAAAAAGAAATTCCATTCATATCCACTTTCAAACCAAACACCATTACAGTTACTAGATAAAAATCAAGATTATAATTTTTTTTTTTTAAAAAAAGTCCATAAACCTCTTTCTTTCAAACAAATTTTCTGGGCCAGAATCCCAAGCGGTCAAAATTGATGTTGTTTAAACAGAGATGATGACTAATGCGGTAATCAGCTCAGATGAAAAACGAATGATTTCAATGTACAAAGGTATTTATTTGCTTGTTTTATCACACATCACCAAATCTTTAAAACCTGTTATTCGGTTTATCAGATCAAAAACTCCCACCAGGCCACAATGTTTGCATTAATTATTCAATTCATATACTTCTGCACACACACACACAAAAACTTGACGCTGCAATTTTTCCCAAATTGAGGAGTTTAAAGTAGATTTTTGGTTATAATTATAATAATAATTATTATTATTATTTCTCTCTGAATAGATAATAATAATAATAATAATAATTTTTTAAAAAGATACTGGCAGCAGATTTTTTTTAATGTAAACGCATCCTCATCTACACTTTTACCTAAGTTTTAAAATTTGTTTTTTTGTTGTTGTTCTTGTTGTTGTTCTGAAGTTTTCAGATTTGCTACCATCGACGAGCATATATGGTTATCACCGATATTTTCAGGATTACCGCCTTCGAGAATTTAATAGAAAAACTAAAATCATGTTTTAAAATTAAATTTCTGCATTAATTCACTAAATTGCATTAATTTGAAACTCTTAAGCCAATTTTCAAATGTGTACAGTTGACAACGCAGCTCTTCTGTCAAGAAGACCACAAATGACTTTGTGCACATAAAACTTGTCCACAGTGCACTTGATTATGTCAAAGTTCGGCAAAGTGTTGTATAGCAATTGGCTGTGCGTCATAGTTATGTATAGTATTATATGGAAATCAGTATTGTATGCATAGTTATGTATAGTATTGTATGGCAATCAGTTGTGTCATAGTTGTGCTTAGTGCTGAATGTATGATCAAATCATCAATATGGTTTGCATGCTGTTCTCTCTAAGAAAAAATCCAGAAAGAAAGAAACGAATGTCTCCAAAGTATCAGTATTGAGAATATTTAATTACTTCCTAATCAATGATTAGTGATTTCTGCATTAGAACCAAAAGTAATCATAAACAGCACTAATGTATGCCAAGAACAAGCGTACTTCAGCATTCCTTTTACTTGAGACATTTTACCCTAGAGGCTTCGAGATTTCAACAATGAGAAGTATGACTTTTACTTAGATAGCCGGCTTCTGTTTAAAGTTCATTATTATGAAAGTCTATAGAGTTTCCAAAACCACTGCGAATTCCATTACCATGATTAATAAATGGTGCATGATAAGCAGCTACCACTCAAAAGCAGATCTGTCATGGGAGCTGAAGAATGGTGACACCAGATTTATAATGGCGGGGTGGTTTTATGATTTAAATACTTTTGAGAATTTATGAGGAGGACAGGAAGGAAGGAAAGAGGAGGAGGAAGAGGATTAGGTTGTTCATTCTAGTTGTAGATAGCTCACAACAGAAACAAATCAATCAGTCAATAAATAAACAAAGCTGTTGCCTCTTTAGGTTAAACAGCATACACAGCAATATGAAAGACAATTCTGACGTGGTATGGAAGATGCTAGAAGGCCCCTCCCAACTCAGTTTAATTAACAATGGGGGGTGGGTCTTCATTTTTAACGGGCCATCCCGCAGAATGCTAATTCTGTAGTCTTCTCTGATGTCTATTAATCCGTAAGTTTGTCTTCTGTTTCAAAGTGTTCTGACAGGAACCTTCTCGATGGACAGACAACGCTTCACGATTTATTATCAGTAAGATACCATTTCTAAGGTGAGGAAAAACAAAACAATTTTATTTTGAGAAACCAAACCCAATTATACGGAGCAGTTTTTTTTTAAAATAAATGAATAAAATGGCTAAAGGATCATAAATATTCCTAAACTTTTCCTTTGATTAATAATCTTTCAGATAAGCCCAATTTATATGTCAACACCTCTATACGTGTGTGTGTGTGTGTAGGGATAGTTTCTGCAATCTATATTTCATCACTACATTTTCATCTTTACTAATCCAATTTTCGCCCATCACATTCTTCCTTCTCACAGAAGCCCCAAGGCTTATCACCATCAGCGAAACCTGATGCAATAAAAACCTAACTATTGAGAGAAAGAAAACAAACAGGAACAATCAACAACTAAATAAGTAAACACTCAAAAGATTTATTGTAGGCATTTAAAATGGTGTTGCTTTCCCATTGCTACCCCCCCCACCAATCACACTCCTTCTCTCCCTTCCTCTTTATGAGAAAAGTACCTTTAACACCCCCCTGCCTGGCCATAGAATCCGGCCATGGGAAAGGATCTGATAGTTAGTTACTAAGTGTTGGCAATAAATTCTCGCTACACAGAAGTAATTTAACTAAATACATTACACTCCCTTTTATCGGTACAATGATCTATAAATGCGTAGTGAGTAAAAACCAAGATAGATGACAGATATTTATTACTACTAAATATTTGGGGGGTGGTAAAAGTATAAAAGAATTAAAATTTGGTTATTAGAAGTAATCATCTAAATATATATGGGTAACAAATACCAATTTCTCCCTCATGTAAAAATTCAGGGAGAATAAGTTTATTAGCACGATGCATTACTTGGTTTACTTTCTTTGCTAAATACATTTTATATCCAATTAAAATTAAAGAAAATTCAACACAATGCCGACCTTTATGCTAAACACTGCATAATCCTCTTTTTAAACTGAAAGTATATCATACAAAAGGCATCAATGAGACGCTAAATAGAAAATAAGAGTAAATGTGGTGAGAGACGGTCCGGTCCGGTCCGGTCCGGTCCTTAGGTCCCTCCCTCTTCTGTCAGTAAACATGAACTTCCACACCCAGAACTATATGTGATCTGTATCAACAACATATTGCTAGCATGTTCAGATTTCACACATTAAGGGCCAAGTTCCTCCCATGTTACACATCTACACACATCAGCCAAGTCGCCGCGTTCATGAGCAAGTCCAGGACGAAATAAACCTTGATCATAAGACCACAAGAGGCTGAACAAAAGAAAGGTCTACCGTTTACAGTGGAAATGAAAAACTACTTCTTCCCTTTCCTTCTGCAATTGTCATCATCAACAAATGTGGGCATACCTGAACAGTTTGCACAATATTCGTTTGGGCTCTTTATTGGACTCGGTAAAAAGCAACAACAACAACAATGAGACAGGTGGGCGTGAGTGGGCAGCGTAAACACAAGCACCTAGAAACAGTGCTTTTGACAATAAATCCACATTAACTATGATATCAGGATCCACTTGATTTTCTTTTTAACTCCTTTCATGTGGTGAAGTTCCACTGCATAAGAAAGTTTTTGCTTCATGGCGTGGAAGTGCAACTTAAAAGTACTAACTTGTTAAATTAGCAAAGCCTATAACATTTTATCTACGGTTAAAATCTGCCACCGCTTCACATAGACAGACCTACTGCAGGCGATTAAGCCGTACGTGACATTTAACCATCTGATTTTTGAAAAATCATCAGATCAAAGGATAAAAGAAAGCGGTTAGTTAAATCAATCAGGGATCATTAGAAATTTGCACAGATCTCTTTTTTTCTTTTTTAACTTCTTGGCAATCTCCCTCTCTCTTTCTTTCTCTCTCATCTCTCTCTTTTTTTTTTTTTTCCTTTCTTTCTTTTCAAAAACATTTATCTACGCACCGGATATTTAACAGCAAACAGTAGGGACAGATGGCAGCCTGGGTTCGAACCTCAATCAGGGTCAGTATGGTTTTTGCACCCGTACCTCCCTGGCATGCTTTCCTCTCTCTCTGGCTCTTCTTCACTAGCCAGCTATGTGGGAGGCAGAGGGAAGGGGTTTCCTTCCACATCTAACTTTGCCAAAGTCAAAAGTACCATGTTTCTTGTGGTTCAAGGACGGGCAATGGCCCTCTGGTAACTAGCCTCGGTGCTGCTCTCCCTTTTGTATCACCTTCACCTGACATTCCCCCCCCCCAGAGGTTTACCAACTTTCATATTTGACTGTAAAGGTGGCAGAGAACGAATTGAGCTGTGAACCAGGCCAGATTTGAGAGTAATTCTGGACTCGTTACATGAATTACCTCCACCTAACAATAAAGGACTAATTAGTTTCATGGTGTAGACATCTAAACAAAGCAATAAACAAGTAAAATGCGTGTGCACATATATATATTATATATATATAGTGAAAGAAAGGTTGTGCGTGTGTGTGTGTGTGCAGTACATACACTAAAAGATGAAATAAGAAGAAAAATATTGTTTATTGCCCAATATTGGCCATGCCCAGCTTAACGAAAGCAAACTAAGGACATCTGGATCCCCTTCAGGTCTGATTAAATGGAAATCCGCCAATCTGATTACGCAGCGTCTCTCACGCTGTCAATGGCTCATGTGGTGACAGTCTAAATAAAACACTTTTTATTGAATGGGGTCCACCTCTTGAAAACTCCATAAATAAGTTAACAACAGGAATCTTCCTGACGTAATGAATTTCCAAAAGCTGATAAAAGTGCTGTGCGGAAAACAAAAGATAATTAAAGGAATCAAACCCGATCTGACCAGATTCAGAGAATATTAAAAAATAAAAAAAAAAGAAGAAGAAGAAGAATGTCACGAGGAGTCATCGATGAAGTAAATGGCTATCCCCACTCCCCCATAAAGCATCGCATACACCTGCTGAGACGACTCCGCTACTTCATAATCTATTTCTCAACAATCAGATTACTTTTAATAAAACCAGAATAACTTCTGGTGTTCAGCTAGGTTCCATTTTGTGACCTTTACTTTTTTTTCCCTATTTTTATTAATGATTCACCCAACATATCTAATTATGTCTATTTTCTTAAATACTTTATTAACTGATGACGGCGGCACCACCACCACCAGTCTACAGACAAAACAAACAACAACAACAAAAAGAACACAACAAGCAACTAATTGTTTTTTCTCCAGGCAGAATAATTTTTCAAAACTTTACTAATGTTCATAAAATTTTGGGGAGATTAAAAATTAAACAAATGCACATCGTTTTGTGTATATTTTCCCTTAGTTTTAGCAAACGGTATTTTCAAAGCTTGAATAAAATATATCACCCCCCCTTTTTTTTTCTTGTGAAAGAGAAAGCAAGTGCACACAATTTTAAATATATATATACATATAAATATATTCACTGTTTTACTTTTGACATGCAATGGCTTCAGGGTTTGTAATTTGTAGTAATGAATGCTGGTCATGAATTTAAGAGTTTTCCATACATCGGAGAGGGATGGGATTCCGGAGTTTTGGGGCTGCGGCTGAACCTGCCGTCATTAGCAGTCGAGTTGGTTGAGTCATGTGAGAACGGGTTAGACGGCTTTAAATATCTGTGGTGTGGATGGAACGATAAGTCTCATCGTTCATTTTTCTTGGAACCAGAGTCTAAAAAGGCTACAAGAAAGGCCAAGACCGATGAGAGGCAGGTTTGAACATTCAGAATGTCAGTCACAAATATCACTGGGTACACCAAGACCCCCTTTCACCAACGCTGCTGGCCAAAGGAAAACTCCGGAGAGCCACACAAAAAAGGGTTTCCCTCTGGATCATGCGTCCAAGAGGCTAAATTAATTTACTGTTTATTACAGCTCCCTACCATTCTGTGATTCTTTTTAATTTAAAAAAAAAAAAAAAAGGTATATTATTCTCGTGAGGTGGGGGCACCGAGGCTAACTATTACAGGTGAAAGTTTCTACGTTACCAGCAACACCCCCCCTCCCTCTCTCCTATTCCTTGCAAGATCTGAGATTTACAAGGTTATCTCAACATGTACATTGTTAACAGCCAAAGTTTTAGGGTGGGAGGGAGACCTGGCCGGGTGATGGACCCACCTGTTTAAAAATTACCAAAGTGTGTTTCTGTTACAGGAAATGAGGGCCGTACTAGTAAAGTTCTGGTGAAACAGAACAAAGAAACATTTCTTTTCCCATCATCCCACACACATTTCCAGTTTCCTAGCAGAAAGCAACATCTGTCATGTACCGTGATGAGACTTATGCTCATTAGTCAAAAGATGGAGGAGAGAGAGAGAGGAGAGAGAGAGAGATGGAGAGATATGACATCAGTACAGAGATAGAGAGAGATGGAGAGAGATGGAGAGATATGACATCAGTACAGAGATAGAGAGAGAGAACCTCATGAAAGCTTTTATCACTAGTTAATTAAAGCAAAAGTAACCATCATTAAAATTTTAATTAACTCACCTTTGTTGTTCATTAAAAATAAGATGCTGATTAAAGATAATAAGGAAAAGTGTTGTCTTATATTGAGAAAAAAAAAAACCAAACAATTTATTCTGGTGTAGAAGCTTTTTACCAGATGTAACTGAAAGTTTTCTAGGGTAACAGACATGGGATGAAGTGGAATGGACAGAACACAAGAACAATGAATAAATAAAATAAGCACTGAGCGAGAGAGTTTGGAATGGAGAGAAAGAAATAAAAATTGTCAATACATACAATTTACAGCAACACTTAGTTTCTGTTAATTTTTACTGCTTTCACTTTATTTGACATTTACGAAAAACTAAGGTGTCACGGACGATGAGAGAGAGAGCAAGCGAGTGCACGGCACATATCCACCTGGTGCTTCGGATATTTTACATTCTTAAAATTAGGCACTGCGCGAAACCTTCCACCACGTTTGCGCAGTAATTATCCTTGAGCCTTGAAGACCAGAAATTAAGAATGTTTTCCCCCATCACCTAAAAACTCACAAATAACACTTATTTGCACAACTTGAAACTTGTATACTTTTATAGAGAGATGTAGAGTAATGTGTAGATGAGGCTATAATACCTCATCACAGCGCCCCCTACAGTAGAATAATGTTGTTTTTTTATTTTGTTGCAGGATACCTAGGAGTAGATAGTCTCCCACTGTCCTTTTGCTACCATGATACTATCAGATAAAATCCAAGGCTATCTGTTCAGTCTACTTGGTAGTTTTGGTTTTATCTGACTAGTCCAATTGTCAACATCTGGATGCCATTTTATTGGTACAGATGGGCAAATAAAAATTAATAGTTCACCGATTGAAATTTAAAAAAAATAATAAACAGTGAGACTGTGTTGCTGTTCACAGCAACAGTTTACTGTTTTGTTACGCTGTTTATAATGTCTAACGTTATATGTTGTTGACCTTTTGGTTTTAGAAGGTTCACCCATGTCCAGTTATCCACAAAAGTTGTTATCCCAGTAATGTGGATAAATGGAATCGAATTGCAGTTAATAACCCAGAATTGAATAAACAATTATTAAAAGTGTTAAAATACTATTTTGTTTTACTACCTTGGCGACAAGACATCCGATTCTGAGCTTGATCTGTCTTTTATCATGGACCCATCAGGACGGAGACCGAGATGGTTGGCCATTGCCATGGAGACTGGGGGTGTCATCATTGGATGGTTCAGTGGCATGTACGGAAGGGCTCCAAATGCATAGGGATGGTGTGGATAACCATTAAGCAAATTCTTCCGATCTCCAGCTTGAAAAGAAAAAAAAGTGGAAGGGAAAAAAGAAGATGAAGTCAGGTGTTACATCAAAACCTAGAGAGAAACTTTCAATTATAAACAAGCATCAACCTAGGAACCATGGTTTTTTATTCTAGACATCACACCTCCACTGGAAAAAAATATATGCTGAAATAAGGATACCATTCCGTTCTGTTTGTACACGTAAGATTTAGAAATTCACCTGATGCATGCATATTTTGAGAATGGCATCATGGGTAAAAGACAGCAGTCTTGCTTGAGAATAGACGACAAGCAATGTAATAGCAAAACTTTGGCTCATCATCAGTTCTGGTCAGAAGTTACAGAGCCGATTGCAGTAGTGTTTGGTATTAAACTGCCTGAAATTCAGAACAGAAGGGGGGGATTTTTTTTAAAAAAAGTGGTTCCACTCCACAGACAGAAGCCATTTAAAATTACCCTAGTCACCGAGTTTCTTCTATTCTAGTTTAGTTAGTTAGGAGCTGTTGTATATATAAAAACAACAACAACAACACCTCAATGACTTGTGCGGGTTTTAAACTAATATGGAGCAACAGACTCTGACAGGACCACGGGGGGGACTGTTGAGTTCATTATATTTTTAGTCTCATATGCAACAGATTTTTTTTTCTTCTTCTTCTTTATCTTGGCAAACCCCTGTCCTGACCTTTGAGGTCTACGGAACGAACGAACGTCTCACAGCAGGGAGCTTGAAAGGTGGGATGGGAGGGGGGGATAATAAGCGAGTCGCCTGGGTACAATTGGATAACTCTTCAGTGATGGCGAAAGAGCGAGCCAAACAACAGTTACTCACTGAATGTCCGTCGCGGGTACCCGAAAAAACCCTATTAAAGCTCTTCGTTCTTAGACGCGAGAGAACCCACCCCCCCACGTGGCTGGCTGGCTGGCGAAGAGAAGTGGGAACAAACTGACGCACACAAACAAACAAAAGAGCTAATAAACCCAACACCAGAATTTGAACTAAGGGCCACCTTACTCACCACTGACTGCCCAAAGTATTTTCTAAAGAGCTGAAATGAAGGATGCTTATATTTAAATTTAAATATTCTAGCTTTGTTTTCTTTCAATGAATAAAAGGGAGTCAAAAGAGTGGAGTCTTTTTCTCTCTGTGATACTCCATGTTACAATTATAACAAACTAGTAGTGATATGGTTTCAGCACACACCATAATAATAATAATAATATAATAATAATAATATAATAATAATAATAATAAAATTACGTATCAATCAATGAAACGTAACGTCAGATAATATCCAAAAAAATTGCTGACACTATAACTTCCTAGATATTACTAATACCTGATATAGTTCCCCCTGTTACTGTGGTTTTTTTTCCCCCCTAAAATGATTTTTAAAGTTTGCTTTTCTGTAGATAAGAATGCCCGTTTTATTTGTAGCATTTCTATGAGCGTGCGTCCATACACGCAGCAGTTTTACGGGGATTACTGATTACCTCCCTTGGAAATCGCTGGAAGAATTCTCTGTATATAAGTTAGGAGTCTCCTGCATCACTGACTCAAAACCCCGAACCATCGCCGCCAGCAAGACTCGACTTACTAAACCGGGGCTAAATGATTAAGTAACTGCCTGTAACTTAGTAATAATAGGCTGAATTAAAATAAAAAAATAATAATAATAATATAACGTGCATTTTTTTTTTTTTTTTTTTGATGGCGGCACAAAGGATCTGAATTATTTCGTTAAAAAAAATAAATGATTGAAATTAATTTTCTCGACTCCATCATCATCATCATCATCATCATCATCATCATCCTCCTCCTCCTCCTCGTTCGTTTGCTCTGGACCGTCTCCGGTTAATGGGGGAAAACAAAAGTGTAGGTAAAGTTAGTCTGGAGATCATTTACCAAACAGCTCTCTTAAAGAGATGGAAGATTAGCAACAAAAAAAGGGGGGGGGAGTGTATAGATCCCCTTTTTGCCGATAAAGGATGTGTTGCATTGGTCCCATCAAGAAATGAAATCAAGAAATAAAAACAATCAGATGCACATCAAAAGATGGCAGAGAAAAGAGGTGCTGAGTAATAGAATATCAATTTCTGCTGCCCTCGATTACAACGCTAAATTTAATTAAGCAGTGAGCAAAGGTTCTAATCCCTGACTTTCATGATTGACAGCAGTAAGAGCAATCAACAGTCTGTAGCTCTGTCACCATCTAAGTCTTTTATGTCCTTGCGAACCACATTAAGCTTGCATAAGCAATCTACTTGTAATCTGATTTTCAAAGATGCGCATCATCAGCTGAGAGTTCCTTGTCCGTATCCACAGCACGGAAGAACCTGAGCTACAAACGTACATAAAAAAAGAAGAAAGAGAGAAAAAAGCTGTTTAGAACATTTAAAATGCATTAACCATCAAGGTCTCCTCAGGTGAGCTAAGTGATGGATCCTGAAAAAAAATATATCGTCATGGATACCTTTGTGAAACTCTCAATACCATTATTACAATGATGCTCAATGCCTTGTGATCTTCAGGTGGAAGCCAGGTGGAATATCATCCAACCAGGTATTATTTGTGGTTGGGTTTCTTTCATCATGAGATGAAGAATCGAGGTGAGTTACTAATGAACACTGTTCCTATATCACGAGGCTTTTTAATTTCTATATTATTAAGTAAATTGCTTATTGATATAATTCTGATGGGGTTACCGCTGAACTGAGTGATTTGTAACTCTTTAGTCTGACAACGAATCAAAGTATTTTCTATTGCTCACAGTGCCTGACCTGCACAACGCCAGATTTTTCTTCAAAAAAAAAAATAAATAAATAGTCAAGGGTATGTGGAAAGTAAGTAGAATGTAACCGTGACCAGATATTAAGAAAAATATATTTCTCTTAGCAACCGAAAGGAAGCTTCCTTCTCCATAAAATCAAGGGGCTGGAGACAAGAGGAGGAACTTCTCGGAAGGATAGGAAACTTCTAAGGAGAATGTGATCTACCCTCAATGGAAAATAAAATTTTTTAAAAATATTTTTAAGGTGGCATTCAATGAAAAACAAACAATAAATGGTAATATCTCTTTTTTTTAAAAAATAATAATAATAATAAACTCTGCCAAACAAAAGTCTGAAAATTAACAGGTTTCAAAATAATTACATCTGGCACGTGACCCAGATTTTGGTAACAAGATCTAGAAGATACACAAACAGGTTTGTACATTGCTTTACTGTACACTGACGCACCCACCACCTAGCACACATCAGTTAGATCTTTCTGGAGTATATGTTACAAATGTGATGTTTGCCTGTATGTTCCTTCCTCTGATTATGCAAGGCATCCCTATTTTAGAAGATGTTCGCAGAGATGTGGTTACAATGATGAAGAGGTGGCTGAAGAGGCTTCTGGCCACTCAGTTTGTTTGGCCTGTGGTTATTTAAGAGCCAACCAGTGAAATCTGTGAAATTGCTTCTGGGAAAGTGTGCTCTAATTTCAGTTTACTGATACCACTGGCACTGTCTAGGACACTGCAGATCTTATGTGGCCCTTTAATGACTAACAAATTTAAGGATATACACATAATTTTGATCTGGTTCGCTATAAGTGTATTCTGGCTATGATATACAAAGCTGCTTTTAATATTATAAATATGACTGCTCTTAACAAAAGTTCTATTTAACCTGTGAGCTCCTCTTGGTGGATTTAGAAAGTAAGGGGTTAAATGTGGGAAGCAGCACCTTCTCTCAACTGGATCAGAACAATTTAATTCAATTGATGGTTAAAAGGAAACAAGAAGCCATCACAGAGCTTTACACAAGGGCTCCCAGGAAAGAGAAATATTCATCAACCCGATTCTTAAGCTGACTTATACAGTCAACTCCATTTGCCAATGTTTTCTAATACTGAGCCATGACAAAAAGCTTAACTTCCAATGCAATCCTCTCTCTCTGTACTGACATCATCTCTCTCTCTCTCCAAGCTAATAGATATATATATATATATATATCACACACACACATAAATAAAGTCCAAAAGACTGAGTCAATTTATATTTTTTCAAGTAAAACCAATGATTAAAGTATAAATTTAATTATATAGTAACAAAGCAAAGTTAATAAGTATATTTATTTTGAGATATAAAACTATACACAGACATAGTAAACTATCAAATGAAGCTAAACGATTTTTTCAGAAATCTAAGCTGCCAAAACATTAGGGCAAGGGGTTCTGAATTAATTCAAACTACAAATATCTTTTGAAAAGCCAGAATGAATCGTGCACAGCTTTATACTGTAATATTAGCAGAATGCAGGGAAAAGGAACTGGGCGGAGGCACGTGCGATCAGGGTAGTGACCTGATAAAAGATAAACATAGCCAATGTTCTGTAGCACATCTCAACTACACATTTCCAGGAGTACAGCTCCAAAGAGCACAGAAACAGTATTACGAAACCAACAACTTTATATTCGAATCAGGATCAGGAAGAAAGCATGTGACTGCTCCAAGAGATCACCAATGCGCTATTCTCGTGACTCTACGCAAACAGATTCCCAGATTTAAGAGCAGATAAACTCTGAATGAGAAGGGAAAAGTTGCCAAACTTACAGTGAGGAGACCTGCATCAGTTCAGGCATAAAGGAAAAGTTGCTGCAGATAAACCATTTTCAAGAGAATGCCGCAAAAGCGAATGAGTGGCATTGGCCTATAAATACTATTCAATACTTCAGCGCCATGATATACCTGGATTAATTGGTAACACCTTTGCTTTTCAGTTGGACAATGATCCAAAACACTCGCATGCAGGCAGTGACCGAAAGAAAAGAATAAACAGGAATATCGAAAATCATGGAATTCCCTCCCTCCCTCTAACAGAACGTTTGTGGGGGTTATCTTACAATAAAGAAAGCAAAGCTGAATCCTACTACCTTCGACATACTTTGATATGTAATACCTAGGTGTGCGAACAACTCAGAACAAGGTGTCATAGACAAAATTGAGTTCACCAATGGCTCATAGGATCGACACAGTTCTAAAGGCAAATTGGAAGCACGTCTTGTGTTAGCTTTAGTCAATAATTTACTGTGTTTATGCTTAGCGTCATATCTCAAAATAAATGCACTTACTGATTTCTGCTGCTGTTTTACTGTATAATTAAATTCATACCTGAATTATTAGCTTTATTTACAAAAAAAAATGTATAAACAGATCCAGACTTTTAGGCAAAACTGTGTACGAGTGTATGTGCATAACTCGTATAATTCTATTAACTATTACAGTGTTCACCTGGTTAATACAACAGAACGACAATTATCTATATAATTTCTCACAGTAATTACAATATGTATGTTTAATCTTTAACCCGGCCAAATTAATTAACAGCTGATGTTTTCTGGACATCTTTTGAGAGGGGGGGGAGAGGGATTCAGAATAACTGGCTTTTGAATTATACACGCGCCTGTCTCGCTTTGATTACATCTTCACCGCACAAAACAGACACTTCCCATCTCAGACGGAGATGACAACAACAACAACAAAAAAAAAAAAAAGATTTTTTTTTTGGTATAGTTCAGATCAGATAAATGCAGCATCTTCCTATTAGGCCAAAAATCAACAATAACCGCCAAACCTGCCTAGACGGAATTTGTCAATTAGTTAATCAATGCCTGGTTCACTAAAACATTACCAATAAATCCCCCCCCCCCCACCAACTCTTTCCCACTGTTTTTTTTAAAGAATATGGACAGATTTTTAGACCCAGTGGAGAGGGGGTACATCCTTCCTCTTAATTACGGGGAAACTTAACTATTAGCTCATTCACAGACAAAGTAGGATGGGACGGGGGCGGGTGTTACAAATGCCATCTAACTGCTTGATTTGTGTGCTTCGCAAGGTTCTCTGCTCCCGAGACAATACTAACATCCTGGCAGATTGCAACAATAGATTGTCCGACTGGCCGGTTTCTCAGTGTTTATGTGGACTGCTTTGCAATCATGTCTGCTACGTTACTTGTCTCCGCACCTCCTCCCGTTTTGTGGCATTGTTTTTCAGTTGTCAGTTTACCAGCGGCTTAAACAGATGAATGGTTAGAAACCTTTTTGAAAAGGAAAAGGGGGGATGTGGTGGGGAGAGAAATTTAAGTTTCTTTTTTATTTCTGAAGAGACTGACGGTGGTTTATCTTACGGCCGAGCGCAGAACCAAAATGGCCGACCCCCCCTTTTTTTTTTTGCGGTGTGATGTCCCCTTTGCTTCTGTGGACCATAAAAGAAGAAGAAACCCCCGTGTGGATGCAGTTTGTTTTAATATGGTAATATGTGGTGCACTTCTGGTCTATAGCTTTCTCTAAAGCATCGCTTGTTTTGCTAATTTCTGTTTGCAGGAAAAAAAAGCGAAGCGAAGCATCAGATATCTATCTCGGTCAAAGGATGCGGATGAAGGGAGAATCCATCCTCACATGCTCTTTAACGACCACCACAAAAACTAAAGGACTATCTCTTTGCACGGCATTTAAACAACATTTAAAAGCACTGAACAGAGTAATTTAAAATTACTACAAAGTGCGCTGGTTAGAGGAGACAAGTTGGTTGTTACAACGGAGTATTTACTAACCTAACCAAAAGTATGAGCTACAATTGACATCATGTGTTTAAAGACTGAGGATCAATTTTTTATCTATACGTTTAATTAGGAATTACTGGTGCTGTAACAACAATTAGCCCCAGTCTCTCCCCCCCCCAAAAAAACCACCAGTGTATGGTTCACATAGAATTAGATAGCTTTGTCTTTTGGATGCGCAGAAAATATAAAATTGAAAAGTTACTTCCCCTTGAATCCATTAAGTATTTCAAAAGAAAGCTAAATCCAATGAATAAAACATCTATAGATTATTTGTTATTTAACAATTACTACAAAAATCCAGCAAAATGAAAAAGAAAGAAAGAGAAATTAGAAACAAGATGTTTTAATATGAAGGACGGACATAACGTGAGTTAAATTTAAAGCTGAAATATCAGCAAAACTAAATATTTATTTATGCTGCGATTTAATGATAGGCAATTATTAATAGAATGGGTGAAAACTGCAAGAAAAAAAAATTTTTTTTTAAAGTCAATGTAACATTTAAACAACATTTCCATTTTAAAAATACTTCTTTATAAATTCAAAAGCAAGAGATTTAAATCTGCTGGTACATCTAGACTAAAATTTTACTCTCCCCTTTTCATTAGTCGTAATTTATTTGACCTTTGTTGAAACAAAGTATGGAAAGTTCAAGCTTGAAAGTGAATGGGAGAATCAACTTTAAACACTGATATACAGCAGATATATGACTGTCTCAATATGATGCTTAAGATGACACTCAGTATAGTTGGCATCATGTAGATAAATGGGGTTTTCATTTCTTATTAAAGATGATATAAAGATGTTTTTTTTTTATCATCCAGAGTTACAACTATAACAATAATTTTAAAAATTCAATAGATTTGTGTCTGTCTTCAAGTAATCTCCCCCCCACCCACCCCAAGCAATGGTAAGCATTCAAAAACCACAGCAGTTATCTGGTGACGAGTTCCCGCGTATGAAGGATACTGGCATCAAGAGAAAAAATTCTGGGTATTTACTTTTTCATTAGGGAAGATGACTAACTAACAAAGATAAGGACAACTGGAAGTACCCTTCAGAACAGCAAAAAAAACCCCTAAAATATAGGGCCGGCGAGCCCACAAGGTTAGCTACAGAGTCCCATGGTACAGAGATGACAATGAGGCCTTCAGAACAGCAAAAAAGACTCCCTAAACTATAGGGCCGGCGAGCCCACAAGGTTAGCTACAGAGTCCCATGGTACAGAGATGACAATGAGGCCTTCAGAACAGCAAAAAAAAAACCCCTAAACTATAGGGCTGGCGAGCCCACAAGGTTAGCTACAGAGTCTTACGGTACAGAGATGACAATGAGGGTCTGTCAGTAGTTAAAGACAAAATAATCACGTGCACATGATTTGCTGATGTCACATTCCTATGCATAGCACAGCACATTTACTTGCTTTTGTTTCCTTCTTGAAGTCAAACAGATAAATGTATAATTAACCACGTCACAACCAAAAGATTAAACAGCAGCAGCAGCAGCAACGGAAAACAACCTCTAAAACTTGTGTAGCGGGGGCGGGTGGGTGGGTGGCGGCTCAGGGTTGCTCACCACTACTGCCGGACTTCAAACACAAACTAACGAGTTGTTTTAATTATTTTAAAACAACGGCAGGAAGAAAAAGGACTGGAGGAGGGAGGTGGAGGGGAGGAATTAATGCCGCACAACAACAAAAGAACAAATGTGCTGTGGGTATTAAAGGTGTGCAAAACGAGTTAAAACAAACACTTTGAAAAAAATACTACTACTACTAATAATAATAATAAATAAATTAGATGATGATTTATACTCTTTGGCCGAGAGAGAAAAAAGGAGAAAGGAAGTTTCTTTAATCACAATGGTTAACCCTCCTCCCCTTCCCCGCCACATACCACTTTACAAAGAACTTGCCCAAAACAGCTGTGTTCAACATGTCTTTGATGTGAAGCCATATCTAGAGAGAAGGTAAACTGCATTAACTTAGCAGTGATTCTGGACCGGCATTTTTTATGTAATAAAACAGAGAAAAGAAAAAAAAACAACAAAAAGCCGAAATACTCCCTTTTCTCAAAGCTGCGGGTCTCAAAAGAAATCTGATTTTCTCGATTGATCGCGTTATTATTCAAGACTCTTTCATCATCGCCCCTGCCATTATCGTTATCATCATCATCATCGCTCCAGCATTCTTTTGTTCCAGTGTTGTTTTTTTTTTCCCCCCCCTAGCCCAGCGATGGGTTACGCAACAGACGCCGCCACGGTCGTGGTTTGCCAGCCAGCCAGCCAGCCAAGCTAGGGCCCCAACCCCCACCCCTAATAGTCTTTGTCAGGCTGACGGAGAAGAGTGGTTGGGGGACGGGGAGGACCCATTTAGCGAAATGCAGCTGACCTGCAGCACATGCAGATGGTGGGGTGACGTCATTGCCAAGTGCATCGGAAAGGGAAAAAAAAAAGTCTTTATATCTTCAAAGAGAGAGAGAGGAGGAGGAGGATGACAGGCTATTGAACCTCAGGTATGAGTAATACCTGGACAGGTTTACAAAATCAAAAACTAATAAATCATTCCCGGGTACATTCTCTCGTGAGCCCATAAATTGGATAAAACACTCAGGTCGTTAAAAAAAAAACAAGAAAAGAAAATCAAACTAGCGGTCAGTAAATAATAATAATTCCAACAAAAGATGATGTAACTCATGAGATCCAAGGTTACGAAGAAAATAGCAGCTTTCCCCCTTTTTTATTTTGTTGCTGATCCAGTGTTCATTTTAGTTTACAATGTGGATGGACCAAGAACTTGCATTGTCCTCTGCCTTTGTAAAACTCTCGATGTTATTTACGCAAAGCGAAGGATTCATTGATCACATGATAGAGCAACACAGACAATGATTCGTGAAAAGTTGTTGCAGCACCAATATTTCCTAATTAAAAATGTACAGATGAGGTTATAATCGACATCATATACCTTGACCCTCGATCTCTAAACATACGACATTGATTATAGATCATTTATATGTTTAATTAGAAATTAATGGTGCTATAATAACTATCTCTGGTCTTCCCTACTGATGTTTAAAGATTTTTTCCTCATATCCAGCATAAACATTTCATAAATTCCATTTATCTTTCAGTTTATCTAACCAAGAATCGTTATGAAATTTCTCAAAATTGAAAAAAAAACCAACACTTAGTACGTAAAAGTTGCAGTCCTTTCTTCTTTAAACAACATCATCATCATCATCATCATCCCACCTGATACCATGGCAATCCTCCGCTTCTCCCTATTGGATTTTATGCAACCATTCACTGGCATCTTGCAAAGTAAGTAGCCCTCTAGGAAAATTCTGCTGCCAATCCTGCTTCATGTGGGATTTGACACTTCCATTCCAACCTCTGGCAAAGAAAGCCTAAATAAGGCCTCTTTGGGTGGTTTTAGATGTGGGAGGAAGCTGGATCTCCCTAAGAAAATCCATGTAGCCAGCCAGTGAAGAAGTTAACCAAACTGAGCCACTCCAACAGACAGCAAACTCCAGGTCCACAATCTCAAGTCAACTACCCACTGGACACCTACCATAAGCAAAGATTACCATCCTTTATAAAAGTTCCAAAGTTAAAAAGAAGAAAGAATTGCTACTTATAGTCATTTATCGTACTATTTCCTTTAGTGATAATTTTAAGAAAACACAACCCTTAAAGAATGATTAAATATACATTTTCCTGTTGTTGTTGTTGTTTTTGTTTTTCTTTTACACCTATATATTCTAGATTCTTATTTCTTCTTCCTATTATCATCATCATCAGCAGCAGCAGCAGCTCTTAAAAATAGGATCTGAGAATTCCGAGAAACTAATTCTTTTCTGGGATGACTGTCCTAAAAGTTTGGATGCTGCAACCGCCGATATGAGATAATGTTTTTCCTTCTTCTTCTTCTTCTTCTTCTTCTCCATATCAAAGAAAAATTTGATATTGTAAACAGGAGCGGAAAGAAAGACAAAAAAAAGGGGGGATGGAGGATCTTGTGAATACATCACTAAACCCGACGACACACGTAGCTTGCAGGTGAGGAACCATTGTGGTATTTTACCCCTCCCTTTTTTTTCATTTGAAGAATCCATAAACCGTCTGAGAGACATCAAGTTTTGATACGAGAATCAGCAAGAGGAAAATAGAGATCAATTTCCATTATGGAATCTACCAGATATCAATAAAGAAGTAGGAACTTTGGCTAAATTGAAGCAATAGCCTAGAACTAGTAGAGTTAAGTTGCCACAATGGAGTCAATGGTAACGGCAACGACGAGAGGGAAGAGAGGGAGGGAGGAAGGATGGGGCTCCATTCTGAAGAAGTGTTTATCAGTGCTGGAAACCAGACCCCCCACTTTTTTTTTTTTTTTAATCACAGCTGAAACGCTTAATGTACAATTACAGGAGTCGTCTACTAGTCCGGACAACAACCAACACAAATACCAGTCAGACAGAAGAGTCTCGGGGCTCTGTGGATGCTCGGTCAGTGGGTTCCTGCAATTTACGATCAAGAGATAATAGGTGGCCAAAGCGGCGGCGACAGCAGCAGCAGCAGCAACAACGAAAAAAAAAAAAAAAAATACCGATAACAAAGAATCCTTGGTCTCGCCCCTCCCATCCACTCCCCTTCACAATGATGTACCTTAATGAAGTTACGGAGGCCTTACGTACCCAACCCCTCCTGAGATCGTTCTGGTCAATAGGCCATTAAAACAGATTTTCTGCTGGTTTGCATTGACAAAACGTTAGGGGGGGTGGGTTGTGGATTTACCACCCCTAACTGTCCGTACCTGATCGCACGTGAGCATAATTCCCAGTGGGGGGGAGAGAAACATATAAACAAAAAGCGGAACCAGTATTAACCAAACAAAACAAACTTTGAATTGGCAGCTAAAGTCGTTGCCCCCTTCCCAACCCCCACCCTCAGCCCCTTTTTAAACAAAACAAACAATTTCTGAGGTGAAAACGGAAAGGTAAGAGAACAGGTGAGCTTCGGTAAACAGACACCCTGCAGTGCTGTTTTCTTAAGTGCTGAATCGGTCAGGGCAGCAGTGCATGTACAAGGAAAAGGGGACAAATCGTTCCACTGTGAGATAAATCGCAATATAGTTTTGCTTAAAAAAAAAAAAGGGAAAGAAAAAGGGACAGTTATTCTCTGAACAGCGTAATGATTTTGAACACCAGTGTATGTTCTCCTCCTGGCTTCAGGTCAAAATATTTCAGCAGGCAGTGTAATGAAACAGAAATTTCAATGCCACAGCCATTCTCTTTAAAATTAAAAAGAAAATGGCTGCGATTAGTTTTGTGTCAATTTTTACTGCGAACGTGGGCCCCCCCCTCCCTCCATCCTCCCTTTCTCCCCCCTGCTTCCTTCGGGCGCAGCCATCAAAATGAAAGTTTTAAAAACTAATTTCGAAGGAAACCTCGTTTAACCGCCAGACCGAAGCCATTTGGGAAATCGTCTCTGCGCAATGGTGCTAATATGTGGGACTTAGAGTAACCCTAACCCCCACACCTCCGCGCACTGTCATGGGCTCGGACTCTGGATGGAACAAACTCAGGGGGGGGCTGTTAAATAGGGAGGACTGTCTCGGTTCGGTTCTGTTACAGAGAGGCAGGAGAAACCATCATGGCTTATGCTATTCCCCTCTCCCCACTCCACACACGCACCTGCCACAAAAGGGAAATGGCCATCAATACAATACTTAAAACTGGTTAATGGTAACCCTTTTGGCCACATCTGCTGCTGGGTTAATCTGTTCTCTTACTAAAAAAAAAAAAAAAAAAAGGGGAGAGGAAAGGAAGATTCTGATACCTAACCAATGCTGGAACCTTAGCTAGATGAACGGGGGCCTTCCCTAGTCACCGTAGAAAGTCTAAAAATGCCGTCTTCCCTACTGTTCACATCTTTAAAACCCCTAATTATTTTGAGAACTTCCATTGGAGCCCCCCCCACCTTTCTTAAATATATGCAACTCAAAGTCTTTAAAACCCCTAATTATTTTGAGAACTTCCATTGGAGCCCCCCCCACCTTTCTTAAATATATGCAACTCAAAGTCTTTAAAACCCCTAATTATTTTGAGAACTTCCATTGGAGCCCCCCTACCTTTCTTAAATATATGCAACTCAAAGTAATCATTCAACAACAAATATTATTAAATAGAAAAATACTAATGATAAACAAGCGCATTTTAAGACAGTTTTTAATAGGACAGAAAGTTCCCTCTCTTCTCCCTTCCTCCCAACACAAAATTTAAAAAAAAAAAAAAACAGAGAAAAAAATTTTGTTTATGGAATCTACAGTCTTAACTACTACAGCTGTTACTGGGCCCCGTTTTTGACAAAGCCATTGGAAGGATAAATCGGATGCCCTGTCATTTCCCTAAGTTTACACAAGATAAATCCCCCCCCCACCCCAACAAATGTACCAAGTGGCCGAAATACATCATTGCCACTGTTATCTGATGACAATTGACCCTGCTGTTCACAGCTGCACCATCACCGCATTATCCACAACAAAAGTGTCGCCCGCTCTTTATCCAAGGTAACAATCATTACCAACATTATCCCTCCTGTTTGTTTAATTATTTAAAAAGGGGCCAAGGGCCAAAAACCAGCCATCCGTCTTGGCTTAAACAAGATCCCCGCCCTTGGGCAAACATCCTGATGAAGTCACCACCTCCCCGATGCCCAAGACACCGCCATAGACAGCTGCTGCCCCGGCTACGAGCGTCGCAGAGCTTCTTGAACTCAGTGGGTAGAACCAGCTCCCCTGCCACCGCGCAGGACAAACCTTTTCCTTTTGTATTGCTAGGCAGTCTTTTGACTTAAATCTGTTTTCCTTCCACCATAACTACTAAATAAGTGAAATAGAAACAGAAACAAAGAGAGTAAAAAAAAGCAAATCTTACTTATGCTGGCTTGATAACCGAAGAGTTTGAACTCGTCCGCAAGGATTCTTTCATATTCCTTCCCTGCATAAGAGAAAACAACAGCATTGACAGCCTCTTCTCATTAACCACAAATATCGAGTACTGTTGGATTTTATTCAGTTTACACTGCTTAAGACAAAAGGTCTGCCTGCTCAGCTTAAAGTTGGTGTTCATGGCTACTACATCCCGGTGGGTTCTGAGTGGTTCCAACAGCAAGCCCTGGTTTAACAGGTGCTAGTGGTACCATAGTTAATAAATAAACCAAGAGATTTTTGCTGTTTAACATTATAAACTGATTTACTTAAAAGCAAGTTGAGTTTTATGTACATGCGAGGAAAAATGGCAAGGGTTAGGGTTTAGCATTAGGATTAGGATTAGGATTATATATATATGTATATTCTTAAATGATTTTTACATTTTAACCCACAAAGTAAATAAAATGTGGTGCTGTCCCAAAGCTGGAAAAGCAAGACAAATGGTTAATTTTTACATTCTTGGCAATTTACTAGCATGCTAAAAATATTTTTTTACTAAAAACATTAAAACAACAAAAATCATCATAAAAATACCTACAAATATTACAATAAATAACAAGGTAAACAAACAAACATTGTAAAATGCTTTGCTTGTCAGCTTTAATATGCACTACATTATAGGAACAATGTTTACAAACAGCTATTTTCATTAAATACAGCATTTGGAGAGGGTCCAGGGTTAGCTGGCTGTTACAGAGGTAAGATAGGTGTTACATAACCAGTAATTCCTAATTAAAGGTATAGAGGAGCTGTAACTGACATCATGGGGCAAGGTATATAGTGTCAGTTACCGTAAAGTGCCATGTATTATACGCGTCTTTTTTTTAAAGAAAATCTATCCTCTAAAAATTGGGTGCGTATTATACAAGATATCAGATGTCACAGATTTTTTTCCCCAGACCGCTGGGGCCATTGCCGGTGACAGATGAGCGAACGATAATACATACACATACATTAGAAAATCCCATGTGGCAATTTGACTGAATATTAATTAAGGATAGTTGTTCGTGTCTTGCTTAGTGTGTTTTGGGGGATGCGAGTATTGAATGTCACTGGATCGAGTACCATAGATATTGGCAAAGAAATGGGTAGAAACAGAACAAGGAGTTCATACTGAAACACCATGAAAAATTTAACCACAAAAACAAAAATGCAAATATTTTTTTTTTTCACAATTTTATTGAAATTTGATGGAATTGACAAATATAATACAGGATAAGTGACGTGCATTGATATGATGTATATCTAGATTAAACCCATCAAACTCATCTTTGCTGTCTTTTTCCCTCTACTGCAAGAACTGTCCATCAGTCATGGTAGCAGTTGTGTCATAGCAGATATCATTGTTGTTGTCACCCTCTGATGCTTCTACTGCCTCGTCATCCTTTGGCTCAGATCACAGGATGTCATCTCTGGTTCTGTCCATGGCATTGGACAGGCAGCACCTGAAGAAGCCCTTCTTGATGGTCTCGGGGTCGACTTCTTCCCAGGCATCTCTGATCCAAGTGGCAATGGTGGCCATGTTGGGTTGGCGTATGCGAACAGTGGGGGTGAAGGTGTATTCACCTTCCATCATCCATGTATTCCACCTCTGCTGGACCCCCACCCTTGACTGGGTAAGCTACGTCCATGACCTGCTGCACGTCATAAACCAGGGAATAATGGTGAGTTGTCTTCAGGGCTGTCTTCACAGACTCCATATGGTGGCATCTGAAGGCGTCCAGCAACAGGAGCTTGTGATACAACCTACCCTGTCTGCCCAACACCCTGCAAGTGCTTTTCTGTGATGAGGGCGAGTACCTCCTCAAGCTGTGGATAGGCCGCACCCTGGCCCTGACCAGCATGTTTTAAACATGGCATGGCTTCAACCTTCTACAAAGAATGTCACCAGGACTTGATGATGGCCTCATTCACTCTGATCCTTTGGAGTTTATCTGCAGCAGTGTAGCTCATACGTCATGTTGGCGGCATGGTTGTGTGTGACAGTATGTAGAAACAGGGACTGAATGAAGATCATTCCTGTGCGGAGTTTGTATACATATTACTGTAATACCTCGGTCACTATGCCATGGCATAGTAGGCGAGGTGGCGTAATAAACAAGGGTGGCATGGTAATTGAAATGAAATTTTTTTCGCGAAGACCTTTGAACATCTTGGCATAATATATGCAAGGTATTCATGAAAACCTGACTCGTGCATTCTGGTGACTTGGTTTACCGCACCACTACTGCAGCTGAGTGAGTGAATTTTTCGGATTTTCATGAAACTATTATGTAAGTCCCATAAAATATTTGCTCATTTAGTTTATTCTGGGCAGCTCCACTAAAGGAAAGATGCCGTAATCTGTCAGTTAATTTTAAGTTGGATACGGCCATTTGCCTGCTGTATAACATACATTCTCTTTCCGGTTGGCCCAACCTGACGCTGCCTGAAAAATGAGCTAAATATGCCTGCGTATTATAATGGGAGTTATACGTTTCTGGGAATTTTTACAGATCAAAATTAGGGTGCGTATTATATACGACAGTGCATAATACATGATGGTATAGATCCATCTGTACATTTAATTAGAAATTACTGATTCTGTAACAACTAACCCGAGTGGTCTCCCCTACATGTCCATTTAAAACAGCTTTAACATTAAGATTTCAGAAATTGCTCTATTTAAATATATTTCTAACCTTTTAATTACCTAATAATTTCTTAAACACTTTTAATTTATTCAAAAATTAATATTTAAAAACACAGAAAGCTTATCAAACCAAATATGACAAAGTTTCAGCACATTACAAACCAAATTTGTCTTCTTCAGCAAAACATCTTAACAATATAAAATTAGGGAGTTATCTTTCCTTAGCAGCTTTCGGAGGAGGGGGAGGACGAAATAAAGAGTGCATAAAATCTTAAAACAAATTCCATTCGCCAA
Organism: Nautilus pompilius; assembly: GCA_018389105.1. Taxonomy (NCBI): domain Eukaryota; kingdom Metazoa; phylum Mollusca; class Cephalopoda; order Nautilida; family Nautilidae; genus Nautilus; species Nautilus pompilius. The sequence continues at coordinate 476,083 of JACATO010001459.1, forward strand.
TAAATAAAATCACACACCCTCCCCAGACGATGTAACACCATGAAGCTGCCCTACTGTTCGGCACTAGTTGGTTGGCCTTGGCTAAAAAGTTCACTGTTGTAAAAAAAACAAACAAAAAAAATAATGCCCAGGTCTGCTTCAACTTCTATTTTGTTGTAGGGCAGTTTCTTTGATTACCAGTGTTTGTAATGCAACCAACCAACCAACCAACCAGCCAACCCTGTCCTGCCCAACACTGAGGTAGATCACTAGCCTGGCCTAGCTGCTACAAAGCGACGGAAATCCCAACCACCCCAACTTATGCGAAGAAGACCTTCAGTCCCTACAAACCAACCTCATTCGTTTTTTACTATTGCGTCGCGGCCGCCACCATAGACATTGTTTAGGTTTAAAACCTGGACGGCAACCACCTACTCCAGATGAGCTTAACCCTGGTATTTTTTAATATATAAGCTATAAATATTATATATATATATATATATTAGAAGTGCAGCTGAGGTTGACATCAGTATTCGCTGCTGGTCTGTTATAATATTGTTCAAACATAGGTGTATGGTACATAAGACACACGCACACACACACACACCATGTGGCATGTGCAGCTGAGGTTGACATCAGTATTCGCTGCTGGTCTGTTATAATATTGTTCAAACATAGGTGTATGGTACATAAGACACACGCACACACACACCATGTGGCAATTCCTTAGCTATTTAAAGATTAAAGATCCGTTTGCTGCCAGCAGATGGCATTTCCGGCCAATGCCAGGATTCGCTGTATTTACTGATATTATCTCAAGAAGTGAGAAAAGTGGAAAGCTTGCAGAGAGAGGTTACGATCTGTATATTAGTGGCATCTCTTCTAAACAACACATGTCTGACATCCCCATCGCCGACTTCGCTTCGCAAACAACAAGGAATAACTCTGGCCATCTGCAGCCAAAGTGAAGCAGGAAACCCACAAAAATCTTTCCCCACAAGCCAATGAATTCTGCCCTCACTTCCCTGCCTCCCAACCTGAAAAAAAGAGAGTTAACCGTTATAGGTTACTGAACTTTTTCTTTTTGCAGTTGAGTGTGCGTGTGCATTTTCTACCACCTAACGTAGCTACTGAAAACAATGGCTTCCAACGATGAAACAAGGTAACTGAGATGAAGAAAGCAGCACACCTGTAACCCTATAATAATAATAATGGTTTCCCTTCATAACTGAAGACAGCCATTCACACATTATATGCCGAATACCTGGGTGTGCGTTTGTTTATAGAGCAGGAACGCACTGCCTGTGCAGCAACTGAACTCTAAGGTATCAAGCAGAGTAATGCAGTGTCAGGGAACATCTATGAAGATCAGACAACTTATTACCCACATTTGGCAGAGCCAGTAATTCCTGAAAATTGCAAACCATCAACCAGCTAACAAACAATAGCCTTTAACTCACCGAAAATCCGAAATAATCTTTAAATGTTTCTGTGGAGGAATCACGAATGTTAGACCAAATTGCCCAGTTCCCATTTTAAACAATGAAACCCACCCATAGTACCCAGCAGGTGGCAGTTAGTGTAGTGGAGCTATTTCTTGAGCCATGTCGACCACAGCCTCCGCCGGAAAACAGTGAACAGCAATTCTGGGAGACAGACTGATCACCTGACCAGATTGATGTGATTGTAGTACCCCGCTCCCTTAATTTCTTATAGTGATATTGTGAAGGTTCTGCTCGGCACAGAAGGACCAAGTAAAAAAACTGGGTTCGGTTATTAATTATCACCACAGTTCCCTTCTCTTTCCACGCTGTCTTAACCCCCCCCCCCCCCCACCGGTGCACCCAAACTCACTTAGTATCACCAGGCAATTGAAGAAAGGAAATTCTGCACTTCTGTTACCATCGCTGGGCTCGGCTACAAGCAGGTTTCACGGGACCAGAGTTTCGTATATCCCCGTTCTATTCATTCACTGTCGTCAGTGCCTCCCGGAATAGCCGCGGATTTACAGAAAGCAAACTGTTGGAATTGGAAATGCAACACTTCACACCATCCTGCACAGCAATCATCTATTAGTAGCCATGGTTAGCAGGCAGCAAGATGAATGCAGTCCTTTAAAAAAGACCCCCCCCAAAAAAAATACACAACCTCACAATACTAACAAATTTTGTTCCATTAAGTTCACAAACAGTGAAACAATGGAAATGAAAGCAACAAAAGAGAGACTGTTGGTTACCTATCACTGCATTACATGGACAATTAATTCCCATTCATGGACCCCATTATCACCACCAGCAGTTCTTTAAACAATGATACCAAGACAAGCAGTTAGCCCCGCTGCCTTGTTTGTTAGTGGATGATTCTCGTCCACGATCTTAGTGTTATTACACACACACACCTACATAAGAGAAATTGATAGACTCTGTGGATACTGAAAACTGAAGAGTCAGCCAGTCAACCCATCATCTTGTTAGACAATGATTTTATTTTTTTTACCCCTGGCCGCGGTCATCAAACAGTCTACATGCTCTGCTGGCGTTGTAAAGCCGGGAAACCCACAACAGGTTCTCTGGCTACTACGTCACCAGCCCAGACCTCATTATCACCACCAGCAGTTCTACTTTACACGGAAGGCTGGAGAATTTTCCACTGGTTTAGCTAAGCCATCGTGAAACAGATACCAGCGGCTTTGCGGACACTACGTACCGGCAAGACGGACATCCACGGGGGTGCACATGACCCGGCTAAGTGTGCAAAAATGTGGACATTGATGGGGTGGTGGTGGGAAATGGCATGTTTGCAGACAACTCGGCCATCCAGAAAAAACAAGCAAACAACGAACAACCCTTTCCAGGGTTAGACATGGAGAGAAAGTCAGAGGTGGCCGGAAGAAGCCCAAGCAGATAGACAGGTGTAAAAAGAAAGAAAAAAACAAAAACACACACACACACACAAGAGAGAGCTGCTGGCAAAGCAATAAACATTATTTGCATCCGTTAAAGATCGGTGCAGCCACGATAAACATTATTTGCATCCGTTAAAGATCGGTGCAGCCACAACCATGGATAGAGAGAGAGAGAGAACACGGGCCCATCGTTCTATACCAGCTTATAAACTGTGGAACTTTCACCAAAGAAAACGACACATATATTCCTTTAGGCAAAAACAACAACAAAAATCGATGGATTCATACAGAATTTCAATTATGCATCTGCCAGGTCTGCGGAGCTGAAATGCAAAGAAATATCTAACACTTTCAATATGCATTTATTATTACCAAGTATATTGAAAGTATAATTAACTGCCATAAGTTCCGCAGAGGAGGAGGAAGGGGAGGAAGGGGGAGAAAGAAAAGTTAATAAAGAAATCAATAATCAAAAAAAAAAAAAAAAAACATATGAGAGGAATAAATTATTCGCTTTGAATGTTTGTTTAATTCATAAATCCTTCTATACAGAACCATAAAGTCTAACTTATATAAACAAGACGGACGGATGACACATGGTCATGTTTGCATAGGTTTATAGAGATATGGATCACACTAAAAAAGCTCCAGTGTGCCGGATTTTTTACCCTCAGTTTAATATACCATAGATTCCTCTTCCTCCCCCCACTTTTTGTGGATATCATGAAAGTAAAGCGTAATAAATATTTCCCCCCCCCCAGATAAGCTTATTGATTGCAGAAGATCTAACTTTATTTAACAAAAGGGATAGGGGAGTGGGGAGAAGCACTTGTTTTATTATTATTATTATTATTATTATTATCTATTTCTTATACTGTATTTATCATTTTCCCTGTAGTTTTTTTTTTTTTTCCCTTCTTCCATAATAAGCAAACAGGTGTCGGCTATTTACGGGGGACGTCATGAATTTCTTATCACGGCCCCTCCTGTTGGATGCCCTATCTGCTTCAATCAGAAACACAAGGTAAACCTGAGACTTCCTTCACTGGATCCTCCGCTGCATTTTCCTTCTTTCTTTTGCTATTTTTATAAAAACAAACTTCCATCCATTCCCCCCCCCCCCCCCCCACCACCCCAAGGACTGGATGGCGATCTCAGCTGCCGCAGTTGTGCAAACACGGGGCTGGGTGGTGGTGGTGGTGGTGGTGTGGGTTCAACAAGAAAAACATGCTACACGGCAACGCCATCTGTGATGCAAGATCAATGTGGTACGCAGTCTTTTATTGGGAAATACTTATAAGAATCTAAACGCAGCAGTGGCGCTGGGGTTTAACTCCTATTGATCTCTGTTAATGGTTCGCTAATTTGTATGGCAGTATGATTTTTCAATAATTTTCGACATCAAAGAGAGAGAGAGAGAGAGAAACAGATGTGGGGGGGGGGAAGACGTATATCTTTTCTTTCATTCCCTCATTACGCGTCTCAAACGGAGAAATTGTACAAACACGGCTCGATTTGGTGAGCAGAAACAAAGCCAAACGCGCTCTGATTAACATCTTTGTCCGGCATTTCTACAGATGCTCGTCAATTTGCAGAACCAAAAAGAAACAAACTTTTTCTAAAAAAAAAATAATTGTGGCTTTTTTTTTTTTTTTTGTTTGTTTGTTTTAATTTCAGTCCAATCCAGTGGCAGCTATTCCCATATTAATCCAAAAAAAAGGAGCAGTGGAATCCACTCGTAGAGGCTTAAGAGCAGAATCCTTCACTGACGCTTATTTTATCAGTTTTTTTTTTTTAAATTTAAAATTCTGAAACTCTTTCAGCCAATGCATAGGCAAGAGTCCTAGCTCTTCTGTCATGGAGACCACGAGTTAATTAAACATGGCGTTCGACTGATACAAGATGATTTAAAGAAGACCAAGAACAGCAGCTGGGGGGGGGGGAGGAGGAGGTATAAGTTGTTACAGCACCAGTAATTCCTAATTAAATATACAATGATACTATAATCAATGTCATACGCTTTGACCTTTGATGACATCAATTACAGGCTCTCGCTATACTTTGAAACAACCCAACTCTGTCTCTCCTACTTTACTTTGATAGTTACATGAAGACAGGAACCCACTGTGATATATATATATATATATATATATATATAGAAAGGGCCACCAAGGAGAAACTACCACCTATACAATTCCAAAAGTGGCTTTGTATGATGCAATTATGGATCTTATTTTTATAATAATAAAAAAACAACAAAACAAACAATGGCGTGACATATGTGTGTGTGTGGTTCAGGTTAAAAAAGATCTGGAAAGAGTGAAAAGTCACCTTGCCCAGAACAATGCATCGATAAAGGAATCTCAATGATTTTAAGAAACCGACAAAATCCAGACTTTTCTGATCTTGCACACCAAATATGGCACGAGGATCCAATTGAAACATTTAAAATTTCAAAAGACAAGAACAGATAAAAGTCATTGCTGCCTCTTTTTTATTGAATGTGGGGAGGCTTGTTCAGGACCTGCTATACGTTCTTTCATGAAAAAGGTTTTTTTTTAAAAAATAATTTTAGTAATGGACAGGAAACCCCAGTTTGACATATTCAATACATTCTCTCCTTTACTTCGCTGTAACTCAAACTATAGTAAAATGGAACAATTCAGCAAGGAAAAGGTTATTAACCCTTTCTCAAAGCAGAAAACACCCGCAGGCAAGTAACCGCAGCAAAGAATTTTGATTCACTATTTAAAGTTATGTCCCATTCGTCAGTGCAGAATTGGAAAAAAAGCAAAGTATATTTACTTGAGCCGGTTCATTAATATACTCGTATGTACTGTAGATTCCTGTCCTTGCCGTTCCAGGACCAGACTAAGGAATAATATGCAAACCCCACACGTGAAAAGGCCTGCCTGCCTGCTGCTGTACGTGAATTCTTTATTGCACCATCAGTAAAGTTGCTTTGATCTACCTGCCCTTTCTGGGAGTTTCTGCTGAAGCGTTGCACACAACTCGCCTGGCGCCCACTCATGTGACTTGGCACATAACCACAAACCCGAACCATCAGGGTGCTTTATCTTTCTTCTGCCCATTTTGTTTATTTAGAATTTTTCTGCTGTCAGGCAGCGGAGCTGCTTTCCAATTTTTGCCAGCAAGGAAAACACCTCATTCAAATTATTTTCCACCTTAGCATTCCAGTCAACCCCGTGTACCTCACTTCATGTTGGAGGGGGGGGGGAGAAGTTGTTCTGGTATAAACGAAGCCTTATTTTCCCTTTTTTGTACTCAAATAGTTTTCACATAACTTTCACCTTGAGACAGCCTACAACAATATCACACACACACACACATAGACAGACAGAGAGACAGACTTTCTATAAGAAACCCACTTCAGTGCTATAAACAGCTAATTTATTCATTTAATTAGGAATTACCGATGCCATGACAACTTCCCCTGTAACACCTAATCCTGGTAGTCTCCCCTAAATTTGCCTAAAAATATTCAGGGAGACCTGAGAGGTTTTCACAATAATTAAAACTTCAAAGTATGCGCATGCACAGCGGGAGGGGGGGTTGAGATGTGTGTGTGTGTGTGTGTGTTTACTGTTGTTCTGTAATACTAGGGTTCGTAATCACAAGTTGGCAAAGTTTCAGTTTCAAAATGGCTTCACATCCAATTTTTTTTTAGCCACAAAAGTATAAAGAAATGGAAGGTTAATGGCAACAGCGTGAATCGGTTTAAAAATTGATTTGATAAGTAATTTCCTCCGCCCTCGAGGGGAGGCTTTGTGTAAGCTGTCTGTCTGTCTTGTATTAAGCAAAAATCCTGAAAAGAATCAGATGTTCACACCACACCACCCCTCGAGAATGTTTCTTTGACGAAAGTCGTCCTCAGGTAGACGCAGTAGACGGAACGGAAATACCAAACCGTTCCTTGAGGTGAAGAGGAGAACTGATAAGCGACCATCAACCTCTCCCTCCTAATATTTATCGAAGCATAAACGTTTGTCCTGTCGTTATGTGGATGAACCAGGGTGTAATTTGAAATTATGTCTACTTTCGCTGTTTAATTTTTTTTGTGTGCGCGTGCGCGCATGTGCGTGGTGTATGTGACAAGAGACAATCAATCGACCCGCCGACAAACAGCAAATAGTCTTCTCATTAATAAAAGCTAATATTACAAATTAGAACGGCACGTGCCCCCTTCACACAGTCGCAGGTGCCCTTACCACCGAAAAGGGGGACTGTGTGTGATAGGGTTTCTCCGTGTTACAGGCCTGCGGGTGTGCAATTCTCGCACTTTTGCTATTTCTAGGGGCCCCCAGATCATAAAGCAGATTAAATCAAAGCCTCATTTATTTATTTCCATGCACTACAACCGGTTAAAAAAAAAATAGCCTCCCTTTAGTTTAGTGGTTCTAAGGAGATGGGAAGCCACCTGTGGTAGACCAAATAACCACTCCCACTGTTGACAGATCACTCCTAATACAGGCATGTTTTAATCCCCCACCCGGCTCCCATCTGGCTGGCACGTGGCTTCAATAGTTTCCCCAACCTTCTGTGGTTTCTAAAAGGGGAGTTCCGTATTTAACCCTCCACATACTGCCTGTACCATGTCAGTTTTTACCTTACTTATGATACCAACCCCCCACCAGTTAGTATTTGCGTTAAACTGACTGTTAATTTAGTCAACACAGCCATAATACAAAGCACTTAAAGAAATACAGGCATACCTCCCATATAGCGCACTTTATCCTGGAGGAAAACTACTACACGTTATAGTTACCTCTTATACAGCGCTCCGTTTACCAAGAACCCTTCCTGAGCGCTATAAGAGGTTTACAGATTTTTCGTTACAAAGGATTACATTAATATGGGAGAGGTACTGACTATTATCACTTGTGGTGAAAAGGCTACGGAAATGTAGAAGCCCTTCCTAACCCTTATCCCCTTTTTTCTTTCTTTTCTTTTTTTTGTATTTTTCAAAATATTTTGTCAGTTAGTAAAAAAAGTTATTCAAATCTGATAGCAGCAGGAGGGGACAGGGTCCCACTGCACAGGACAGGAAAGTGGCATTACAAACAAAATTGGGAGGGCAGGTGGGGTGGGGTTAGGGGTTAGGGGGTAGGGGGTAGGGAGGGGGGGGTCTTCCAAACAGAAATGGGTGTCTAACCTGGCTTTCTTTCTGAGCAGAGATGCTGCCACTGCGATGCATTCTTGAATGACGCATCGGACGAGGTAACTACAAAACAGAAGGATGGAAACTGTGTTTGCTTTCTTCCTGTCCACAAAAGCGAAGCGACAAAAAAAATTAACTGAAGAATTATTCTGTTTCTGGGCTCTGGATAAAAAAGAATCTCACTCACTCACACACTCACACGCACACACACACACACACACAAAAGAGAATCAAGTATTCCAGTGCTTTGAGTGATGTTTAATTTTTAAAATACCGTAAATTTCCTATGTTGTGAAGATCCGTCATCAAAAAGCTTTTCCATGAGAGGGGTTAGGGGGAGACAAGAAAAACAAGCAAAAAAAAAAAATTGAAATTTTTAAACAAAACATTCAATAATTTATGAAGATTGATTAGGCAAGTAGGGATTACATCGATTATTTTAATCAAAGAGATGAAAATGACAAGATATTATACCAATATAATATAAACGGCGAATTCTTCCCTTTTATTTTCCGAATGGGGATCCTGCACTCATGATAAATATTGACTAATATGGGACAATAATATTAATTTTTCAACTCACAAAAGCATGCAAAGGAGGAAGATTCTGAGATTGGATTGCAAAACAGTTGCCATGGAGAAAAATTAAACTATAGATTTCCCCGTCTTTAGATAAGAGATGGAATTTCTACAAAATTATCAATAATTCAAAAACCGCTTTCATAGGGAAGTAAAACACCCGGCGACAAGAGATACTTTATTCATGATGCTGATGTGGAATCAACAGTTTTATTGGCAACTGAGCACCAAATGACTTCGGTCTGAGTTTCTGCTGTATCGATAACACGTGGAATTTAAACATCTTTATGATAATTGAGACTCTTCCAGCTTAAAGAAGGGGACGGGGGGGCTGCAGGATAGTTGACTTTTTAAAAGCAGCAGTGAACTTGAAGAAAACGGAAAAGTTGAGAGAGAGAGAGAGAGAGAAGGGGGGGATCCCCTCGGATAATCAATTTTAAACCTTTGTGTTTGCGCCATTAATTTTGCCCATCTTTGAGCAAACAATGGATCTTTACTTAAATACGGGCTAGAAAAATACGGGACGCCACTCACACACCACACACACACACAGCAAGCCATTAATAATGCAAAGGCTTGGATGCATGATGGTGCGATTCTAATTACCTGTTTACTTTTCCGACTACTGTAGTTACCTTGCTGTAAATAAAATATTTGGGCATTTTGAAAATAAGCCGATTTGCCATTGTTTTTGCAAGCAAAAAAAAGAAAAAAAGAAAACCCAAAGGTGTTTTCAATGAAGCAGATGTGGAAGCTTTCATAATACAGCCTTGACCCGATGTTGGCTCTCTGTAGGGACTTCCCAAATCAAATTAGATTGTGAGTGCACTACACAGTATACATGAAACTCCTAATGGAACTTTGCTAATGAAGAGACAGATCATAATAAATCCTGATAAAAGAAAAAAAAAGACAAGATTATTTTTCAAACCAAAGAAACCCAAAACCTTATTTTGAGAATAGCTAATGAATAATTAGAGAGAGAGATGGAGAGAGAGAGAGAGAGAGATGGAGAGATGGAGAGAGTTCAGCAGACAAAACATCTGATATTTTCAATACGGTAAACGACCAAAAAAAAATAAAAAATACTAGAATCGCCAAAGTTTGGATAAGTCTGCTTGAGAATTTTTTTTTTTTTTTTAAATAAATAAATAACGGTCTCTCTCTCATTGGCCATCTAACTTCAGAATAACCTCATCCCATCCATGTACGGGGCTGCCCCGACGGCAGTCTGTCACCAACCAACCTACCCATCATCCATGGGAAGAACCCCCCCCCCCCCCCCGGTTTGGAACGACAGTCTCCAGAATCAGTCAGTTTCGCTTCCCTAAACCACAGATACCAGCTCGTTTCTCATATCCAGTATACATATACAGTGACAGCCAAAATCAGTGTACCCAATTCTGAATTGTTAGTCTAACCCCCTAATCGCGCCCGTGGTTGTTTCCTGATTTTTTTACCATGGATGAATTTCTTTCACTAAAATAGATTCCCCTCCCCTAATCAGTCAATACTTCAAAGTGAGAGTTTACTGGTAACTGCATCTCCACGAGGAACTACTACTTCAAGGGTGTGTAGCCCAGAGGGCCTTTAAATATTAAAATAGGGCTATATTGTACAAAAAAAACACGTTCGAGCATCCAGTACTTAACTTTGGCCGCTAGTACATTAAAGAAAGAAAACAACATAAATTCAAATTTTTTCCTGGTGCATGACTTCAACACCCTAATGTGACCAATGTTAGGTTTATCTGGGCGAGACAAGGATAAACCAGGGACACAGAAGCCAATTAAAATACAAAGCTGTACACAACACTTATGCAAAATGAGGGGAGGGGGAGAGGAAACTAAGTAAATGTAGTATTTATGGAGAATACATTTAAGGAAACGCAGGAAGGGGCAGAGAGAGAGAGAGAGAGAGAGGAGTTTACATAAGTTGATAGAATTCCTGTCCCCTTCCTGCCCCCCCCAATCTCTAAAAGATATCAGTAGCAGAGAAGATGGTGGAGGGGGGGAGCAGTTCTTGAGAGAGATTTGTGTGACCTCACTCCCCTGTCCCTTTCCTTAACCACCACCACAAAACCCCTAGCTACTACAGTTAACTCCTAACTCCCTAGTACGAACCAAGCATAAATTACTGTCTAGATTTTCCGCTTTAATTATGCCCTCTCCCCTAGCAGGTCCCTTTCCTTAACCACCACCACAAAACCCCTAGCTACTACAGTTAACTCCTAACTCCCTAGTACGAACCAAGCATAAATTACTGTCTAGATTTTCCGCTTTAATTATGCCCTCTCCCCTAGCAGGTCCCTTTCCTTAACCACCACCACAAAACCCCTAGCTACTACAGTTAACTCCTAACTCCCTAGTACGAACCAAGCATAAATTACTGTCTAGATTTTCCGCTTTAATTATTCCCTCTCCCCTACCAGGTCCCTTTCCTTAACCACCCCCCCCCCAAACCCCCCTAGCTGCTACAGTTAACTCCACACACACACACACACCAAACCTACCATAAATTACTATCTGAAATTTCTGCTCAAACCCTACCCCCCCAATTAAAGGGACATCAATGAATGTCATACCCCTCCACTCTGTACAATTGAGAGGGTGGTGGAGGTGGAAGGGTATAAATCCAATATGAAAACTAAGCAGAAACCAGTGCAGGCAGACATTTATTTCAGCAACATGAAAACAAGCAAATAATTTATTATCTCCCACCACTCCCTCCAATCTATTCAAACAATATAAACTTTAAAATTCTCTTTGGAGGTTCAGGCAGAAACATACAGCAGGTCGCAAAGAATTTACACAGTTACCTTTCCGACAGGTATACACTGTTTATACTACAACACACACACACACACCGGCTTAATTTACAACCTAATCAATCTGGTAACTTTTTGTTGTTGTTTTCTTCTGATCAGAAGAAGTAATTACATTTCAAAGATGGAGGAGGAGGAGGAGGAAAAAAAACAACAACAACCAAACCAAACCAAACCTGGTTATCACATTATTTTTTTTCTCTTTCATTTAATCCACAAAATCTCACCTGGTTCATTGGTAGCGTTGTTATCCAGGTAGTAGGAAGTGCGAAATTCAGATAAGAAAACACAAAAGGAAACTGATGTCGATTAATTGAGCTAAAAAAGAGCCACAATTTTTTTTATTTCTCTTCCCCAGAGGTAAGCAAAAGTACTTTAGTATAGATTCCCTTGGAGCACCACCACTCCCCCCGTTTAAAGCGATATGAGTTCGATACTGGCTATGGATTTGTTTTGCTGCCGTGTCTCAGTTTTCGTCTAATAAAAGAATCACCTGCCAAACCGTATCTCAACTCCAGGGGTCATTTCAAACCACATGACCATCTTCACTAGACTCGCAAACAGCGTGGGGTTCGAGTCTACCTTCTACACATCTGTAACGCAGCCCCCTTTTTTTTAAAAAAAGCAGGCAGTTTACATACTTCAAGCTACATCAGAGCCATTTCATTGGTAAAATTCAGTAATTCGTTACTTATTGTAATGAACTAACCACGAAATTTCTTTATCTGTCATTGGTTAGGCAAAATAACTTAAACCAGATTGTACTCTTTTATGTCGCTGCTATTCTAAGCCCTAAATATAAGTTTGCTTTGTCTTACCATATGACTGTTTTGGTTACAAGATAGCATTTTCCAATATGGGAGCACCCCACTATAATTTGTGTCATCTGCAAATTTCATATTCACACTAGCGATTGCAGTGTCAATCAATATCATCAATGTACATTATGAAAAAGAATAGGTCCAAGGACTGAACCCTGAGCTACAACACATTGGTAAATGTAGAACTTCAGGCATAGCACCAAATGTCTATAGCCAAGCTACACATAGTATGCATCTAATAAGTTTAATATAGAATTGTGATATTGTATGAAAGTTTTCAGAAACTAGTTGAAAATCTATGAATATTGAAAAGGAAACAATGATGATAAACACATAAATTTAAGCCTACATGATTATTTCTAAACAAAAACAAATTGAAAACCTAGCACAATTCCGTCAAATGGTATATTTTCATTGTAACTACAGTGACAGAATGATAAAACTAATGTTTAACGCTGCAGGAGAATTGTGTTTATTTATTGTTATTGCTCTTTTTTTAATGTCTAAGAAATAATGCAGAAGTGCATCACCAAGCAGTCAAGTCTGTACTAATCTGATTGATACCTGAATTGTTGTTGTTTTAACAAAATCAACATTTAGATGGATAAAAACAAACTCTACTCTGATGTGTAAATGCCTCTCAGATGTATTAAGAGAGATTAAAGGCAAATGTCATTCAACTATTTCAATTCTGTTCGGATGAGAACTGTTGATGCATAACCACCCATAACACACAATAGAATCTAAAATATTATTACAAGTTTGTTTTTACTGTAAGTTTAGTTCATTGCTGTAAATATATGTATATATATATTTTTCTGCAGTTAACAATAATGTGGAAATTTCATTAAAAAACAGAAAGAAAAAAAGAGTTCCTGCAAATCCATAGTGAAGATGTTTTTGTGTTATACACTGGAAATAACCCTCTTTTCAAGGGAGACAACCCCTGTGTAAAAGCATATTAATGCTGCGTTGTTTACCCCACACCACATGGGGGGCCCCAACACCTCTCTGAGTTTGGCAGGGAAATCCCTAACTGAGACTCTTCATTTTTAAATATGGAAGAAAAACTCATGTAACTGCCAGCTGGTGAAGAAGACCAGGAAGATACTGTGTTAGTGAGGTACCGATCCTGATTGAGATTCCACCTCGGGCCCTTTGGCCTTGGGGGCTCTTGGCAATCCAGAAGCTTAACCCAAGACCCTCGACCTTAGCAATCCAGTAGCCTAACCCCAGACCCTTGGCCTTGGCAATCCAGAAGCTTAACCCCAGGCTCGACCTTGGCAATCCAGTAGCCCAACCCCAGGCCCTCCACCTTGGCAATCTAGTACCCTAACCCCAGGCCCTTGGCAATCCAGAAGCTTAACTCCAGGCCCTTGACCTTAGCAATCCAGTAACCTAACCCCAGACCATCGGCCTTGGCAATCCAGTATCCTAACCCCAGACCCTTGGTCTTGGCAATCCAGTAGCCTAACTAACCCCAGGGCCAACATCCCACCCTTAGTGAAGCCAAAACAAATGATAATAATAGAGATTAGAGAAAACAGGTGAGACTTTGCTCTACCCAGAGATGCTAGTCCATTTTATCAATCTACGTGTGTTTTGTAAAACCTGGATACAGCATCAAGACCTCACACAGTCTGTGAGCAGAAATTCAATTTCAATTATTATAAATCAATCGTTCAATTACTTCAAATTCTAAAGTCTCTTTAAATTAAGATAATGTACTGTTCTTTAAAAAAGAACAAACAATTATCCAGGTAACAAAATTGCAGCTAAAATTTAAAAGCTAATATAAGATGCAAATGTTATCATCAATAAATACTAAAAATGTATCTGAAGATGGCAAAAGAATTGAAAATTTCTGAAATATAACAATAACAAATTGCAATGTCAGAGGTAGTGATCAATCACGAACTAACTTATCCTCTTCTCTTTTCCTTCCGTCTGATAAAACAACAACCCACCTCCATTTAGCTCCCTCCAACTACCTAAACTTTTGCAGGTAGTATAGAACCCTAACCCCTATTCCTAATTGAAAACACACACACCCTGCTGTCTGACCAGGACTTCAAACAAACTCCTAATCCCCTGATGGGCAAAGTTGCATATACTGGCAGGAGAGAGTGATGCGGGCTGCAATGGTTTCCTATCGTCCTGCCTCAAATTTGTATATTTAACATCCTTTCACTTTCTTGCGTGCTTCAAATACGAGAGAAGGGAAGTGCAAAGATGGATGTGAGGAGTATCAGAAATCACCTGCTACCTCTGCATGCATCTTCCACTGCGTCTTAATACATTTCTTACCAGCATTTGCTATGCCCAGCCTGTTCCATCCAGATGGAATTTTTCTGCAATATCTTTTTAACTTCAATAAGCTAATTCCTTTTCCTAAAAATGATGAGTTCCTATCCGCAATCACTTTCTTACCTTTCCACATTCCTTTCTCCTGTGTTCTAGAGGTTTTTTTTTTTTTTTTTTTAGGGTAACTTTAGCTACTTATCAATGCGGGCCTAAGGGGATCTGCTTCTAGTGGTTTATCATTTGAAACAATTGCGACCTGCTCATTGAGTAAGAATTTTACATTTATAATAATAACAATAATAAAACAAACTATTTTTTTTTCAGTGTCAACACTGAGTAAAGTATACATTCTAAAAAGTTTTTCTTAAAGCATTTAAATAGACAATGAATACAAAATAGAAAGAAAAGGAAGAGAGAGAGAGATGGAGATGGAAGAAGGGAAGAGATGGAGATGGAAGGAAAAAGAGAGATGGAGATGGGGGAACGGAAGAGAGAGATGGAGATGGAGGAAGGGAAGAGAGAGATGGAGATGGAAGAAGGGAAGAGAGAGATGGAGATGGAGGAAGGGAAGAGAGAGATGGAGATGGAGGAATGGAAGAGATGGAGATGGGGGAACAGAAGAGAGAGATGGAGATGGAAGAAGGGAAGAGAGAGATGGAGATGGAGGAATGGAAGAACCAAAGATGAAAAGTAATTTAAAAAACGAAACAATAACTAGATAGAAAAGGGAAAAAAAAAGAAAGACAAAATTAAAGAACAACAAAAATAGGAGACTGAATTTAGTTTTGATAAGTACAAGGCAGTAAACAACAGGAGACTTGTACAAGGTTCCTACCCAAACCAAAATCAATCTTTTGACAATTTTTTTAAAAATTTTAGACACAATTCTGATGACAAAATGAGCTCAGCATCAAGCCTTTTGGGAGATTAGCAAATTTGTCAGGATTTATTTGGTGATAATTTCAAGAAAGTTTGAAGTTATTTATATTTGTACAATATGTTTCAACACCCACAAAAGCACCTTAAACTTCTCAAACACCCGAAGACCGCAACAACTTCCCCTGCACCTCACCAACAAAGTCTATTTCTGAAATCCAGCATGCAGCAGGAAATATTAACTGTTTGATGTGTTTAATTAGCTGAGTAATCCTTGCACTAATTTAAACAAATTAAGGTAATTTTAAATGAATATTCGTAAACAGTTTGAGAGAAGAGATAGATGTATGTATATAGAGAGACAGACAGAGAGAGAGAGAGAGAGAGGGAGAGAGATGTACGAAGAGATGCTATTAATTCCAATAAGCTATCATAACTTATTTACCATGCCATCCTCCTGGGAAATCTCTTCACATCCATTAACAGCAAACTTGCAGTGACAAAATTTCACACGAGAACACAATTTTTAATTAATAAATTCATTCGACACATAAAACTAGTTAGTTTAGGGTGAAATAAAGCTTTAGGAAATAGCTATAAAAAAAAAAGGTATCTTTTGGGACCAACCCTTTTCTTTTTTTTTAAAAAAAATGGTACATTCGTGATGTTTGATCGTCTGTAAGCGAAGTAATCAAGAACATCACGATTTAAATAGATGAACGTTTTAAGTTTGAAGCAAAATGTTGTAAAAAGATTTAAAAAAAAAACACATTCATAAATAATGTGAATAAATTGCCAGTGGCAGCCATTAACATTATTAGTACGAAACAGTTTGGAAGCTGTATTCAAAAAGCTATTCCCAAGGCTGTCAGCCACATAGTATCCTCCTTTCTGTCTACTAAAGCAAACTTAGAATGCATAGTTTATACTCCACCTGCTCTTTAAGGCTCAGAGCAGTTGGTAGTCTGTATTCAACCTTAGATATAAATGAGGCCATCACATGCTTTTTGAAGTGATGGGCGAACACCAAGCACAAAAAAAAGATGCTGACGAAACCAAAATGAGCAATTTTTTGATCCTTGGTCAACCAGGATGGTTGGATCGCTGTTGCTTACCCCCTTAGAGGAGTAAATCCCAGGGATGAGGAGGAGGAGGAGGAGGAGGAGGAGAGAGAGAGAGAGAGATGTAAGAGAACCTAATTTCTGTTGCAACATGGCTGAATGCGCCGCGTGCACCTTGGGAATTGTTTTTCTTCTTCTTTTTCTTAAGTTTTAAAGTGTTTCCCTGTTTTTATCACCTGGATATCCAGACATTCTGTGCAAATTAAAATCATGAGCCGTTCCAGCCAAACGGTCATAATCCATCCGTCCTCTGGCAACACAATATTTTTTTTTTTTTTTTCCTTTTGTAAGATCGATCGGTCAGTTGAGGACACCCTCCTCGCACAGTCTGGACAATCAGCCGGTGCCCCAGAAGCTTTTCGGTAGCACTCAAAGAGAGATCCATTGCGCCTGTCCTCATTGGCCCCCTGCCCTCCAAAGCAAAAAAAAAACACGCCGGCAGGTAGAAATTAAGCACTTCTGACTCTGTTCGTGAAGGCCAAATGCTTGTGGATGATGCATGTACTGCTTTTCAAAAGAAAGACAAGATTTTCTGTTGTCAGCTGCTGCAATACAGAGATGTGTTGACAAGAGCAGGCAAAGATGAAATAATAGAAATAGAAGAGAAATGGCAACAAAAAAAGGGGGGGTAAATACTGTAAAAAAAACAACATCAACAAAAAATCCTTTTAAAAATCTATAACTAATGATAATCTTAGATTAAGCAACAATGAAATACCATTATATTGGTATTTGTTGTTACAGGGGGTAAGCTAGGCTGTTACAGCACTAATAATTCCTGGTTAAACACATAACTGAGGCTATAGTCAACGTCATATATTTTGACCCTTGATGTCCAAAATGACAATTTACTCCTGTACCAACCTGCCCCAAAAGTCCACTTTTCCATCCCCGCAAATAGCATAGGTGCATGCAGATTTTACTTCTAAGTGGGGGAAGATCTTACCCCTTAGAAGTATACCTAGGAGGAAGATGGTTGTAGCCCATTCACCACCAGAACCACGACAGGTAAATTCAAATTTTTGCAATGTATATTTTTTCTTTCTTTAGTTGATTCTCGAACAAACATTTAATTACAACTACACGAATATAATCTCTGAAAATATTGTAACTAGCTGTCAGGTGAGAGGTTTCACCCATCAGTTGGTACGTATTTGCCAGAACAGGCATAAAATCAATTCCCACCATCCAGGTGAGAGTCATAGCAGTTTTGAAATAGATTATAAACAGAGGTCGCCTCATGAAACCACTTTATCCAACAAAACAAAGAAGAAAAAAAAAAGTGAATTAACCAAAACTTTGAGCGTCCCACCTCAATAACGTCTCTAGGTAAGAGATTCCATGTTGGCTAGATTTGGGCATCAAGATAACCCACCCACCCCAACCCTTGTTTGAAAAGTCTTGGCTAGTGACCCATCATAACGTTAAGTGCAATAATCTAGAGTAAAGGAACATCAAAGATGTTGCCTCGCTCTCTACCTGCACAATTTTTGTGGACTTCCATAATCTCCGCTGAAATGACGACGACGACGACACCAAACCGAATAATTTTACCGATTTTAAAAGGCTGCATGGTTTCTGCCTGCCAACAAGTTAGGAAACATTCCCACAATGCAATGCTAAACACACACACACACACACACACACACAACAGCCTGTAAAAATGGCTACCAAAAAAAAAAGGGCAGAACTAAGGGGATAGTTTTTATTCTTAAATTATTAAAATATTAATTCAAAAAAATAATACACACTGGTGGTCATAACCGTGGCTTGTAATAGTAACACAACCAACATTGATCATAAAGAGAATATTTTGATATAAAAAGAGTTGAGACACAAAAAGCTCAAGGATAAACATTCTTTTACAACCATGAATTGTTATGATAGTCCACAATTATGAGCATCACTGTATATTTATTGTTGTTTACTTTTTGTAATCATGCTTTGGCTCTTGAATTTTACTTTCTTTCCATCTTTGGACATTACCTAAATATTCTTTTTCTTTTTTTTCCCCCTAAGTAAAATATAAATATGAAATTGTTTCTCCACTATTCACATATTTCCACAAAGTGCATATGGAAAATAGTTAGTTAAACATTCTATTGATGCTTTTGGAAATTGTGTGTCCTGTTTGTCTAACTCTTGTAGGACTAATGGTGATGTCGGAACACCTGTAGGACTAATGGTGATGTCGGAACACCTGTGAGTAAAACAGTGTATGTTGTTTTTGCAAAATTCCATGCAGGGAACATACAAAACTACGGTGCAGATGAAGTCATTTTGTAACTTCTCGCAGTCCAGTGTTACTTTTAGTGAGAATGTCAGTGATTGCAGATGGCAGAAATATATAAGCCGCCATGATGCATAGAAAGAATATAGAACTATTAAAAAAACAATGACAATGAGACAAGGGGCATTTGCTTCCATCCGAAAAACAATGTGTGATTTGGTGTACGATCATTTAACTTTAAAAGGGGGGGGGCATTAAAAAGAGAGAGGGAGAGAGAACTACAGCAGTTGGCTAGACAATAAATATGGATGGATAACATGCCTGATCATTAATCTTCTTTACCTAACTCTAGTCTTAATGGATGCGAGATACGAACAATAGGGGTAATCAGTGAGGGGGAAAAGCAAAGATACTGGAAAGAAAAACACTGGCAAAATAATTAGAATGGTTGTGGGGACAAGAATAATGTGTCACAGTGAAATTATTGTGTAGGATTCTCATTTTCTCTGTGCAGATTATTATAACGTCAGTAATTATGGAAAGATGTTTGCTATATTAAGATGCTTAATGGGAATGAATACAGTAATTGCGTTCATACCGGCAAGCTATTCAATATGTTACTAAGGCAATCCTTTCATCCTCCTTATGTGCGCTTATCCTATGTTGCCAGAGAAAAATGTGAGGCAGCAGGTAGAGTGCAGAGATGGAGATTGCTGCTCATTCTGAGCTGTGACAATAGGCCTGGGTTTTGATATAGGTTGGGTTTAGCAGCCAGCGTGTACAATAGTTTCTTCTTGCCTAGGTAAGGGGGGGGTGGGTGGGGTAATGGAAGGTGGTTTCCAAGGCTACCCCCCCTCTCAATGCATCCCTCCCACTGCTAATTAATTATGGGAGATTCTGCCAGACTTGAACTTATCTGTCCTACCTGGTAGCACAGAGGTACAGGTGAACTCTAGTTATACAATGCAAAGAAGACGCAGGATAAATCTTTATTCAGTTACTGGACCTATAGAAGTTAAAAAAAAAAAAAAAAAGAAGATGTAGCGATGCCAATAAGAGGAGGGGTGCAGTGGTTGAGCCGTGTACTTCTTTTTAAAAGCTGCTTCATGCTACGTCGCCATAGCTTTTTTTTTTTTTTTAATTAACACACCTCCATGCACCAAGCACCAGGGTTGTCTCCCTTGTAGATGTCAGCGTGTGACACAAACACACCCCCTTAAGTATTAAAATGAATTAGAGAAACGAAAATCTATTATAGTTGAGCTCCCACTAATGGGTGGGTGTCTCTCTCTCTCCCTCCCTCTCGAAAATTAGGTAAAAGAGAAAGTGCAATGTCCGGGCAATCTGATATCATACTTAAAACGCGATTCAGCTTTAAATGATACATACTCAATACTATTAAGATACAGTTGCCCATTTTCCTATTCAAGCAAGGTGCTAGCTAAACTTCGAGATTAATATTGGCCCTATCACCACAACTGAAATGTGTGTGCAATTTTTTAAAAAAAAAAAGAAACAAAGAAGAAGCACAGCAATGACACTTAGATACGGCGGCATTAGTTTTTAAAGTGTTGTTTCATGGGACTGTATCCTTACTTTCCAGAAAACGTGTAGGTAGAAGATGGCTGAATGTAGCATATGCAAATGTACTGGCTCGCTGTGGCTGAGAGCCCAATTTCGGTGAGCCCCTCCCCGAGTGGCATGATTTCTTCTTACCCTTCTGTACCGTCCCATCCACACAGATTTCCACCTAGTGCCCTTAGTTTCCTCCCACATCCAAAGAGAGTTGTTTCTAGCAGGGGCTCTTTCCATTCTTGCTGAAGACAGAAATTCCAGGGTGGGGGGGGGGGGCTGCCTCCACTACTCTCGAAGGCTAGTCCGCAGTAACCTTGGTGGCACAATCTCATCCCGTTGTTAGTGAAGACCCCGGGGGAGGGAGCTAGTTGGTACAGGGTTGTAAGTTGTTATAAGCACCAGCAATGCACCTTAGCAGCCCCCCTCCTTATGGAGAAGGGAAGCAGAGAGCATCAAAGAGAAGGCTAATAAGAACAGAGGGTTCTTGTTGTTATCTACATTAGCCTTAGACTTAGTTTGGGGCAGTCGCCAAAAACTTTATTAGTCATCAGTGTGGTTAGAATCTGGGTGCACCTGTTGACTGACAGGAAAGTTTAAATATCTCCCCCAAAAGAATAAATAAATTAAAAAGAAGCATAATGTCTAATTTGGGAAGATGCTCCCACCCACCCACACACTCACACACACACACACACACACACGCACCAACCAACCAACCAATCAACAACTGGCTACGCTAGCACTGATCAAAAGCGTAGCAGCCCAACAGGTAATGCTGCGGTCACACTCAATCCAAAAATTTTTTATACAAAAACCCCTCTACTGAGAGCGGTTAGGGTTGCACATAGAACAGTTCACCTCAAAACCAAACCTGCACAATGGCAATGGGAAAGAGGACTGACGAAAAACAAGTCATTAGTTCATCCAGTCACTACTACTACCACTACCACTACTAATAATAATATGATGATGATGATGCGAAATGCCTGGAGTAACTTCCTCATTTTATATATATAGGGAAACCTGTTCAAGATTCTGGATACATGTGCACCCCCCAACCTGCTTTTAAATGACTCCAAAGGGTTTTCGTATCAGAATCCAGAATAAACACTAAGTAAACAAAAGGGGGAAAATAGTGGGGGTGGGGAATAGAAAATAGATTAATGAATTAAATGAATGTATAAAGACTAAAAGCACAGCAGTGAGCATTGATGTTTCAATGATTGCGGCATTCGTTTTTTTTATAATAGTGCAGCTCCGCAAACTTTCACTTCAAGAGGTGACCGCTGAGGTTGAGGACAGCGGTCCATTCGTCATCATCTTTTATCATCAAATTAATTTTAAAAATTGGTCACATGACTTTCTTTCTTCCTGCAATTAGAAAAGCCAGATTGAAATACTGTTTGTTTGTGTCCCGTCATAAATCCATTATAATAAGGGGCAGGAAGAAAAAGGAAGGAGAAAATGGCACAAAAGACACATTCAATTAGAATGAGCTCAAACAGAAATGCATGCCAGGCAATTGATCATGCAGAGACACAGTGGGACAAGTTGGATTGTGTCCGCCTGGTGCCAGAACCTAAAAGCTAAGCGGAAAGAGGACAGACAATGCCAAACAAAGGAAGTATGTGCATTTTATGGGAGAGATGATCAGGAAACTGTCAGATAATACTGATTCTACTTAATGACATAATTATTGATCAGCAGTCACTTTGGCTTTGTTTTTATATCGCCATTTATAATCAGCATCATAGACAGACAGCGCATTTGCTAGTTTTCTTCTTAGTGTTGCCTAGTTACTGAATCGTAAATGGAATCTAATGGACTGGAAAGGAGAGAGAGAGAGAGAGAGAGAGAGAGAGGAGAGAGAGAGAGAGAGAGAGAGAGAGAGGGAGAAAGCTGTGTACTTTATGTACATTAACTCTTTGGAGGGGAGGCTTGTTTCTTAACATAAAACGAAAAGTCAACTACTGTCCACTTTGAGTAAAGAAAATCTGTTGCATTTAGTGCTGCCATCCAAATGAGCTTTCACCTCCAGTACTAACACTGTCTAAATAAAAATTAGCTGAAAAGTCAAGTCTCTGAAAACTCTTTGCCTCTTAAAGCTGAACTCCCATTCCCTCCCCCTACAATGCTTCTAACACACACAACACTCTCTCTCTAGCCAAAAACACAAGCGTTCAGTGCCTTATTCAAAGTTGTTGTACAAAACTATTCTGACCATTACTAGGTTCTTTTGAGTTTCCATTACAATGATAACTGACAAAAGAAATATAATTCCTAGAAATCTTTAAAAAAAAAAGGTGGGGGTGCTTCCTGTAGAATGAACCTCGCTCCAATAAGAATAACTGAAATTGACCTTTGCTCATTTCATTATTTAAAAAATTGTCATCCTTTTTTCCCGATCATGTATAATATTTCTAAAATTGTACTTCAGCTTTAATAAATAAAAAATTTACAAAATTTCAAGTACAGCATGATGATGAACCATAACCAATCCGTTCAGGACCCATAAATGATATATCAACAGTTAAAATATTTTATTTTAAAATGAAACCAGATTTCTTTATGCACTGAGCAAGCAAAATGGAAACAAGGAAATGGCATTCACGATGTAGCGATTAAAAAAAAAA
The DNA here is from genome assembly GCA_018389105.1 of Nautilus pompilius. Taxonomy (NCBI): domain Eukaryota; kingdom Metazoa; phylum Mollusca; class Cephalopoda; order Nautilida; family Nautilidae; genus Nautilus; species Nautilus pompilius. The sequence continues at coordinate 499,109 of JACATO010001459.1, forward strand.
AGAGATCTCCATTGGAAATTGTTCTCATAGAATACTTTTTTTTATTATTCGAATGTTTGTTTGTTTATCTGTTTTCAGACTGACACGACATAAATTCAGATCAATTCGACTATTTCCAGTATTAAGTGCACTCCTTCAGTCTCCAAGTTTCTTTTTTGTTGTTTTTTTTTTTATTATTATTTAAAATTAGTTTTCTTTAGCTAATTCTACTTTATGCTGCACAATTTTGGGAGTTCTGCATCAGCCAACTGTTTGTTTGTTCTTAAAGGCAAAATTAAACTATATCCACAAGAATTTCAGTCATAGGTCATCTTTCTTATCTGAAACAGCTCCTTCGCCTTTCTGGACTGCCAAATATGTGATAATCTGATTCCTGGCAACAAATTAGTGCCGATTACCTGAAAGACCCTGAGTTGGCCAAATTTGTATGGCAGGCATTTCATTTGCATCAAACCCTACACTTCATTGAGTCACCAAACTCGCATATCGAAAACTCCCGATAGTCATCTGTACCGAAAAACTTCAAATGGAGTCACCAAACTCGCATATCGAAAACTCCCAATAGTCATCTGTACCGAAAAACTTCATTGAGTCACCAAACTCGCATATCGAAAACTCCCGATAGTCATCTGTACCGAAAAACTTCAAATGGAGTCACCAAACTCGCATATCGAAAACTCCCAATAGTCATCTGTACCGAAAAACTTCATTGAGTCACCAAACTCGCATATCGAAAACTCCCGATAGTCATCTGTACCAAAAAACTTCATTGAGTCACCAAACTCGCATATCGAAAACTCCCGATAGTCATCTGTACCGAAAAACTTCATTGAGTCACCAAACTCGCATATCGAAAACTCCCGATAGTCATCTGTACCGAAAAACTTCATTGAGTCACCAAACTCGCATATCGAAAACTCCCAATAGTCATCTGTACCGAAAAACTTCATTGAGTCACCAAACTCGCATATCGAAAACTCCCGATAGTCATCTGTACCGAAACACTTCATTGAGTCACCAGATTCACATATCGAAAACTCCCAATAGTCATCTGTACCGAAACACTTCATTGAGTCACCAGATTCACATATCGAAAACTCCCGATAGTCATCTATAATGAAAAACTCCATTCACTGTCAGAAACATTTTGGGAGACGTTGGTTCTCCTGATTTCTTCCAGATTTGGAAGCTGCACTTTCTTGAACAAAGATTAGATCTTGGAAGAAAAAATTAACCAAACAATGGCTCTGACACCGTATTGATGCTGTAATCCAATATACTGCCAAATTTGGTGTAACTTCCCAGACGCTGACGTTTAAGTGTGTAACTGGACAAACAGCGTGGCTATTTATAGATTAGTGCTACAAGGCCAGAGGATCGGGGACTGACACTTATCGCACAAATAAAATCGCGCTACATCGAGAGTTTCGGTACAGCAAAAATATTTCTGAGTTCCGGTCAATAACCAGGAGTAATAATGCTACGTCGACTTTGTTTTAAATAAGACTCATAACCACGTAAAACTTAGTGCAACGAAAGGTCGATCTCTGTGTGAATGATAGCCATTTGTTACCTAACATTTGTTTGTGGTTTACGATTAAAACCACCCACCCTGTCACCTCCATTCCCTTGAGACCAAGGTTCCAACTAGCTGTTGGAGGACAGGCTGCATGGCACATCAGGCCTTGGTTGACCAAGCGAGTTGCCCAGGTACCAGTTAAAGGGCTCTCTCTCTCTCTGGGGTGGTGGCCCAAGAATTACATGCAGGAGGACCCTGGTAGAACCCTTCCCCCCCCCTTTTTTTTTTTTTAAAATGTGGGACTAAAGTAAGTGTCCAGAGCAAACTCAAACCCTACTATGGAAGTACACTGGACGACCCCCCACCCTCCACCTGGGATCCAATCCCTAACTGGGATTTCTGTTATTAAACAGCTAAAGCATGGAGGAGAAAGAGGAGGTTGGAGGGACAAAAATACCTTTTGTTCATACACACATATTTAAAGAGAAGACAGCATCTTAATCCTTTGCACCAGGGGTGGGGGGGTGTGTGTGTCAAAGAGTCAACTATCATCACTACAGAGCTTATTTGAGAACATCTTCAATGTTAACACATTCACTTTACATTGCACAAGTAAATTTTGGACATTTAGCATTAAAGAGTACGTTCTATTCATTGCTCTTCCAGCACCAAGGGCACTCTGAGCAAATTAATCCTCCTCCCAATCCCAGCCAAGGCTCAGATGACTGCAGTTACCTGATCAAGCTGACACACAAACAAACAGATGTGTCTATGTATTTAGGCCCTCATATTCTGATAATAGCCAGAAGATCTGCCTTGGAGCCTGATCAGATTTCCACCCTCCAGAATCCAGGGTGCCAAGTGATTAAAAACTTATTTATTCTTGGCGAGTGAAAAGGAGTATGTATTTTAGATGTTTATTTTAATTAGTAATAAGTTTATTTTCCTGATAAGATAAAAAGTCCAGCCCATTATGTGTTTAGCTAACACCATACATATTACAGCTATGCTCGCATTGCTGTTAAGACTACTATGTACATGCGCTATGCTGGTTAATGTTATATTTAATACCAAATTTTACAAACATGTACCAAGGCATATCCTTGTGATAATGTATAATATTAATAATATTACTGTTACTTTTAAGCATATACCAATGTATTAAATCTACATCAAAGTATAAATAAGCCAATGCATGCATCTAAGCTTACACAGAAATAATCTATAGAACCACTCTAGTGCATAAATCCAACGGAGGTATATATAAACATATTATACCTATATGGTTTTATAATCTCATACGAAATATAAAATCATACTGTCGGGTAACGTAAATCTGATGTATAAGCCCAGGTTATTATACAACCTCACTCTGATCTACAAGTCTAGGTTACTATATAAATCAATCTCCGTTCTATATTAGGGATGTGGGATAGTTGTGTAGGACTAGCGTGACACCTTCCACTTATGAAAATAGATGCTTTTTTTGTAGTTTTCTCACCTTATTTACCTTTCACCAGTCTTCATCTCCCCAGTGCCAGAGGGCACAGATGTGGCATAAGCTGTAACAATGCCTTATTTACAGGTCAGGTGATTAGCCTGGCAGCTTACCCCTTTCCAAGGTAACCAGGCAAGGGAATGGCTACTACACCTACGTCCAGCAGAAGAGGTGGCCGAGCAGAAAAGCCCTACTTCGTTGCTAGATGCAGAAGGAAACTGGAGTTCGCAGAGAAAACCCCTGCAGCCAACCAGGGGAGGGAAGGGGGACAAGAAGAAAGTATGGTAGGGATATATGCTGAGCCCAGCCCAGCCCAGCCATTCTCAAACTTAAAGCCCAACCCTAACCCTACCCCCCCTCTCTCTAACCACCTACCCCTACTATTTGTTTCTTTTTTTCTAAATGTAGGCTCCCTTCATCGGGTATAGAGCAGCATGTTACCTGTTACGTATGTTTTCTTCACCCGTGAATGTTTCCCTGCAACATGGGAAATGTGTGGGGTTTTGACGTTGGCAGAATGTTACAGACAGCGCTGTGCATGAAAGGCCTTTTCCCCCTGGCGCCCCCCCCACAAGTGTTAAGCTGGGCATGCGCGCGAGAGTGTAAAAAAAGAAAGAAAGAAATAAACTTAAAGATGAATTAACCAGGAAAATAAAGTACAAATCAGATTACTGTTATACCGTTAGTCCTCTGGGTACACTCAACAATAGGATAAAACAAGTAGGGTAAACTGGCAGATAAATGTGGCCGTCAAAAGGGTTCCTTTTTTTTTTTCTAAAGCAGAGAGCATAAATAAACAAGGGCAAATATTTTGTGTTCACACGACAAACGAGTGTATCGCATTTACAAGGAGACAGGGTAAAGCTATCATAAGAGGAGGTGGGGGGGAGCTCCCTTAAGGTGTGAGAAACGTTCATCTGTTTGGTTGTTCAACTGATTACTGCTTCAACTTAGCCCAGACTGTTGCTGGCAGGCAGGCAGGCTTGTCTTGTCTGTCCTGCCTGCCCCCTTTACCAATGATCCCAAAACTAAAAACACAAACCCCCCCTTATATGAAATATTAAAGTCACAACCCTCCTCCCTTATCATATGCACTTTTTTTTTTTTTTTCCTTTTAAATGGAGAGAGAGCCTTTAAACTTTAAACCTCTTGGTAACCAACCAGGTCTTCTTTCCTGCCAACGTCGTCCCCCTTTTAATTTTCTGTTGTTGTTGTTGTTTTTTTCCCTCAAAATTTCCACTTCCAAAACAAATTAAATACAGCTTGGGATTTTTAAGCTCTGCTTAGCAACAGCAGCTTTTCCACCTGCCACTCTTTAGAAACACCTTTTCGCCAATTCCAGGTGTGAGAGCGCGCTTACCCACGCCTCCTGCCCCCTACTCCACATCCTTACGCGATGGTTCTTTCTTATGACAAACACAACCGAAACAAAGATCAGAACGTTTCGCTCCTTTCCTTTCCCCTTTTTCCCCTCCGAGATTTTGTCAAACGGACGTTAATAACTCAAAACAACGTGCATGCGCCCATAACTAATTAGAAAGCATGGATGGACCTGCTGCACACCATCTATAGTCTCCAGAGGTAGGCGGAATAAAGCAAATCTGAACTGAAGCCATGCCGGCAAGTTCAGGAATGCGAACCAGCCAGGTGGTGGAGGAGGAGGCTGCAGACCCGCGTGGTGCAGTAGAACAGACGTTGTCCGACAGCGCTCCTCAGCGGTGTGAAGCGGCAGGGGTTCGGGAAATGATGCATCAACACGGTCGTCTTCATCCTTCCGGCAGACAAAACCCGGCGAGTTAATCACTTTCAATGGCCGCAGATCCAGGTGCATTTACTGTTGAGTTGGAACTAGCGGGATGAGGGGAGGGGAGGAGGAGGGGTTTGCTCCATTCACAGGATTAGTACCAATTCACTCGGGATGCTGGAACAGAAGATCGCTGTTAGTCTTGGACGATGACACACACACACACACATGCACACACCATCAGAACCTGGCCCTACAATTTTTTTTTTTATTTTTAAGGGAAGAGGTGAATTGAAGGGAAGGATAGGGTACAAACATCTCTTACATGGTGATCCCCACGTGATATGATTCACTACCCTTTATTATACCCACCTCCCACACCTGCACACATCCAATCACTGCCCCTCCCCCACCACCCCCATCTCCCTGCTTAAGACTCGAACCTTACTGCTGATTAGGGACCCAGAGAGATTTTCACTTGCACAGGTAAAATGGTGATAATAATAGCATGGAAAAAAAAGGGGTATGATTCAGAAAACTCTGGAGCGTGCAGTTAGCTGACCATGGCAATCACTGACCGTGACAGGACAGGTGGAAAAGTAGGTGTGCAACATAACCTGTACAAGAGCCCTTTAGCTCAGACTGACCCCGCCACCAAGCTTTCAAGTCACAGAGAAGTTCTGATAACAGAAGAAATGGAAAGAAAGGAAACTAAGCTTTGACATAAGGATGACAGAGAGACGTGCAACCTAACCGAACTATTTGGAATATTTAATTAGCTTTGGAGTAAAAAAAAAAAAAAATTTCCCATCATGCAATGGTGGGCAATGAATGGCTGGAACATTATCTGGGAGTCTTGAGCAAAAATATGCCAAACGAAAAAAAGGGGGGGGGTTGGTGTGGACGTTTTTGTTTCTCTATTTAAAGCCATGGTTAGACCTCATTTAGAGTAATCAGGATCAGGCGTAGCATCTCTCTCCTCCCACCCCTATCATGTTATAAGCGACTGACACATTAAAAGGGAGGAAAGGGCCTTTCACCAGAAAGGTTTGAGGGAATGACTGATCGTAGCTATTCTGAGCAACCTGTTAAATAGTAAGACATCATCCCAGCCTTAGGTACCAAGGCCTATACAGGGAGACACGACTCGAGATGTTTGGATCTCCTCTTTTGCACGCCAGTCAGGAAACTTGTTATAAGGTGTCTTGTTCTTTATCTTGGTGGTGAGGCGAAAGAATGAAACGGCCAGGCTCAGCAAACCTGTTGGAAGCGGGCAGGCTGAAAACACAGGGTCAGAAAGCCTCATGCGAGTCAAAAGACTTCCTGCCCCCCTCCCACCTTCTGTCGGTGATTACACAGAAACAGAAGTTTCTGGCAAGGACAAGATCCCACTCTTCATCGCAAAACTTCCTTCAGTCTCCCTCCTCCACCCCTTTTTTTTTATTTCTAGAGACGACGAGAAGTTGCGTATGAATTGTTTTTTTTTTCTTTTTTCTTTTCTTTTTAACCCTTCTTGCCCTTTGGTGGATGGACAGTAAAAGCATCTAGCCCTGACGTACACAAACTTGCTGCAAAAACTAAATCAAGGATATTTTGATACTTTTCTTCAAACAACATTGATGAGTCTGCGAAGTCGCACAGTCCAAACAACAGTACGTGCAACGATGCGAGCTTGCGCATCTGTAGCACAGTGCCCAAGAATGCACCACCAGACAGCTTAAGGGAGAGGAAAATGCAATAAAACCTTTTATTTATAACAAGAACAAACACGGCTAATAAAATTATCCTGGTTATTGAAATACTGCCATTCTTTCATATTTAAACATTTACATAACAGATGGCTTATAATACATAAATATTATTATAGAAACTTTATACTATTTAAATATACGCTGCTGTATTGAAATCTAAGAGCAGATAATATGGATTGTAAATAATTTCTCATGGACATGTTTGTTGCTGGCTAAACAGTCACCAGTCTCAATGAGGAGGAGAAGTTTGGCTGTAAAAAACAAAAAAAATAGGAGAGAATTGTGCAGAGCTCTCTGGAAGAAATACTGGACCCTTCAGGAGAGCTACGCCAGCCAAAGACTTCTCTCCCCCTTCTCCCCCCCTTTTTTGTTGTTGTTGTTGTTGTTTTTTTTTTGTAGATATTGGTTTTCACGATGTTTGCAAAATTAAATAAATACTCTGGTGATTATGCGACACTAAGCCAAAATTCTCAGGTGTTTTGGCTTAGAAACGAATATTTTGAACATCCATAGTATGTATTATTCTGTAAACATTAACTGTGGAGGGGGAGAGGCAGAGAACCTACCACAATCAATCATTTCTTTAACAACCCTCCCCCCCAACCTTTTATTTTCTATGCCTGGAAGTGCAGATTTTCAGACTGAATATGGGGGGGGGGTTTAAAAAAAAAAAGGGAGAGATAAATGTATTAAGATGAAACAATAACAAATAATAAAAAAAAAGGGGGGGGCCTCGATTTGGAGCTTTGCCTGATTCTCAGATCCCCGAATCAAGAAAACACTTGAAGTTCCTGATTGACTCTCTAATTCTTCATCTAGGGAGAGACAGGGTTTCTGCATTACGCATCTTTAAATGAGGTCCCGACCAGTTCTGTTAGAAGGGTGGGTGTGTGTGTATGTGTGTGTATGTGTGTGGGGGGGTCACTTAGCATAATTATTACAAGTGAGAAAAGTCATCAAGAGGGCCCCCCCCCCCCAGGTGCAAATTTATAGAAATTCCCAGAAAAGGGAGGGGGGGGTGGAGGTGGACATCTTGAATGTTGTGAGAATCTTTTTCTCCCTTTTTTTTCCTGGAGGAGGGAGACGACAAAAAGAATATGAAACCAAGATTAAAGAATTCCATTTTTTTCAAAGACTGTGTCGATCAGAACCATTCCACCCCACCACCACCACCACTACCACCACTCCCGATGCGTGGCATGCTGGGAAAGGTGTGAAGATGCTGGGTTACCTTCTTCATCGGCTGTGCAATTTTTTTGCTTGATGCCAGAGGGGAAAAGCAGCACCGACCTTTCTTCTCTCAGCGAATTCTTGCTCGGCCAGGGGAAAAAAATTGCTGCAGCTCCGAAATGTAAGCAGAAATATCCTGCATACAAGACCTACCTGCCAAGGTTAGGGGGTTGGGCGGTTAAGAACCCTAGTTGTTACAAAGGTAAGTTGTAACTATAATATTAACAAATCACATCTCTTAAGCCCACGGTCTTCCCCAACGTTTCCAAAACAGTGATCTTGTATTTAATCCCCCCCCCCCACCCCTCACCGGAAGCTCATGGAAGACCTGTAGACACCAGAACATTTGCTGAACCTTATTTGGTTCGCAGTATTTCCTAAAATGACAAACAATGCTGCCCCCCTTCACTGAGGACAGGACAGTCGCCAATGTCTAAACTAATGATATCCGGTGCTACTGACCAGCCATCTGTCGAGTGTCACAAAAACTACCTTACACCAGTTATCTTGGACCATAGCAAGGGAAAGAGTTTAATCAGCTGGGAGAGCTGTTACCATATTTCGGTAAAAACCACTTACTTTACATAAAGAATTCTCCCCCCCTCCCCATCAGTAAACCTTTAGTTTTCTCCCCCTTCAAATGAAGTTAACCCTTTAAAAAACTCTTCTTGCTGTCATTTATTTTTTTGTTTACATTATCATGTATATAAAATCTCAAAACAAGTTTTCCCTTTATACAAAGTCTGGGGGAGAGGTAATTTTCCCATCACCTTTTACATCGTCATCTCACCTGAGCCCTTAAAATACACAGCATTTTCGAAAAGAATGAATGCTCCAAAAATTAACAGAATAAACTTTATGTATCAATTCTAGAACCCCTCAAAACCCGCAAAGATTTCCCTTTTATGCTAATTCTAACTCAACCGCTTTTCTTACACATTAACCCTTAGCAACAGGAAGCCAAGGACAAAACAACAAGCCTGCACAATGTAGATATTCAGCGATGAGATGGTTGACTCTCTCTCTCTCTCTCTCTCCCCAAAACCGTCTTCACCACGCTTTCCTTTTTACAGTTTACTCTGTTGCCGTAGTTGCTTCTCTTTACTGGGCAAGGGGGGGGGAGAGATTGTTGCTATAGTTTCCATTCACTGATAATCAAGAAGAAGAGGGGGCAGGGGGGGGGTGTTCTGACAGAGGTGGGGGTGGATGGACATGCCTGCTGACCACAGGATTCCCACAAGAACCTTATCTTCAACTTGCTGTTAATGCATCACTGCTTAGCAGCCCCTTCACAGCTGGGGAGTTTTGTTTAGAATTATACATAAAAAAACAAAACAAAACTTACCGTACAACCTGGGGTCGTACTGATATTCTCCACCATCCAGCCGGCTTTTCTTCAACTTCTCCAGGGTTTCTGGACTTGCATGGATCGATGGACTGCGTTTAGGTGGCCTTCCTGGTCGGGCACTACAAGAACATGAAACATTTAAAAATTTAAATAATCATCAATGGCTACCACTTAAAACATACAATAGCATTCGAAATGAGAAATCCCTTTCTCATTTTCTCCTGCCAATTTATTCCCAGTAGTTTTATTACTATTCGTTGATATCAAGTCATCTTTTTGTTTCTTTGGTTATCCCCCCTCCCACTCCGTCCACCTCCTCCTCCCTATTTATCCACCAAAAAAGCAGAAAGACGGGGGATCGGGTATGTGTAAGTAAGGGGAGAGGTAGGAGGACTGCAGCGAATGGCAACGAACACCACCCACCTCCATTGTAAAAACCAACATTAATGAGAATAAAATGGCAGTAAATGCCATGTAAAGGCCAACTCAAGTTTAGGGAAGACAGGGAAGAAGCATCATTTGTCATGGTACCGGCGGCTCCTAATTAAACGTATAGACGAGGCCATAATCGACACCGCGCTCGGTTTCGACCCCCCTCAACCTCTGAACATGTGATGTCGGTCATAGCCTCGTCTAGATGGTTAATTAGGAACTACTGATCTCTGCTGTGGTGGTCTCCCCCATTTACCTTCACGGAGTTGGCAAATGTAACGCTGGTCTAATGTAGTATCGGCATTTCCATCATCCCCCCCCCAACCCCTTTTTTTTCTTTTTCCTCTTTAGAAAAGAGAGCTCCCTCCCACATCCCGCACCCTAGTTCTGTGCCATTAAATGTTCTATGTCATCGCAGCCAACGTGAGTAGGAGAGAAGTTACAGACTTTCCACACTCATCACCCTAAAAAAAAAGGGGGTCCGTCCTCTTGCCTTTTTGACGAATAACCGAAAACAACTCCCAATAACATGCATTTAACACCGTGTAGATATTGTGTAAAGATGGGTCTTTCACGTCGGCCAGCAAAGGGCAATGACAAAATGCATTTACATCTTTTCTTCACGATAATAATTCTGGTACGTTCGCATGACTGGCACCCGCCCAATTAGCTTGCTATCATCACATGTCAATATGCAAATTAACTCACAACATCACATATTCACTTTCCCATAATGAAACAAGTTTCATATTACCGTACAAACATTAATTACAAAAGTGTTATTTTACTTAAATGCATTTTTAAAATAAACAAAATCTGTTTTTCTCTCTTTTTCCCAAATAATAGCTGTATCACTTACGAACACGACATTTTTTTGCTAAGAATTTAAAAGCAGTTGAGGACTGCAGAAAGGATTTTTTTTAGCTAATTATCTCCCCTTGGTTTAAAATGTCTGAAATGGCTACTGCAAGCGCACTGAAGCAGTTTATGGCAGGCTATGGAGGGAAAAAAAGAAAGAATTTAGCATGCAATCAAGCACAGCGAATAAAAACCGTTTCTCCAAATCCATTTCAGATCAGTTGGCTGCTTTATCTCGATTAAAAAGCTCTTCCATGACCACTGGCTACACTCTGGTTAAAGGCCGATTACCCAATAAAGAGATAATTAATGTATTTTCGCTGGGGCTATGAAATGCAATAAAATCCAAAATGGTCAACAAACGAATGGATGGAATGAGCGAACAAGATTAAATCTTGTGAGCAGCAGAAGTAATGGAGGAGGATAAGCGCTATCCATCAGTTCCAGCCTCATCATTACTCCTCCAGCCATTTTTGCTGTCCGACAAGTGAGATCCAGCAGTGAAAGCAGGAAGTACTCTCTGTCTCAACCTGTCTGTCAGAGGAAGAAGAGTTAAGCTAATTGGAAATTTGTCAGGGCTTTTCACAAGATTCTGAACAATGACATAAGAGCAAAAGAGTTCTTGTTCTACTTTCATTTCTTTCCTTGGGGATTAAAATTAGCAAGTTATAAACAGGGTCTTCCCCACTAAAAATAAAGATGTAACGCCTATAGTTTTTACAGTAAAGTACGTGCAATGCATGAATGACACGCAGTTGAAATTACAGCTTTAAGAGACAAGGAGAAAACCTAAATACTCATGCCTATAATATGTCTCTGTACCAAAATTGCTAAAGACACATTTTGCTTTTCTAGTATGCGTGCACGTATTTTGTGTGTGTGTGTGTGTGGCTTTTTGATTATATTTTTTTAATTAACGAACGAAATAAAAACAAGTACAAACTCTCTAAAGAGCTACCGGTTATAAAAACTGCTCGGCTCAGCTGCAACATTATGAGATGAAACAAAGCGACGACACCATTAGCTTTAAGAATTTCCAACAGTGACAAGAGTTCAGAAACACACTCATTTATATGGGAAAGCACAGCTTTAATAGCAGTCATATATTTTTGAAAATAACACGAGTTCCCCCTAAATCAATTTCTCTCCCTCCACACCCCACCCTGACTCCCTACTAAGCATGCTAAGGATTTAAATGCCCCTGAATCAGAAATAACAAACCCTCTTTTAAAAAAAATCCTAAAATACTAAGGATGTGAACATTTAACCAAAATCCAGATAAAACACCATTTGCCGTACTGGTATCCGGGACTAAGTCGTCGCATGTTTGAGCGCCTGCCCGTTTCTCGCTGAACAATCCCCCCCCCCTCTCTCTCTCTCTCTCTCTCACACAAAGAAAACAAAACGAGTTTTTCTACTTTCCCTAATATAATAAGTACATTTCCGGCTGGCAATTACAAAAAAAAAAAAAAAAAAGAGAGAAGAATAATTAATTCTTTAAAAGCGGAATGCTGATTGATCACTGGAAGTTATACGCATGGAAATCGTGTCTTACACTTCTCACCTCGGTAACCGCAAATAGAAAGCCCGCTGTCCATCTGACTGGTCTCAGAACTAAAGGCGCGTGCGCCGCGCACACAATAAGTCAGGCAAGGAAGAATGTACTTGCAAGCAGGACACCAATGGCTTAAAAATAAAAGCATATTAACAGTAGATATCACGGCCCACCTGCCCGCCCTTTAATGGGTCCACCATTCTAAACTTACAAAAAATCGCGAGGGAAGCCCCTTTAAGAGCAGGAGACACTTCTGAACATCAAGTCTTATTGTTGTTGTTTCTTTTTTGCTTATATCTAAAATTAAAGCTGACGAGGCAAAAGAAAAAGAAAACTAAAGCAAAAAAGGTTTTATTTCATATCTTAAACAACGTCAGGAACTTCAGGTGCCAGTGCGGATCTGGCTCTGGACTTGCTTGAAGGAGACCCCTTCCCCCCTTTCCTGGTCCCTCCAAAAAAAAAAAAAAAACAGCAAATGGCTTTCAGTGCCTTAGACAAACATGCCTAGATAACAGGGGCTTTATTTACATGGTGACACTTCCTGTGAACCCTTTTGTAAATATGGTAAATACAATGCAGCTATAATGACCCCTATCTGAGGTATATCCCTACCACACACACACATACACACACACAAAAAAAAAAAAGACTAGTACTACTCTTAAGAGTTCTAATTGAAAAAGATAAATAATCAGGTGATATAAAACAGTTTACTGGATAAATATTTTCCCTCCCTACTAAATATCCTGCCATAATCCAGTAAATAAGCAGAGACCCCCTATCTCCAAAAGTCGAGAAGAAGTGAGTAAATATTAATATAATGCCGACAGAGGATATCCATGACAACAGCTTGCAGAAACCACAATTAAAATTTATAACAATTTAGTAGATTTGTTTGCTTACAGCAAACAGGCAGCCATCTTTGTTTGACGGGCAACACAAACATAATTGAAATGCTTTTTAATAATTTTAAAACTATTCATTAATTATTACTATCTATAAACGGCATTCATTTTTGGAGTAAACTACCCCACCAGTTATGATGATGATTTCATTAGTATTCTAGAAATACTTAATTAAAAATAAAACAAACAACTTTTCTTCCATTATGATGTAATAGATGCATCTTTTTAATGTTCCGTGGCAGACATATCTGATCATCCGTCATCATAAAAGCCATGAAGTAAAAAATGTCAAAATTGTGTTGCATATAGAGGCAGTAAGCCATTATGGCTTATACAAGGAGGCGGTAAGCCATTACAGCTTATACAAGGAGGCAGTATGCCATTACGGCTTATACAAGGAAGCGGTAAGTCATTGCGGCTTATACAAGAATGCAAATAGGGTGGAATCCTACATACAGCTTTCATGGGGGTGTCACCAAGCTATTTCGGCTTATATAAGGCAGTAATCCATATAGCTTTTACAAATAGGGGGGGATGTTATTACAACTTATATAGAGAAGAATGAAGCCATTATGAGTTACACAAATCCCCCCCCCTCTTCAACCCATTTCAAATGTCTCTCTATAACTGCCATTCTTATACTGTTCAAAATTTCTCACTTGTGAAACTCTTCATATTAAGGAAAACAAATCAATGCATTTTAAAATAATTACTGACCTTGTAAGAAACAGGAAAATATCTACTAAAAACTTCTGTAAAATTTTGCAAGTTTTAATATCCTAAAGTTTGCTTTTCATAATGAAAGAATTCCCTTTCTTCTTTTTTCTATGTACAGATAAGTGTCAAAAATAGACAGGTACCCTAACAAGCAAATCGAACCAACTTTATCTACAGCGAGTCTATATTCCGTGTAAAGAAAAAGCATCTCTATCCATCATGGCAGTGTTTTATTTGCACACAGGATAATAACAGTATAAATTGCTTCCCTTACAAATAGAGTGTTCTCCTTATTGCAGTAGATAATAATATCCTTATTAAGAGATGATTGCTTTATTTTTAGCATCTCTATTCTAAACTTCACTCTTTACAATGGAAATAAAGCTAAGCATTAGTTTTTTAAAACACTTAAGTTTTTTTTTTGTTTTTTTTTTAATGGTAGATTAAAATTAATCCCTTTACTCAATAAATACTGAAATATGAAGTTTATTAAACTGTATTTAGGCTTCCATGTTTTAGGTGGATGGAAACTTGTGAAGTTGGTGGTACCCAAACAATTTTGATTTAAAAAAAAAAAGGGCAAGTACTCATACATCTGCCCTTGCTATACTTTTTAATACAACTTGTACTGCTAGATTTAATTTAATTTTGTTGATTTGATGATGAAATCCTTGAGAAGCAACAATTCATCAGTGCCATTGCACAATTCATCAAAATATTTAATTGCTGCGAGGGCCATCTTACATAATATCAATTTTTTTTTTCAAATTTTGAGTCTTGAATATAAAAAAACAAAGAGACGAGTTTTTTTGTTGTTATTTTTAGATAACTAGATTTCTCAACTGTTTGTACAAACCTATATTGGCAATCTTAGAGATGGTTAAGGAAGAAAATAGTCGGTCAGAGGGAGGGAGGGATATATATATATAGAGAGAGGGAGAGATGGAGAGAGAAAGACAGAGAGAGACGGAGAGAGAGAGAGAAAGGGTAGGGGTGTTCGTATCTTTGACCAATGACAGAGCTCCAGTCATCATTAAAAAACAGGAAAATCTTTTTTTAAAAAAAAAAAAATTATTAAGGGTATCGTTTTCTTTTGCAATAATTCTGCAAAAATAAGTTTTTTTTGTATCATTGGATATCCCACCAGACAAGCATTTGCCTCTTGAAAAATTACAAACAGCTAAAAAGATTGAAAGAGTTCCTTAAACAAAAATTAGGTGGAAATGGGGGGGGTTATAACCAACAAGAGACATCCTTGGATGAAAACCTTGATCTTTACTTACTAAATTCAAAACCAAGTGCACCATCTATACACTGAATTTACTCAACAATAAAGAACAAGTTTTCACTTGGACAAGTCTCTTAATAATATCACATGATCTCTACTTGCACCTTGCAACAAATGCAGATTTTAACTTACCTAGATTTTAAAAGGCCCAGGAGAAGGGATGGGGGTTGTTTGTCTCATTATGAAATTCACTCCCTAACTCTGTTATGACATTAGACTAACAAGGCCCCTGAAAACAAAATTGGAGGGATGAGTTTTGAAAATCCCTTAGTAAAGATACTAAAAATAGAGTAATCCAAAAGCCAAAACAAAGTGCCATCCATCCCAAACTCTTCACACCTTAAAAGGAAGTCGCTAAAATCAGTTTGTATCTTTTGCCCATTAACCCTTTGGAGACATACAATTTTGGAAGTTTCTAGCTAGAAAGACAGAAACTAACTGCTACCAATGATTTACCAAGATGTTCGTTTACTGAAAGGCCATTGCTGATTGGTCCACAATATTTATAGGGAACCATTCAGCAAAGCTCTTTTATGGGGCCAATGAATCAGCTGTGTCATCTTTTTCACTTACTATCAGCTCCAGAGGGTTAATAAATCACTGTTTTACCCTCTTCAGCTGTCATCTCTCTGCTCCCTTTTTTCCTGGTGACACAAATAGAATAGAAAGAGAGAGAGTTCGTATCTTTGACCACCTAAAACTAGTGGTATAATAGGGATGGAACAGGGATAATATGTAAGAACAGAAAACAAAAAGCCATCAATAGATTGGTAGAAAATGGCAAAAAAAAAAGAATTTATATTTTGAGAAACTTAATAATCCTTAGTTAACCCAATTACCATGAAAGAAAAAACTAAACTATATATCATTTAAAAAATGGTGATTTATTTTTCTTTTACATTTTAAATAAGTTTGTGTGTGCAATAAGCCCCAAAACTTCCCATCCTCTTAGACATATCACACGTATATCATTATATTGGGATGAAAGTAGCTGACTGCTTGTAGCAGTATCTGCTGTAACGCCATCTACTAAAGGTTTAGAACCTCAAATATAATTTAAGATTTGCTTTCTTGTTGGAAATAATTTAGGTGAATTAAAACCACTCTACCACTGTTGTTAAAATGTAAATCAGGTTGCTTTTAACTCTTGTTATAATATTATTGTCTTAAGTCTCTGTGAATTTCAAAATGATTTTTTTTTTTTTTCATAACCTCCAACAGAAAATAAAGCACCTGTCAGTTTCTGAAAAACTTGATTTTTTTTCTGCTGAAAATCGATTCAGTTTCATCAAAGTAAATAATGGCAAATAGATATAACTAATAAAGTAAAGCTATTTATGCTAGTACATGTTTGAGCCGTCTACTGGCAACACAGAGAATCTGTATCCTGCACTACCGCAAATTAACAAGAATGGGTATCATATCACAGTCTGGTCCAGGTTGCACTCAGAGAATGAACCAGATATTCCCACAGGTGCTCAATTATCAGATTCATATCATCAGGGCTTTGCATTACCTGGGGAAGCTGAACGCCTGCATTCCTTTTCTAGCATGTCAGGTATGGAAGAATATGGGCAATGAATCTCAGGATGCTTTGTTGATACAATGGTAGATGTGTTTTTTTTTTAAATTCCAATGTATCAGGCAAAATTGAGACATCTTTCCACCATGACACTTTCATCTCCATACATGTGAGCATGGGCTAAAGACACTGGATTTAGTGGATCTCTCATAAGTCTTCTACAAGTCAGATGCAGCCTCTAGAAGTGAACTGTAGAATCATGGGTCTCATTGGAGAAGAGCACATATGTTGCCAGTACTCAAGTGTCTTGCCAGACATCCTCTGAACAGAAGTTCCAAAGCAATATATTTTTTTTCCTACTTCTCAAAAGAGATTTCTTATACGCTGCACACCTTCTGTGGCCAAGTGATCAGAGATGTTGGACCATCCCGTAACTCATTTTGATTCCACGGGGATAAGGTAGAATCTTGATGGTGAGTGCAAATGTGGAAAAATAATAGCATATTCTTGAAACAGTGTTTCTTTTGAAGGCCTTCCAAGTTACTCTGTCATGGCATTGGCATTTGCATCAGTAAACTTCAAAATGAAATTGATCACAGATCCACGAGAAATGCCAAGATCTTTAATAAACCAGCCAATGAGTCTGGTCACACTGTGGTAAATGGAATAAATCCACAAAGACATGCGAATTATCTGCCTTTAGACATCCAATATATATACACATAGCCACACATGAACTGTGTGGATTTTAGTATGGCAAGGTACTATAGAGATAAACTATTGGAACCATTTACCAAAAGGAAATATCCTGAAAAACTGGGATTTTGTCAAAACTGCATTCAGCTTTATGAAAGTGAAGAAAGAACCTAATGGAAAAATTTACCAAAAGACAATTATAATTATAAAATTCTAGAAAAGTAAAAAAAAAAATTTTGATTTAAGAAAAAGCACAACTTTCTACTGTTATTTTATCCTTGTCACTTTGATGAAGCTAAATATAATTTCAGCAACAACAACAACAACAAAAAAAAACTCTCCATTTCATTCCTGTTGTGAATTGAAAATTGTTATCATGCAACACGGCTGAAGTCTCAGGAATTCATTTCTGGTCCTTGCATTGCAAAAGTCCTCATTCCCCACCAGATTTCAGTCGACACTATATCCCAAAGACTTTTGGTCACCACCTTCTAGCGGCTTTTATCTGGATATTATGTTTGCAGGAGGGAGAAGTTAGGGGTTGCTAGTGTCACCCCCCCCCCTTTTTTTGATAGGGGTAGGGGGTGGGAGATAGCAGCTACCGATTTAAAATGAAAATTCTAAAAGAATGAAAACCAAAAAAAAAAAGATGACCAACTAGACAACTGAACCCCAGGGGACCAGAGTTAGAATACCAATCACAAATTTAATTTGCCTCCTGGTTCTTCTGCTTCACCCCCTCCCCCCAAGGGAATTGTGACTCTACCTCTCACATCTAAACACGAAGAATCGAAGGCACCTTCAGCAGGTTAGATACACGTAACGAGAGAGCTCTGCAACAGGCCCTCTGGCGGTAAGCAGTAGCCCATGAACAGTGGGCCCTAAGTTGATTTGCTGATCTAGTGACAGTCACTCTGGGGAGGGGGGGTTCGAAACATACCTAGTAGACAGGTAAGAAGTTCCATTCGTTTTAACTGATTTTGCTTTGCTGCGGATAAGGCTAACGGGGTTAGGGGGTCTATTTCAGGTGTTTTCGGAAGTAAAACCCCATTCCTTTTACCCACCCAAGACAGGAGAAATCATAAGTAAATCTCTATTACCTTCCTTTTCTTCCACCCTCTCACAATCACCCTATTTCTGATATATCCTACCCTACTTTTAAAAAGGACCCTAACCAGATTTTTGGGTCCTAATCAAAGAACACACATGCATCCTGGTGCCACAGCCCTCTCCCTCTATTAAAAACCTGCTCCTCCTCAACCATCTCACATAATCTGTCACCGAAATTTGGATTAACAGGTAACAATCCCCTTCCCACCTGGGGCGACCCTTTGACCCAACCTCGTCAGGGTGAATTCATCCATCCTCGAAATGTCAATTTCACAACCAGGTAAGCCAAAGCCATCAAAGCAAAGAGAATCACTGTGCTAAGCTAATGAAATATTTTAACATGGGTGTAAGTAAGATCCCCTTTGTTCAACAAAAACCAAATAAGTGAATCCCCCTAAATTTTGGCTGATACACACCCCCGTCCAACAAATGCAATACTCTGCACTGCTGGAGTAAGCGATTCCTCCATGCAGGGAGCTAAGGCATAGAAACCCACTCTGACAAGTTATTCTGAAACGTGATGACTTAACGCTAGCGGGCCTGATGCAAAAATCCCGATTCATTTCCATTTCTAAATCCTATAGAATTTAAACCTTAAATTATGGTTTAAGTGGCTTTAACCCTTTTCCAAACCAAAAAAAAAATAATAATAAAAGGACATGGTTTTATTTCTAGGAAAGCCGGTCTTCTAGAGAGAGAGAGAAGAGAGAGAGAGGGAGAGAGAGAGAGAGAGATGACGTTATTACAGAGAGAGAGAGAGAGAGAATGACGTTATTACAGAGAGAGAGAGAGAGAGAGAATGACGTTATTACAGAGAGAGAGAGAGAGAGAAGACGTTATTACAGGAAGAGAGAGAGAGATGACGTTATTACAGAGAGGAGAGAGAGAGAGAGAGAGAGATGACGTTATTACAGGAGAGAGAGGAGAGAGAGAGAGAGAGAGGAGAGAATGACGTTATTACAGCGAGAGAGAAGGAGAGCGAGAGAGAGAATGACGTTATTACAGAGAGAGAGAGCGAGAGAGAGAGAGAATGACGTTTTACAGAGAGAGAGAGAGCGAGAGAGAGAGAGAGAATGACGTATTACAGAGGAGAGCTGAGTTTGCTCTCCTTTATTTCTTCCTTCGGAGGAGAGAGAGAAGAGGGAGAGAGAGAGAGGAGAATGACGTTATTACAGGAGAGAGAGAGAGACGTTTTACAGAGAGAGGCGAGAGAGAGAGAGAGAGAAGAATAACGTTTATTACAGAGAGAGGAGAAGAGAGAGAGAGAGCGAGCGAGAGAGAGAGCGGAGACTTAACGTTATTACAGAGAGCGAGAGAGAGAGCGAGAGAGAACTAAGTTATTACAGAGAGAGAGAGCCGCGAGAATGGACGTTATTGAGAGAGAGAGAGAGCATAACGTTATTACAGAGCGAGAGGAGAGAAGAGAGAGAGCGAGAGAGAATAACGTTCTTTACGAGAGAGAGAGAGCGAGAGAGAGAGAGCCTGACGTTATTCCAGAGAAGAGAGAGAGAGAGAGAAGCGACTGACGTTATTAGAGAGCGAGAGAGAGAGAGTTCCATCAGACGAATCACAGAAAATCTCTCCCCCTGAACTGTCTGCATTTAAAAATAAAAATTTTCATTTCTACCCCCATTAACTATCTATCCTTGCCAGTTAAAATAAATTAACAGTTCTGACTACTTTAAAAAAAAAAAAAAAAAAAAAACATTTTTCTGATATCCAACCAGGGTGGAATCTTAGCCGATTTATAAGTATCACACTTAGTAACTGCAGATAGCCATCGCCCTACACATTTCTCAAATCCCCCTGTTTGCTGCGTGGTTTCTGGTTGTACAGTAAGAAAGCTTTTTTCTTTTGCAGAGGCGTCTGCATCCAGAACAATATGGTCTTATTCGCTAGTTGTTGCCCGTAAACTATTCAGGAGTCTGCGATTTAACGTTGGAAAAACTGATCATTTATTCGGTAATGTTATTTGATGGGCAAAGGGTTAAATAAAACCTGTAACACTGAAGGTAAACCAGAGGAGTGTTAAATATAAATAAAAATGACACTAAAAGTACTATACTGAAAGTATGTTAACATATATCCTCCATTCACACACACACACACACACACACATATATATATATATATATATATAGTAAGAAAAATGTATTACTTTCCTTAAAACCAGTACACAGTCATAAAAACGATGTCGCTGGATTTGAACAAAAGAAGCTGGCATAATCCAGGTAGATAGTATAGGTAAAAAAAAGTCAAGGCTCATTAACCACAGATAATAAATCAGACACATTTATGGACACGAATAAATGCCGCATCTTCTTTTAACCAAGAAAAACTGTAATTAGGTGTATGCGAATAAAACCACAGTAAATTTATTTCCATCATATCATTTTACTTTTCGCAGGCAGACGCATTATTAGCTTAGGCCAGTCGCAGTAAGACTTTAAATTCGTTTTTTAACAATACGTAACAGGCCATTTCCCCCTTTTCTGTGCCAAAACCCTAACCTAAAAAATATGAAAGAAAATGTTTCTTAAAATGATAATGGTAATAACGAACCATGCCCAGTGCCTCATAATTTCTCTAAAACCTCGCTTGCTATGTGCACAGGTGATGAAATCCTAAAAAGGTTCATGCCAGACACAAAGTCCTAATTAATAAAAACACAGGTGTTTTTTTTTTTAAATATAATTAAATACAAATAAAAAAACTGCAATATTAATATGGTAAAGATGTTCATTATAAATATTAGCAGGTTTAAATTTTGCCATAATAAAAGAATTATTATTGGGTATATTATTTAAATATTATTTGAAGTGACTAAATCATGTGATGCAAATATACTGGATATACAGGTTTTGTCATATTGACTGAATCCAGGCTAACGTATCTTAGAACAATATTTGGAATATTTCAGGCAGATATATGGCATTTCTTTCTTTTGGGAAAAGACATCTTTCTTAAAGTTTGTTATATTTGCGGTTTATCTCTCGCGTAAACAAACAAGGAAAATGTTTTAATTAGAAGACAAAAAGCCAGGATTAGAGATGTACATTAATTACTTTATATAGCAAAATCATTATGGTATATAATAAAAAAAAAATATATCATTTTAATTAAGGAAAGAAAAGTCTTTATTTTTAGGAAAAAAACACTATATTACAAAAAAAAAGAATATTAAGTTAACACGAATTTTGTATCAGACATCATCAGGGTAATTATAAAAATAGAAGGATATTAAAAAAGAAAACACCATAAACATAGTATATTACAATTTTTAACTCTCCTCCTTTAAAACTAAAATAATAAGTAAAAGGTAGAAAAAACAACAGTATTACAAGGCATGGATTAAAAGTATTATACACATATCGTAAAAACGATAATCGCGCATTTTAATAAGAAAAAGAAAATATCATATTTTTACTGCAGCTCTACATTACAAACATAAAAGCCAGCAATGAAATCAGAACCATTGAGCCTTTGTTTGCTTCTGCAGATTCATTTACTTTTGCATCATCATAAATTTTGTATCAGACAAAGAAAGGACCCTTTTTTTTTCCTTTTAAAGGGAGGAGAGGAGGGGAGAAAAAGAAACAAAAAAAGCCAGGCAGATGTCTTACAAGTTGGGGAGGAAGAAAGAGAAAGAAAGAAAGAAATTTATGAAGACTAAGTCATTATGGTAAAATTGATTGAACGACGCGGGAGCCTTTGTGAGGATCTCAGCACCGGTGGGGAGTTTTCTCCCCTTCTGTCCGAAAATGATTATTCTCTTTCAGCCGTCAAGATAAAAGGGAAGTGGTTGTAATATCTGGTGTATCAAGATAAACACAATTGCAGATCTTATATATATATATATAATCCCCCCCCCCAATGAGTGTGAGTGCGTACATGTTAGGGAGCGGCTAGGTGGGGGGAACCGCTTGATTGGGGATGACGTTAATCCTCCTAGCCAGCCATTAAGGGGTGGGAAGAAAAAAAAAAAAGGTCTGAGCACAAGTAGGTTGGGTGATATTGCATCCGCACAGCCCCCACGTTCACAAAAACAGGGAACACGAGCTCCACCTACCGACCGCAGTTGTCTGGGAACCACCCCGAAGACGGGGTGATGGATGGCTAGCCAAGAGAAAACCCGGTTCCCTGCACCAACCTTGGCACTTTTGTTTATGCAAATAGGATCCCTCCCTTAGTATAAGACACACAAGAAAAAAAAAAAAAAAAAACTAGGAGGGGGTCAACCAACCAGCCCAACCAATGGTATGTTCTCGATCGCGTTAACCTGGAACATGACAGAGCTCTGGGCCGCCCCCAACACACTTCCTTCCACTTCTTTCCTGGGCCAGACTGCATAATAATAATAATAATAGTTTGAGCAGGTATTTGACACAAACAAATGCTCACTTTCACTGTTTGCATCAGATGGTTTTCAGTCTACAACTGAAAGTAGAAGCCTTAAGTCTTATTTCAGCTTTCTTACGTACTCTTCTAGACAGAAGAGCTATACCACAGTTAATTAAATCCAGATATTTGTCCCTCCAACCAACAAGCTCAGCTATAAGAAAACATAAAATTGTCTACACATAAATATTACAGTAGTGGCCAAAAATTAATGCATCGCCAGAAATAATTGAGTTTTTCCTGTTTTTGCTTAAGTGTAAATATATTACAACTTATGCGATGTTCAAGAATTTGTTTATATCCAGGTGATTACTTATGCATTTCTTTTTGTTATGATGATTATACTGCAACATGGGCATAGACTTACATCCACCTTGATACGACTACAGTAAAAGTGTTTGGTACAGGTATCAAAGCAAAGCTTATTCAGCTTTGTTAAAAGCGCATTTTTAGATAGTAACGCAGACAGTGAACACTCAGCACACACACACACATTTTATAGATATAACAAGTTTTCAAACAGAATTACAGACAGTTAATATTTGTTGTTAAGTAAACTACAGCGGAAATATTGCGTAGGAGAGAGACCACCAGAATTGTTACAGGGATAGTAAGATGTTATAGCATCAGTACATCCTTGATTAAATGTATGGCTGAGCTATAATTGACCTCATATACCTTGATCCTTAATCTCTAAACACGATGAGGTCAATTATAGTTTTATCTATGCATTTAATTTAGCAGAAAAAAAAAAAAAACTGACAAAAATGCTTGATTAATTTTACTTTATACAAGCATAAAAAGATTGATAGCACAATTTCCTTTCAAAATTGCACTATGGGTAGTGAGTGACCCCTGACCCCGATGATGGTAGACAACTGGACTGCCATGATTGGGGACCAGAGTTTGAAACCCTCAATTTGATGAACCTCCGTGGAATGGTTTCTTCTCAGCCTTCTTCCCAAACTGGTTTTCTTTGGGGTACTTCTGGTTTCTTCTTGTGTATAAAAAATGAAGAGTTCTAGGAGTACGTGGTAGAGGTTCTGTGAGTAACTCTTAACCGGCTTGTACACACCCTGATGGCTACCTACTGTTCTCAAACTCTCAACTGTAAACTTGCTCAGTCACCTAATAATACCTCTTACGTTACCACTTTTGGCTCCCCGCTGTGATGTCCTTAGATCCTGAAAGTCAGGACAGCGGTATCAAGAAGAAGAAAGCTATCATATCAACCTTAACAAAAGATTTTCTTAAATATTCTATCATCGCATGATTTTTTTCTTCTTTTTAAGTATGTCAGTATGTTGTTATGAAAACTGCTGTTGTTGTTTGTTTTTTTTTTCATTTAAAGTTACATTATCAACTTTTTTTTTAAAATATTCAGATCCCATGCAATTTTTAAAAAATTTTTTTTACTTGTCTGTATCATCCCACCACAACAAATGACAAACTTTTTACTCTCCTAAAATCTCTCTCACCCCCACCTTTTTTTTTAAGAATTCAAAAAGCAGAATGTCGAACACATAGCATGATTTTTGTTTCATATTCATTTATTTTGAAATCCCAATTTGCTTCCAAAGGGGGTTTGTATATAATCCAGGGTGGCTGCAATCGCCACAGCTTTAAAGTGCGCACCAACCACCTCATCAAACCCAAGGGAGAATTTCATAAGAGGAAGATAAATGCACCGACAGCCATGATGCATCCATTAGAGAAGTCCAAACAGAGTTTCTGTGGCTGGTCCGGCAGCGGTGGCCATAACAACAGAGACGGTGTCAGCTCAGGATGACGCCATCCAACTATCTTCAAACCTTTGACTTCCACTTTCGATCAAAGGAGGCATTCCTGGCACGTGTTTTCACTGTAATGAATCCCGAGAACCTCAGAACCATCAACATTTCTTTCAAAGTCAAATTTTAAAAAAAAAACAACAAATCAATGATAGTTTAGCTTTAATTAGCATTATTGTCTTCAAAAGTGTGCTTTTAATGACAAGAAAACCATCATGAAAATAACGAGCGTGCATCGAAAATGTTAATTAAAAGTATTTCTTTGTTTCCGACGATCATTTCTCCTCTCTCCTCTGTTAAAGACGATCCACCTTTTACAATGTGCAATCAGAAAAGCGGCATTGGCCGAGTACTCCCCTATGATTCAAATATCCTGTTTGAAAGAGAATTATTTGACTCGACAGGAAATCCCTACTGGAGATCTTCATTTTAGATGTGGGAGGAAACTGGAGGGGAGTACTGGCTGGTGGAAGAGGGGGGAAGAAGAAGAAACCGTGCTACAAGGTCTGCCAAATCAAACCATTTCTCACCGGGATTAGAACTCAAGCCCTCAACCCTAGCAGTCCAGTAATTCAACAACGTCTTTAGCAATAATCTTCCCACTCAGCATTTCGATCATACAAAAAAGGGTCTGGCGGCGTCTCTACTGATACAGTCTGTTGTTCTCATTTTGCCTTTGCCATCAAAGTTGTTTTTGCCATAGTTTTAAAAATTAAAAGTACAACAGGAAATCAATAAGTATTTATGGAATGCTGTTGAGAAGCGGCTAGACAATCTCAAACACCTCTATTACTGCACGAAGGCCTTTTCATTGACATTTCGCAAACTAATATTTATGAGCGCGGGCTGCTGCTGCTGCTGCTGCTGCTGCTAGGGTGTTTTTGTCATTTTGACAAACATTTTAATAGAGAGATCATTATGACATATTATCATCAAGTTTCTGTACAGCTTCTTACTCTCTTGATTATATTATCATCATCACCATCATCACCATCATCATCATCACCGTTTTGTTGCCGTGCATTATTCATTACCTTGCTGTAATAACGATATTATTATTACCAGTTTCCAAGATGCGCTTAGCATCATCATCATCATCCACTGCCTTAATTTCTTATTCTTAGTTTCTACGTGTGGAAAGGTTAAGAGGGGCCAACCACGTGTGGCGAGTACCCTTTCCCGCTAATCTGCCCTTCGGATCCTGGACGGTGATCCACAACTGTCAA
This sequence comes from Nautilus pompilius, assembly GCA_018389105.1. Taxonomy (NCBI): domain Eukaryota; kingdom Metazoa; phylum Mollusca; class Cephalopoda; order Nautilida; family Nautilidae; genus Nautilus; species Nautilus pompilius. The sequence continues at coordinate 524,696 of JACATO010001459.1, forward strand.
CCCTTCAAATTGGTGGCACACGATAATGACAACGACGATGATGATCCATGCCCCCCCCCACTTTTTTTTTTCTGTTATAGCTAGCAGCCGCATCCTGTCATTATCCCGTTTTGTTGTAAAGATTAATGTTATCCAATCTGGTGCACACAGACACACACACAGACAGACACACACACACACACACACACACACACACACACACAGATACACACACACAGACACACACACACACATAAATACACACAAAAAAAACAAAAAATATGCACAGACACAACAACAACAACAAGAAAAAATTAGGTTCTAAAAAAAAAAAAAGCTTTTATTATCCTTTTATTTATTTATTTATTTATTTTTTACTTTATCCTTTATGCTGCCACACATTTCTGTTCTTCGCCATACCATAATAGGACATTAACACCATTACTGTGTGCTTATATAATGCTTCAGGGGGGGGGGAGTTGTAGTGATGGGGCCCTGAGGTTTGTTGTTGTTTTCTAGATGTTGATGCCACCGTGAACGTTCTAGATGATTCCAAATATTAATTTCCACGTTGGATAAGACTGCAATACGTAGAAGCACTTCCCTGTCTGTCTGGAGTCTTTTCTGTCCCAAGTGTTTACGGTGTCTCTGCCGCCCACCCACCCATCCATCCATTCTCTCCCCCCCCCCCCCCACTGCTCATCACCTCTTCTCTCTTTTTTCTTTTTTCTTCCTGTGCCAGCTGGTCAATCCTCCACAGTCTGCTGCAGTGGAACAGTCGTTGTTTACAATCCCCTTGGTCAGGTCATTTTATCAGCAAACTTCCAACTCAAACACACAGCCTCCCTTTTCCATGGTCACCGCATTCTCGCGCATCGTGATCAAACAAACATTACACTGAGCAGGATGAGGTGCGCAGTCTCAGCGTCCACCCAAAGTTTGTTTAGCCAAACGAAAAATTACACCTTTTCCCCATGTTAATAAATTTGTCTAACAAGTGGAAAGACACAGTGGGCAGCGTTTACAATTATTTCTCAGTCTGCCTCAGAGCATCATCGCAAGGTACACAGGTGAGCCTGTGCATATATTTTCAGACAAATCAGAATACTGCACGCATCATTAAGTCCCTTGATGGACTACACGCCTGAATGCCACAACATAAATTGATCAGTTCACATCAAAAGATGTGGATTTCTGCTGGATAATTCTCCACATTATCAAATCGAGCAACAAGTTGAGTTTCAACTTAATAGCTTGTGGATATAAATATGTGTAACAATAATCAACTGAGCATCTCCTGAAAACAAACTAGCAAAAGCTACCCAGGTGTGTCTAATAGACTTGACAACATCTTCCCTAGGGTAGATCCTTCAATCCACCATTCCTATTAAAAGGGTTTGTATATGTAAGATCAGTTTAAACATTTTTTTCCATTATGCCTACACTCTTATTTAGAGATTTAACTTTTGCTGCAAGACTATTAATAGTTTCACCTCAAAATTACTTCCGGGTTATTCAGTCGCCTGTAAAATTACTTTGCATACAAAACACCTGAACAATCTCTCTCTCTTTTTTAATTTTTTTCTTCTTCTTCTTCTTCTTCCTCCAAGGGAGAAAAATTCATAAGTTCCCCCGATACATCACTAATGGCTTTTTCATGTTTGTCCGAATGGCATACCGGCTCGAAATCTCCCTGCTGACTGAGCAAAGTTGCTCACTTTCGGTAAAACGAGTGGGGGGGGGTGTGTGTGGATATATCTGCACTTGTACACTAGAACTGCCATCCCGGAGGTAACTCCTTCGTTATTTTAAATACTACGGACATGCAAGTGAAACCAAACCAATGTATCGTCTCTCCCCATTTTAACATCCTTCCGAGAACGAAATACTCTCACCAACGATTTCTCCACGAATCAGAAATCCATTATTTTCTCCAGCATCTTTTTTCAAAGTGACTCTTAAAACGAGTTCCAGAATTGGAATTAACCCTTCACCTTCTTAACTGCCCGAGGAGAACTGAACCTCAGAATGTGAACAGAAAAAAATTTTCAAGTGGATTTCTTTTTTTTTTTTGTGTGTGTAGTAGTAGAGTGATGAATGGCAGAACAGCGTGCCTAGAACAACACGGTTAACACATTTTTTGTTACAAAACACAGCACGAAAAAATAGTCTGAAAGGATGGAGAAGGCCTAATATAGATTGAAGCAACTTCCCATGTTCCTAGATCACTATAATTTTTTTGGAATTATGGGAATGCCCCAAGAATTTCTAAGTATCTGTGATCAGAGTAGATCAGATCTCTTAACTTTTCCAAACCACAAATGGATATCTTTACACGATATATATATATATATTCTTATCAGACTTCATTATTTGGCTTAAGAACCTCTTTCATGGTAGTGCAGCAGGAGTTAGAAGCTGAAAACTGAGACAACACCGCATAACACAAGACTTAAAACCGTTAAAAACAAAACAGACATGAGAGGAAATAACTGCAAGGAGTTGGGGCAAGATCCCATTCTGCCATCCTTAAAGATGAGTTCCATGAGGAGAAAGTCAACACTGAATAACACAACATAAGCCCCATACAAATAGTAAGGAAAAGTTAATGAAATCACAACAACAACAACAACAACAACAATAATAATAATAATAATAATAATAATAATAATAATAATAATAATAATAATAATAATGATGTGTTTTACAGCTGGATATACAAGGTTCATCTTATTTTCAAGATATCTGATGTAATAAATTTGTGGGTCTGAACCTGATATTGAGATACTGATTTGTAAAGACCATTCATACAAAACAAGACGATATTCACACATGAAAGTAGAAGAAAACTATACTGCTATTAGCTCTACATCTTCCTCATTTCATTGTCATAGTGTTAACAAAAACAATGCCTCCATGCATTCAATTATTTTAATAAATGAAGAGGCCCCCAATTAATAGATATAGTGAAAGTAGACTAAATTGCATATATAATTTCAACATTACAAAAATTCATTAAAGTGACTGCCTTCATATATATATAATTAAACAGGCATAAATCATACCAAACCTATTTAAAATGCCATTTAACCTTGAATTTCATTCTGTAATCTTTCAGCCCCCTTTCAATGGTGTGCTAAAGTGCGGCTAACTATCTATTATAGCCCCACCCACCCCAAACCAAAAGATATCAGTTTTACTGTTGTCACAAACATTTATTTCTGCTCTAAAGATGGACCTTTCTCAATGCCATGCAAGGTTCTAAAAATGATTTTCTGACACTTAGATGTTTATATATAAAGTAATATATGTAACCAGGGGTATATATATTCGCCATGTTTCTTAGTAAAGAAATGCACAGGAGAAATGTTTCATTCAGTTTAGTTTACTTATTACAAGAAGTCAGGAATCCAAATGGTGCTTAAAGACAATCCCACAAAAAATGAATGTCTCCCAATACAATTCTCAAGTTAATTCTTAAATGACTAGAGAATCTGTGGTCACACATAGATTCAAAACCCCTTAATTATTTGGACAACATAACATCTGACCTCACCTTTAACCTTTAATTCCCAAACTAGCAATAATAACTCAAAGGGGATGCGAATGCAAAGTTGGCCAGAATCGTGATTATTTTTTGCGTAACATTTTAACCTTTTCGACTGTGATATATCTGATTCCTTGTGGTGTGATACCACATCAATGTATTGCCCGCACTCTCCTACAGGCCACATAACACCAACTTCTCAGCCTCACACCCGCACATCGAGGTGCATTTATTTCGTGGCTGAAACACCAACTTCTCAGCCTCACACCCGCACATCGAGGTGCATTTATTCCGTGGCTGAAACACCAACTTCTCAGCCTCACACCCGCACATCGAGGTGCATTTATTTCGTGGCTGAAAATGAAAAATGCAGATGCCTGCAGCTTGCACTGATGGTGTTGGAAGTTGAGGTCATGAGAGTTTGTCACGTGGGGTGGGGGTCACATTCCGAAAAAGCCGGAAAGCTGCTGCCTTAAACGTCTTCTGAGGTTTAGAAAAGGATAACTCTAATAAGAGAACATTTCTAAATACTTTTTAAAAAAGCAACAAGAAAGATGACAATAACTGAATGCTGAACTTTCTTCCCCCCCCCCCAATAGCTTAAATCTGCCTCTTTAAAAGAACTATCCTTGCTTGGCATTTTCAAGATGAGACCAAGAAACACTAGCTGCAATAATAAAACTTCTCTCCATCTCTCTCTTTCTTTTACAGATACAGACACAGTCAAAGATATATCCAATTTGCTCTGGTACAAATTTAATTTGACCTGATCTTGACCAAGTAATGAACCCAACTGCTGCTCTAGGTTCTTCCGTATTCCCCTGTAGGAGGTCAACGGTCAGAAACGAATCAGGTGCATAAGTGTTCGTGTAGAAATGGCAGCAGACACAAACACGTATGGCTGCGCACTAGCCTGTATGTATATTCCATGCCTTCGCATCAAATAAAGCCATGCATCTAAAACTTTCAAGAGAATTAACTGCAATACAGACTGCATAACAAACAATAAATGCCTGCTAACAAAAAAAAAAAAAAGTGCTTTGCCAACAATTGCTTGATTATGGGATTTCTCAGCTCAGAAGAAATCAAATGTCATGCATATTTTACATCACCCAGACAAAATAAATGGTGCTTTTGATCATCAGTATTCTATTATAGTTCCATTAGCTTAAATGAAACGTGCATACGAAACTGTTTGCCAATCTCACATGAAACAAAAGGAAAACTGTTTGTAGTTCCAGACCCCAGCAAACTATTATTCCCAGGTTGGAATAAGACAATGACTGCAAATTTTATTACACCTCGCCAAGGTCAACCATGACAGAAGGACCATCTGATCCCCGTCATAGTGTATAAATTAAACTCTGTGTGCGTGTGTGTGTGTGTTCTTTAATATACATGAATTAAACAAATACTTCACAAAGAATTCAATGCTGTTGAACTAGAAATATTTCTAATTCCTGTAGCAGTTTTGGCTAATTTCCTGTTTAAAACAAATGCCAGATTTTATCCTGACACATCATATAGACCCTTTATTTTCCTAAAAAAGATCCCATCTAATAAAACCACCCAATATTCATTCCTAGGTGAGCTACATTCTACAGAATTTCATAAAAATTTGCATATTGGACGTATGTTGAAACATCTACGATGAATACCGTGGTGTGTGTTCAAGGTGATGACCAAACAAAACTGCTAATTATTTTTGAATACAGTTGCCATAATTAAGAAATCCAAGATTTTTACTGTTACTACTTGGCAAACCCCCTGCAGGTCCGAGGGTGTTGCTCATCAGTGGGCCAGAAGAGGAGAGGTGGGGGTTATTGATGGCCAAGCAGAGTGCTTCGGTATAGTTTCAAGTGGTGATCAAGGTGTGAGCCGGTCAAGAGTTACCCGAAAAAAAAAAACCCTGCTGGAACTCTTCATTTTCAGATGTGAGGAGGAGCAAAATGCCCAGAGGAAGGAAGCCCACACAAGCCATGACAAATGCAGCACCGCTGAACGGAGCCAGGGCCCAAAAGGGATTTGGATCTGAGCCCTTCACAATCACGGCAATCTGGCGGGATAACCACTGGAGACAATTTTCACCGCAAATCGTCAGGAGTGGCGACAATGCCATGGGTTTCGCCGGTTAAAAAAATCCTCTAGGCCTTTTAGACCTTTTAAAATGAAAATGGTGGTCTCACTTCAGGGGGGTATGTTGACATTGCAAAGAAAGGAAACGAAACAATAAAAAGCACAAATCAACCCCAAACGGCAGAACATTTACCAGATTTAATGTGCAGGTGGAGGGGTGGGGAAACAGGTTTTTTTGTTCAGCTTTTAGCTCTCTACAATAACCGAGCCTTGCAGTTGATAAAGTGGACTACACCCCATCCACACTTTACACTGTGTGGTGTTGACATAAATTCTGTTAAACATCTTGTCAAATGAATTCTAAATGATAGATCGGCGATAATGAAATGAAAGACGAGCAAATGTGAAGCGAAGCGTTTACAGTGCACTAAACAAACAAATTTTTGTTAAATATTAACAATAAACAGATTAAATATGGACTATAATGGGATTGACGCCACAGGAATGTTTTCCACGGCAATCAATACCACGTTTTGTCAGTGAAATATTTTACTTCAAAGATCAATACGCCGCCAGTTTTTGGTTTGTTTTTTTGTCTTTTTTTTTCTTTTTCCCCTCCCTTTTCTGCTGTGGAATAAAAATGACATTTGTTGCAAAAATGACTACACAAACAACAGTGTGTTTGCTCGATGCGTTCAGTGGAACTACAGCTGTTTTTTTCCAATTACCACCAAATAGGGGTCGCGGACTCTCAAAAGTCAAAGCTGACCTTCCGATGTTGAGAGAACTGGAGAGTAAAAGACACATCAGGAAATTCTCCCCTCGTGTCCTTATATGGCACATTTAATCCCTTTCACGCAACTTTCGACCAAGACCCAAATTTTTAAAAAAGTCAGTGAAAACTTTGGTTTTTAAGTTAATTCCCTAAAAGATGAAGTCACTAAAGTAATTAAAGTAAACCTTCAGTATCCCCACATAAGTTTTATTGCCTCCCTTGTATCACCCCCCCCCCCCCGACTTCGAGGCACATTAGTATTTGAATTGAACTGGCTGATATGTTTAGCCAACACACCTGTAATGCAAAACGTGAAGCTGGAATAATACGTGAATTCATCGTTACAAAGAGTTATGTTAATGAGGAACGTAATGTGTTTGTCACAGCCCCTACGATGCAGAGTATATACAGATTTGGAGAGTACAAGGGTGCAAATGTACCCCCAGGCTGGTACACAAAAGAGTTAAAAGGGTTGCATAATGCATCATTTCACCCATTCGCAGGGAAACCCTGACCAATTTTTTTTTTTAAAAAAAAAGTTAAATAAATAAAAGCAAGCTGACAAGAAATAAAGCAAGCAGATGTAAATTCTTGGTGTTTCTTGAGAATATTTCTAAATAGACAAAAATCATCAATCTGAATCTGGTCAAAACTGATCATGGAACTGAAGCGGCAAAGCATTTATAGACTTTACAGTATCTTCAAACCTTAAATACACACTGAATCTCCTCTCAATCTTATCTCAATTTACCCAGCACCCTTAGACTCCATATTTACTAGTAGGTTTTAAGAAATACAAATACATCTTCACATTTTCCCCGTGTGCAAACAATCATGAATAAATTCAGAACATAATTATAAATCAGCTAAACTATCATCTGCAGGGACTGGTACCTACCAGAAAATGTCACAATAGTTTAAAACTTTTATTATATAAAAAAATCAAACCAAGGTTATGGTCCTCAAGTCTTTCTAATAATCTTAAAAATTATGATGAATCTTTTTTTTTTTTTACTTAAAGACTGAAAAAAAAATCATTAACAGTAATAATAATACTAAGCAATAGTAGTCACCTAGTAAAGCAAACCATATCCTCCATCTTTATGATCTTTATCCAAGTTCATACTTGACTTAAGTTATATCCTCTGCAACTTCATCAATCAGCCTTTTTCTTCGCCCTTTTTTCTTGTTGTTGTTGGATTAGTCTCAAAAGAAACAGTCACCTATGTTATTGATGGATTTAAAGGGAAGATAAGAAATTGTTTTGTTAGTTGGCATGGAGAAGCCACTTCGTCACTGGGCCTGCAAGCATTAGAGTTTCTCTGCCAAGGGTGAGGGGGAGGAGAGAACAGTCCTGGGATATCTGTGTCTGCTCAGCGTGATGCAGATGATGTCGGCAAAGCCATTCCGAGTGCAAAACTTCTGAATGTGCGCAGAATTGTTGCGTGGTTTTCGTTTATCCACTTCGATCAATGTCAAACCTTGTACAAACACACAAAAGCTAACTGCAAAGAGATTATGTCTAGCTATGCTAAACAAGTTCCTGTTCCTGCCAGTCAAAGACATTGTGTTTTTTTTTTTTTGTTTGTTTTGTTTAGATTTCTGTCGACTACCTTTCCCATTACCATATTAAACATTTGCTATTAAACCAACAATGCAACAATAGCCCTTTTTCTCTTGTCAGTTCTATTACTATTGTTGTTCTTGCTTGTTTTTTTAATCGTTTTGTGGAAAAATTGCATTTCCAGGGTGCAGTGCTAGCTAAACTCATAATGGGGTATTTATTCATCAACTCTCCCAACATTTCTAGGACCTGCAACAAGTTCAGGATTGTAGCCATTTCTCATTAGCAGTAATGGAAACATGCTGTGTGTACTCTTACCTACATTTAAACTAATTCTCTAGACTTAGATATGTTAGAAATTGCGTGGGAGTCTTGTGGAAGCATACATTTCTAAAAATAAATTATTTTTGCATAATCAAACCCCAGGAAAAAAAAAAGGAGTCAACAGTTATATCTTTTTTTCGGAAGGGGGTATCCAGTAGCCCTGCGGTTAGACTGCTGAACCACCAAGACTTGGTCTGGGTCAATCAACTCAGTTTGGAAAACCTCCCCAACACGGTTTCTTCTTGTTTTACCACAAATCTAAAAAAATGAAAGTTCTAGTAGGGATTTCCTTTCCAAAGGTGGAAGAATGGAAGAAGCACCTGACACTCTTATGGCATAGAACAGGCAACACTTTCTAGCAGATGGCTGTACCACTATGCTCCCTCTCCAATGCAGAGAAGTTATCTCCACTGTTGAGGCAAGTGTACAACACAAAAACATTTCTTTTTTTACATTAGGCAAGCAGATAGGTCAAATACTAATTATGTTATGGCATGCCAGTTACAAGTCAAAAATACTATCTTGTGTTTCCACATTTGGTTCCCAGAAGAAGATAGACCATTTCCTAAAGCTTGTATGTAGCACTCTATAGCCAAGATGGCACAGGTACAAATGTTTCAAAACCTCTGCTAAATATATTGTAAAGATAAAAACAAAAGATGTTGTTTTAATTGACAAGAATTTTTTTTAAAAAGTTTGTTTAGTTCCATTGGCCATCTTAGTATATTTATACGAGCTAGGAAGTCAATAAGGGTTATACAAAAGGGTGAAGAATCCAACACAGATTATAAAAGCAGCCAAGAAGCCGGTATAGCTCATACAAGGTGCCAATATGAGTTGTACAAGAAGCCGGTATGGATTATACAAAGAGCCAGGAAGCCAATATTCGTTAATACAAAACAAGAAGCACCTTAGCTATTTTTTTTTTTTTTGCTTTAAAATAGAAGGTGCGACGCGACAATTGAAAATCTTGTATACATTTAAAGTATTTTAACCAAGTGAATTCATTGCCATTATGCACTGAAGACCAAACTCATTGTGTCACAGAAAAAATTAAAATTAATTTTTTAGGGTTTTAAGTATAATCAGTCATACTCTAAGAAAACTTAAGAATTTTTTGTTTTTTTTATTTATTATCTATATATTTCCTTTGCTAAAATAAGATTCTTCAGTTAGAAACATTGAATTGTTTGAGTTTGTACTGCATTATTACTCTGTAGTTTGAATCTCCACAGGAAATTACTACATCATGGATATTTAAGACAGGGGTCGTATGAACTTTAAAACGAAGTTTAATTGGCTTTATGCTAAAATTGCATTTTATTTACACTTGTAACATACAAATGGACAAGTTCACAACAATTTTTAATTCCTTAGTTTGATGGGAAAATCCGCGCTTTTGACTACCACAAAAGTCTAAATTTTTGTACACAGTGCTAATAAAACTTCTCTACGTGGAAACAACACAAACATGCAAGAGAACAAAGCCAGCCTAACAATCCACCAATCAGAATCATGTGGCCATCAGCCCATCACAGCATGCCAGATGTCAAACATAGGGTACCAATCTTCGACTCTGGCTGCAATTGCAGTTATCTATTATTTTTGCAGTTTCTGATAAGCAATTATAATATAACTAAAAACTGTAAAATTCCCTATTTATGTTTATTTACATGTTTTCCAAACCATCAGTGTTCCTATAGGCATATTTCAAAACAAAGAAAAAATAGTTAGAAACAATATTTTTTTTTTTTTAAAAGAAAGGAAAAAGCGTAAAAGTTTTGTATCTATCTTGTTCCTTTATCCTAGAAGGACCTTAAATATCCCACGTTTAGGGATGCACAAATGGACTTAATGGAGTTGCTGATTAGTTGATGCTCAGAGAACACTCACATGGAACAGTTAGTACTGAGAAGCCAAGAAAAAAGGAAAAATAGACCACCACAGACTACAAAAGCTGAAATGGCACAGATCCATCTGAATCCAGGCCATGGTAAACAAGCAGCACAAGACGTGAAACCAATTTTCAGCCCTTTTCTATAAGCCGCCATTTTTTTTTTTTTTTAAATATTCAAAATATTAACAAGGTGATTCTCGAATACCATGTTTGTTTAATTTTTCAATGAAATTCAACTAGTATATCATGTTAATGCATAGTGAAAAGTAAAGATTTTGTGAAAGTATTGTGGGTTTTCTTCTGGAATTTTATATAATACTTTGGTGAGACCAAAGTCATAAATTGTCGTTTTCATCAATGGAGAAAGTTCCTGAAAAAGATTCTCAACGTCAAAACAAAACATTTGAGAACAACAGTCAAATTACATAAAACATTACTGAGTTTAGCAGATGTAGCTTTATGCATCCATCAACTGTAGATTTAGAGAGGCCGATAAACTATTGAATCGAAACAAAAGATAACCTGTTGCCCCTGCAAATACTGAATCTTTGCATTAACAACCAGCTAATGGGTACCGTAAGCACGTGTGTGTGTGTGCATTCAACGAAGTATAGTAAGATAAATAAATACATGAAATCATGAAAAAATTTCCCCTTTTTTTTAAAAAAAAAAACAATGTTTCCTATAAATCAGTAATTACTACGAAAAACCTTGTGATGTGGTAAATCAGGGGCAAATTTATGGAGAAATGGTTTTGCACCATCATCAGGTTTTCTGTGCTGGTAAAGAACTTCTGTAACTAAATCATGCATGTGTGTGCGTGTGACCAGATACTAAGATACTATTAAAACAAAACTATTTCAGCTGGACACTCCTGGTATGCATATCTGCATATGCAATATGCATACACAAGTATATTGGTGCATGTTCATCTGTATGTGTGTATATGTATGTATGTACACCTCTTTCTCTTGGGTACAACACTACCGATACTACTACACTGATTATCCTATCATTGAATTCTATCTTTAGCCCCTACAGAGACCTCCCTATTCAGGATTCCTCTAGAGGTTCTCACCAAGGTCCAGTAGTCTTGCAAAGGCCATCAAAACAAGCAAGGAAACAGCTCCTTTGACCCCAGTAGAAGCAACAGGAACTAAGTACAACTAAGTAGGAGGGAAGGCCAAAACTGTTCCTGCCTCAGGGAGCTCTAGCTATGCAAGGGAGTGGAGGAAAAAGTACTCTTCAGAGTCAGGAGGTGTAACAGATGGGGAACTCATTAGCTGGGTTCAGGGGTGACCATGTTCTGCTGAGCCAAAAGTGAAATCCCAGTAATCAGTCCTCAGTCCTAAGTGCATGTATTAGAGTTAGAAATTATGACAAAACAGAGCTTATATATATAGTGAAGCATTTTAGTTGCTTTAATACTGTACAGCTTAAATGTTTCTCTTTTGGTTTTGTGATATGTTATCAATCTTAATAGTAAATCTAAAACAAGCCTGCCCCCATTTTACAACAAAGTGTATCTGAAAACAAAAATATTTTGTACTTTTAGTATAACAAATTCTGCAGTAAGTGATTTTTTCAAAAATAATAAGTTCCCTATTCCTGATTGTACAGTATTTTCGCTAGGGCAATATATTATTTTTTTCTATTATTTGTTTTTCTTCAGATGCACATTTTCAAGCATCAGTCAACCGTGACCTAGCAACCAACAGATAGCACTTTATACCAATGCATTTCTCAAACAAAAACAGCTTTCAGGCAAAACTGTCTGTACAAGTGAAATCTTCTGCAAGCATCTAATGTTGTTGTTGCTGTTACATATCGAATCCTATTGTTCTTAAATGTTGATGTTGGCTAAGAATGAGCAGGGAAGAGGGCGAGTGCACACAGAAACAGAAACAATGGTTAGCAAAAATATGCCAGGTGCACTCACCAATTCCCTGCTCTTCTCCAGCATACATCAACATTTAGAAACAATAGGATTGGGCATAACAACATTAGATGAGCAGGGAAGAGTGTGAGTGTATACAAAACCAGAAACAATGGCTAGCAGAAAGGTGCCAGGTGCACTGCCTGCTTTGATATAACAAAAAACTTCCCTAAAACCCAACTGATTATCTGTAGAAAGAAACTAAAGTACCCAGGAGAAACCCACACAAGCAGACTGGTACAGAAAATCAAGAAGAAACCATCCCATGAGAGATATGCCAAAATAAAATAATGTCTCTAATAGGGATCAAACCTGGACCCTTAGCTATAGCAGGCTGGTACCTTATGCACTGGGCCACCTGCTACCTTCAAGCATCCGATAACACCTGAAAGGAAGAACTTTGACAGCATGGCAACTAATGTCCCAAGCTATTATTTTTTATAAAAGAATGCTAGATAAAAAATAATTTTCACCATGGCAACAATTACCAAGGATACTGGGTTAGTAAGAAGAAATTAACCCTGGCTGAATTATCACATTTGGTATACTATACTATCAGAAAGATAGAGAGAACACTAGTAATATATTTTAGTGCAGCAGTGTGTAAACTGTACTCAGAGAATTTCTCATCATTTAACAAAATGTTATAAAACAGAAACAAGCACTAATGATCATCAATGGAAAGGCAATGGCTGATAACACATCAGAGAAATGCTGCCAACTGTACGAGTCCTCTTAAGAAAGGAAAGAAAAAAATACTCTGGGTCAGTAATCAGATACATTCCAGGCTTAAGAGAATCCAAAGGTTTTTTTTATAAATAGCTAAGAAAAGAAATATTAAACTTTGGGAAGCCTACACAAAACAGGTTTGTTGATAGACCAAGCTTCTCCATGCAAACAGATACAGATTGCATGTAATATCTGAGAGGCTTAGCGAAGCAAACATCAACACCAACATTTTTCAGCAATTTGACAAATTCAATTTTGTGATATTCGAGAACACTAAACAATACAGCATATATCGGTTATTTTCTGAATCCTTTTGAATTTTTTTTGCCTTTTCTTTTGATGTTCTGCATGTACGATGAAACATTGATCAACATTTCTAATTCTTCACTAGCAATCTACTGAAATTTCTAATATCAAGTATGTAGGCCAAGTCCTAGAATGAACTCTGTAAAGGCCAGTGGATAATAAAAGCAATGGAGAGAAATGGCTGGCATGCACACAACTCTTTACTCTTTATTTAGAACTATTAAAGTTATATACTTCTCAAAATTTCTTTTGATAGAAATTCAACTTTATCACCAAAGAAGCTTTGCCATTGAGATTAATGCAGATGATAACAGTGATGATGTATCACACTAAACATAATAGTGAATTCCTTTTCTAGCAATGGTGAACTTTCAAGAGACTTTAATTAAACAAGAAAAGGTGGGCTGAGATTTATTTGCTGTGTTCATCTTTAACCACACAAAAGGTGCCTGGAATCTCTATTTACTTAGCCACCAGGTTTATGAATTTATCTTAATCTTCATCCTGAGATTTAGTGTCCACACCTTCTACCATGGGAAAGGTTTGGTTGGGATATCTGATAACATCAGGAGAAAGGTCAGGTGGGCAAAGAAGGGAAATAGGAGTGGGTGGGTGGTGGGTGTGTGTGTATGTGTGTGTGTGTGTCTTAATTTCTACCTTGATTTAGACAAACATTTTACCTTTTCAACCCCAGTGGAGCATCCAGACAGAGACAGATGTAAAAAAAATAAACCTATGGACAGGGAGAAATCAAAGGGTGAGAAGGGGGAGGGGCAGCGGTGGATGTTGATAATATTTCTTTAATAGAAAGAGAGAAACACACACACGTACACGAGAAATAAAGAATCCATACCATGGCAGGAAGAATGGGCATATTAAAACTGACAATATAATACAGTTTAATATTACTTAAGGAACCGAGAAAATAAACACATTTTCCAACAGAGAAGATAACATTTAAAAATAAGGGAAGTAGTAAGAGTGAACTTTTTATGAATATCTGGCCAAGCTTTGGAAAAAATGTATATGGTATTAGAAGTTTCCAGAAACACAAATCGAAACAAGCACCTGCCATAATCTTTGGCTCAACCCGAGAATTACTGAAGTGTGGATACACTTTCCTGCTTGAAAAAAAAAAGACAAAAATGCAAACTTAACAGCAACAAGGCCATCAACAGGAAGACAATGTTACTTTCCAGTTTTGGGGACAGTTCTTCTATTTTCCAACAGCCCTGGAATAAACCATCCAGGCATAAATGAATTTCCTCCACCAAAAATAAAAAAAAATCCCTTTGTGAGTTAACAGGGATACACAACTCCTGGAAAACTCCAACATGTGCAAGAAAAGGAAGGAAGGGGGGAGGGGAGTCATAATTATCTTCTCCCTCCCCAAGAAAAAATTTAACCCCACCCCCTCCAAAAAAAAAAAAACCTTTCATATGCACAAGGTGCCCAACATCTGTCTATGAGATGACAGAGCTTTTCAACCTGACTATTGTACCACCTCACACACACACACACACACAGACATAACCCACATAATCTCCACTTTATGTTCTGGTAAACGAAACACATTGATGGAATTGAATGGAGGAAAGAAAAAAAAAACTGGCTGTCAGCAGATACAGGGGGTATTTTTTTGTTTTTATTGTTGTTTTGTTTTCTTTCCCCTACCCTTTGGAAGGCAGGGTGCTGATTAAAGGCCGCCATGTGACGTGGCCAATCAGAACCCTGGGAGCTTGCTTTACTCCTCAGCATCTGTATTACCAGGTAAAAGGTGGGATGGTAGCGTGGTTTCAATGAACCAGGTAAAGCAATCAATCACATGTGCAGTTATTAGCCAGTCAGCCAGCCTGCCGATCTCTTCTGTTTCGTTGATGCTGTTACCCTGAGGTGAAACAAAAAAGGGGGGGAAGAGTGGGTGGGGAGAGAGAAAGAGAAAAGGTACCTATCTATATCTTAAATTACTACCTTTTTCTCTTTCCATCCCTACTGTTCTCTTTCTATCCTTCCTACTTACCCTGCCTCCCTTATAAGTTCTTCCCCTTTCTTTCTATCTTCTCCAGGGTTTCTCCTAGAAAATTTCATAAGCATTCAATCAGAACAAATCATTGTAAACATATTTAATAGGTGTAGCAATTTTTCTAATTGATTTCTACATCCTTAATCTCCAGATCAAAACATGACATTTAACACAGAAAAAAAAAAAAACCTGGGAGTCAGCCACTGATTCAGCATGAACATAGGGAAATACAGGCTCTACTTTCCCATCTGTCTTCGTTATTTCTCGTCAATCTTTTTTTCCTGCCAACTAATCTTCCATAATTTAATTTCTTTTTGTTGCTGATAGTCAGTCAATGCAAGCGAACCCAGACAGATGCTAAATATATATATATATATATATGTGTGTATATATATATAAAATAGAGCCATTCAAATAAGACTCAGCTCAAGTAGAATCACTGAAATGGTATCTGGCCCAGGCTTAGCAATAAACAACTTGCTATTATCACGATAAACTTCTTAAAAATAAAAATACAAAGAAAAGAAAAACAGGACTTCCATTAGGCAAAGAAAGGTTAAGATTTAATTTGTTTTTATATAATAGAGTCCATTTTAAAGCAAAGGGGGGGCATACAGAATTATGAAGCAAATTTCTACCAACCAATAATCAGGAGAGCCATTGCCCATAATGCAACAGTATGGAAGTCAACGGACTGCTGAAATAGCACTCGGCTGAAATACAAACTACATAACAAACATCAATGATGTAGATCTCACACAACTAAAGAAAAAAGATGCTTATAGTTAGAGCAGAAAGAAAGGGTTATTGAAGATCAAATCTGTAGCAACTGTGTTTTAAAGGACAGATTCTGCCCCTCCCCCACCACTTCACTGTTTTTAATTACTGGCAAAAGTTCCAAATTAAGGTACCAGTGCAGCAGCATTGCAACTAAATTATTAATTTGACACTTTTAGCCTTTTATTTATTTGGGAGATTGGTTAAATCCCAAAAACAGCTGTGCTTTAAGCTTCTTTCTTTGCCTTCCCGTAGCTATATGTAGTTGTTTTGTCAAGCTGTATTTTTTTCTTCCATCTCTCTCTCCTTTATTTCCCTAATCCTCTTTCTTTCCCATCCTTCTTCCCTCCTCCCTCTTTAACACACACACTCTCTCTCTCTCTAATCACTTTAGTAAAAATGCAAAGCAGCCAGATAAATATCCTACACAAAGCTTTCAATTCCTTTTTACCTTTAATTCTGTCAAGTTACCTGTTTCCAGGTGACATCTAATCAAACTCTAACAACAAAACGAGAAATGCTGCATTGACATTTCATTATGAACAGTCTAGGAAAACATCACCGGACAGAATTATGAGCCGTTACCAGAGACAATACGTGCCAGCCATCCACAAAGGCTAGCTAAGAATTCTTTCTGCCATAGTTAATAGACTTGTTTTGTTTGCTTGTCAGTATTCAGTCTATGCAAAGCTACTGAAAGGTGCATGAAACAGACAAAGTCATTTTCATTGTTTTCCAATCAATGCCGATTTTATTGTATTATTTTCCTTCAGTGTCTAGATAAAAGAGTTCTGCAATATATCTGTTATCCGCCTGGCAGATCTTTCATGTCAAATGAACAAGGATATTAGTACTTAACAAAACTTTTCTATTTAACTAGATGATCAACTGATAAAGATACATTAGATATACTAAATTAAATAATGATAAAAAGAACAGACTCAAATAGATGAAAGTTGTTTCTTTAATAGACACAAAGAGATAAAGACTCAATGTAACGCATTCAGTAAACACACATGGACAGCATCAGATCCTTAATGTTCAAAATTAGTTCTCAATACTAATGTTGAACCTCATTTACTTATTAACAATGATTTCAAAGCACCAATGTCAGTTACTAAATCACATAACGTTAATCTCGTGATGGCTAAGCAAATTAGGCAGATAATTCTTTTTGTTTGCTTGTAAGAATCCCCCTAACTGCCTGCAGCTGCAAGAGATAATGCCAATGGCAAATAGAATTAAAATCTAAAAAAGAAAACAAGATGACCCACAATGGAAAATTAGCGGCTTCAGTTTCCAGCTAACGAAGAGCTAGACAGGTAACATGGCCACCCGTGACTACAAGATAAAAAAATAATAATAATAATTAAAGCCTCAATGGAAAGTGAAATGTGTCCTTTAGATTGTTTCCGGAGTACAGTGTGCAGTCACCAGAGGGAGCTTACTGTGTATTAAATACACAGGCAGTCTGCAGATGCAGAGGATGCTATAGTATTTCACTCAGGGAAAAACACCTTAAACTTTCAAAATTAGCTAGGTATGTAGATCAGGTTACTTTTCAGTGATTAGGGTGTGAGAGGGTGGGGGTGGAGAGAACAGGTCAATATCTCCCAAGTTTTAGGTCAATGCATTTAAGGTTCAAGGGGTCATTTCTACAAGACCACTGCTATCAGAAATGTGGCCCCCTTTTTCTTAACATCTTCAGGCAGGAAGAAGGGAGAAATAGGAGAGAAAGTAATCAAGGTACTTGTCAAGATATATTACCTGCTGCTGAAGACACCAGGTGTGGAGGAACCACAGTCTGATGGAACTAAGATAACTGTTAATGATACATGGCATACAAAAAGTATGCAAGCCTGGACTTAATGTTTCTGCGGTTAATGCCATTTAAAAAGTATGGCGGCAGTGTTAATGCTTCTAAAAATTATGGGAGAAGCTTAAAAAAAACAAACAAGCAGTTCGTGGAAAAAAAAGAGAGAGAGAAAGATAGTAGAGCCAGTTGCTATGACAAAGGCAGAGATGGCAATTCGATGCTCAGCCAGCTCTGTTGCTTCAAAATAATAATAGGCTACAAAAAATGCTTTTTCCCCGATTTTCTTCATCATCCAGCCACATCTGAAGATCAAGGATTCTTTCTAGCAGAGACTTTTTCATTGTGATAAACCTGGCTGCCAACCAAGTCCTGTTTCAACCAAGAGCAATGGCAAGACATCCTTTCAGTCTTGCAACATGGTAACTCTGGTCAATCTGAACAAGCACTCAGAACTTCTACCTAACAATAATGATGACATTACAATACTAGAGGTGCAAAAATATATATATATATATAACACATACAAATATTCCAAAGATATGTAGTAATATCTTGTCCTAGAATTATACAACATAATGTATGCTCTATCTTTTATAGTAACACCAATTTTGGGGCATAGGACAACAATCTTGGCATTATATGGAAAATGACATTCTAAAAATGCACCAATCTCTATGAGGGATATGGAGCTACAGTCCTTGAGGAAAAAATATGCTAATACAAACCTAAGTTTATTTTCATTGGTTTATCAATTTTAGAAAATTAGTTCCTATTAAAAGTTTTAATATCGAATGCCCTTGTGTCCATACACTTTGGTAGAAAAGGGCTATGATTAGATTAGAAAAACAGTTATCTTTCCTTCTTTTGTTCTCTTTTTTTTTCCACTGAAGAGTCATGTGTGTGTGTGTGTGTGTGCGCGCGCGTGCGTGTGGTGTGTGTGTGTGTGTGTGTGTGATGGAGAGAGATAGTACGAATATAAAGTGAGAAACATGTTGAACATCACGATTCAATTATCTAATCATACACAGTTGGTTATAAGTAACAAATCATCTGCTTTACCTGTACGGGGCTGTCTTGAATCCTTTCAACTTTCAACAGAAGAAACAAAGGTGAGAACAGATATAAACGATAAACATCAAGTAATATTTATGGTCATCATGTTACGTTCTGACAACAAGATTGTTGTCTACCAAGTGCATGTTTGTTTTTCTTTTCCTTATTGTTCTCTCTCTCTCTCTCTCTAACCCCGCTTCAGTAGCCAGAAACTACTTTCAAGGCATTAAAAACCACTAGAAAGAGATTTCAGGTGACCTCTCTTTAGTCATCACACTGGAAATGGATGCAAAAAATGCATGTAGTAAAATTTCTTAACATGAATTAGCCATAGTGTGAAAAATGAAAAAGACAGGTCCAATGGGACTAATGCATACATACATCTGTACATGCCAACTCTCATAACTCTGCAGATGGATATATACATATATAAAACACCTGCAAAGTTGTCTCAAAGAAGAAAAAACTAAGATAAGAATCACCTGTAGTGATTACAGACAAATGAAGCTAACACGCATCAACTTATACCACCAAACTGCAATATTTAATAATACTATTTTTTCTTAAATACTAACTTGTGCCAGATAACTTTTAGATAGATGTATTTAATACATGCATTATATGGAGAAAAAAAACTTAAACTTTACAGCATTTTTATTGGGATATCGATAAGCATAAGGTTACCACTTGAATGAAAAAGAGAATTACAGAATTATATCTGTAGAAAAACATACAAACCAATGGAATGTTTAATTTTCGTATATTTCCAGCAAAATGTTTGTTGTTGTTGTTTTTTAACTTCATCATGTGATTACCTCAGATATGTGTTCTATTTATAATAAAATGTGTTATAAAGCGGGAAATCTCTTTCTTCTCACAAATATATCATATGAAATCAATTTATTAATTCATGTGTATTAGCATATGACAAAGTTTACTCTCAAACCTTTTGTCACACAAGACTTAAATATCCTCCATGTTTCTTGCATTATATTTTATTGACGAACACAAATACACATACAAAGACCACCTGCTATCTTCTACAACCAATCAGTGATTAGCTAACAAGTAAGAAATTAACCTATCAAAATTAGTTTAACGGAGAGGCGTTAGAATCCCATGCAGAAGCTACATTTAGCCAGTTCATAATGGTCAGGAACATTACTTCGGTTGGATTATATCAGTGAAGCAGCTCCAAGGTGATACAGTATGGCATCAAATCAGATAAAATGTAGACAAAAGTGGAAAGAAAAGATAATATGCTACCAAGGATGTTCAATGAAAACCACTGGATCCTGCCAGGTTTCACTTGAACAAAATCCCAATTCGCACACATCATAGCCTAAAACCACCGGTGGAGCTTTCTATGATTTAAAAAAGTAAATTCTAGAATTTTATATCCATTTCTGGAATGTTTTTTTGAGTCCAATTAACAAAATACAAGCAAAACATCTTCACTGGCTGCTCAAATGTTGTAGACATTTCATTGGTTGTTTTAAAAATGTCCTGGATATCCAAAGTCCTTTTGAACCAGGAAGGGGAGTTCTTGTGGAACTCATTCAACAGAAAGAAAAGGAAGAAATATTTCAGCAAGTGAGCAATTGCGCGTACACACACATACACACAGAGTCAGTCATACCCCCCCCATCAACCCAGGCTTCAAACATCAAAACTTTAAGCTGTATGAGGATTCAGATTTTCATGTGTAATGGTGTTAAAGCGTTGCTCTAAGATAATAAAAATATCCATGCATAATTCATAAATGTCCTCCCTACCCCACCCAGCTCTTTTTCTATCTTTTTGAAATCTCAGAAGTTCCAAGCATTAACTCACCGAAGCAGGGTAGCCATTTCCTTCCCTCCAGTCCTTTTAGCAGCATATGACGTCAATTATAGCCTCATCATTTAATTATAAATAACCGGCACCATAACAACCTACCACCATAACATTTAGTCTCAATCTGTTTTCACTATGTCCCTGAACCCATCCATGCACACTTTACACCATGCTTGCTTGCTCCATTCTTCTGTACTAATTAGCATTTCTAATGGTTTTACTTCAAATACATCTCCTAAAATCTAACCAGAATAATTTTGTTAAAGTACACCCTCCCCCCCCCAAAAAGTCAATGCTTATCTATAGCTCAGAAAACATGATGGGGAGAGATGGCTGCCAATGTAATCTAACCAGAATCTTAAATATATCAAATATACATAAATATATATATACAGGTTAGGTAAAAAAAAAGAAGAAAGGGTTGAACACCAGCATAAGATAAGAGAATTTGTGGCCAAACCTCAAAAGTATGAACAGGTTGGAATACACAGACAAATGGTGGCGTGAGGTGGGGAAACTACCTGGAAGAGATAGGGAGGGTTGGAGAGGGGGGAAGAAAGAAACCTGGAAGTGGAATTCTGACCCCCCCCACCAATTCATCTCAAACATCCCCTTCTCTCCCTCTCTCTCTCTCTCTCTCCCTGGCACACTGATATCATCTAGAGTCAATATGAACAGTAATTCAAATATTTGCTCGCAGCCACTATAAATATTACTTCTCTAATATGAAGCCCTACAAAAGATAAACTCTAAATTATATACAAATATGTCAGTGAGAACCTATTTTGATAGCCCCTAAGGTCAGGCATAGGTGAGGGAGAAGGGAATGAGGTGGTGGCGGATTTTGTTTTTTTGTTATTTTTCCCCCCTCTCTTTTCCTACTTGGAATCCATGTAAAGTTTAGACTGAAAAAAAAAAAAAAAATGGCCATAATAGTCTAAAGATGGCCATAATAGTCTAAAGATGGCCATAATAGTCTAAAGATGGCAGCCCACCATCCAGGTAATTTTGACATTCTTCAATTTAAATTTAATGGTCTTTTTTGGCTTTTCATGGCAAAGCTAACGCAAAGGTGCCTTTCTTTTTCAATCAAGAGGTGGGAGGAGGAGGGGGGTGACTGGAGCTATTATTTAGCAGTTCTCTAAACTACTGATCCAGACTGCCTCAGTTCCATTTTTTTTTTAAGAGAGAGAAAAAAAAGAAGAAGAAAGTAAGGAGGTAGATAATCCATTTGCTGGATCAGTGGCCTCCCTTTACAGGAAGTGCCAATGATGCCTTGTTCATTGTTTACTGATTTTTTTTTTTTTTTTTTAAAAAGGAGGAGGAAAAAACAACGACAAAGTTGAAAAAGGGATTTTGGTTAACGTAGCTTTTTTTTTTACTTTTCTTCTTATAAACGATATTGACCATTAACTACACTGGAAGTACAGTATTGCAAATCCGCACGCAGCTGAACAGTGGATTAACGAACTTGAGTGAGAGTTATCCTTCTTGGTGTTGGTAAAAAAAAAACAAACCATTTTCTTCTTCATTGTTCGATGACTACAAGGGAGGCAACCCTGCTGAATACCTGCTGGGAATCACCGCAGATCCTGCAACATGCAGCTTTCAAGGGCAACGTACTTACTAAAAATCCTTCATTTTTTTTTCCCCTTTTTTTTAGATGCAAGAGAGAGGGAGAGAACTGGAGAGAGACCCAGGAAGGAATCCACTCCACGTAGCTGCCTGGTGATGGGGCGAGAAGAAACTATGACTTGGGAGGTACACCAAAACAAGCAAAAGTGGGCCCCTTGTCCTTGGCAGTCCAACAGGCTACCACTGGACCAGCATGCCAGCTCCTCCTCCACCCCATGATACGTTAACAGATAACACTTTGAGGTTGTTTTTTTTGATCACGGAAAGTGTGTGCTTTTTGTGTTATTAACCCTTGACACAGACATTAAATAAGTTTAATGCACTACAATCCAGATACCTTACTAAATATTCAACGCTTACAAAACTACCGAATTCGCAAATTAAAATCGTCATCAGGGATTGGAAATGCACTATATATATTTTTAAAAAAAAATAAAAAAAACAGTACATAAATAATTCTGTATTGTTTCAACCATTCTTTTGTAATTGTTGAATGCATTAAAACTGTCACTTTGAAAAAACTTGTGGGGCAACATGGCAGTGCAGCAGAGAGAGAACAACAGTGGAGGGGTTTAACCAAAAAAAACAACAAACAACAAATAATGTAAGCAAAATCAGTAGACAGCAGAGGAATCCAGTTCAACAGTGTGTTGGGTCGTGGAAATGATAGTCTAACTTTCAGTGGATCAAAGTGTTCACCCACACAAGCCCGCAGGTTGGGCAGAGATCATCTTTAATTGCAGGCAAAATCCTAACTCAGATGTCGCCCTTTTTTTTTTTTTTTTTTTTTTTTGGATATCTCCATTACAGACACTAAGCAGGCAATTTAATTGAACCTCTTTCTCTACCTGGTCTGGTGAAAAAAAAGCAAGGGGAAATGGGTTAAAAGACTGTGGCAGCAGTAACATTAGCTGAGCCCAGCTTGCTGTATAATTCGTTAACATCATTAATCAGTTGTTTTGTTCTGAAAAAGCCATCAACTAATCTCCCCCCCCATCTCTCTCTCTCTCTCTCTCTCTCCCCCCTTCCTTTTTTTTGTTTTTCTTTCTTTCTTTCATCTCTGAAACCACCAGGCTCAGAATCTCTCTAATGCAGAGAACTATACCCAAGTGACTGTTAAATGCTCGTTCATGTACTAATT
This sequence comes from Nautilus pompilius, assembly GCA_018389105.1. Lineage (NCBI taxonomy): Eukaryota > Metazoa > Mollusca > Cephalopoda > Nautilida > Nautilidae > Nautilus > Nautilus pompilius. The sequence continues at coordinate 548,110 of JACATO010001459.1, forward strand.
CACTTTGTGCCTCCTGGCAGCACAAATAATATCTTTTCTCCCTTCTCCATCAGATCTGCGCCAGGCTAGACAAATAAAACAGGAAATTAATACTTGAATAATTCCATTTATTTTTATTGACAATGGAAATGCCCTTTCTGATTGTCGTGTTTCTTCTGGTGCAGTCTTTTGAGGATGTCAGACGGCTTGTGAATTAAATGATAATAAAAACAACAACAACAAAGACATTTATTCCCGCCGAACAAATAGATATTCATAAATGTACTTAGGTGCTTGGTAAAAACTAAGACTAGAGATTAATATCCAGGCATTTTATCTAAAAATTAATTCTTTATATTGCGCTATATAAATATCGGAGAAGAGTTCGAAACATTAATATTTTAACAAATCTATTTAGTTTTACTACCAATATTAGCAAACTCAATGAGTCCATTTGGTGCATGTTAAGTACTAGCGAACTCTGGACAATAAAGTTTATCTGTGAATACGCTAACTAATCACTTGTGGCGATTATTATTCAAGCACTGTTACTTAGCATAATCCACTAGTCGTCATCCTAAAACAGAAAGAAAATTTTAAAAAAAATGAATTATTATAACAATAGGTTTCTCTACCTGGCAGGAGTTTGGATGGGGGCCCCTTCAGTTAAATCAAAGATGGATCTAATTTTGTGTAGTAACTAAAGTAAACTAATGATACAGCATCTAGAACCTACAAGAATATCACCTACAGCTGAACACACACGCATATATGTATATAATAGCTTCCATAATTGTGGGCTAACCATTAGTCATTGATACTTCAATAAACAAAGTCCTAAGGGGCAAAAGTTTTTAAAAATGGATTTTCTAACAACAGTCATGTATATGTGTGTGACTAATCTGCTAAAAAGTTGTTTACAGAAGGCAGATAAATCCTCGCGATTATAGCTTCCGGTGTGCATGTTTTGTGTTGTTTTTTGTTTTAAATTGATTTTGACTGACCTAAGGGGGGGTCCCAGTAAACAAGCTCTCCAGTCATATTTTTTTTGTCACACTGAAAATAAAAGAGTTGAACAAAACAATTAACATTCTTTTGTGTGAGCCTCTGTTCTCCTGACTTTCTTCCCTTGCCCAACGGCGGGGCAGTGACCATGTAAAAATGAGGACATTTAGATATAAATAATATATACATTTCTAATTACACAGTTTTCAGATGGCAAAAGGGATAAAGATGTGATTATCAAATCGTCTACTAAGGTAAATAAGGAGTTTGGGTTTCACCATAAGAAATTAATCAGCTGCCAGGTTCAAAAGGACAAGAATTTATTAAAGTAAACAGCTAAAATGAGCAACCTCCAGCCTTCAAAGCTCCGGTGAAGTTGGAATATATTTACGCTGTTGCTAGAAGAAATCCTCTAGGTTGCCTTGGAAGAGCAATATCTGGAATGCTTGTTCGGGGGGGGGGGGGAGGACAGAAACAATGCCCTTATAAGAGAGCCAGAGTACCTGAATAGAGGAGGAGCCAGGTTGTAACGAGAACAACATGAGGGTGGCTCTCACCTTGCTGACCACTACCACTAGGCTTATACGACACCTCCTAGCACCAGGTAGCGAATATGCTACATAGTACACTAGATCTTTACACGGTGGCAGAACAAAGCTTACACCAGATTTTCACTTTGTTAATTTGCCTCACCACCGTTACATTAAATCAGCTGACCATCGCAGTACGACAGAAGTTCAGTCTGTTTCGCCCGAGTCTTCTGTGAGAGCAGTTTTTAAAATCCCTGATAAGCACAGACTTTTTATATATTTTTTTAAATACATTCTCACAGGAATTACGGCTTAATGCATGTCTATTCAATGATGCAGGGGGCACACACACACACACATAAGCAAAGAAAGAATGCATTCATAACCAGTCAGAAAGATTTCTCTCTGTTCTTTATTCTGTGGGAAGCTGGCAGTGGAGACCGGGGCCGAGTTGTTACAGTTACCACTAATTCTCTTCAGTGTATAGACAGAAAAGCTATAAAAGCATATGATGTCAATTATAGCCTCATCTAAATATTTAATTAGGAATTACTGATACTGTAACAACTTACTTATCCCTGTCATTAATAACTATCCCTGGTCTCCCTCTCAAGCACATGCAGATAAAACTGATAATAATAGAGAGAACTAGAAAAAAGAATATTAGCCAATTTATACATACACACACATACATACATGCATGCATATATTTGTGTGTGTGTAAATTATCGGGTCGTCTAGGATATTCCTTGACATCAGGTTTCACCACTCGCCACCCAAAACTAAACGTGGCTGCTGTACAAACACAGGCTTCTACTAACAAACTCACGCACCGAGGTATTTGTGTGTAATTTATGAACAGCCATCTTTGGTTATGATGAGTTACCATTGTATATAAAATGTATGTATGTGCGTGTTTATGTATAATGACATATGTTAATTGTCCAGTTGTATCAAATCAGCAGCTGGGCTCGGACTGTCGGTGAATATATACCATTTGAGGACACAGTTAAAAGGCATAATACCATTGGGGGAGGAATAGCAGAAAATTTTAATTTACTAAAATGTAAGAAAAATAAAATTAAAAAAAAAAACAAAACAAACAGTAATTGGTGTCAGGAACAACTAACGAAAAGGGTTAAAATGGTAAAAGGTAGATAACGGAGGAAAATCTCAGTCTGTTCACCTTCAACCATAGAATTAATTACCACAGATTAAAGAAGCAATGATGGTAAAGGTCTTCCAGGTGCTTGCGAATGAATCAGGTTATGGGGAAAACAAGAATAGTTGAGAGGAGGGAGGAAGAAATTTGGTCACTTAAGCCAGGCTTGAAGAGTGGGATAAACAAAGCTCGTTGCACAAGTTTCCAGAAACATTCAGAATCGATACAGTAATTAGCAAACCCGTTCTATTTGTGTCCAATTGTGACTTTAAAAAAAAAACAACAACAACAAAACAAAACCTTAATACAGTGCCATTTTGGAAAATGGTAATACGTAAAGCTCTAGTTTGATGGGCTACAACCCCGGAGTCACGCGCACAGCTTGTCAAAAAAACCAAATAAGTCCTAATCCTTAATGTTTCCTCTTTTTTTTTTTTGTTGATACAACTCATTTTTCCCCCCGCTGGGGAGGTGGGGGGGGGGGGAAGTTGGTCTAACAATGCATATCGGCAGAGTTATTAAGTTCCACGCAGTTTCCATCAGTCTTTTGGATTTGTGCATCTTTCACGATGTCACAGATGTATGCAATTTGATTTTAGATTAGGTTTTAAGTTTTTTAGTTGGCGCGTGTGTGTGTGTGTGTGTGAAAGAGAATTATTATAATCCCAGTAATCACAGAACCAATGCTGGATCCAGAAGTTATGGATTTTGACAAGGTAAGTTCGGCAAAGCCATCATTATGAAAACCGTTCTTTCACTTTGCACGCGCTTCGTTGAATCGAAATGTTTTTTTTAAAAAAATCACCTCGTTTGGCCAGCCAAACACGACGTTCCAGCCGAACCAAAGATTACAAACCTACAAATTTGGCCATCGACAGGGAAAGGGCGACCAGGGCTAAATGTTCACAGCGTCGGTAATTCCATAAAGAAGCTATGATCGACATTCAAATGCTCTAAACTTACCCCTCTCAGTCACCCCAATATTTGGTAAACAGACATCCACTTGTCAGTTTGCTTGTTTCTGGTTATTTTTTTGGTGGGGGAATGGGTTAAATTGTTTTTTTGTTTTTTTTTTTAAAGATTGAATATAAATAATTACCAAGCAAAAAAAGACAACCATTGCAACTATTTTTTTTCTCTGCGGATTGAAAATCGGTGTAGTCGTTTGCCCAACCTGAACATATCGCCTCGCCGAGTGAGACCAACAATCTAATTACCGGTCGGAAAAAGCGGAAAGAGCGCGGTGGTACAAAACTCACGTCGCAGACATTCTCACTGCTACCGGAAGAAGGAAATTTGCCAGATGGAGCCCCAGAAAGGATTTTGTTGGAATTCAGCTATCTTGCATACTGAATTAATTAATCACACCTTTGAGTGCAGGTACTAACTATCAAGAGAAGCTGATCTTACGACTAGCAAGATCTTCTGGCTGCGCGAGTTTTTAAGATGTAGGGGAGGTGCAATTGCTTCTCTTTTTTTTGTGTGTGCGTGGGCCTGAGTGTGAGTGAGAGTGTGTGTAAGGGTGGGTGGGTGGGTGAGTGCGAGTGAGTGTGAGTGCTATTTTTCAGGAAAATTTCGTATTTTTTTTTTTGTTTATATCTTTTGGAGAGATACACTTTTTTTTTTTTAATTTCCAAAATCAAACACCTTCCTGCCACGACGCTCACTGCCAAGGAAGAACAACGACAAAACCAACAGTCCACTGGAAATAAACTCTCAAGTGTCCATGAAAGCTAATTTGACCTCCTCGGTTCTTCGATGCAGTCATTAAAGATGAATAATGACCAGTTCTCATCTACAGATCTCAAGATCTCACTTTTATGATATGCCCTTTTTCCCTTTACACTGCTATATCGTCAAAATCGTATGGGGGAGGAGGACCCTCTCCACTTCTCCCAGTAACAACCCTAAGCCTCTCGCCAGGATGCTGTGTATTTCTGTTACAATACAAAAATATCCCCTGTTTAAAAACACCTCTCCATTCTGAAGTTGTTGCATTGCGCACTCAATAATAATGCGACTAAACAAACAGCTCGCTCTAAGGACTGTTTGTTTTTGTTATATTTCAAGCTAAAAGCAATACTTGCCTGTAAAAACTAGACTGGGTGGCAGGAGAGTCCACAAATAATTAATTTACAAGATAAACCGAACAAACAATGTAAGGATTAATATACATATAAATACATATATGATAAATTTGATGCATTCGTTTTATGTTGTCATGAGCTTATACAAACAAACGAAAGCATTATACAAAATGGGTAGTTATACAGTAAAGATTCAGATATAGTAGGATTCAATTGGTCAAATTGGTCAAGTATTATTCAATTCTCCATATATAACCATGAACTGAACATTGGACATTCTTCATCCTTATATGATGATTTAAATATCCAGAAAGCTAATAAATAACTTCTGTATTGTTTTAGTACTTCCATCTATTGGCAAAAATGATCATTTCCCTCTCCAGATATTGTTCACCTCAAACAAAGAAAGGGAAAGCAAAGGTGGTGACAAAAGGTTGAAAATACATTAATGAATCAATGTGTGTATGGGATACAGGATGCTCCATCACACACAATTATGGAAGCCAATTAAAAGAGAGTATCACAATAGAGGAGATAGGGGGCTGGTTGTTACAGGGGGTAAGTTGTTACAATAATAGTAATTCTTAATCAAGTATAACGATGAGCCAAAATCAATATCATTTGACCTCTGATCCAAAACTGAAAGCACATGACAGATAACAGTTCATCTATATGAAGTCAATTATAGCCTCATCACATTTCATTAGGAATTGCTGGTGCTGCAACTAGCCCTATTCTCCCCTCCTCCAAGTTTTCGACATGTTAGTTCCTCTTGAGAATACAAACGGAAAGAGTTAAGATAGCAATGCCTCTGTAATTCATTGCAATTTGAGAATAAATATAATAGGGTAGTTAAAAATTAGCCAAGATTTTGGCTAATTGAATGCAAAATACAATCTCTCTCTCTCTCTCTCTCCATCTCTCTCTCTCTCCATCTCTCTCCCTACCATCTCTCTCTCTCTCTCTACCATCTCTCTCCATCTCTCTCCCTACCATCTCTCTCTCTCTCTACCATCTCTCTCTCTCTCCATCTCTCTCTCTCTCTGTTTTAACAAAAATAAATAGAGGACATAATTATAAATTAGCTTAATCATTTGCAAGTCTTGATATCAGAAAGTAATTAATTATTTTTTTCTGTGAACAGAATTTTAGAAAAACTACTAGCCCTGACATTAAATTGTGTAATACAACTGAAAACGGGGTTAGTTGTGGGTTTGTGGGTTGTAGTTAAGCAGAAGTTTTATGGCAGAGTTAACATCAACACGCATATGTGTGTGTGTGCGCACGTGTGCGGAAAAACAAACAAAAAGAAAAGAAAACAACAGTAATTGTAAAGATTGTTTTGTTTGGGCTATTCATCAAACTCAGACTTTTGTTTGCATTGAAATTGGGCAGGCTCCAAATATTAGAAAATGTAAAAAAAAATAATAATAATAATAATAATAAAAGTTTATGACAGGGCCACTGAGGTGACAGGAAATAATTCTACTGACTGCCAAATTGATCCGTCATCAACTGGATCCGGATTGTCAGCGCTGACAGACGTGTTTATTGGATGCTGATCCACGCCTCAAGCAAAACTATAACAAATCTAACTAGGGGGGGGGGGCCAGGTGCCCACGTTCTCAGTGAGAACGCTGCTGCCGCTGCTGTTGTTTTCCATGCCGAAATGAAACAGTGAGACCTGTGTGAATTACATGCAGCCCCTGTCCAGGGATATTGGCCACTGAAAATATTCAATAAGGCACATGTGCGCGAGCGCACACAGACGCACACACACACACGCACGCGCGCGCACACACACACACACATACACACACAAAGCCAGCGACAGAAAAGTGATTGTATTACAATAGAATAATATCCTGTCTGTTAGCTTGCCACAGTCGATTCTATGAACATCTGTTTAAGCGAATGGCTAAAACACGATACCATTAAAATCTGATATTCCACAAGGTATATAGCAAATGTAAATAAACAAAATGGAATGTGGGGGGGTGTGGAAGGGAGCGGGGAGGAGAGAGAGGTGGGTACTCCATTATGGGAGGAAAATCAAGCCAGAGGAAAGTTGGGGGGAAGAGAGAGAGAGAGAGAGAGCAAGTGGTAGTATTATATCTTGCAAAGAGAAACCCCCCCCCCTCTCCTATGTACAATACAGTAACAAGCATGCATGGACCAAACTGAATTACTCCCGGTTCCTCTTATGTGCCCTGTGTAAACAATAGGGAGATTGCACATCATCAGAAAGTGACACTTCAGATGCGGCTTCTCCTCCCCCTCTCCTCCCCCCCCCCCAACACACCCACACCGGAGATTTAAACTACAGGGATTGTTACAATTGTCCAGACATCTGATGTACATTAGCAAAAATCAACAGACACAGGGTGGGGGGGGGTGGTGGTGTTAGTGCTCAGTGAAAACCATGGCAAAGAGATTGTTTGCTCCCTCTCTCTCTCTCTGAACAGACAGCACACAACAACAAGCCGGTCTGCTGACCACGTTCGCTGATGTCAAACACTCAACCAACCGCCTTACTTAACTTAACGTCTCTTATCCCCCACCCTTAATGGATTTTTGAAAATGATTTCGTTTAAATTGTTCCACAACAGGCACAGCACGATTTAAACGGAAAGATTCACAAAGCTGAAGCTAATCGCATCTACCCGTGATTACCAGCAGGGCAATGGTCCGACAAAATGGTTTGGGTACTGGACCTCCGAGGTTGGCAGAGACCAGGCCTCAGCTTTGGCTATACTTCCCTGGCATGGGTTCTTATTGCTCCTTTTTTCATCAGCCAGCTGCTGTGTGGGTTTCCTTCCTCCGGATCCTCCCAAATCTAGATAGAGATCAAGAGTTTTACGAGGGACTTTCACTCAAGGGGGCCCCCAACCCCTACACCGATGAGAAATGGTCTTGTACCCCATCTCAATTGATAACCCAAATACAGAGATTTGTGGGTAAAGTGTACGACCAAAAACTCATAATAATATACTTATTTAATTTTTCCAACAAATGTAATATACCTAAATTCGTATATACATATATATTATTTCTTAATATGCCAAGTAGATCAATTTTATTTCATCTGAACCATGCTTTACACATTTTATATTTTACCATCGTGACATTCCAGTTTAGGAGAAGCCATGGCCACCTTTCGGATCGTCCCAGTTATAACCAGTGACATCCAGTCCAATAGAAATCATCCTACAGATGGCGTCACAGGCCAAAAGGATAAAAATTAATCCTGACTGTAGCCCTAAACCTCGTTGTTTATATAATAAAACAAGCAGGACTTATAGTGCAAACAAAAATCGACCAAAAATAATAAGGCAGAAAATAAATCACAAGAGCTGAGAAAATAGGAAGCTCCCCGGCGTTTGCAGCAATGACTGGAGAAGCCTTCAAGGGGAAATAATCATAGATTTTAACCTTTTCAGTACAGCTTTTAACCTCCCTGAAAGCTAATGAGAAAAAGAGAAACTCAAAAAAAAAAAAATAATAATAATGGAAATTATATATAAGGGTGTTGCGAGTAAAACCCTGTTGGATATGATTTTGGTGATTGTATTTTCAACTACATTTCATTTGAATGCCCCCAATGTATTATTACTGGTAGCTAGAAACGTGGCTTCATAAATAAAATTCATCAAGCTCAAGCATAAAAAAAAACAAAAATTTTCTGACCTGATTAAGGAGAAAAAAATGCACAGAAGATTTTAAAAAGTGAAAATCCTTGTCTTGTTCCATTTGCGTACGACACACACGCTCTCTCTCTCTCTCTCTCTCTGTAATGACATCATGTCTCTCTCTCTCTCTCTCTCTCTCTCTCTGTAATGACATCATGTCTCTCTCTCTCTCTGTAATGACATCATGTCTCTCTCTCTCTCTCTCTCTATCTCTCTGTAATGACATCATGTCTCTCTCTCTCTCTCTCTCTCTGTAATGACATCATGTCTCTCTCTCTCTGTAATGACATCATGTCTCTCTCTCTCTCTCACCATATCTCTCTCTCTCTCTCTCTCTCTCTCTGTAATGACATCATGTCTCTCTCACCATATCTCTCTCTTTCTCTCTCTGTAATGACATCATGTCCTCTCTCTCTCTCTCTCTCTCTCTCTCTCTGTAATGACATCATGTCTCTCTCTCTCTCTCTCTTCTCTCTCTCTCTCACCATATCTCTCTCTCTCTCTCTCTCTCTCTCACCATATCTCTCTCTCTCTCTCTCTCTCGTAATGACATCATGTCTCTCTCTCTCTCTCTCTGTAATGACATCATGTCTCTCTCTCTCTCTCACCATATCTCTCTCTTTCTCTCTCTGTAATGACATCATGTCTCTCTCTCTCTCTCTCTCTCTCTCCATCTTTCTCTCTTGTGATTTCCCAGCATTCCATTTTCAACCCCTCAAAGAAGCAATGTCCATTTTACAGTTCACATGTAAAGATATCTTATTTATAATCAACTAATTTGTTGTTTGTTTTTTTTTTTAATGTGTGACAGAAATATTTAAAAATCCATCTTCAAGTTTAAGCATCAACATCTCAGGGAGAGGGAATCAAACATTCAAAAAAAAAAAAAAAGAAAGAAAGAAAGAATTCAAACCCAAGTAATCAAAGTCACTTGAATCTACCTTCTGATCTTTTGATTTTGTTAACCTTAAATCATTATACCGCCTGTCAGCTACCAGATCAAATCAAATCTATTCCGTATACCTAATTTCTGGTCAGCTGGATTGAATACAGCTTTAATAGCCTAAAGGAGCTTCTCTATAATTGGTAAAGTTCCCAGTCAGCTGGTTCAAAGAAAGAAAGTTAGATTCTTTGGAACCTATCTATCTGTGAAGCAGCACATTTCCAGGGAAGTTTTAGCTTCTAAGAACAAAAGGTTATTTATTTATTGGTGGTTGTGGTCTCAGAGTAGATGATTTGTTCGGGCATTTCCCATCACTTTACAAACATCAACAGAACTACTTGCCAATAATAAGGCGCATTTTTGTTTCGTTTTAAGTTAATGGTAAATCTTCAAGAAAGTTCCAATCTGCGACTCGAAGAACCTTTATAGATCTAAACGCTCAATTACCAAGAAAAATCCTTTTTTTTTTTTTTTCATATTTCAAGTCATCAATAGGAATTAACTCCAAGAAAGCAAACTGCATTTTAACTCTTCGAGTGGCAACACCGCAGAAAAAAAAGAAGGGAGGGCGACACACAACAGTACGGAGGAATAGAGAATAAAGGCATTTCTGGGAATCATATCTATTCATTAATTACAACTTTCACAACCAAGAAATTAGAAAGCGAGGCTACTTTTATATATATTTTGGTTCACTCTTTGCGCAATTCATAAGTGTGTTTAATGCCAACGTTCAGAACAAAATCGATATTAGTTTATTCAACCCTGAAACATTCGGCGGCGTGTGTTCTTTTTTTATTATTTCGGTTTTGTTTAAAGCTGTCATTTCTATTTCCCCTTCAGAATGTGTACTGTCACCCTAACTAAATACCCTGATCTTGCAAGTTTTGTTGTTGGTAACCCTGTACTACTTACTCCGCCTCTTGTTTTCTTTTTCAGAAACCAAATATAACCATTCCGGCCACTGACCAAAACAGAAATCAACCACGTACCATTAAACTTCCACCACAAACAATTCTGATGGCATAACCCTGTCTTCTTCTCATTTTAAGATTCCCTCCCCTACCCCCCTTTTTTTTTAATTAGTAGTATTTGCCACATAGATAGTTTTAAACCCATACAAGTGCATTAGGTATATCACATGACTACTGTTCTCTAAGTTGGTCTGGTGGCCCGAAGTTAAGTCCACTGGGGCTGCCCCTCAGTTTGCCATATTTACCTTGCACAATTTGTTCCCCACATCTTCAAAAAATGAAGAGTTCAAGTAGGGATTTTCCCTGCCAAAGTCGACAGTGCCCACCTAGTCCCTTAGTGATGCAGAATAACGGTCTCTAAAGAAATACCAGGCAGCCATGCCAGGGTAGTCTCCCTTGTAGAGACCAGAAAACGAAACGAAATATTATGTTGTTGTAGTAAGGCCCTTAAAGTTGTTGCAGCAAGACAAAATATTGCAAAATCTCATTAGTTTTTCGCAAATGCAGCAAAAAAAAAGGGGGAAAAGGAAAGAAAAACAGCAACAATAAACCCATTGCAAACATGACTTCTAACAATTGTAAACTGTTCTCCTTTGTTTCAGTCAGGCGTTCTGGTGGCTGAGCATTTCCGCGCAATACCAAATTGAGGGTGGGATGGCTGTTTTCTTCTTCCCCTTTCCTGTCAGAAGATAAACATGGGTAATTTATAACTTTGCGTATTTGTTAATTTTTTGGGGTTTTTTTTTTAGGTTTCCTCTCCAGAATGGTAATGCAAATTAATGTCACGAGAAAGTCAACAATATACGGAGTGACACACCACAAACAATGCGCCTCGTGGACAATTTGCATGTAGGGTGGGCACGGTGCGGGGGCAAGCGAACATCCGTGGGAAAAATGCAGGGGCATATTAATAATTCATGCACGGCAGCAGATGCTGCACGCCAGTTATACACTGCGGTGATTCAGACGACAAAGAGGAAAGTCAACACCGAAGCCAGAGTATGACATCTCATCAATGTATTTCTTTATTTCAGTATAATCAACGCACAAGGAGCCTGCACCCATTCAGCAAAACATCGATCTGGGACTACATCAGATCTGAGGACAGAGGTGGGAGGGGGATGAAAAAAACACAACCAATGACGATGACATGGGCATTGGGGGGGGGATTCCAAAATGTCGAGCCCACTATCAGAAAATAAATAAGCAAACAAATACAAAAATCAATCTATGCTCATCATCGAAATGCGGAAACCAGTGCAATAATTGGTGATGGAATGCATTATCTTCTCTTGTTGAATAACAAAAAAAAAAAAAATAAGATATATAAAGAACTCATATTTATACACACGATTAGAATTGACTTGCCCTTCCACCCTCCCTCTCCCTCTCTCCATGTTGCTTGCTAAAGACTACATATAATCACATCCATTTCTTGACCGACCGGCAATTAGGCTTATCGTGTAATTCTTATTTCCTTTTTTTTTTTTTTTTTTGGATAATGGCTCCAAACGTCCTTTTGTTATCATCTCATTAACGACGTGGGTCATGAAGTACAAAGATCTTCCATTTCAGCAATTCATCTTGAAATTCTTTGCGGAAAAGTCGGAGAGCCAGCTTTTGGGGGCATAAATAAAACAGAAACAGGCCCGCCCCGACAGCTTCCCGTCCTCAATTTTTCTTTAAAACATATGAAGCTTATCACCATACAAATCTGAATGGTTTCGCCGGCTGACCACGCATTTCATTAAGGAGCGATGTCTGTGATGTGGGGTCGTTTCCTATGATTCTGCCCCTCCCCCCACAGTTGTCTGCCAGGGTGGGGCGGCGGGAAACCTTGGTTTCCAAAACAAATTTATTCTTGAACAACAATGGCCATCTTATGTGAAACAAAGTGAGAGACCCGGCCTGGAGTAGGTTGCCAGGGCACCAATAACTCCTAATTAAACGTTTTTCCCGTACCAAAAACATTTGTACAGACAACCAGACGAGCCACAGGTTGGCTAGAAGCTACAATACCGGTGCCAATAACACACAATTCTCCAACCCTTGAACACTGGCAATGGCATAGATGCGAAGAAAACACCAAGGACATTCAGATGGAACTTGGCTGAAGCAGCTCCGCTGCATTGGCATCCAGCCGGGTCCCATTCAAACGTCAAAAAAAAAAAAAAAAAAACTATTAATCGGCCAAAAAATAAATAGTTTGTTAATTAGTAATAAAACCTTAATGTGGGCAATTCAGTTTTGATGAGGGTTTTTTTTTCAAATTTCCTCCCGAGCCAACAATAAGATCAGCTCAAAGGAAATTGGTAAAACTACTAAATGGGTATATGTCTACCCTATTAAACAAAGAATCATTAAAGACTCAAAGCCATTTAGGTAGAAGCCATGGGAGGCAACCGCGTACGTAAAATCTCTTCGTTTATCTTCTTCATCGAATTTTCAAAACTTGATTCCCTTTCAGATTGGAAAAAAAAAAGGGGGGGCTGTTTGAGTTAATTCTAAGCTAATCTTCCCCAAGCTGTTTGTTTATTTTTCTTGAAGCTTTGTAATTTAAAGCAAACGCTTAGTTTGTCATTCTTTTATTTTCTTTGCCCAGTGCAAATAGGCAGATTAATTTAAGCATCCATTTCAAACAGTGGGTTCCGTCCTTTCTTCCAACACCACCACCACCCCCCAACCCCCTTTCGCCTTGTCCTCTCCCCCACCCCCTCTCCCCACAACCCAGCAAACGTTTTCTTTTGATGGTGCACTTCATTACTAGCTTTGTCTCAAACACAAATTGTCCAGAAGACAAGTTGCTATACCTACCACTTAGTGCCTGGAGGTACGCTGTAATCTTCATAACAAAACAAGAGGCTTGGGTTGCAGGAAATGATTCAATTCCAAGCCTATCCGCCCCCCAACCCTCTTCTCTCTCTCTCTCCCCTTCCCTCCCCGCAAGGAGGATCCAGGATCCTGCCATTAGCTGCTCTGTGAGCATTGTAATTCAGATTTAAGATGGCTCACCTGGTCCCCCTCTAAAAGAGTGCGTGTGTGTGTGTGTATATCCCTCCTACATTCCAGTTATAAATATTTCTCTCTCTCTCTCTGAATAAATACAGCTTTCATCTCAGATTCCTCTCCAACACAATCATCAATTATTTTGTTTTACAAATGGACAAATGACAAAAGTAATAATAGACAGAGACAAAGAAAATCCCAAACAAATTCAAACAAAAAGCCAACAACACAGTTCTCTATTTTCTTCGGTTCCCTGTAATTATCTATTTTCATCCTTAAAAAGAAGGCAGGGATAACAGCCCTTCAGTACCAATTAACCATGCACCCTTAGAGATAACTCTTGAAAGGAAACATTTAAAAGTAATGACTGGTTTTGAAAAAGAAACGAAACATTTGTAATGGTTGCTATGACTACAATATATTTTTATAATAATTTTTAATTCAATCACAACTCTGTAGGCTAAAGAAAAGAACCGAAAACTACCTATTAGTGTTAAGAAATTCAGTTAAACTAGCGCTACTACTTGAGCGGGATGCTGAAGAGAGGAGGGTGGGGGAATAAAGAATAAAGAAGGGGCTGTGGTGCCAGATAGAAAAGGTGCAGAAATGCACGATGCATGCAGACTTCAGCTGCCATAACAAAAGAACATAATGAAACTCTTCTAATTAGAAGTGGGAGAAAACAGGAATGGACCAGAGATGAGAAGCATGCTAATGAGTCGGCTCAGAGAAACTATATCCCTGTTTAGACAATAAACATGAGCCAAGATCCACTTGCGCGGGCGTGCGTGAATTCAAACTGCAGCCGCCATTAAGCTGCCAGCCTCCATGACGACAATGGCTACTCACACCTTACCAAGTAGCATGGCTAACTCGACGCAGTGTCCCTTATAAAAACACAGCATCTAATAATAGGTCATTCCCCCCCACCAACTAATAATGGCACAAAAACTATGCATAACTTATCTGCTTATAACAACGTTATAATTCAGTTTCTCCACATTGTTAAATAAATTCTCGAGAGGAAAAACTGCACGAACGAGGATAGAAGCGCAGAGAGTTCTTCCGCAAACAACAATGCCAAAACGTGCTGAACATGGCACCATAGCAACGACCGCATCAGTGCTGATTACTGGTTAAGGCGCATGTTACTATTTCATACAAAAAGCTGTTCGTTCTTGGGGAGCATACACCCAATCACGTGTATGTATGTTCCTTCTGCCTGATCGCGATAAAGTTATACACGTTTGCCGTTCTTTGTGGAAATGTTTGCTTTCATTGCGGAAACCACTCCACCAACCACACAGTTACCAGTACATACTCCTTTTTCGTTCCGCATGCACCCATTCCACTTCAACTAATGTATCCCCATAGTAAATCCAGGAGCTATTATTACACAGGAAAATAAACATGTGCTTTTTTTTCTACCACAGTTTTGTTTTTTTGTTTTTTTATAATTAGAACCATTTATCTTTTCAAATATTTCTAGAAACGGGGGATTATTGGGATGTTCATTAATTACAAAAATACTTTAGACAAACTCATCCTTCCCTAACCCCTGCCCCCTTAGTCCAACTCTGTTCCCATCAGCCAATAACACAGCAAATGGGAAAAGAAGATGGCTGCTGGTACTGCGAAAAAACTGGCTGAAAAGATGTTCAAGCAAATCATCTTATAGCCAGTATCATCGCAGACAGGGTCAGTCAGAGCAGTCGTTTTTTTAACAGTTTTCAGCAGGCAGGAAATTGTTGTTGTTTTTCTTCTCTCTTTTAGGGCTGAGATTTCAATTAGTTCCATTTGCTCTTTGTCTAATTATAAACAATAGAATGTGAGAATTGTCAGCTTATCAGAGCTCTGTAACATACACTGACCAGCTAGCTAATTGCTTCCAGATAGAGTAAGGGGGCAGTAGGGCTGGGGCTGAAGGACCAGAGATAGGGATTACAATAACTACAACCAGTTTCCAATTATTTATGGAAAAACTAATGGATCACGATTATGGAGACACTGAATATGTATTACGCCACAGACACATTTTGATTACTTCTTTCCCCCCCCCCCCTAATCCCGACTCCCTCAAGTTATGAAGAGCGTAACTGTTTGGAAGGTCCGTCAATGTCTTGTTGTTGTTGAGATGTTGTTGCTTATAAGATAACAAACAGAGTTTCTCTTGATTTCTATAACAGCACCAAGGAGAAAGAACAACCAATGCCACTGATCAGATCCTCAGCAAACAGCTTTAGCAGATGGTTTTCCTGTCTCCCCTTCCCCCCCAGCTCCAAACCATCCACACACACACACAGCCATACTCCCCCCCCCCCACCGTTGATCTTCCGAAATTTACATTTCACCAATACGATTCCTCATCTGGGAAAAAGCCGACCATCTAATAATCACTTTCTTATAGTTGTTGCACCAGCTGTTTGCTCTTTATTTTCTTTTTCACTCCGTCCTCTCCAGCTGTAACAGACAAGAAACCATCTTCAGTCTTCTACTCTACTCGCAAGCTACGTTGCCCTTGGAAACTATAAATTTCAGTCAGTTCTCTGGCGAGAGGGGGCTCCCCCTCCCTCCAGCCATCATTTTACTTATTTTTCCCTCTAACTGATGTTCATAAGATGCAACATGCACCCTGAAGACAACTGGTCTGTGAAATAACCAGCCACGGTTCCAGCAAAGTTATGTATTGTTTCGTTTTATGCTGCAACCCGACGACCAAAAATCTATTTTTCCCTCTCTTCGCTAGCTCCCACCCTGACCTTAAGGTCGTGAGGAGACATCTCCGAGCTAGAAAGAGGGCCAGTGTAAGGGAACCTCAGCCTTGCTGGTTGGGAGCCTTGAGAGGTCAGGGTACAAACGAGAGAGAGAGAGCCAAGCGTTACCTGCAAAAGTCTCCATCTAAAACTTAGGTGGTGGTGGTGGTGCTCAACTGGGAGGAAGCAGTTCAAGAACTGAGGAGCAGAAACTTGTTAAAACCAACATGCCTGAAGGAATGAGTTCAGAAATCTGGAGGTAACCAAGCAGGAGTCTGATTCTGCCGGCCCTAACAGAAACCTCGGTGAAAGAGGCTAGCAAACCAAAACATTATAGTTTAAGAGACTTGGGTTTTAAAATAACAATGTAATTCTTTGTTATCAACCATCCCGTGGCTAATGGGAATATCTTTTCTCCAAAGAAACTTCTTACATTGTCAAAAAAGACCTGCCATGGCTAGCCAAAACGAGAGAGAAAACGCCATTATATATATAATATATATATATATCAGATATCTGCACTTGGTAATCCCTGGTCTTGTGTAAACAAGCAGATCTAACTGTATCAAAATGTTCATTAATCATTCATTGCACACATGCGTACACGCACACATAGTGGCAAAATTTCTGTTTTTGTATTTTTGGAGGAACCCGACCTTACAACCCGAGATTGTTTATTCACCACATTAAAACCAGTCAATGTTTTCCTTCATTACTGCCCCAACAGAAAAATAATTGTTTAAAAACATCTGGTTAACCCATCACCTTCTAAAAGTGGCAAAAAAGAAAGATAACTTACTAATTTTGTTTTCGTGATACACTAGCTGATCTGTTCACGACATTAGTAATAGTCTCTCATCCTCTCCCCATGAGAAAGGTTTTTCATTCAGATAGAAACATTCGCGTGAAACCAGGCTGAAATAGCATCACCATAATAGTATCTGGCTGAGTCTCGTTTGGATATCCCTAGTATCTATTAAGCGATAACTGAAATCCAATAATAAACAAACTTAATTTGTTCCAAAATAAAAAAAAAAAAAATATTTTTAATAACTCACTTGCATAATTAAATTCAACATATGTTAGTCGATTTAAACCTCCAATACCTCTCAAAGATGAGTGATGCCATACTCTCCACGCAGAGAAGATAAGAAATATTTCAATTCATAAGTATGCAAGATACTACACTGAACAGCCTAATTGTTACAGGGATAAGTTTTTATATCATCAGTAATTCTGCATGTGCGTTCGTACATGTGTCTTTAGAAGCTATTATGGTTCATCCTTTAAATTAATTCACTTTCAATCACTAAACTTGAAGGAAATTCCAGGCAAAACCTGAGCATGTATCTTTGACAAAGAAACAGATGTCGTACGACAGAAAAGCAAGTTGAGATGGTTGATCCTTGAACGAGTTAAGCTAATCTACTGTACACCACAATTCAATGATGTAAAAACTGTTGGGTAAACAAAGTTAGCAAAATCATTCCCTGAAAGAGCCTTGGACAATTTGCTGAGATTGGTTGTATTCATGCTGCCATACACGTAGCTCCTTGTAGCACCCTCCCAGGAAGAGGAAGGACAGACAGGAAGGCCTGCAGTCCTGTCCACCTTGTGAGATACCTGAAAGCTATTTCAATCAGGTCGAGTGGAAAATCTCAATCAATGAGCCAACTGTGCGCCATCAATGGGCTCGTTCTGAAACAGGTGCAGTCCGCATTTCACCGGCTGTTCTCCCGTGTTCTCACACGGCCCTTATTTCTGTTTAATGCGAGAGGAAAACCTACAGCTCTTCTACACATGGGTGGGCCCTGCAAGCCTGGTGAAAATTCTCCACAGGTAAGGAGGGGTACTAAAATAAAGGAGAGTTTTTCCTGTTTGAAATTTGTTTGCAATGTGATCATACCATCATCCCTGCTACCAATGATGACAAAAAAAAAAACGTAAAGGGGTTTTCGACATCAAGTACACAGAAATTGAAATGCTTTAGAAAGGTTTCTATGGTTTAGCCTCAAGTGTGTTAAGCCTCTCTGGTTTGAATGAAGATGCTGCCTCAAGAAATAGCCTCGAAATTTCAAGCTTGAATTTTCACCAACAGAAACGGATTTTGTAAATAGTGCCTTTAGAATAAGCTCGTCTTTAACAAGAACAACAAAATAAAGACAGCCACACAAGCATACACCAACACATATATAAGGTAGACTGGGGCTGGCTATCAGGATTATGTTGTTACAGAACCAGAAACACCTAATTAACTGTGCAGATGAGGCTATAATCTACGTCTTTTTCTTGGCCTCATCCATGCATTTAATAGGGAATGACTGGTGCTATCACAACTTACCCCTGTAACAACTAGTCCCAGTCTGGTGCTATCACAACTCACCCCCTCTAACAACTAGTCCCAGTCTGTATCACCTATTATATAATATTTACATTATTATGATGATGATGACAGTCACGTTTTGCTATGCAAATAAACGCATGTCATTTAACAGCACAAGTCAAAGTACATTTTATTGACGATAAAAGTCTCTTCAGTCGGTGTCTACATCCAAATAATTTCCTGCCACCAAGTTTGTTCTTGATTCATTTACAATTTTTAACTCTCTTTTTTCTTTTTTTTTCCCAAGAAGAATAATCATGAACACCCTGACTGCAAGATATGCAAACAAAATAACAGATTTTACTCTGTTACTCTTCATAACTTGTGCTAATACTGAGAGATTTTTGGTAGATTCATTCTTGGGAGACTTACGAGAAATCTCACCATGCGATTAACCTTTCTCCCTAGTCTGTTTTGGTTCATGAATTTAATCCAGGAATGTTGACATAAATCAGAGATGACATCTAATGATGAAGACGATTAGTTCCCCCCCACACACACACATAACACGTGATTACCTCCCTTGCTGAACGTTTGCTACAAGGGAAATAACTTCTATACAATTCACTATTTTTTTTTTAATAGCCAGCCAGACCCAGTCTTCCCTTACCATAGCCCACCTATTGCAGCATACACAAAAAAAGGGAAGGGGGTGTTACTCACCTTTAGTCGGCTATATGTTTATTAAAACATTTAAGTTTTTATAAACAAAATTAAATTTACAGCTACAACAGACTAAATTACACCACAGCAGACCTGTGTTTTTTTAAATAACGTTCTGTTTGGCAATTTCACCAATGAGCACCGAACTCCATTCATCCGCAGTCTTCGCTCTGCAACAACTTTAGCAGGTGGAATTTGTGAGCCATGGTGATGATAGACGCCGTTAAGCTTCCGGCAGCCACTGTTGCGTGGAGGAGGAGGAGGAGAGGGGGGGTATTCTAAATGTCCAAAGAGAAACACAAACTCCATGAACAGGCAGTCAGAATGTTTGTGCAATGGAAATACAAGTAAAAACAGAAACCCAGAACGAAACCTACACCAAAAATGCGCAGTTCCAAAGGAATGGGGTCTTTCTTTAGCAATCCTGGGCGCGAGTGATCATCGTTCCAGCATCTAGGCTGGTTACTCGAACTTCTTGGAAAAAGGGGGGGGATAACAGCAGCCCTGCTAAATGCCCTCTTCCCCACCTTCCGCCACCCAGAGATCCTCCAAAGATCTGAACGTTTTGAAGTACATACCTTCTACAATACTTTGAATGTTTTCGTCCCTTCTCTGAAAATTTGGTGGATGTGCCAGCATAAAAGATGACATGTCCCCTAGTAATTAGAAAATCCAACCAAACCCCTTTTGGCCTCACAATTTGTCAAAAACCGACTGGTGAAAGTAAACATATCTTATTTCCCTTTTACAGGCCATATCCCGATTCTAGAGTAATATAGCCAATCTGATCATAACTTCACATCTTTCCAAAACAGTGGCAAATATGGGGTACGATCTGGGATATTTGCTTTCTTTAAGTGTTATTTACAGGCAATGAGCTTTCCAGTAAGGTATGTACAAAGATAAAGTGGCAAACTGTCATCTACATTTTGCCATAATTTATCTTATACTTTTACTTTACATTTGTGCACAAATCCCTTTGACATTTTCCCTTAATACATGTCTAATTATCCAAACTAAAAATAACAACAACATATATGTATATAATATTAACAGATGAAATGCCACACACAGTCACATCAAGAGTTGTAAAGCATAGCATCTGTAACCTATACAAACAGTTTACATGACCGTGTTTTACAGTATCCATATGATGTAAATTGGAAATTAGTTAAAACAAACCATCACTTCTTGATATTAAACATATACATGCGATCAGGATGACTGATTAAGTAATATTACAAGACCCAATTTCCATACCATGATAACAATAGCAAATCACAATAACATCCACGAGTTATCACCAGTGAGCAGTGCGATAAAGTAAATGGAAGAAGCTTCATGATTAGAATTTGAAGATGAGGTTTTAGCTGCTGCACAACATTAAGCTAAACACACGTAGCATCCTGCCGTGGAACAAGTGGAAAATTTTCACAGTAAGGTTGTGGTGAAACTGCTGAGCAAACATTGCTAAATGCAATATCTTCAATTGTAGTTAAATTGATTTTATGGCACTTTTACAGATAGCGTACAGAGAAAGTGACCAACTTTAACGTCATAAAAACTAAGTGGGAGCAGGCGGCGGTGGGTGGCTGGTTTGGTTGGTTGGTTGGTTGGTGGGCTGGTGGTTAACCTGCTTGATCTGGCACATATACCTCATCACTATTTCTTGGCTAACTTTTGTTGTTTTTTTTTAACCCTTTTAAAACAACGTGTACCGATAAGAACAACAACTGTCCAGAAGGCGAGCTCTGCTTTTGTACAGTTTCTCTTTGCCATCGATAAATGAAAAGACCTTATCAGTCAATGGAGATTGTCACTGCCCTAGTGCCTGAGATAAGATAAACATTCTCTTTTTGTTTTATAGCTTAGAGAAGGCAGATCCCCCCCTCCTCCAAGGCTGTTACAAAGGTAAGTTGCTACAGCACCAGTAATTCTTAATTAAAAATATAGATGAGGCTGTAACCAAGGTCGTACACTTTGACCTTCAGTCACTTATAAACTTATCTGTGGATTTTATTTTGGAGAAGTACTGGTGCTACAACAACTTACTCCTGTAAAATGTAGTCCGCCCCCCCACCTCCCTCAGAGACAGACAGACAGACAGACAATCTCCTCCTCATCCTTCTCGCCAGCCAAGACATCATTAAATAAACTCTCTAATTTACAAAGTATACAAGTGTGAGTGTTCACAAGATCCACTCTACTTTGTATATAGGCTGTGGGAGTTGTATGCTGCCATTCAACAACAATTATGGGAACGCAGACAGATACTATGCCTCTTGTGAAGTGACTATGATACAGGATGCTCGTGCACCTGGCTCCTCCTCCTCCTCCTCCAGTGCAATGGCCATTGCCCATCCTCCCTCCATCCAGACAATCTCTCAGATGTTCTTGCAATGAAAACGCTTGCAGGAAACCACATCTAGAGAGCACAGCAACGGAGATGAGCGGGTTATGACAGATTGAGCCTGCAGACATACATGTGCAACGTGTTGAAACAAATAACACGTGTGGCTATAGCAGCCAAGATCACAGTAAGCTTCCCAGCAATGAATGAAACAAAACACACCTGTTTCCAATCAGAAAAAAAAAAAATATGCCTGTAGCTACAGGCATGGAGCTTTGGTAGCAGGTCACCTGTGCACAAACTTCTTGGTGTGGAGAACAAGAAAATCTATCCGCTGTGATGCTTCAACATCGCAACTTGGTTTTCAACCGATAAAAAAAAAAAAAAGAAAAAGCAGTTTGTGTGGATCCATATTGTGAAGAGACTGGTTTTACAGACCATAAACACAACTTCACTCATCTACCCTGGGCGTCGCAATCTCTTGATCTCAGTCCCATCGAGCGTCTGTGAGAATGCCTTTGAATGATACATCAGAACCCTGTCTCTACAGTTGCTTGCTTCTCTGGATCAGCTACAGACATGCACAATACTCATAAATGAATGATTACAAATAAATACCTCGGGATGTCTTGTAGCATCTTGTGGAATCCCTGCCAAGATGTGTATGCTGAAGCTGTCATTCAGTCCAAAGGTGGCTATTAAGGTTCTCTCTTTCTCTTTTTTTTTTTTCTGGCTAAGAGAAGACAGACTGGGGCCAGCTGTTGCAGGGTAAGTTGTTACATCCCCAGTAATTCCTAATTAAATATAGAGATGGGCCATAATCAGTTTCATATGCTTACATCAAAGCATATGACATCAATTACAGCCTTAGGAATTACTGGAGATGTAACAACTTAGCCCTGTAGCAACCAACCCCAAAGTCTCCGACTATCAAAGAGTTAAGCAAATCAGATGAACAATGATAACAATTAAAGCAAAGGATCTCTGCTGATAATTGGAAACACTGCCAAACTCATTTAAAGCAAAATCCCCCAAAGACATTTCATGTAAAGTTTTAAACTTTCTGCCCTCCAACTTTAAACATTCAAAACACTCCACAGACCATGGGAACCACAACTGGAATAAAACATTTACCCTTGAAAGAGCAAGAGTATCATGCCAGCATTTACTTTAGGGGCCATTTATACAGGAATATTTGCATAATTATCAGTACTTCAGATACCATAACACTCGCACACAGAATCTCAGACCACACTTACTCTCACTCATACTCATTTGCTCTCTCTCTCTCTCTCTCACACACAATTACTCTCTCACTCACTATGCTGTCTACAGTTAGCTGGGAGATCAATATGGAAAAAGAGGGTTAAAACAAACTTGGCCAATGTCATTATTTGTTTTTTTTCTTTTGCCCCATTCTGTTAGACTGAAGTAGTGTGTTGAGCTGTAATATTTATAAAAACACCAAACGAGAAGAACAGCACACCATGTTAATCTCTATTACTAGTTAAATTTAGCTGCTATAAACTCTGGAATGGAAATCTAAACCATGAGTGGAAAAGCTGAGCAAATAGCAGTGGAGATGTGGTTAAAATAGCCCGTGGCTCACCCCAAACACTTGCTAAGAATAAACACTATTAACTGCAATTTTTTTTTTTTTTTTGCCAAGTTTATGCGTTTTTTCTTGTTCTTTTCTGCAGGGCTCTCTAGTCAAGTAAGTCACTATTGTCACTGAATGCTTAGTGTTAGCACACCGTCATTTCAAGTACCTCTGACAGAGTGCAATGTTGGCCGCAGAACGTGTGCGCATGTGTCTGTGTGTTTACGCAATTGCCACACTCGGCTGCCAGTTAGCCACGTGACACACACACACACAGATGGAGAGCTTGGATCTGGCTTTATTTACTGATGGCAGAACCTGTTAGTGTCTAGCCACAAGTTTACTGGGATCCCCTCCCTTCATCCCATGGGGGGGGGGGTGGTGGAACGGCATTGCCGCTACCACTTTCCCCCAATTGTCCATGCTAACTTGGTAAAATAACACTGAACTGCACATAGTGCACACGTGTGTGTGTGTGTGTGTGTGTGTGTGCGTGTGTGAGTGAGTGAAACCTTAGCAACCCAACACATCGAGACAAATTGTTAAATTAGCACACAAAAACAAACATTGAAGCTAAAACCTCGCACAGAGTTTATCTTTCTTCTGTGTTCATTCGCTATAAACAACTATGTAAAACAAAATTAACAAATCAATCATGGAACGAAAAGTCTCTCCCCTGCCCCCCCTTTTTTTTCATTATTTCTGCCCCCCCCACCTCTCTCTCTCTCTCTCAGAGGGTTCTCCCACCCTTATTTAAAGTCCACATACATAACAACGCTAAATTGGAGAATATGCATCTCTTTCTAAACCCTTCGTCTTCTTTCTAATTGTTATTCTTCTGTCCCTTCTTCAATATTTTTCTCTGTTTTTTTAATATCTCATTATCCTCATACCCCAAATAAAGACAGACAATGACAGTAAGGACCCCTTCAATGCACCCACACACACACACACACACACACACACCACACACACACACACACACACACACCTCGTCTTTTTTTTTTAAAAAAAAGTTCTTCCAATATCTGAGAAAGAAAACGAAAGCAGAACTTATGAAAACAGATCACCCAGCAATTCTCTTCTAACCTTTTTTACCAAAAAGGGGGGGTTTCGACGGAGATACAGATGCCTGGAAACTTTAAATTACCGAAACCAGCGAAGGGTTCTCTAGTGGCATGGCATGCAGATTCAAAGAGAGAAAAAGACGACGACTTTCAGCAACGAGTGACAAAGAAAATGTGTAAATCTTCTGTTAATCTCCCCTTGATACTGGCAGACAGCTAGCTTATATAAGCGTTTGAAGTTCTGATAAGAAAAACAAATAAGATAAAAGTGCATGCATATATTAAGTTTTATGTTTGCTCTTCTGCATAGCCAGTGATTTCAAATCGAAAGAGCACCAACCATAAATTTCCACCTTTCGAAAGTGGACATTCAGGAAAAACAAGCACTTTACACGGGAGATCACAATAGTGCTACAGTTTATACATGAAGAAATACGCAAACCTTTTATATAAGATGTTGCTATTCAAGTTTAAAATCTGCGTGCATTTGTAGACACCAGAGTCATTGCAGGAAGTACAGGGGTTTTTTTTTTTTGGTCAGGTATTTTCCCCATGCCATTTGCCAGTAGTAAAATAAACTACTACGTTTCGACCATCTCTTCCCTGTCACCATCAGTAGATTGGATATGTGGAGTCTTCGGGAGCACAGTGTGGCAGTGCTGTCATTTTCAGCAGAGGTTCCCCACCCAACCCAATCCTAGATTCTGAATTATACAAGCGGCCCTGACTCTCCCAAACCCCAGACCACGTATATTTTTCGATGTGGATGGATGCCCTGGTGTGACTCAAGAAGATCCAAAGAGCTAAGACAGAAAACAAAAGAGTGTAGTAGCTCAGAGGTCGCCTGAAGCATCCTGCTCAATCCAACAACCGGAAACATCTACTTCAAATTAATTTCGCACTCCTAAACCCTTGATGGTGGCGATAGGAGTTGGGGGGGGGCGGGAGAGAGGTGGATGATAACCATTTTGTCAGTTAGTTCTGTCGCTAATAAAGGGCGCAGACAGACCCAAACAAATCCCATTTCCTAAAACTTTTCCATCCCTGTCACAATCTTCAGTGCGACGACGACGACAACAACAGAAATTAGCCGGTTTTGGTCGACTCTCCCAACCGACGAAAAAGCGGTAAATTTTCCGATGTCATGAACAGAATCGGCGATACGCATATTAAAACATTAAGTTGATTAACTGACTTATTCCCTTCTCTACTGTTTTTTTCTTGGGTCTCCTTTTGTTCTTTTCTCATGCGCACAGGGGGGGGGGGATTCTTCTTTGTGTCAAACGGTGAACAAAGCGACGTGGTAACAAACTTCGTTCTATAAATATCTCTCCGGTAAAAGGTGGATGGGGGGGTGGGGATAATGGCTCCTGTATCGCACCCAGCCCCGAAAAAAAAAAAGGTTTTTTTTTTTTTTTTAAGAGAGAAAAGGTTAAGAAGAGAAAAAGGAAACAACAACAATGCGCACGAATAAATGATCAATTAAACTGTTAAAAAAAAGAGAGAGAGAGAGAGGAGGAGGAGGAAGAGGAGGAGGAGAAAGGGGGACTATACCGAATTTCACAATCATTGTATCTTTAGCCCTGGCTGGCAGATTGCGAAACCTTCCAGCGGAAATCTCTCACGCAAATGGCAGAGGAACAACAATCAGGGCCCGATGTTATTGTAGCGGCGAGAGGAGAGAGAAAAGAAAAGAAAAGAGAAGAAGGAAAAAATTAAATAAATAAAAAGAAGAAGAAATGAAATTACATGTGTCTGATTCTGCCCATTTCCGAGGTGTTTGTGCAAGAGGGAGGCAGGGGAGAGAGAAAATTGATTTGTATTCAGAAGCCTAAGAGTTTTCGCCGTTTCTCTTGAACGACGGGTTTTTGATTCGCAGAAAATGGACATATTTTGATTTCGTTTCTCAGGGGGCTACACAAATGCCCAGACAGCCTAAAGCCCTGGGGGTGGGTGGGGACGAAGGGGGACAAAGTGCCACAGGGAGAAAAGAGAGGGAAAAAAAAGGGGGGGTGGTGGTGGTGGTGGGAGGGGAATAGAAAGGGGTTGGGGAAAGGGCAGGTGAGAAAAGAATGTTTAAGTTGAAAGAAGCCAAACAAAAGAGTGTTTTTATTGTCCCCCCCCCCCCTGATAAGTGGCATTAGTTCTGATTCCACGATTATTAAAAAAAGGGGGAGGGTATCCCTCCACTGATCAAACCAACCATGGCTGATTGTGTTTTCGGCAAATCTTTTTCGAAGATTTGGAGTTATAACAAATTTTCTTTCCTTGAAGAATTAACACACACACACACACTCACTCATACACAGATGGTTTATTTTCTTATTGATTCGTCTAATTAGTTTTTCTTTTTTACTTACGCCAGCACCTTCAAATCCCAAAATCTGTCAGGGAACACCAACCCTGTGCTGGCTGGCCCCTGGACTGCTGGCCGAAAGACTACCACCCACCCCCCACCCTCTGCAGATTCCCTGAGCTGTATCTGGAGTGAACACCAATCCTGAGAATGATCTGTTTTTTTGTTTTTTTTGCACGATCTAAGTATTTGGAACAGTCTAGAAAACCCCATGCTCTGATAATTCAACATCTTTTCTAAAATATGCACTGGATATTCAAGATGTGGATTATGCGGGAGAATTGTGTGAAGAAGTCCTGCCATAATAATATGGACACCCGCTGTTTTTAAAATGTGTTACTGTTGTGAAAAACAGTAAATAAAGACAAGCAATTGAGCAGAATTCATGGTATTGAACCAATGAGATATTGTATCATGGCCAGGTTCTGGTCTCCTCAAATATCCTTCCTTTGATTCCATGACATTGGCAAGATGTGGACAGTTCTTAGCTAACAGTCCAGATGTTCCCACTGATGCTTTATTAGATTAATACCATGACTTTGAGGTAGCCAGAGGAGGAGCTGAATAACTTGATTTCTCTTGCAGAATGTGGCCACTTGAAGTTTGGCATGTAGCACCATCCTCCTGAAGAATATGGGCATAGGAAATGTCTTTGAAATGGCAATGTGCCTAGCAGAATTGAGACTGCCTTTTAACAAACACTAACCCTGCACCTTCCACCATGCCATATTGTAGCAAATATCATGATTCTCCTGCTTCCATATTTGGTTGAGAGGTGAAGACAGTAAAGTTGACAATCTTCACTAGGTAGTTCTAAATCCATGCACAACCTCCAGATATGGATTGCCAAAACCTGAACTCATCAGAGAAGAGTACACAACACCAGACATCTGACCAGACTTTCCTGAAGCATTTATTCCTATTGAATAGGTGTTTCTTACAAATTATGCATCCTCTGTTACCAAGTTGATGAAGGTGACAGTGAGCCATTCTTCTCAGTTCATTTTGTATTGCACGAATGGCGCCAGCAAGAGAATCATGGCGTCCAACTGCAGACCTGATGAGCAATACCACACTTTTGTCATGGTTTCACCGTCACAGTCAAACTTGTTATAATATTGGCCATTTTCATGGTGGGTGTAAAAATCTTTGGCAAAATCTGTCACTGAACCTGGCCACACTGAATAGCCACCTGTTTTTTTGGCATTGCGATGCAGGTGGTCAAGATAATTACTACGCGCTATGTCCAACATATACTTGATCATGCCTGAAATATGCAAATTCTGGTCAGATACATTCACATGAATGGAAATCCAAATTAATATGGCAGGGCACTACACAATAAAAAACTACTTTCATTTTTACATTTGATAGCTCAGCTAATTATTCCTAACTATCCATTAAGTTTGGATTAGAGACCATGAACCCCTTGATCTTTTTAATGATCAGTAAGTGCTATTCTTTGACATTTAACCATCTGAAGACTGGCTGTAGTGCATTTGGACCCTGCTACCCTATATTTCTATATTACTCAGCACAGGTTGAGCTATGACAGTGCGGTATTTTCCTTACTGACAAAATCCGTCATGATGACAAATCTGCATAACACTCTAGTGCCATATTTTCAATTTTGATTATATACAGCTAAATACACAGCCAGTTTAGCACAAATACTAACTAACTAACTAAAGCCTCTGGACTGTGTCTGGTAGCCTATATAGGGTAAATACTGATGTGGTATGTAGAGAGTAGATAATCTTTAATATGAATGCAGATGAGAGTTTCTACACTTCATGCCCCAGAATCATGCATAAATATCCCAAGCAGCAGCATCTCCTGTCTGTAGACGATTAACCAAGTACTTACATTATAAGAAGCTCTTGAATTGAAGATATCCTTTTTAGCTGCACAGCATCATTAAATAAGTGCAACACAATAATAAAAACTTTATGATTTTTTATTCGTGTCACTAAATGGGATCAATAGTCATGAATTTAAAATATAAAAGAAGACAAAGGCATCTATTCTCTCTGATAATAATCAAGAAAAATGAGCAAATGCACAAACGTTGCACGCAAAGATCAACTAAAGCAGAATATCTGATCAACAAAAACGGTGCTCCAAACAAGCATATCAGTAAAATCTGCTAGAGCGGCCCTGTTAGGCAGTTATCAGAAAAGTCATTTCATACAACTAAACTAAGGATGGACTTGAGCTTTCCGTGACAGAACAAAATATTTCATTCTCTCTTTCAGTATGCAACCAAAACCCCGCTTCACCACGGTAAAGTTAGTTTCCACCCTGCCATAAAACTAACAACAGGAGGAGGAGAATAAACAAAAAAAGCAGAAGAAGAAGACTGGGACTAGCTAGTTGTTACAGGGGCAGGGAGAGGGGGAGAAATCATTAATGGCGTCAGTAATTCCTAATTAAACCTTGTCTCAACACCAGTCTCCCCAACACTAATCAGCAATCATCAAAAAATAATATCAATAGCATCAGCAGCTAGTTGCATCCAATTAATTTGCTTGTGTTTTTTGTTAGGCCTATATCGGTCGAGGGGGGGGGTGGTGGCCCTGGCAAACTTTTTACAGCCTTATCTATACATTTAATTAGGAATTACTGGTGCTGTAACAACATATTGCTATAACAACCAACTGACAACCCAGTTCTCTCCCTTTTAAGAAATGGAAGAGAAAAAATCATTCTGGATTGTTTTGTTCCCATCCCCATTTTGGTAAAAACCAGGAGTCAGTCTAAAACAAAGCCAATAAAAAAACAGGGGGCGTTTGAAACAGTAGAAAAAGTTAACACAAAGGTGAACATCGGTTATTTGGCATTAATTCCACTTACCGCCGCAGAGTCCTGCTTGTGGTGCAGAGTTATTGGCACAACAATGAAAGCTCAGGGAGAAATGGAAATCAAGGCTCGATAGACTTCGTGCTATCAAATGAACAAAGCGCAGACCGGCATAATGTTCTCTGGTGAAGAGATTTATTCAAGTTGAAGTCAGTTAACAAGCAGGCAACTTACAAAAGAGATAGTTATTGGGATGGCTTATAGTTTCTGGCCAACAACATCATCATCATTGGGCAAGCATGCATTAATTTGGAGTTTGTTCCATTTCCTGGCTATAAACAACTGATCAAATGAATCCTATGTTGTGGATTAATGATGCCCTAAACTTAGAAGCATGAAGTGAAAGTAAATCAATGTCGAGGTCAGTGCAAATATTTCATTATGCAGCTACTATATAAAGTGAATTAAAACATCTCACAAAGCCACTTTCAATAATAAGCAAACAGGATTTACTCCACAAGTGAAAATATTTTTGTAATAACTTACCTATATCCCTCATGATGAGGTGGTTTCATTAAAACTATTTTTTCAATATTTCTTTTAATGTTTGAGTGATCCCATTGCTCTCCTGTTAATAAAACTAAAATAATTATGGAAATAACACAACAAAGAATATGGGTAAAAGTAAAATGTTCCATGGTATGATCATGTCCTGGTATAATACACTGTGATTGGTTGCTATGCAAGCAATCAGAGAGTACATACCTGCAGAAAGACTATACAAGTACAGGTAGGGATATCACTGTAGTGTGGTGAATATTATGGATTCTGGAAAGGAAATATCATATTCGGCTAGTGAAGGCTACTCCACGTGGCAGAATATAGCCTGATTTTCTCTGATGTTTCAAAGAGAGCTGTGTACGAGAATCTGAGGAAGGTACGTGAAGCTGGTACTGTTGACAACAGATGCAATCAAGGAAGAACGCCCAAACTCTTCAAAAGTGGCAAGTATTTCGCAGTGTGTTCTCTATCTGACTGATGACAAGCCAGTAGAGGTTTTGCAAATGACATAGCTGTAAATCTGTGTTAATTCTGCTTCAAG
Organism: Nautilus pompilius; assembly: GCA_018389105.1. Taxonomy (NCBI): domain Eukaryota; kingdom Metazoa; phylum Mollusca; class Cephalopoda; order Nautilida; family Nautilidae; genus Nautilus; species Nautilus pompilius. The sequence continues at coordinate 578,558 of JACATO010001459.1, forward strand.
AGCAGTAAGCTACACATTATTGCAAAGCTGTCTCAGTAGATGAGTAGCTCTGCCTGAAAACCTTTTGCTGAGAAGGGACAGCCAAATGACAAGGCCAAAACGGATATCAGGAATGAAAGTGGGAAGACTGAACATTGGAGAAGATGCTAACTTACAAATGAGTCAAAGTCTGATCTGTTTGGCAATGATCAATGGCAGCTCGTTTGCAGGCAAACCCTAACCCCTAAGCATGCATCCATTGTGATGGAAAAACTGAGGCTGATGGAACACTTGCAAAGATACCCTGGCCGGCATAAACTCCCGATACAAACAGCAAAGAGGCTGTATGAGGTTATATGACTACTGACAAAGTCAAAGGGCAACCAAACACCGTAAATGAATTGTGGAAAGTGCAACAGGATATTTGAAACAACATGCTAGAAGCAATGACAAAAAAAAAGGTGTCAAAGAGTTCGTAAACCAGCCACAAATGTGCTGAACCATGTATTCATTTTGTTTTTGTATATTTTCTGTACTGATGCATTGATGCATTATTATATATATCTCACACACCCAGTTGCAACTGCTCATTATTTGTGCACATCTCCTGCGTTTCCTTAACTATCTCTATTATATGAATTAAATTCAGACATTTCACAACACCGCCGTCAATAATAAGCAAACATGGTTTACTCCATAAGCAAAGATATTATTTTGTGATAAACTCACCCACGTCGCTAGTGCAGCAGCAGGTGATTTCCATTATATTAAAATTTTTTGAGTGATTTGCCAGTATTTAAAGAAAACTGCATGCACAGGTTCTCTCGCGCATCTGGCTCTGCGTGCAACGCCGTCCGCCAGTCGGCCACATGCCTCACAGTTGTGCAAGACTGGGGCTGGCGTGAAGGAAAAAAATGCGATTATGTTCCTTTTGTCATATTAGTATTCATATAGATACACATGGATATCTTAGTCTCTGCCGTATTAGTATTCGTATAGACACATTTTATCTCCCATGGATATCTTAGTCTCTGCCGTATTAGTATTCGTATAGACATATTTTATCTCCCATGGATATCTTAGTCTCTGCCGTATTAGTATTCGTGTAGACACATTTTATCTCACATAGATATCTTAGTCTCTGCCGTATTAGTATTCGTATAGACACATTTTATCTCCCATGGATATCCTAGTCTCTGCCGTATTAGTATTCGTATAGACACATTTTATCTCACATGGATATCTTAGTCTCTGCCGTATTAGTATTCGTATAGACACATTTTATCTCCCATGGATATCCTAGTCTCTGCCGTATTAGTATTCGTATAGACACATTTTATCTCACATGGATATCTTAGTCTCTGCCGTATTAGTATTCGTGTAGACACATTTTATCTCCCATGGATATCTTAGTCTCTGCCGTATTAGTATTCGTGTAGACACATTTTATCTCACATGGATATCTTAGTCTCTGCCGTATTAGTATTCGTATAGACACATTTTATCTCCCATGGATATCCTAGTCTCTGCCGTATTAGTATTCGTGTAGACACATTTTATCTCACATGGATATCTTAGTCTCTGCCGTATTAGTATTCGTTTAGACACATTTTATCTCCCATGGATATCCTAGTCTCTGCCGTATTAGTATTCGTATAGACACATTTTATCTCACATGGATATCTTAGTCTCTGCCGTATTAGTATTCGTGTAGACACATTTTATCTCACATGGATATCTTAGTCTCTGCCGTATTAGTATTCGTGTAGACACATTTTATCTCACATGGATATCTTAGTCTCTGCCGTATTAGTATTCGTATAGACACATTTTATCTCCCATGGATATCTTAGTCTCTGCCGTATTAGTATTCGTGTAGACACATTTTATCTCACATGGATATCTTAGTCTCTGCCGTATTAGTATTCGTATAGACACATTTTATCTCCCATGGATATCTTAGTCTCTGCCGTATTAGTATTCGTATAGACACATTTTATCTCACATGGATATCTTAGTCTCTGCCGTATTAGTATTCGTATAGACACATTTTATCTCCCATGGATATCTTAGTCTCTGCCGTATTAGTATTCGTATAGACACATTTTATCTCACATGGATATCTTAGTCTCTGCCGTATTAGTATTCGTGTAGACACATTTTATCTCCCATGGATATCTTAGTCTCTGCCGTATTAGTATTCGTATAGACACATTTTATCTCCCATGGATATCTTAGTCTCTGCCGTATTAGTATTCGTATAGACACATTTTATCTCCCATGGATATCTTAGTCTCTGCCGTATTAGTATTCGTATAGACACATTTTATCTCCCATGGATATCCTAGTCTCTGCCGTATTAGTATTCGTGTAGACACATTTTATCTCACATGGATATCTTAGTCTCTGCCGTATTAGTATTCGTATAGACACATTTTATCTCCCATGGATATCCTAGTCTCTGCCGTATTAGTATTCGTATAGACACATTTTATCTCACATGGATATCTTAGTCTCTGCCGTATTAGTATTCGTGTAGACACATTTTATCTCCCATGGATATCTTAGTCTCTGCCGTATTAGTATTCGTGTAGACACATTTTATCTCACATGGATATCTTAGTCTCTGCCGTATTAGTATTCGTATAGACACATTTTATCTCCCATGGATATCCTAGTCTCTGCCGTATTAGTATTCGTGTAGACACATTTTATCTCACATGGATATCTTAGTCTCTGCCGTATTAGTATTCGTATAGACACATTTTATCTCCCATGGATATCTTAGTCTCTGCCGTATTAGTATTCGTGTAGACACATTTTATCTCCCATGGATATCTTAGTCTCTGCCGTATTAGTATTCGTGTAGACACATTTTATCTCCCATGGATATCTTAGTCTCTGCCGTATTAGTATTCGTATAGACACATTTTATCTCCCATGGATATCTTAGTCTCTGCCGTATTAGTATTCGTGTAGACACATTTTATCTCACATGGATATCTTAGTCTCTGCCGTATTAGTATTCATATAGACACATTTTATCTCCCATGGATATCTTAGTCTCTGCCGTATTAGTATTCGTATAGACACATTTTATCTCACATTGATATCTTAGTCTCTGCCGTATTAGTATTCATATAGACACATTTTATCTCCCATGGATATCTTAGTCTCTGCCGTATTAGTATTCGTATAGACACATTTTATCTCACATGGATATCTTAGTCTCTGCCGTATTAGTATTCGTATAGACACATTTTATCTCCCATGGATATCTTAGTCTCTGCCGTATTAGTATTCGTGTAGACACATTTTATCTCACATGGATATCTTAGTCTCTGCCGTATTAGTATTCATATAGACACATTTTATCTCCCATGGATATCTTAGTCTCTGCCGTATTAGTATTCGTGTAGACACATTTTATCTCACATGGATATCTTAGTCTCTGCCGTATTAGTATTCGTATAGACACATTTTATCTCACATGGATATCTTAGTCTCTGCACAAAGCCAAACTTAATACATCAATGAAACAAAGGAAATTTACAAAAGTGTTCAGCTATGATTGTTCTCTAAGATGGCTACATACACCGGAGATTTCGCAGAACCTCGTTTTCAATGAGTACCAATCTAAAACATTTTTATTTTTCGAACATACACCGATTACACAAAAATATTAAGAAAGACAATTAATTAAATAAATGAAAGTCATCAAGCAAATTGTTTTGTCAGGTGCTGTCCTTATTGCGATTTCTGAACCTTTCAAAGCCGCAGTGAATGGCAATGAGCAAGCATACTTGGAGAGCACAGGGGCTGGGACACCAGTAATTCCTAATTAAAGGTATAAATGGAACTATAATAAACACCAAATGTTTAGACATCAAGGAAAAAAGGAAGGCTGGCAAAAGATTTTGGGTGTTTTCTCCCTCCCTTCTCCACAAATTATAGTCTTTTCTCCTATGACCTCCCCACCTTCCCATGACCATCTTCAAACCCAGATAGTCATAGTCCCCAAAGCAAGTTTGAAACAATATAATCAGTCTTGATTTACCGTTATAGATCAGTCAGTACCCTCACCCCCTCTGGCATGACGCCTGCAGTAATTTCCAATCAAATTGTAGTGTATGTACAGACTGAAATACTTGAGTGGGGGGTTGCCCCTTTTTGAATCCCTAAGTGGTTCACCATTTCACTAAAAGACTGTAAACAACTAAATAAGCAGGGAGGGGGGTTGAGGGGAGGCAGTTCCTTCCCACTACTAACCATGAAAATTTCCTATAAAGTTATTGGGAACATGTTACACTCCAAGATGTGCCGCTGACGCTGTGTCAGCAGCTTCTCTGGCCATGGATCTTATAAGTAAAGACGGTCCAGTGTACGCATAGTCAGGTGTCTTTGGTCGATGAAACACCGGCTCTTTACAAAACCGTATCCATTCCCATACCGATGCTGTCCCCCAGGCCAGACAACACCGGGGAAATAATAAAGTTACGGCTACGTAAATAAAGTATTCATAACTCTATTCAAGCAGTGCTATCGTCACATTTCTCACACGACTGACACCTTAAATCACACATTTGATTACTGTCACTCAAAAGTGTTAAATGTCATAAAGGGGAGCAGGCAGCAATGGTACGTGCGGTGATGGGAAAGTTTAACATATTTATAAACCTCCCTTCCACACACACACACACACCCTTATACCAAGACACAGGGAAATGAGACTAAATACACTTTGGCTCCTTTTTTCTCTTTCCTTATTTACAATTAAAGGCCCTACTTTGATGAAACTCTCGCGCCCAGACTTACTCTCAGGGAGGATGAATAGAGATCTAATTTGAAATGTTCCTCTCACTGTGAAAAGAAAATCTACAGGTATTGGTAACAGGTGTAAATACACACAAAGGCTAGCACAAATAACATCAAAAGACGTAATAGAGAAAACTAAGTGTTTGGCACAGTAAATGATACAGTTTGTACTTAATGCATGGCATTGTCAACGATGATATACCACCTGTTTAAAAGGTTCCTTTATCATCGTGAATGCTTGGAATTCTATACAGAACCGTGAATAAAAAACACCTGGATTAATGCGCACGGCATTCATTACTCACTCACAGTTTTAAAAAAAAAATAAACAAACAAACAAAATTGGTTTGCGGACGATCGGATCGTCATGGACCAAGGGTGGTGTAAGAAGCGAGTAATTATCAGGGGTCCATTTACAAACACAAACACACTCGGTCAATCATTGTGTCAGCTAAAATAGCAAATCATCGCCCGATCGCAGCATACAAAATTAAATTTCAGAATGTGGAACCACCCAGAATCAAGCTTTCTGACACCGACCACCACACTTCTGCTACTTGGTTTTTTTGGGGGGGGGGTCTGTTACATCTCTTCACAAGGTTTAAGTAGGCTCCATTGAGAGAAATCATTTCAATAGCTTGAAAAAATCAAAATATTAATAATGATGGTGATGATGATGATGGTGGTAATTTTTTGAAGAAGAAGAAGAAGCCTGGATTCAAAATGGCTCCATATGGATTTTCAATTTCAAGGCCACACTTTCCCATAATTCTGAATGCCGGGAAGACATGCTGCTAATTTCCAATTCGTTCTGTGAAGCTTGTCCACAGCTGAACACAAATGATGCATGTCCATTCTCCCCCCTTTTTTAACCATACGCACTCCATCAAGCACGCTAATACCATGCGGTTTATGCTCCCTTGACTGCACAAATACTTCGTACATCTGATTATACTTTTTCTCCCATTAGACCACCTTTGATGTTGCTGTCGAAGAATTTCATCATGAGTGATTCTTAAAATTCATTAAACTAATTCTCCGCCGTCGCCGCCGCCGCCACGAGTGAATTCCAACATGCTACTCTTTTTTTTTCTTTTTTTTTTTACCAAATTACATTTATGATATAGTATTAATAAATTTCTGGATAGTTACTAATTCAATGACCTCTGTCGAACTGTCCTGCAGTAAATGGTTACTATTCATGAATAAAAATTACCTCCGTGAAGAGAGTCGAACTGTCCTGCAGTAAATGGTTAGTCACTTCCTGAATGGGTATCCTTTATGAATGTACAGTTTACCAAGACCAAATAATGGATAATGATTATTGCCACAGATGAAGTTATTTTATAATATTCAAAAATGAACCAGAACAGACTAAATATTCTTATCTTGAGATGTCTTCAGATTTGGAAAATATGATGCAATCTTTGACAATTTTTTTTATAAAATTACAAATGTACTCTATTTACTTAATTTAGAATTTGCAAGTGTGAAGATGATATTTAAGAACCAACAGTAAACAAAAACAGCTATAGCTTAGCAGGGTCTGAAACTAAACAAAACCAAGTATACAAACCACAAAGGGTCCATCTCTGGGAAAGTTTGCGAAAACAAGCCCAAAAAAAGAGCCAACTTGATTAGTCAAAAAGGTGGGAGATCAAAATCATCTGGGGAAAGTCTTGTGTAAGAGAGTTGAAAACAGGGAGAGACTAAAACCACACACAAGAGGCTAGAGACTGAGGGAAGGTGAACAAAAAAACTACCACCTGTAATGGGACATGAGCCCACTCACTCTTACGACATTCCCAGCCTGGATCTAGCCAATGTTGCCAAGTGGGAAGAGATGCTCAAGAAAATTTTACAAAGGCAACCTTTTACTTTAAACGTGAAACACAAACAGTTTGTCTGTGTCATTTAGCTGATTTTAGAAAACGAAAGCCATGCACTCTCAACTGGGACGTCTCCCAACCACAAAGATGAGAAAGGATAAAAAGAAAATCAGCAAGTGTGTGTGTGGTGTGTGTGTGTGTGTGTGTGCGTGTGCGTGTGTGTGTGTGTGTTCCGCTGACAGAATATCTCCAAAGCCAGGAGGGCCCTGAAATCTTCATTAGCCCCAGTGAACCTAACTCTGGCTGGCGGTACCACTCTTGAGGTCTGGCAGCTCACTTTACCAAAAAGGTAGTTATCGCAATATACAATAATAACATACAGATAGAAAAATCGAAATACCGAGACGGAAAAGACCTTAATAGAAATGAGACACAACCCCTAACTCCAAACCCGAGTTCAGATCCAAAATCAAAATTCTCACTTTAGCCAACATCAATTTTTTGGTCTTAAAACAGGATTCCAGCTCCTCAAAATTTCGAGGCAAATTTTCTGTGAAAAATTCCGCAAGGAAAAAAAAAAAAAATTTTGTTCAGACTTCTCTTTTTTGTGTTTTTAAAATAATACTCAAAAGGGAAAGCTAACATTGCTTAATTAACCCCCCGTTAATCAAAACAGGTCAGATTATTTTCTGCCAAAATTCTCGCTGTTAAAAGTGAAAATATCTGCAAAAATATTCTAAAAAATCAATTTTTCAAGTCGTCAATTAATAATTAGGAAAAAAGATATGTTGGTTTATTGCCAATTTTACCAAAAGATCCTATCATTATTTATGAAATATTTTCCCTAGTTCAAATATTAATTAATGACAAAAGTGTAATTGGCTGGCTTCATGTATTACGATATCAGTAATACAAAATAAACAAAATGATATTAGCAAGGTATGTACTCAGGACCGTTTTTTTGGGGACTAATGATGAGAGTGGGGGGGAGGCAGGGCATGATAAATCAAGGATGATCCCATAGTATTAAGACAGAAGTTCCTTACTCCTACCCCATGTGCCTTGTTCATGTGGCAACCACATACTGGGGCATGTGTGTGTGTGTGTGTGAGGAGGATCAATTTGTTGCCACACCTGAGTAAACAGGGCAGGTAAAATTAAATGCCAAGAACTCCTACAGCCCGGCCCTGACAAGTTCCCTGCTGTATCCACATTCACTCGCTCGCTCACTCTGTCGTTCCCTCTCTCCCACCCCCTTCCCCTTTTCAATGCCGGGGATGTATATACCCACATGAACCGAGAAGAAAAGGACAACCAGTAATCAAAATTCAAATCCTCCCCGTGCATTGAAAGATTTAAGAGTCAAAACTTTTGTCCAAGAAACAGAGTTTCAAAGAAACCGCATTCATCGTAAAACAAACTCGGATGCCTTCTGGTAAGGGGAGGGAGGGGGGGCAAGAGGAGGGGAATGGAAAACACAAAAAAAAAAAAAAATAAATTCCCGCCCTTTCTCCATCAATCCCCATCCCTCCAACTCCCTACTTTTTGGTGTTCAGCAAGGGTAATTTCTGGAACGGCCTCCCATATCAAGGGTCATTTCACCCGGGGGCGTGATAACCAGAGACCAAGATTAGCCATGCACTCTGGTTCTGAATGAAAACCATTTAAAACAACATAAAAGGAAAAGATTAATTTTCAAACAGTTTCTGATCTGCGCACGAACCAAACCGATAGAGGTTTTATGTAGGTACTTCTTCTTCTTCTTCTTCTTCTTGTTTTTTCTCTGCACCCTGCTCAAACTCAAAAAGCTCAAGAGGCCCCGATGAAGGGGCATTTGAAAATGGCTCAAACCTTTGCCGAGAATAGCATTCAGAAAGTACTGAACCACTAAAAAAGGGGGGCCCAGCAGAATGCCTGATACAAGAGAAATCGAAACGAAAACCTTCTGCCAGCAGCTGGAAAGGAGACCAACGGCAGCAGGCAGTGGGGACCGATCTGCTGAGTTCGTTCACTTGCGTGCACCTTCAATTCCATTCTGAATCCCGAACCTCGGCATCCCAACCCACACACGTGAAAGTTTGTTGGCCACAGCTCTTCTGTTTGATGAGAAAGAAAAAAAATTCCAGATATTTAAACTATTCCAAAGCGAAATGAGGGTGAGTTTCCCCCAACTGTTCAGATGTTTTCGTGCAGATTTTGTTATCTTTGTTCGTTTCGCACGGTACACCGGTAGGGCTTGGGGCTAAGGGGAATCACAATGCGACTAGAGACAGAAAGAAGTTGAATTCATCACCACAATGGGCAGAATCGCATAGGACTTGATGCTCATGTAGAAAGACAAATTTCTCTTGCTGCCAGATGAAGGACAGACAAGGTTGCTACTGGAGTCACACGGATTCTTTAGAGCACCGTCAGTCTCTCGATATCCCAGCCGCCTGAAACACCTAGATCACGTGCGCACGTAGGCATATACAGACATCAGCTATAAATAGAACCCTGTGCAAAGTAAAATACTTTAATTTTAGGAGGAGACGGATGATTGCATCATTTTTTGTTGTTTTGTTTGTTTTTTTTTTTTACCATTCATCCGGAACTCATGGAAGATGATGGTGATTTTTGTGAGCCGAGTGTGGATGGTGACGGACGATGTTCCTGGGTAAAAGTGTCCTGTCAAATTAAATACTACTGGTGGGGTTAGGGTGGTGGAACCAATCCATAGTACAATTCTAGATCAGCAGCGAGAAAAGAAAACCAGAAGAACTGCCACACACACACACACAAAGGAAACAGAGCAGGTACAGGTGAGTATTTCTGGCCAGTCTGGGCTCAATAGCTCACTGCTACTAGATCAGACCTCCTGCCTCCCCCCAGATACTCAGACATCCAGACGGGGATTCAGAAGACTCCAAACGCAGCCCAGAAGATTCACATCCTCGAATAAATACGAACCGATTAATAAAAAGGTAGCCTATAATGTCACTTGCCGCCACTGCTAAGAGTTCAAGTCAATTCTCAATAGTACTGGCAAACCACACTTTGGCAAAAAAGTTTGCTATGAGATATTTTAGCAATCTTGATAGTGGAGAATAGCGTAACATCTGAGTAGTGAAACAAAATAATATGTTTAATACAGGTCAAGAATCCCTTAATTCGAAATTCGAAATATTTCTGGAGAGCGCTTCCGATGGAAAATTTCCTAAGGTTCCTGGGCGATGACGCATGAGTCCCGTCACGCTTGACATACGCATGTTACTCTCGCTGTAATTTTTGTGCTTTGTTGTTGTTACGAATATACTGTGAAAATGTCGGAAAGGCCTGCAAATACCCCTATGGTACCGGCAGGCCTGCCGTAGTGATAGCTTACCTTTCTGATGGTTAAATGTACATCTTTTTCTTATGGTTTCGTGCACAGAATGATTTTTAAATATTGCATAAAACTACCTGTAGGCCACATGTATCCATACACAGTTATAATGTTGTAAATGAACTCGTGCCCAGTCTCCAGTGGGCCAGCTACCAAATTATCCAGGTATATCTATATTCCAAAATCAAAAAAAATTCCAGAATCCGGAACACATTTGGCCCCAACGATTTCAGATAAGGGATTCTTCTCAACCTGTATTTAATTTCACTAGATTTTTTTCTAAGGTATTACAGAGATGATGATGAAGATGATGATGATGATGATGGTGATAGAGAGAGAGAGAGAGAGAGAGAGAGAGATATGATGGAAAGAATAATGTGCCAAAAATGGCCCGTATTAACACTCAAACATTTCTCATGGGTCACTGAGAACATTTGCAAAAGCAACTGAAGTCATAATTTAATTACATTTGATTTTATACTTCTTGTCTAGTTCCAGGATACCAACTGTGATGAGGTGAAAACGACTGCTTTGATGTGAAGCAAAACCAGAGACTCAGCCCTCAAGTCCTAAAGTGTTTCATTGCAGGCAAAAACAACAGAAAAAAAAAATCAAAAACAAAAACAGACAGACAGACAGACAGCATCCATTAAATAGATCTTAAAATATCGTGCACAGAAGAAAGTTTCCAAATTGAAGAGAAGGACACCGCCTCATAATAAACTGAAATCTGAAGACAGACAAATATTTTTGCAACCCCAGACCCCTACAAGTGGCAAATAAAAAAGGGAGATTTAAAAAAAAGATAGCTAAAGAACTAAGTTGCAACTACTTTTCACCATAATCTTTAGAATACGTCGGAGCTACTGGCCACAGTACATCTATACCACAAGGAAAGAAAACAAAATCAGCTGCCCAAATGTGTTTCAGTCAACTCTAAAAACCCTTAAAACAAACAGTCGCCAGAGGTTCCCCAACTGCTTTTAGTTTTCCCCCTTCTTGATCTTACTAAAACAATTTTGATTAATGTCCATTTTTTTTCTCTCTGTTTTAATTAACGAACATAAAAACCAGACAGTCCAAACTTTCACTTTATCCAAGTTTTAAAAAACGCAATCTGTCAGCAATCAAAAGGTGATGAGTGCTTTTTTATCAAGGGAACATCGCCTTCTTCTTCATCTGGCTGCTGACACTCTCTCCCATCCACTCCCTTAACTCCTCCCACCATGACCTTCCCCCTTACACCTAAATTCTGCATTCTTCCCTCCCCCCCCCCTCCAGCATCAGCTAAGTATAAACATTAAAAAATACATAAAAATACTATTCAGGCCCCCTGGAAGATTCCTGTCTGAAAATTAGATATAAGTTTAAACAAAATAAACATGTAGCAAGAAGAATCTTCAATCATCAAAACACAACAAATATATGTCCTGTGCTTGTTTTGATAAGCTCACATCTGTCTCAAGTCTCAGCCTGCTTGGCTTCTCTAATTTATGGTAAAACAGAAGGCATCCCTATAAAGAAGTATTTCATTGTTTTGTTTTATTTGCAAAAAAAAAACCCCTGACACAAAATAAATGGCAAAACCGAAAAATGAACGAGCCAGGCCAGCGGTGGTCAAGATTTACTTCTTGGCCATAAATCTGCTGGAATCTCATATTTCACAGTTTCACTTACATTAAAAGATAACTAACCACATGGTCATTAATGCATATAGCGACAATTTATGATCCAGTAAGTCGCTAATCATAACTTATCAAACATCTGTATGAACTAATTCTCCTACAGGTAATCCAGAGACCAGCATCTAGAGTTTTCCGAGCTCTCCTGACAAGAGAGTAGGGAAAATGGTGACATGAGAACTCACCTACAAATGTTGGTTGCAGTTAGGAAGCACAAGTGTAAGATACGAAAATAAAAAACAAAAACTACTAATAACTGTGACAACATTCTTTGTTGCGTTCGTTCTAATAACTTTAACCTTTGCCAAGATAATAATATTACAATAATTTTTTTTTTTTTAATTTAAAAATACTTATATATCTAAGTAAGAGACTTGAAATATCCGATATCCTGAAGTTCTGTACTCTAATTAACTAACGGGGTGGTGCGATAATCCAGTGATAAGCTAGTAAATTATTAAGACTGAATTTGATAAAGTCCAAGTCCTAGATAGATCAGTTTGCTTACTGATCTCCCCAGCATCAATTATAGCCTCATCTATACGTGAGTATAAGATGACGATTGCAGCCTCATCTATACATGAGTATAAGACGATGATTGCAGCCTCATCTATATATAACAATATGCTGCCAATTTTAGCCTCATCTATACACGAGTATAAAACGATGATTGCAGCCTCATCCATACAGTCACATGACGTCGATTGCAGCCTCATCCATACATAGCCACATGACGTCGATTACAGCCTCAGCCATACACGAGTATAAGACGATTGCAGCCTCATCTATATATAACAATATGCCGCCAATTTTAGCCTCATCTATACATGAGTATAAGACGATGATTGCAGCCTCATCCATACATAGCCACATGACGTCGATTACAGCCTCAGCCATACGTTTAATTAGGAATTATAGATACTGTAACATCTAAACCCCCACTTTCTGTATAAATAATAAATGCAGAACCAGCAGGAACCAAACAATACTCATTCAACAAACAGAAATTAATCCTTAAGATTTATTTCTAATTTATTTATTTTCAGACCGTGCATATCGGGTTAACCTTTTTGATTTTACAAAATTCCTCAGTTCTTTAGACATAAGAAACAAACACCGAAGCATCCTCCTTCAGGAAAACAGTTTCAAGAACAACAAATGTAACACTCGGTAGCAGAGACATACATATCCTTCAAACTCCTAACTGGATGCAAAACGAAAATAACCGGCTCACTCATTTACTGATATTAAAAGAAAAAATTTATTGAAAAAAATAACATTTAAGCATTTACAATTTTCAAATCTTTCTTTTCTTTTGTAAAAACAGTCCATTAATTCCTTCTGGTTCTTTAGTATTTTCCACTTATTTATATGCTTTTTAATTATTTTTTTTTAAATGTTTGATTTTTAATAATTTAATAACAGATCTGTATAATTTTCGATTTGAGATATTCGTTGTACTACTACAAAATTTCTCAATACCTTTGCCCCCCCCTCTCTCCATCTCTCTCTCTATTTACGTCACCCTCTCCCTCTCTCTCTCTCTCTGCCTCTCTCTCCTTTCACACGCTATCTCTCTCTCTCTCTCCTTTCACACGCTGTATCTCTCCCCCCCTCTCTCTCTCCATCTCTCTCTCTCTCTATTTACGTCACCCTCTCCCTCTCTCTCTCTCTCTAAGATAAAAATTTGAGCATATACACAGCCCTGTCATAATAATACGGTTACCTCTTTTTACTACAATACCAGCTAGGGTTGAACAGGGGAAAAAAAATAAAATTAATAAATACATAAAATGGCTTTCAGGCCAACGTGCAGTAGCTAAACTCGCCCAGATTCTGAAGAACCTACACCCGAAATTTGGGGTCCAAAGGTGCTATGGTTTGGCCATGGAGGGGAAGCAAACAAACGCACAAACACTTGTGAGTATACATTTGATGTTAGCCTGATGTGGAAAAAAGAAAAAAAAAAGCAAATATCAAGCGATATGATATGATGGAAGTTATTTATGCTAATACTTGGTCGGGGTCTGAACCAGAGCCGTATAAGAGCTTCCTTTAATTCCATAATATGCTGCCAAGATGCCCATTGGTTGCTCTCAGTTGATGATTCATTTGCTACCTAAACTGCTTGATTGGATTCATGTCAGGTTGTTTTTTTTGTTGTTTTTTTTTGGAGTTTCCCAGGACAGACATTTAATGCCTTTGACTGTGGTCATGCAAGACGTCGTGGCACAAAAGGGATTTTCTTAAAGAACGTGAGCATCAAACCTTTGTTCGTCTTGTTGGTACAACGGCAGTAGACACCGGCCATTGAAAAATGGCAAACCTGGTAGAATTGAACTCTCCATTGCCACCGGGCCAGTCTTCTCGTTAGACCCCTTTTTTTTTTTTTTTAAGTACTTTATTTCAGTTGGACTCGAGGGGTTTGCGATGCACCACACTCCCGCTGTTGTGACAAAGTCGGTGGAGGAAACGACATTGGGCGGTTCTCTCTCGCTCCTGTCGGTGCTGATGCGGCGAATGACGAGTGGCGCACTCTCTCTCTCTCGTTGTGGTCTGCCCGCTGAAGGCCTTCCAGGTAACTTTGCAGCAGCAGCAGTGACGTTTTGTACCTGGTGAACATAGCAAGTCCCGGGGATAAATCTTGAGATCATCAGACAACCTATCGATGCCAGCCACACACTGAATGGCTTATATAACATGACCCCCAGGTGAATGACTGTGTATTGGGGGGGGGTTGGTGTCTGTCTAGTTTCCAGCATGATGACAGTGCGCACTTGATTATCTGCCCACGCAGACATCCAATAAACACAGAACCACACTCAAAAATGTGCCAACTTCAGACACATTCGTCCACGGGAGTTCCCAAATATGGCAAGGAACTATGTATGCACAAACAAGATGATTTTTTTAAGTTTTAACACTTAGACATTCGGTAACTTTCTTTATTTTAAGGAACAAAATATAAAAGTTATTTGTTTGTAAGAGTGGAAATTAACTTTTTTTTAAACCATTTTGCTAAATAAAATAAATGAAAACTTGTTTATTTCTAAGGAATACATCGATTCATTTGGTAGTAAATATAATTTATCCTTTTTCTCTTCTTAAAACCCAAGCAACTGTGAATATTTAATTGGGCTTTTGTTAAACCCCTGTTCCTGGCCTTTCAAGATCTAAAAAGCATTTCCCCAGCAGGGAGGGAGAGAAGGAGAAAGGGGGTGGGGTGGGGTGCTGGCAATAATGGTTACTGAGCAAGCTACCCGTGTATAGTTGGGGAGGGAACTCTTTTGAGTGGTCGGTGGGTCAAGATGTGAGCCAGTCAGGTGTTTCAAGTGGAACCTTCACCAGAACTCTTCGTTTTCAGATGTGGGAGGAAAGTAGGGTGTTCAGAGGTAAGAACCCCCTCCACATAGAAAGTGAAAAGGTACTAAATTGAGCCAGTCCCAACTGGGATTCAAACTCTGGCCCCCAACTGCTGGCTAACCTATTTGAGATGATTGTACTTTAAATATCTCCCTATTAGTATTATTTCCTGTGCTCCTTCCCAAAAGTGCATTCTTATTCATTAATCTACTGACAGTTGAAACATTTGTCTGAGATACGAATAGATTTAAATCTCATTTCGATGGAGAATTGCCTTTCTGCAGAATTCATATATATATATACACATATATATGAATTTCCACCTATTTATTTTATTTTAAAATTGAAATAAAAGTATTAATGCAGATGTATCTATTCATTTATCTATAAATCTATCTCCAACACAAAATTATTCATATCAAATTTTATTTTCAAACAAAAAAAAAAGCACTGGAAATTTAGAAACAAAAACTGGGAGAACAAACCAGAGACAGACAGAAAAGGAGAGTGGAGGAAAAGCCAGAAAACAGAGAGAGAGAGAGAGAGAGGGAGAGGGAGGAGAGTGGGCTTATTAGATGAAACAAATATGCATAAACTAAATGTCAACTTTTGTGTAGCTAACTACAATAATTTGATACATTAGTTTGCCAAGGTTTTTCAGTCATTGCAGCACTCAGATTACATTCTTGGAGACCTGGAGCTGGTTCTTGGCTTTCTAATCGCTAAAGATAAGTTATCAAGGATGAGCAAAGTCCATGGTTAGCTATATTAAGTACTGATTTACACCTTGCAGATAGCAACGGACAGGAAACCCTTGTAGATTCTCAGCTGTTGATATTGAAATATACGAAATATCATTAAAATTTTTTTTAAAAAAGTCTCTTTCCTTTCATTTTAGCTCAAATCGCGTTAGAAATGTATTCAACGTATAATTCCCAACCAAAGGGTGACTGACACCTTCCCCTCAGTTTTTCTGCACCCTGCCTTTTTAATTTGTTTTCCAGTTGACATTTGGTGACACCATGCCAGCTATTCTCATAGAATGGCTTAAAGCCAGGATTAAAACTCAGAAGACTGCCTACACAAATTCTGAAGGTTTATTGTAAATAACACAATACCATTTTTGTTACTCATCGTTTTTATTTAACAAAGATCATCCTAGTACAAATAAATGTCTCCCCATCTTTTGCCTCCCCTTTTTTCTACTTACAATGTTTCATTTTTAAAAATTTAAAACCTCATCTGTTTATCTTTGTATTTTTTTTTTAGCAAGGACACTGAAATGCATTATAATTTAATAAAAGGCATAAAAACTGCTTATATACAAAAAATATCTGTCTAACAAATGCTACACTAAGAACTTAGAACCAAATGCAGAGAAGTTTCCTTCTTAAGTATTTGTTTTTTGTCGACTTTACCTAATTAAATACTTAAATAGAACTTTCATTAAAACAAAAATTAATTATTATAATTTACTAATCAATACAAAATATATTCACTAACAGCAGCACCTGCTATTTTTTAACATAATATGGAGATGATTCATGAATTTACCTGCATCATATGTAACATACTTTGTGATAGGTCAACAATATCATTGACATGTCTGCCATCATATGTAATATACTTTGTGATAGGTCAACAAAAATACTATCATGGACATGTCTGCCATCATATGTAACATACTTTGTGATAGATAGGTAAACAAAAATACAATTATAGACATACCTGCATCATATGTAACATACTTTGTGATAGGTCAACAAAAATACTGTCATGGACATGTCTGCCATATGTAACATACTTTGTGATAGATAGGTGAACAAAAATACAATTATAGACATACCTGCATCATATGTATCATACTTTGTGATAGGTCAACAAAAATACTGTCATGGATATGTCTGCCATATGTAACATACTTTATGATAGGTCAACAAAAATACTGTCATGGACATGTCTGCCATATGTAACATACTCTATGATAGGTCAATAAAATACTGTCATGGACATGTCTGCCATATGTAACATACTTTATGATAGGTCAACAAAAATACTGTCATGGACATGTCTGCCATATGTAACATACTTTATGATAGGTCAACAAAAATACTGTCATGGACATGTCTGCCATATGTAACATACTTTGTGATAGATAGGTAAACAAAAATACAATTATAGACATACCTGCATCATATGTAACATACTTTGTGATAGGTCAACAAAAATACTGTCATGGACATGTCTGCCATATGTAACATACTTTATGATAGGTCAACAAAAATACTGTCATGGACATGTCTGCCATATGTAACATACTCTATGATAGGTCAATAAAATACTGTCATGAACTTACCTGCATCATATGTACCATACTCTGTGATAGGTCAATAAAATACTGCCATGGACATGCCTGCCATCAAATGTAGCATACTTGGTGATAGGTCACTGTCATGGAAAACTTTTTTTTTTGACAATAAGAAATTTCTAGCAGAATAAATAAAAGTGCCAAAAAAGTAACATTCTTTTCATTCAAAACACTAATACGATCCACAAAATGATTGCTGCTCATAACTTTGTACAAACTCTACCAGTGTAGTTGCTACCTTAGTACTGAAGTGTTGGACCCAACTCCTGTTTAATGAGAATCTACAGCAAGCCTTTACATTCCCAGACACCATCATAAAACAGAGCAAGATCTTGAAAATACATGCATATATATATGTATGTTACCCCTGCCCCTAATGTTGCCAAATCAGCTTCTATCCAGTTGGAAATAGTAATAAGCTGAATCAAAAGATAAATCTCCACACTATGCCAAGCACATTTTTGTTGAGCTCTTTAAAAAGGCTTCACGGCAAAAGTCTCCACCAACTTCAGTCGGTCTGAGCCGATTTAGACACTTAAAAAAACAAACCCACTCATTAGGTCCCTGTCACAATGAGCGAAAATACAGAGCCAAATTGGGCCCCCCCCCCATCTAAAACTTTTCAGTAAGTTCCCCTTGCAGATATGATGTCATATCTACAGAGGTTTGGGTGAGGGCGGCAAGCAACAGCACTTGCAGAGATCTCTGGTGATAGATCTTGGAACTGGGGAGGTTATAACAGATCCTACAGACCATTAACCTCAGTCACAGGTACAATGTGATTTTCTCTCCCTAGGTGTGAGATCTGTACACACAGCATTACCACCAACCAACCAACCAACCAACCAACTCCACACAATGAGATAAATCAAACCATTTCTTTAAAAAGAAGCAAACAATAAGATAAACAAACACACAGAATGTTTCCTGTCTTTTCTAAGTTTGCTTGCTTTCTTTATTTTTCCAATTCAAAAGGAAACAAATACCCGCCCCCCAGTCTATTTTACATCTTATCAAACCCCAGGTTCTTTGTTTTTTTTGTCTCTTTTTCTTTCTTTCTTTAAACAAAACAACAACAATAACAGGAAGAAGATGGGATGGGGGGGGGGGAAAGCTTCCAGTTGAATAGAAAGATACCAACTTTACTCTTAATTTTTTTTACAAAAGGAAATGAGAGTCTTTCTGAAAATTATCAAGCCATTAGGTTAACGGTGGCTGTGGAGGAAATTTTAAGAATCAATCTCTGAAGATAAATCAGGCAAAGTTTCTTTGCTGTTGCATATGGGCTTATAGGGGAGCTTAAAACTCCCTGCTGCCCTCTTCTGGGCGTAATACAAACAACTAGCTTATAACAGCAGCATAAGTTTGCAACGTATGAGTAGTCTGAATTTTAGCATAATATTTGGAGGAATGACACAAAACTGTCCCAAGGGGGTGTAAAATTTTTACAATTTAAAGTGGTTGTATACGTATGAAAAAAAACGGCAATTTTTCAATAACAAAAAAAAAAAGTAAAAAATAGTGAAAGCAAGAGAAAGATATATAAACATATATATATATATATACACAGAGAGAGAGAGAGAGAGGGGGGGGAAGAGGGAGAGAAGTTCAGCAATTCTAAAACATTACTTCTTGAAGCAGATGGCTTGGAAAGGTAAACTGGTATTGAGTGATGTGGTTTGGATTTTGGTTTATTTGGTTTACTGTATATGTTAAGAAAACCTAAATGGAAAACCTTTTAGACCAAGATTAAAAACAAAAATGCTGCTAATACAGCTGTGGAATCAGTGATGCTTCTATATATATATATGTCCTCAAAGCAAAAGATGCTGTGCAGCTGGGTGTACTGTATAATTAAAGCTGGAATAATGCAACAACAGAGGGCAAAATTGCTACTTTTATAAGTTAAAATAGCATCCTTACTGCTTCTCTCTCTCTCTCCTCTCTCTCTCTCTCCTCTCTCTCTCTCTCTCTCTCTCTCTCTCTCTCTCTTTTTTTTTTTTCTACTTGTATTGCACCAGTTTTAGTCCCAGCAGATATATCATAAATGTGGGAAGCTAAATTTAAAAAAAAAAGCTTTTGTTTTGTTCGTTGTTATTTACTTTATCTTCTTTATCAACCCCCCCCCCCACCTAACTTTCAGGGTCTAAGGATGCCTCAGAGAGACGAGCTAGGAAGGAAAATGGTATGGGGCCTTTGGGGACTGAGCAAAATGTTTTCACCTGGATATGGCTGGATGTTTGCTCTCACTCAAGCAGTGGTCAAGGTACGAACCAGTCAAAAGTTACTCATAGAACCTCTCCTCCACACACACACACACACAGACACTTAGGAAAAAATCTATTAGAACTCTTAATTTTCAGATGTGGGAGGAAACACATGCTGCCAGCTAGTGAAGAACAACAAGCCAAACAAAGTACACCAAACCGATCTGGTTCTCAATCAGCATTCAAACTTGGGCCCTCAGCCATGAGAGTCCAATGGTTTACCAATGGAACACTACTGTCCATCCGTTTTAACTAATTAAAACTTGTAATAATAATAACAGGTTTTTTATTATTAATCTGGGAGAAGGAAGATTTAGTAATGCTCAATGCCTTCATGTCTACAGCGCAAAATATTGCTGTCTAGAGGTTAGTATGTTGAAGTAATAATAATAATAATAATAATAATAATAATAATAATAATAATTTCATTTCCTAGATCTTCAACTTTTTATAACTTAGAAGCAGCACTACAAAAATATGAATAATAGTTTTTCAACAAAATCATTTTTCTTTGTTTTTGGTTTCTGAAATGATAAACCTCAACACACCAATTAAAATCTTTTTATAAAACAAGAAAATGATTTATTGGGAAATTTATGTTTCCTTTTATTTAAACAACAGCAAATATGAATACAGTTTATTACCCCTGGCATATGAAATGGGGTCCTCATTTCCCGATTAGAAGAGTTGAAATTTCCCCCAAGAGAATCTCACTTTTCCAGGAACATTTTGACACACCGCTGTTTTTCGCAGTCTTAATTAGAAGCCAAAACAAGAACAGGGTGGGAAAAGTAATTGTGGGAGGGGGAGGGGAGTTAAGGATTCAGACAGAACAAAAGGATGGAGAGTTAGGGAGGAGGGTAAACAGAAGAAGAAAAACAAAATGGGGAGGTTAGGGATGGGAAAGCTAAAGTGATCCAAAGGTGGAGGGCAGTAAAGTTACAAATCATCGCAAGTAGATTTTAAACATATACACGTGTAGAATTTTTTCCCAGAACTAGTCAAGTAAATAATAATAATAATAATAATAATAATAATAATTTCATTTCCTAGATCTTCAACTTTTTATAACTTAGAAGCAGCACTACAAAAATCTGAATAATAGTTTTTCAACAAAATCATTTTTCTTTGTTTTTGGTTTCTGAAATGATAAACCTCAACACACCAATTAAAATCTTTTTATAAAACAAGAAAATGATTTATTGGGAAATTTATGTTTCCTTTTATTTAAACAACAGCAAATATGAATACAGTTTATTACCCCTGGCATTTGAAATGGGGTCCTCATTTCCCGATTAGAAGAGTTGAAATTTCCCCCCAAGAGAATCTCACTTTTCCAGGAACATTTTGACACACCGCTGTTTTTTCGCAGTCTTAATTAGAAGCCAAAACAAGAACAGGGTGGGAAAAGTAATTGTGGGGGGGGGAGGGGAGTTAAGGATTCAGACAGAACAAAAGGATGGAGAGTTAGGGAGGAGGGTAAACAGAAGAAGAAAAACAAAATGGGGAGGTTAGGGATGGGAAAGCTAAAGTGATCCAAAGGTGGAGGGCAGTAAAGTTACAAATCATCGCAAGTAGATTTTAAACATATACACGTGTAGAATTTTTTCCCAGAACTAGTCAAGTAAATAATAATAATAATAATAATAATAGGAACAACTAAACAGTTTGAACAGTATGTAGCTGTTAAATAGACAAGCCATTGCATTTAATTTTATCTCTCCTTTCTAGAGTCAGGGTTATGAATTTAAGTGATAAACATTAACATTAAATTATTATTATTATTATTATTATTATTAATTATTATTATTATTATTATTATTATTAACTTGAAGGCACAGAATATTTTTTAAAGATATAGTATCCATTCTATGTGCCTGATAATACAAAAATTTTGACGCAAGCGTTTTTTGATGATACATTTTCAAAACCAACCATTTTAACAGAAAATCAGTAAGTATTTTTTTAAACATGTAATTAAATTAAGTTACTTTAACGTCATTTATAATAGAATTAATTTAATATTTCAGATTAATGTATATCATCAAATCTTTAAAATACGAATACTAACGTTTAATAATAATATTGTGATATATTATTGATAATTTATTTCCATATATATGTGTGGTAGACAATGGACAGTATATAAAATCGAACTTTTTCAGAATTAAATTTAAATAATTAATTCTAATAATAACCGATTTCAGACCAATTATTAACACTTCATAATTTTGGATTGTATATATATATATATATATCGCCCACAAAAGAAAATTAATAAATATTTTAATTTAAAATTAAAATTACTTATTTTTTTCGGCTAATTAACGAAATCGTTTCGCTTCCATTATTAATTTGTTTTTTTTCCCCTCCCCAAATCTTTTTAAAAATAAAAAAAAACACAAAAGATTTCGATTCAAATTAAAACCGCGGGCTGTTAGTAAAACAAAAAAGTCCACGGTTATTTTTGCTAATTAGTTTTTAACCGAGATAAACCGGCCGCCGCCACGTGTCGAGTACCGAAACTGGAAACATTTGTTTTAATAATTACAGGAGAGAATGATTGCCTTTAATTAATTTACCTCCGCTCGCCGTCAATACCCGGAATGGGGACGGGTGGAGGGGAGAGGAGGGAGTGGCGTATATATATATATATATATAGAGAGAGAGAGAGGATAGAGATAGAGAGAGAGAGAGAGAGAGAGAGAAAGAGAGAGGAGATGGAGAGAGAGAGAGAGAGAGAGAGGGAGTGCGCGCGCGTGTGTGTGTGTGTCTCTCTCTCTCTCCATCTCTCTCCTCTCTCTCTCTCCATCTCCTCTCTCTCTCACTTTCTCCATCTCCTCTCTCTCTCTCTCTCTCTCTCTCTCTTTCTATCTCTTCTCTCTCTCTCTCTCAAACGGTTTCGTTTCGTTTTAGGTTAGACGTCCAGGTTTAGCGATCACTCGATATATATTCGCTATCCTATAATCTAATAGGCGTTTACCTTCTTATCTCTTCTGTTAATTTACTCTCTCTCTCTCTCTCTCTCTCCCCCCTCCCTCCTCATCGTCTCCCTTTCCGACGAGACCGACGAAGAGGAAAAAATCCATCCTTCCGAGGGGGAGGAGGGGGGGAAAGACAGAAACAGAATGGAATGAAGAAATATCATTTCTAAAACCTTCATCGATCCCTTTGTAGGATGAGCCCGTGGGGGGGGGGGGGGACAGGCAGATGAGTCGACTAGAATATCCCACAAATTCGAGAACAATGTAAATCGCGCAAAAGAAAATGAAGTGATTAAAGATTTATGAAGAGACAAGTATCATCATCGTCTGTGTTTGAACTCGCAGCCTCTTCTCTCTCTCTCTCTCTCTCTCTCTCCCTCCTCCCCCCACCCCACCCCGCTCATCCACATCTGTCAACAGAGTTCGGATGGCTAACCGGATTGCAGTCGGTCGCTCGCTCTGTCTTTTGTGCCATGACTGGCGGAAGTAACCCGATCGCGCTAGCAGTTGGCTTTCAACTTTGTAAATCAATTTCTAATTATTATTACATAATGGGCCGGTTTGCTGGAATTATTACGGCACAATGGTCGAGCACAGCTGAGCTAATCGGGCCGCTATCCCTCTCAGCCGTATTTCATTTCCTCTCTCTCTCTCTCTCCCTGTTCGTTCTTAGTGCAATTATCACTTAGTCTGTCTATCCCTGTCATCTTCGTTATCCCCCCACTCACTTTCTCTCATATATATATATCCCCCACCCCCACAGGATCTCTCTCTCTCTCCCCCTCTCTCTCTCTCATATATATAATATATATATATATATAGATCCCCACCCCCCTCCGGACCCTCTCTCTCTCTCATATATATCCCCCACCCCTCTCTCTCTCGTATATATACCCCACCTCTCTCTCTCTCATATATATATACCCCACCCCACCCCTCTCTCTCGTATATATATACCCCACCCCACCGGACCCCCTTCTCTCTCTCTCTCTCTCCCCCTCTCTCTCTCATATATATAGAGAGGGGTGGGGTAATATATATATATACGACGGTGGAGTGGGGTATATATATACGAGAGAGAGAGAGAGAGAGAGGGATGTGGTAATATATATCCCCATCCCTCTCTCTCTCTCTCGTATGTATATACCCCACCCCACCGGAACCCCCCCCTTCTCTCTCTCTCTCTCTCCTCTCCCTCTCCCTTCCTCCTTCCCTACAACACAGCTCCCGGGACTATTTGTCACAATGAGTCGAACCATCCCCGCCTAACAAATCCCACCGCGGGAGGGCTCTTGGCCGTTGTCGCCACCCTGCTCCAGTCTCTTTAAGAACAATGCCCACAGTGTCCGTCGTAAAGCCAACAATTAAATTTAAAAAAAAAAAACAACAACTACACAGGAAAAATGCAGTATAGACAATACCGCTGTACTAAGGTATGGAAAAATAAATCGATGATCGAAGTTCGTTCTTGGCAGTAATTAAGAGTCCATCGCTGGCGAGGATGGGGGAGATTTTACATTGTAAATTATCGTGAGGAGGCCGGAGCATCACAGGTGATGTGTTTAATGTAAGCTCCAACCTCCAGCAACACCAGCGAATCTGGAGTTGGGGGAGTTCGTCTCTCTCTCTCTCTCTCTCTCGGGGAAAACCGAGAGAGATCGAATAGAGACAGACAACCAGCCAGCCAGTCCTCCTTCCCCTCTGATATCGACAAGGTGCAAACCAGCCACAGCATTTTTACCTGTAGCGACTCTTTAAAGGTAGAGAAGTCGTTGCCAACGTAAGGAGCTCCATTTCTTCCCATCATAAACGCTTAGAGTAAATAATAATAATAATAATAACGTCATCGAAATAAAGTTTGTTTTAAATAAGAAGATGACCAAAAATAAAAACGATTGAGTTAGTGCTTGTTTTTAAGAAATAAAAAAGTATGAAGTTGGTTTCTTTAAAAAAATCTGCTCTTCACCAGGTAAAAAAAAAACTTTTTCTTTTACATTTCTTCAAAGAAACTTTTCATTTTCATTAGAAGGTGAAATTGCAATCTGTGTGGGTTTAGTTCATGCTACAACAAATACCAACTTTTAACTTTAGTATATTCAGGTCTCAACTTTTAATTACCTGAGTCAAAAATGATTTTCAATTGATCTTCAAGAAGATGGTATCATTTCACCTTCTCTCAGCATTTCATTTGAAATATTCCAATATTTCCATTATGTCTTTTTTTTTTACGAAAAAATTTAATTAATCCACATCAGCAAAGTTGCAGATGCAAAATGGATACATATATATATATATATATATAGTTTTACGGATAATGATAACAATGATGTAAAAAATCAACACTAAATATTGAGAAATTTACCTATCATAATAATAATAATAATAATAATAAGAAGAAGAAGAAGAAGAAGAGGATAAATTGCTGAATTGCATAAGAATGATAAATTAACTATATATGGCATACCTAAAGTAAAGATTAGAAATAAGATTAAGATATTTCGAGAGATGGAGTAAGAAGTCATTATTATATGCTATACTTTACAGGAGTCTGATTATGATAACAAAAGATAATAGAAGTTAAGGTGGGTGTTGTGATAGAATTTTTAATATTTTAAACAGTGTAATAATAATAATAACAATAATAATAATAATAACAATAATAATAATAATAATAATAATAATAATAATAATAATAATAAATTTCTGTGGTCTTGAAATGATATTAATTTATCAAATATTCCCCCCCCCAAAAAAAAAAAAAGATTTAAGTAAAAGAAATAATTCAAATTAAAGTGGTGGACAATCAGCACAAACATTCGCACATCCGATGTCATCATGAAAGAGAAATGGTTTGTTTTCTAAGCCAAAGTCAACTTTGATTTTAGTTTTTACAAAACCTTAGTTAAATATACAAGCTGGGGGGGGGGAGAGAAAAACCTCAATACATATACAGTGCTAGCATATAACAAAGGATTTCAGATGAAGGTCTATTCACATCATTGAGCAGCAGTAACATCAACAGCTCAGGTACCAAGCTAACAAGTTTCAGGGTGGGGTGGGGGGTGCTTTTTAACTGAAACTATTAACAGGATAACTAACCAGAGAATGGGAGCAGCCGGCTGAGTTTCAGTTGTTCACTCAGTTGTTTTTTTTTTTCTTTGTGTTGGGTGTTTTGTAAGTTTGAAATGTATGGTGCTATATACTTATTATCGCGAAAACACATGCTATCACCATCACTGCGGTAGTAGTTACTACTACTGCTAATAATAATAATAATAATAATAATGGAAAAGTTACTTTTTTAACTTCTGCACTATGGTAAAAACATTGGAAATGTTAATTTCAGCAGGTACAAAAATAGTTTTACTTTTTAATTACTTTTTTTTTTTAAAAGTGTACTACAGTTAAAGGCAACTAGTGGGAAATAATGGTAATGATAATGAATGATGATAATAATATAATAATAATAATAATAATAATAATAAGTTAAACTTTTAGGAACTTTTGGCTTTGTTGACAGAGCTACGATACAATACTTTTCCATATTCATTCAGAAGTAGCGAGAGGGCGGCTAATTAGAATTAAAACTAATATGATTATCTATTATTATTATTATTATTATTATTATTATATTATGTATTATTATCGGTACTTTCGTTTGTTGTTATTTTTTAATATTACTTGAAAAAGTAATTGCAACTCCATTGTTTGCGCTCGGTAAATCAAAGAGAACGAGCACCTGGTTTAATTAGTGATTAATTAAAAGTAGAATCGGTGGATGTCCCCCTGCCTCCAGGAACCTTCCTTCCTCCCTTTATTTCTTCTTCTTCTTGTTCTTTTCTTTCCCCTTTTTTTCCAATTCTGAACGACTCTGCGGGTTCCCGCACCCCGAATATGTTATATAAAAGTAGATAACCGGAAATGGTAGACAATAGCGAGAACGGGCCGACGACGACACACCTGGGGAAGATGGGGGGGGGAGGGGGAGAAGGCGACCACTTACCTGGAGTTCGTACAGTCCTCATACAAGATGTCGAATTCTTTGCAAGACAGAAGTTTGCAGCGGTTAACTCCGGGCTGTATGGCGCCGAGGCCGCGGAGGATTCGAACCTGCTCCACGTTGCAGACGACGGGGACGATGTCCAGCCGCTTCAGCTTGGTGTAGACGGTGTGCAGGCCGCCGACCAGGTGCTTGAGGAAGAGATCGAAGGCCTGGGGCAGGCAGATGAGCTCCGCGCCGTTCACGACGAAGGCCGCCACCTTGGCGCCCCGGTACTCGATCAGCTTGCACACGTTGTTCTCGGGACTGTTGGCGATCGGGGGAGGGGAGCTGTACGACGACGGCTTCTGCAGCTTGCAGGCCGCCACGATGCTGCTGATGGCCGTGGCGGCACCTCCACCCACTCCTCCTCCTCCTCCGGCGTTGTTGTTGTTGTTGTTGTTTTTGTTGCCACCGTTGCTGCTGCTGTTGTTGTTGTTGTTGTTTGTCGACGCCGAAGTTCCGCTCCCGGTCGCAGTCCCCCCGCCGCCGCCGACGACGACGACGCCCCCGAGTCCCTGGGTGGGGCTCGGCTGGGACGGAGACATGTGCACGGCATCACCTTGGGTCTGTCCGATAGTAGAGTCCATGACGGCCACGCGGATACAGTCGTCAACTGAGCTACGAGCGTGGTTGTACACAAAGATAAATACAATTGTAATTATGCCTGTGACAGGGCCTTCACTTCCGCAACAGACTCGATCGTCCCGAATCCGGAACTACTTGCACAAATAATCGTAAACACGAACAGGGGGGAAGGGGAGGGGGGGGTGTGTGAATATCGGTTGGATTTTTTTTTTTGTTCTTTTTTGTTCCGCCGTCGGTCTGCGAACCGTTCGAGAGACGGAATCGATTGTTTAAAGTTTGCAAATAATTAATACATATTAACCAGGATCGGAGAGAGAGAGAGAGATATCGGGGCGGCGGAACAGGAAGTTTATCGATCTCCCTCTCCCTCTGTCGCCCTCTGGTTTTTCTTTCTTTTCTCCTCCCTACCTCCCTCCCCATCTCTCTCTCTCCTCCTCCCCACATTCTCTTCTCTCTCTCTCTCTCCCTATCCCCCTCCTCTCTCTCCCTCCCCATCTCTCTCTCTCTCCCCACATTCTCCTCTCTCCTCCTCCTTATCCACCCTCGCTCCCTCCCCATCCCTCTCCCTCCCACATTCTACTCTCTCCCCCTCCTCCTTATCCACCCTCTCTCTCTCTCCCTCCCCATCTCTCTCCTCCCACATTCTCCTCTCTCTCTCCCGGTCTCCCTTCTCCTCTCTCCCCCTCCTCTCTCCATCCCTTCTCTCTCTCTCTCCTCCTCCCTTTCTCTCTCTCCTCCTCCCCACATTCTCCTCTCTCCCTCTCGCCCTATCCCCCTCCTCTCTCCATCCCATCCTGTCTTCTCTCTCTCCTCCTCCCCACATTCTCCTCTCTCCCCGCTCTCCCTATCCCCCTCCTCTCTCCATCCCTTCTCTCTCTCTCCTCTCTCCTCCCCACATTCTCATCTCTCTCTCTCTCCTCCTCCCCACATTCTCCTCCCTCCTCTCTCTCTCCCCCACCACATCCCCCTCCTCTCTCCATCCCTTTCTCTCTCTCCTCCTCCCCACATTCTCCTCTCCCCCTCTCTCCCTATCCCCCTCCTCTCTCCATCCCTTTCTCTCTCTCTCCTCCTCCCCACATTCTCCTCTCTCTCTCTCTCCTCCCTCCTCCCCACATTCTCCCCTCCTCTCTCTCTCCTCCCCACATTCCCCTCCTCTTTCCCTCATCTCCCATCTCTCATATCTCCTTCTCTCACCCCCACACACACCCCC
The DNA here is from genome assembly GCA_018389105.1 of Nautilus pompilius. Taxonomy (NCBI): domain Eukaryota; kingdom Metazoa; phylum Mollusca; class Cephalopoda; order Nautilida; family Nautilidae; genus Nautilus; species Nautilus pompilius. The sequence continues at coordinate 607,046 of JACATO010001459.1, forward strand.
CAGCCGTAACAATAAAAGAATAAGACGGAGGGGGGCGGGCGGAAAGGAAAAGAAGACAGAAAGGGGCTTCTTTCTTTTTCTTACGTTTCTCCTTCCCCGCCTCCCTATTCAACAGAGCCCGCCGTGTACCCTATTACAAATTCAACTCCTTAAAAACAAAAGAAGAGTAGAAAGGAAGGAGACTGATATCGTGGGGGGGGGAGCTCTCCTGGGCGAGAAGCAGCTCATGGATGATTCGACGGTATCAGACAGGCGCGTTCAGCTGTAAAACAACGGCATCATACAACGTATTTTCCAGCCACCTTTTCTTTTCTTTCCTCCTCTGTAGCAATAAAGGCGAAACTTCCTCGCATCACCCTGCGCGCCGGCCCGGCCGACTTTGCCCCTAATTCCGCCCGCCGTAGCCGTTCGATTATTGTTTATTTACCCGAGTCAATATCGCTAATTTTTTTTTTTTCCCCCCCCGCCGGACCGAATATCGCCAAAGCAAACGTCCAGCGGGGAAGGCGGCCTGATTTGTATCCGGCGTCTACCCACCCACCCGCATTTGTTTGAATTTTCGGTTTGTTAATTTAATCGATCCTTTCTTCCGTTTACTTCTACGTGTAAGCGCGCGCAGAACTTACCTGGTTTTCGGGGACGGAGAGAGAGAGATGGAGAGAGAGGAGGGGGAGAGAGAGAGAGAGATGGGGAGTAGGGAGAGAGAGAGAGAGAGAGAGGAGGGGGGAGAGAGAGAGAGAGATGGGGAGTAGGGAAAGAGAGAGAGAGCGAGAGAGAGAGAGAGAGAGAGAGAAAGAGAGAGGAGGGGAGAATGTGGGGAGGAGGAGAGATGGGGAGGGAGGAGAGAGGGAGAGAGAGATTGAGAGAGAGAAAGAGAGAGGAGGGGAAATGTGGGGAGGAGGAGAGATGGGGAGGGAGGAGAGAGGGAGAGAGAGATTGAGAGAGAGAGAGAGAGGAGGGAGAAATGTGGGGAGGAGGAGAGATGGGGAGGGGAGAGACGGAGAGAGAGAACATGGGAGTAGGGAGAATGTTGGGTAGGAGGAGAGCTGGGGAGGGCGAGACGGAAGAGAGAGACATGGGGAGTAGGGAGAATGTGGGGAGGAGAAAGATGGGAGGAGAGAGAGATTGAGAGAGATGAGGAGAGAGGGAGAGAGAGGGGGGAGAGGGAGAGAGAGCGAGAGAATGTGGGGAGGAGAAAAATGGGGAGGAGGGAGAGCGAGAGAGAGAGAATGTGGGGAGGAGGAGAGATGGGGAGAAGGGAGGGAGAGAGAGAGAGCTTTGAGAAAACAGAAACAAAATCAAAAGTAAAAAAAGTCTAAATCTATAATCAATAACCGTCTAATCGATTTTTGCGGGATCAATTTTAAAAAAAAAAACAAAATGAACGGAGCGGAGGAGGTTTTGATTTCTTCTCTCTTTATTTACCTGGAATCGCAAATTGAAAAAAAAATTTTTAATTAAAAAAAGGCAGTAATTAGTTGATTGAATTAAAAAACGCTGTTCTAACGCTTTATATTTAAATGTGTTTTGTGATCTACTACCACTGATAATAATAATATAATAATAATAATAATAATAATAATATGAGCCTCGATATAAGCAGACTGGAGTCTTGTTAACAGTTCTCGGTCTCGAAAGGTGAGTCATGGAATGACCCGAAAGTCGCATTCTGCTACAGGTGATCAGGTTCACATTTCGTATTCCCAAACAGTAATAAGGGTAATAACTTTTCTTAGACACACCCCCCCCCACCTCCCCCTTTTTCTTTTTTTTCTAATAGCCCAGTCGAAGAAAATTTTAAAAAAATATTTTTTTTGTCTTTTTCCGTATTCTAAACCCTAGGGTCTGAGATGCGGACGGGGTGGTGGTGGTGTGGTTAGGGGGAAGAAGAACAGAGGGAATTCCCAGCATCCCGACCTTCTGAACAACTATCTGCTGGCCCGACGAGGACGATCGGAAGGAAGAAGCGGGGATATTCTGAAGCTACCCAGATCGCCCGAGTTCTTCCCCTGGGACCCAGCAGTGAGCGATGGTAATTCATTATATAAGCCGAAAACGTCAGGTTTAGCGTAGACGAGCATAAGGCGCAGGGATGGTGGGGTGAGAGGGCGGGGCAGAAATGTCTCTACATGAAGGAGGCTCACGTTCTACATTCTGTTTAATTAATATTCCTCGCTATTTATGAAACAAGCGTCTGCGATGTGTGCCGGATGATTGTTTGCAGTTGATCATTCCCACCCACCCCCCCACTAACGGTCCTCCGAGGGTTAACCCCCCCCCCGATCTCCTAGCATTAGGTTCTCGGGGGTTTTTTTTTTACCCATCCTATTCTTTCAGCAAAACGTATTGCTTATTTGAAATTCGATTCACGTATTTGTGGTCAGTTTTATTTCTTTAAACCCACACATCTTCACTACTCTGTTTGCTTGACAGTGCGTTATCCGCAACCGATTAGATTTGTGTTTTTCTTCCTTCTTCCTTTCCTTTTCATGCCTTAATTATCACTTTTCGGTCTCCGTAATAACTGAATTCCCTCTCCGATTTCGCCATTATCACCCAGTATCAACCTGCTAGCAACTACTCTTCCACCTCACTATTATTATTATTATTATTATTATTATTATTATTATTATTATTATTATTTATTATTATTATTCCCAGTTTTCTTATTATTCCCTTACTGTTCTGCGATTTGCAATATAGGACCCATCCAAATCATAACCTTTTGCGAGGAAGAACCGATTATGGTGGTAATTCTTTTCCCCAGGCTAGAAAGATAAAGAGAAAGTTAATATCTCTTCTCTCTCTCTTCTCGCTCTCTCTCCTCCTCTCTCTCTCCTCTCTCTCTCCTCTCTCTCCATCCTGCTCCTCCTCTCTCCCTCTCTCTCTCTCTCTAAATCTCACTTCGTGCTGGTGATGGTGGACATGAGCCGTCATCTTTGAGAAGACCTAAAAAGAAGAGCCCCCCCTCCTTTTCGGCTTTAAAGGTACATACATACCTTCAGAGTCATGCGATGAATTTGACAACACTAATGACGATTCTTTAAACAATGGCTTGAATGAAAGACATTTAAAATAGCGGTGACGGTTTTTTTTTAAAAAAAAAAAAGATTAATTAACTGCTACAGTAATACGGGTGTATAATTGTTGCAGCAATAACAACACCGTAACACAGTAATACTAATAGTAATGACTGAACAACAAAATATACAATTAACAAAAATGCTGATTAATATCACTGACAATGTCTTAAAATGAATGATAATATTGTTGACAGAACAACATAGATATCAAAGCAATATTAAATTAACACCAATACTAATTGATATCACTGATAATGTCTTAAAATAAATGATAATATTTGTTTGAACAGAACACAACATAGATATCAAAGCAATATTAAATTAACACCAATACTAATTGATATCACTGATAATGTCTTAAAATAAATGATAATATTGTTGACAGAACAACAACATAGATATCAAAGCAATATTAAATTAACACCAATACTAATTGATATCACTGATAATGTCTTAAAATTAATGATAATATTGTTGACAGAGCAACATAAATAACAAAGCAATATTAAATTAACACCAATACTAATTAATATCACTGATAATGTCTTAAAATTAATGATAATATTGTTGACAGAACATCATAGATATCAAAGCAATATTAAATTAACACCAATACTAATTGATATCACTGATAATGTCTTAAAATGAATGATAATATTGTTGACAGAACATCATAGATATCAAAGCAATATTAAATTAACACCAATACTAATTGATATCACTGATAATGTCTTAAAATTAATGATAATATTGTTGACAGAACAACATAGATATCAAAGCAACATTAAATTAACACCAATACTAATTGATATCACTGATAATGTCTTAAATTAATGATAATATTGTTGACAGAACAACATAAATAACAAAGCAATATTAAATTAACACCATACTAATTGATATCACTGATAATGTCTAAAATTAATGATAATATTGTTGACAGAACAACATAGATATCAAAGCAATATTAAATTAACACCAATACTAATTGATATCACTGATAATGTCTTAAAATTAATGATAATATTGTTGACAGAACAACATAAATAACAAAGCAATATTAAATTAACACCAATACTAATTGATATCACTGATAATGTCTTAAAATTAATGATAATATTGTTGACAGAACAACATAAATAACAAAGCAATATTAAATTAACACCAATACTGATTAATATCACTGATAATGTGTCTTAAAAATGGAACAAATAATAATCATTATATTGAAAAGACTAAAAAAGAAATTACTAACAAAAATTATGTTTAGAAGAATGAAATGTATGCAATAATTTTTTAAAATGACAATTAAAGAAATAAATAAGTTGTATCAGTAAGCAAAAGTACAATAAAATTAATAATAATTATTATTATTAGTATTATTATTATTAAACCGATTAATGCTAATCTAAATGGCAAAATGTAGTCCTAATGCAGTCAGTAACAACAGCCTGATGATGTAAGTGAAAATGAACATCGTCAAATAATAATAAGAGTAAATACAGTATTAATGGTGGAATGAATAATAAAAACACAATGACAGTATGAATAATGGCCGTTCTTAAATTCATAGCAAAGTTCGTGACGAATTAAATAAAAATCGCCGAAATAGGGAAATTGATCGTAAACACGAACGACAAGAACACATTTCGCCGCCCCATTCAGCCGCTTTTCTTTAGCTTACTTCCGCATCTAAACAGGTCTCTTGCCGTTCGTCGGTGGTTCGCTCTCGCCCAGATCGAGGACGGGAGGTGGCGGAGGTGACCCCGGGGGGGGTGGGGGGGTGCTCTAAGATGCGGCGACCGACTGGGAAAATGTTCTTGAACAAAAGTGTGGACCGACCGACCCCCGTCACTTCTTTTCGTTACACCTGCACACGCAGCGAACCAAAAGCCGGTTAACCCTCTTCACCACCGTCTGTTGTGTGTGTGTGTAGAAGAGGAGGCTGCATTTATTAATTCAGTTCGAGCCCGAAAGGTGCTGACGAGCGTAGTGCTTCCTCGACATCATCGGTGAGAGAGCCGCCGCCACGCTTTCTGAACAGGAGGAATTCCGGTCCGGGGATGGTAAAGGGGGGGGGGAGGAAAGCTTCGTCTTTTGTTTATCCGTTTTAAAGGGACCCTATGGTGGCGATTGCTGGGAGGGAGATAATTAAAGACTTGGAAGTAGGGGAGAAGAGCTGAGCTCCTCCATCTGCCTCAATGCGCTGCTCTAAGGTAAAAAAAAGTCCATCTAAGAAACCCATTTTCCCCCTAACCCAGACGTCGGTGCTGGTTTTACCAATACCCCCACCCCCCCCGAAAAAAATGTTACTCACAGGAAGTAGCGGGTCAAGGTCGGCGCTCGTTTCATCCGCTTTAAAATTACAGTCTACGTTAATGTCTTCCCTTAACCCTTTCTAGCTCAACGCGCGGTAGTTATTCCCCACCTGTTTGAGTTTTAAAGCCCGAGACCCACACACACAGGGGCGAAAGTGGGTACTTAGTTCTCGTCTTCTTCCTCTTCTTCTACCATTCCTTCCGTCTTTTTAAAGGAACTTAGCTTCAGCTTTAAAAATTCTGGGGGGGTCCACTGAAAGGGGGGGGGCTAAGCGAATTCGTTAAATAGTCCGGGGGTTGTCTTGAAGAAACCAATGTGACGTCTCTTCCTCCCACGGGAAGGGGGAGGGGGCCCCCGGGCACGCGTCGGTTTTCTGCTCGTTCCTAGATGGCGCCACTCGGAAAAATTGCCGGATCTGATATCACCGCCGTTACTTGCGCCCCGCATGACGTCACGTGACGTTGGGTGGGCGGGATCAGTGGGGCGGGATCAGTGGGGCGGGGTCGGGCTCCGTCTGCTAAGCGCTTGTGTTTCCATCTACTCGGAAGTACGCAGCCACCGGGATCATCCGAACGAAGGAACCTGCGGCTGAAACAGCCAGCATCCGCCGGAACTGTATCCGGCCGGGTTTCAGTTGAACGTTCCCGACGCTCAATTTTCTGTTTCCTCCCCTTTCTGTTTGTTAAATTCCAGTTTTCCTCACCTGAAACCTCCCTTTATCTGTAGGGATGTAGCCTAATTTTTCCCACGCTCCCTCCTCCATCCCTTTGCCGTAGAGCCCGCATCTCAGGTGTCAGAAGGCTGTCGTAACTTTTATGTCTTTTTCTGCTTTGGTGCCAAAATATGTGTGCGTGGCGTGTGTTGTGGTGTGTGGGCGTGCGTGCGTGTGTGTGTGTGCGTGTGTGTGTACGTGTGAGTGTGTGGGTGTTGAGTGTGTGTGTGTTTGTGTGTGGCGTGTGTGTGCGTGCGTGCGTTGCGTGTGAGTGTGCGTGCGTGTGCGTGAGTGTGTTTTGTGTGTACGTGTGAGTGTGTGTGTGAGTGTGCGTGGTGCGTGCGTGGTAGTGTGTGTGCGTGCGTGTGTGTGTGAGTGTGCGTGTATGTGTGCGTGCGGGTGAGTGGTGCGTGTGTGTGTGCGTGTTAGTGTGGGTGTGCGTGGCGTGCGTGTATGTGGGCGTGCGTGCGTGTGTGTGAGTGTTGTGTGAGTGTGAGTGGCGTGTGCGTTGCGTGTGAGTGTGTGTGCGTGCGTGCGTGTGTGTGTGTGTACGTGTGGTTTGTGTGTGGTGTGTGTACGTGGCGTGTGGTGTGCGTGTACGTGTGCGTGGTGAGTGTGTGTGCGTGCGTGCAGAAGATCCTCTAAACAAGTTATTTTACTTTTTATATTCAATTTTTTTTAATAAATTTAGTTTAGGAACCAATAAAAGCATTCATAAAATCGAATTTTTTTAATGAAAAAGAATGATCTTTTCAGAACATGTAGACTTTTGGTTATTATTATTATTATTATTATTATGTTTATTATTACCCGAAGGCGTCCTTTTCCACGTTTTAGTTTAAAATATAGCAAAAAGAGTTTTTTCTAAAATTTACGCTTTAAAGGGTTCGATTGTTAGTCAATGAAGTTAACACGTGAGAGTGCATGGTGCAGTTGGCGATTAAGACAAGCTGGTGTCAGAATGTCTTCGTTTGAGCCGGTTTTCCTAACGTCCAGTAAGAGATACTTGAAGCGAAATCATTGGTACCGTTTCTAATTTATAATTTACTGATGTTTGTGGAAGTATACAGCAGGACAGAAGTGAATGTTAGGAGGACGACAGGACAGCTTTAAACCGTTTTCAGAGAGAGAGAGAGTATATATGTGTGTACCTGTGTGTGTCCGGTTTGCCCACCTAGTCCTTTATTGTTTTGCTTGTTTACTTCTCCTTGGGACAGATGGGGTGAAAATCCATTGTGATAAACCGAAAGGATAGCAACACAAAGATGCCATTCATCGCCCAACTAAAGGTATCTTCAAAATTGTGTGATTATATTTGAGGGAATTACGAAAAGGAAAACGAGGATACACTTAGTCTCGTCAGTAGGTGTACGGAAGGTAAAAGAATGGAGAAGGTGTAGTCTTGATCCAAGACGGACGTAAACTATTATTATTTTATTATTATTATTATTATTATTATTATTATTATTATTATTATTGTTTGTTGTTGTTGTTGTTTTAAAAGGCGAGGAAGAAGGAGAGATAGGGAAAGCGAAATATGTTATACTATAAGTATTAAATAATCGTAATTTTTTAAATTCAGGTGGACTGCGACTTGTAATTTATTTATCTTCACTTTCATCGCGCGCACTCGAATCTATGGATGCGGGTCTCAGGAAAAAAAATGTCCATTTCAGTTATCTCGGTGGTGGGGGGGGGGACCTTACAGAACCGACCCGATGACTCGCGTCTCCTTATACGAATTAAAACAAGATCGAAGTAAGAAGCCTTC